>CM059587.1:13743214-14950357 GCA_030407085.1 Trichopria drosophilae | reverse complement strand
ATTCTGTTTTACAGAATGCATTCATTTTAATTGTATTTACGATTATAAATTCTGTTAATATTTATACGTAGCTGCTCTTCATTATGTCAATCGTGAACACAGTATATTGGTTAAAACAATTACATTTTCATGTCAATCGCATACGTGTCTTTGTCAGGTAAATGATTATTATGAAATTAATTATTACTAACTTACTGGCTTACCAAGTTAATAAATTAATAGTTAAAAGAATAAATCTGAATTTATTTCTTAATGATGTTGCCGATTACAATTTTCTCTATGAGTTATGGATGTAGTATAAACTAACTGATAAACCATAAAAAAGAATTTTTTTTTAAACTGCACCGACCCTATTAAATCCTCAAAAGTTCGGCCCAGTCGCAAGTTAATATAATACATACTAAAATGCATTAAATTTAATGAAAATGCACGTAATATGTCTACAATTGCGCAACTTATTTGTGGGCCAATAACGCCACCTAAGCATTTCCCGAAGAACTTTTCACATTTTCCATTAAATAATTATTATGAGATGTTTATATTAAACTATAAAGTACATTAGATCAAAACTTAAGGTATCCTTCATTTGGAGGCTGTAAACATTTTTTGTAATGAATTATTTTTATATTGCAAATGCGTCGTAAAGAATGACTAGAAAATTCTATTACAAATTGATAATGATTTTACCACATTTGAATACTGCATCTGCATTGAAATTTTCTAATAAGATTGCAGAATTTTTTATACAAAATGAACAATAGATGAAAAAACTCAATTTGTACAAAGAAATTCTAATATGGGAGACAGTTTCTTTGAGAGACAATCCTAAAATAATGTCGTGCACCGTTTAGAAGAAGGGCTTTTATACTGTAAGTTAATATTTGCCCTAAAAAGCTGAAATATTTTAAAGTAGTCACGTTCTGTTCCGTCCCAAAACGTTTCTTTTTTTTATTTATAATTTTCATTTTTCACTATCAATCTGTCTTATTTTTTCACGAAATTTCGAATACTCAAAAAATACATTCGTGCAGTCCTCAGATATTTTGTAGTGGGAAATTAACTCCTAAATATGAAAAGCTTTTGCATACATTCACGGAAAAAAGAAATAGTTGGTTTTACTATCTAAATAGTAGACTCTGGTACAAATTCATATTTTAGTTAGTTTTACCATTCAAATCGTTGGCATAGCAACTTCATTTATCGAGACCACTATTATAGATTAAAAATTTAACTAAAAACTGACTGTGTCTTATCGTAGTATACTAAATAGTATAAACTATTTTATTTTTTCAGTGTAACTTTCTGTTCAATTTTAAAGTTAACTATTATTCTTAATGAATTTGACTCCGACCGTGTAATTCTTAATTTTACATTCATTAAATTTAATCAAGTTATAATATCTGTACATCCTTTCCAAGCATTGAAAATTAATGTTAAAAAGTAAATAAAGAAAAGCGGACAGGAAGAATAAATTAAAATTCATACAGGACATTTAAAATATTTGAAATCAGCAGCATCCGTTTTTACTACCGTAAAAAATCAAAGAAGTATAAATACTAGGATATGAAAAACGATGGATAAAATATTGCAATATTTCCATGGAAATGAAACTTCAAAAGAACATTACTGTAAACGCCGACAGGGCAGAAGCAAATCATGACATTTTTGGTGAAATCGAGGGTATCATATACCTTTAATGACAGTTAATCAAGCATTCAGCGGTTATAATGCACATCGAATACTCAATTTGAAATAAACGCAAGTTTATTAAAAGCTTTTTGGATAATTTGGACTGAAATTAAAATTGTAGTTTTCGATAAACGTTGTCAAAAACAATTATCTGGGCATGAGAGAAAGAAAGGAAATTTATGAATTGAAGTTTTAAGTTCATAATATTAATCTGTGTCTCGACTAAGTAACTTATCAAAAATAACTTCCATAAAATAACTGAACTAAAAATAATTTTTGGCAAAATTAAATTTTGGTCAAATAACAAATGACAGGTTCGGTTAATAACTGTCGTTAATAATTTATTTTTCTGGAAAATTCTCTGTATTTTATCATCAATGGAAAAAATCTTAAAATACGCATTCGATACTAACTGCTGAACCAGACTAAGTCTGGACGAAGTATTGAATTTGGTCACTTCGGGCAAAAAAAATTACCATATAGTTTTTCATCAAATGTCGACGTTTCAGACCCTAAGGAACCCAAATCAACAATAAAAAAATTTGTGTCCGTGATCTTGTACGTACGTACGTCCGTACGTCCCGTTTTTTTGTCTTGCGATAACTCGCGAACGGATAACCGTATTGACATAAATTTTTTTTTAAAATACGCGTCTTGGCATAACTTAGATCTGATTAGATTTTGGGGCAGATCCACCCGTCCATTACTAAAAAAAAATTAGCCCCAATTAAGTTTCTTTGTAGTTTTTTGCATTTATTTCGAAAAATACAAATTTTATTAAAAAATGTTTCAAACAAAAAAGATAGAGCATGAAATTCTCTACAAAAAAGGTTGTATACATTTTCTTCCGAAAGTCAACGATAATGCCATAAAAACTGGTTTAAAATGTTTATGACTATTGTTTGAAAAAGTATTGAATTTGGTAATCGCGGCAAAAAAATTACCCTATTGTTTTTCATCAAATTTCGACGTTTCGACCCCCTACCCCCTAGGGGTAGTCTTTGCCAGCCCCTCGGGCGCGGTGACCACCTACGGGCGCAAAGTTCTCTTACGCCCTTCATACGAATATAACTATTTCGACGTATCAAAAAGATGTCTTATAGATATCTATAAGATATCCGTCATAGATCTTTTCGACACTTTCAAGATATCATTGACGAACTATATGTATATAATATATTGGATATATAATATCATAATAATACAGACAGTAATTAGTAAAACACAGTAAACATGTAATATGCATCGAATAGTCTATTACAATACAAGTGCTTGAAGTAAGTGTTTTGCAACTTTTATTTATTAATACTTCGGCTGGCCTGTTGTCGGGGTCGAAGTTTTGAAAATGCTCATTTTTAATTTTCATACATATGAGAAACACTATATTGTTGTAACACATCTATCGAAGCCACTTGGACCCCCAAATATCAATATAATTTTATAATATAATTGAAAGCTGTTAGTAAACAAACGAGTCTTAAGGAATAGCCGACTCTCCACTGGGTCGAAGTTTCTGAGCGAGCGAAGCGAGCGAGGCACCGCGCCAACACTAGTTTAGAATTTCAATCTGTGAAAAATTCAATTTAATATTCTTAGAATATATTTGTCAAATGCATGCGTAGGGTGTCCTCCTTATCTTACAAACTAGGCTAAAACTAGACACAAATCATCAAATCAATATTTTATTATAATTCTTATATATAGTGGATAAAATAAACTGGAATAAAAATGTGTACATATTAGATTAAAAATCATACCTAATAACTGTTTATAATAGCGATATTATTTAATATATATATCAAATAAAAATGTGGATTCGAGAGGGGCACATACCGAAATGCAAAATTACCGAACTGTTTACAACCGTGTTTACGTTTCACTGTTGTTATTCTTTTTATTTTAGAAGACGAACAGTAATAACCGTAGCAATGTTGTCGAGGATGACGATAACGATGACAATTACATTCGTATTGAAACCAATGAACAAAATACTGATATTCAATATAAAAATGCCCAGCAAACGAAAATTCATTCTCTGCATCATTTCTGAGTAAGTTTTTTCATCGTCTGGAATGAATTTCAATGAAAAAATACTTCAGATCTGTTTTACTTTTTTATAATTCAAATTTATTGAAATTAATTCATTTGAAACGAAGATAACTATTTTTCCATTGTAATTAATTCAATCTCCAACTGTTGTATTTGCAATTTTCTACTGAAATTCGTTAACGATGACACTTTTTCCATTACACTTTTTTCTCATTCAAAATCATTGAAGCGAACAACTTTCTACAAACTATTAACCATTAAAAGTAATTGAAATTTATTTTTTCACTGAAATTCTTTCAAGAAGTTAAGAAAGCTAATTCAGACATGATGTCATGAATAAATTTCAGTCAACCTTCAATGAATTTTCGTTTACTGGGTGTGCAAAATATCTTTTTCCTTATTTTAGTTGCGGTTAAATATGGATTGCTTCAAAAGACGAACAAAATGGATAAAAACTGTACAGAAACTGCACTAAAAGTGTTCAGACTACTTTTAGGTTATTGTAACAAATCAATTGACATAATATTCCCTCAATTATCGGCTAGAAACTAGATAAAAAGCGTTTAGGTTATTCTTATTAAAAATTCTGAGTACTTTTTTATAGAATCAAAACAGAAACTATCCACAATTTATCTAGACAAGGTATCGAAATGCAATCCAAGATTTGGAATTTCATGTTACATTTTCCATGGACATGTAAAATTATTACTCACAAACCGATCAAGTTTATTAGCAAAAAACTATCCAATATTTTGACCGAATTTCAACCCGGGCTACTGTACATTAAATTGAATTTTTACAGTTAATTTTTTACAATGTCTTTGGAATATGGGGGCACAACCCCTATGCGGAGTTATACATGAAATTCTATGGACAATGGCATTAAATTTAAGATTTTGTGCATAGATTCGTTCGACATAAAAGTCGTTTACAGTCGGAATTGAAATATCCTTCCAACACGTGTTCATTAAACTCAATGAACTAAACGAACATTTTAACCACCCCGTCCGAAAATAATTGCAGACATTTTTGTGCATGTTCAGAAGTGGTAAATTGGGCATCATCTCATAAATTTGCTCTCCTTTGGCGTAAATAATCTGCTCCTAATTTGTGATGATATTAATTATGCATTCCGTAGGATTCAAAATGTCCTCCGAAGGATTCGAATGTCTTTACCACTGTTTATTAGACTAGGCAATTCACTCCAACCATTTTTGAGTGAATAAGGTATGCTTTATTGAATTCTTACAAGGACGTGATCAGGTGATAATGACTTGTACTTGATAAGGAATACCATTGTTGGATCAGGCCCTGATCAACGCCAAAAATATTCAGGAAGCTTCAAAGGCTCCTGTTCAGGTTTACAAGAAAATCGAAAAACATTTTCCAGTATCATAAAGTTCTATTATCAATGACAGATCAATGATTTAAAAGATCGACAGGATCACAACTTTTAGAAGATGCTATAAAAAATCAATATTGGACATATTTTTTAATTCTAAGTAGATTCCATCTACAATTGCTTACGCTATGTATGAAGGTATAACTGTCAAATTTCTATGTGGGTGGATTTGGATAGAAATAAAAAATGTAATTTAAATCGACATCTCATTCTTTCTTCCTAAAAAATTAAACACTTAATGCCAATTCAAAATATTAGATTAATATTGCAGTAAACACATATTAAAAATATGAACAATCAATTTGCGAAAATAGGGCACTAATAGATTAAATAATCGAAGTGCATATTAGAATATTGAGTACCTTCGTAACTATGCAATATTTACCATCCATAAATAAAATATTCCATCAGATACTGCTCATCTGTTAACCTTAATATTATAGCAAATATAAATAATTTCATAGCGAACATCTTTTCTAATCCCTTTCGAAGAGAAGCGGATTATCATGAACTTGTGCAATTTTCATTGATCGAAATTCCATTTAGTATAATTGACGTTAGAGTGAAAGACAAAGTTGAGCATGCGTATAATTTCACGCTGGAATGCGTACAATTTCGGTTTTGACTGACATCGAGTTAACTGAGGACGACATCGTCCGATGTATCAAAGGTTTCGAAGTAATAACTTTTGGAAAAGTTGAGAATATCTATTCTGAAAAACGATTGATTATACAATCCAATAAGAAATATGTTATGCACATAAAAAAATTATAAATAATAATATTATTGTTTATAGTTTTAAACGCTACAATTGATATTTTGAATATTTAAAAAATTTTTAAATTTGTTTTAAGTTTCAGAAAAAAATGGATGAACAATATATGTACCGCAAATCTCTCGCAGTTATTTAATTTCTAAATATAATAAAAACGTCGAACTGAACGGTTTTGAGCGACAGTAAAACTGTTCGATTACCTCTACCTTGTCGTTTTTGTCTTTTTTGTATCAATTTCATTTTGGTGGTTGTCGATTCCCCTTTAACCGATTTCGATTTCAGACATTTAATCAAGCTTGGCTGTCTAAAATTGATTTTCCGCAGATATTCAAGGTCGTAATCGAACGAGGCGAATATTTGCTTTACCGTGGACGACCCTACTCAGCCGATCCCCGAAAGATCAATAGGTGTGTTATCTCGTTAAAATATTAATTAGCAGCATCACTTCATCCAGCGTTTTAATCGATTAAAGTTAGTAAAATTTTAGAAAATGATAAGAGTTGATTAGATATTTACTAATGGCCTAAACTTGATGCATTTTCTTCCAGGAATAGCAATTATTGACTCCTCAACCTGTTTTTAGACGATTTTCATTATTTATAATTTATGCACGAAGTGCATGTATCCACAATTAAGTGTCAATAGTTACCACGTTTCGGATTTGCCTCTTCGGTGTTGAATATCTTCCGAAATAAGTGTTCAAGTGTTTATTTTAAATTATGCTAATAACTTTTAGGACCAAACATTAACTTTTTTCCGTTTTTTCGTTTGCCTAAAGAGGCTATAAAAAGAGTTCAAATTCGGAATTGGTTCAAGATTTTAGTCGGAATGTGGACACGTAATACCATTTATCAGCAGTAGTTCATGTCGTCACCGCTAGGAAACACGTGGAATTGCTTTATTCTCACTACCAAGTATCGCAACGTAAAAGTAGCTTTAACCAGACCCAAAATTCAAATACACGAATAACAATACAAGTTTTGAAATTTTTTGAGTAGTTCGAAAATTCAAAATGACGGATCCAATACGGGGACATAAGTGGGTTAAATTCATCGAGTTAACTTAAAAACTTGTTACTCCGGGGTTTTGGAAGTATCTGATTATGCTGTGTAATAATTTGATGTTAGATTTTAACAATTAAAAACAACAACAAGGAGACGTTCAAGTTTTCGTGTTCTCCTGAATGGACATTTTTTTACTACCTTTGTCAACGTTTCTGTTTCGGAGGAAAAAACAATCTAAACAATTTATAAAGAGGCACATCTATCATAAACGTAACTCAACTTTCAGAATATGTTATTAGATATTTCATAAAATCTATTCGGAATTCATGCTTTAAGTAAAGAAATCGTGTTCTTAAACTTTGAAATGTGTAAACATTTAAATACTGTTCAATAACATTTTTCCGAAATTAAAATTACATTATTGCATAGTTCCGTCGATTGCGAGAGTAAAGTACAAACTAAAGCGCCACATAGCGAGAGAAAAAGAAATAAATTCCTTAAACGCACAACTTAAATAAAAATTTACTTAATAAATGATTCAAAAACACATTTCCATTTAATTAAACTATATTTTACGATTAATATTTTCATGTCTACCACCTTGAATTTCACACTTTTTTTAGTTAACAATTAAGAACCTAATTTTAGCTTCAAAATTCGATTTTACCACAGAAATAATAGCAGGAAAAATTACAAAAAGTTTTATTCGAAATGAGAGTTGTAAATTTGGTACATTTGTTCTTAATCATTAATGAATTTAATTTACACCCTGGTATGCAGCTTTTTTAATAAACTCGTAAAAAAGTGTGAATTTATCTGACAAATTCGTTATTGTCTCAAATATTTGTATGCAAAAATATTTGTAATTGGATTGGACCAATAATAACTACAGGAATTAAATGAACGGATAATAAGTTGAAACTCATATTATAACAATAGCCATATTGAACATCGAAATAATATTAATAATAGTAACACGAAACAATAGTCAAAACACTTCGTATAACATTCGCATACGCAATTAGTGGAGTGTCTGCGAACAGATAATATCCGAGCCGTATACAAGCCAATAAACAAACATTGAAGGCATAAAACTGTCAAAGGGTAAATCACAACTAGGAAAAACGAATAAAATACTGTATCAAATTTCATCAATGCAACAAAGTATACGTGGGCGAGACAAATGGACTGCACGAAACCAAAAACAAAATCGTGATTCTGAAGCACGTTTACGTTGGTTTAACTACGCCTCGAACAAACTTCGATTGCAAAATATGTGAAAATTTAGAAAAATGTTATTTGATAAACATAAATAAAAACTTTTCATGCATTTATTTTAAAAAAATAACAAAAAATAAAACCTTTCAGAAATGTGTTTTAAACTGTAGATTTCCAAGATTTCAATATTTTATATGCAAATAATCTGTGAATAATTTGCATATTCATTTGTATCGTTAGGTGAAGCCTTTACCTTACTATAATCAAAATGTTTATTTTTAATTGTCAGAAAAATGTTTATATTATTTCGTTTATTACATTATTTGCACAATAATCTTTACGCTTGTTTAAATACCAGCATAAAAATTATTATTACAATTGTAGAAACTTGATTTACGTATAATTAAATTTCCAACTCATCCCTTTGAATGCATTCGACTACAGATAGATTTCTAATTTCTTGAATGTAGTTCTGTGGAAGTAAATTCAAACAAGAAACTTTGAACAACATTGGAAGACAGTCTCATTTGCAAATATTAACAGCGAAAGTACAGTAAATTTTGAAAGAAATTTTACTGAAAACAAGAAAATTTACTATTTGAAATTGTTCACTTGTATTATGTATAAATCATGAAAAAGCGGCATTAGTATTTTTTTCTTATCTGAAGTCAATAATTATGTGATTGATTAAATTACTTTTGAGTGCATTAATTTAGTTAAACCAAGTAAGTATTTCATCTTAACTCTAAAATAATTACTAATTTTATTCTCTGTGGTGTATTTTCATTTCTAGTATTATAAACGCAATTCAATATTCTGTATTTTCACAAATTTTATGAAATATATATCTGTGCAATCTAATAAACGGAAGTACAAAGCGATATTGAAAGTTTTCTACTTGAAACGAATCATGAAAGCGGAAGTAATTCATTTCTACACTTGTTTATGTAGAAAATAATGTATAAGCTTTCATCTCCTCCTAATTTTAAAATGTTATAAAATCTCGTTTTCCGAGTATACTCTCATACTTCAGGAGAGTGCGATATTCTCAAGTAGCACATTATCTTTCGTTTTTATTGGGAAGTTTCATCTTGTTTACTTTCTTATACTTTTTTAAAGTTCGTCTTAAATATGGTACGAATTCAAATAAAAAAACCCAATACATTTTAATCAGAATTTTATTCAATACAATGTGAGATAGACAAAGGCAAATGATGTTGGTTTTTATTATTAAAATTATCATCCTCGTAATTCAAAATTTTTAGACAGTGAAAATATCTAGTTTCATTTTGATTAATTTTATTTAAATCAAGTACATTTTCTTCCTCGTGTAATTTATTCGTGAGTCGCATTGAGATATGCAGGGGCATTAATTCAGTAAACATTTTAGTTCCGCCGGTTGCGAGAAAATTGTACAAGGCAGAGCGACACATAGCGGAAGACGAAGAACCTCCATTTCAGCAAATTACAGCTTCAATGTGTTTCATTATTTCCAATGAAATATTTATTCGTATTAAAGAAATTCAATATATAAAACCGACGAACAATCTTTTTAACCGAAAGAAATGTACTCCCAATAATATTTTAGAAAAATATTTTGAAGTGTATTAAGGAATTTATTATTGTAAAAGACGGTATACTTCGCGCAAGTAGGCTGCAGATTATAGAGTACAAACTAATTTCTCAAACAAAAATTCTTTTATATTTCTGTAGTCTCGTCGATTGCGAAAGAAAAGTACAAGTTAGAGTTCCATTTCCACACATTTACATTTCATCAAACTATATTCTGCATCGTTTAATTAATGTTTAATTTATTATAGCTGAATTCTAACTAACTATTAAACAATTTTCACAATAATACACCTACAAAGTCATTGTTAAAGTTATCACCGAAAAGCAATTATTAGAACCTGAAATCAAATATCAAAGATCAAAGAGTCACGAGTTTTAGTTAAATGAATGACATAACAAAGTCTACAAAAAATATCCTGTGTGACTGGAGTTTGTTTAGAATTTAGGTTTTTTAGTTGAATACGCTATGAAAAGTAAGAAAAACTGATATTTCCGGACAAATAAAATTCTTTCTTGTTCAATACGAATTCCCGCCATAAAAGTTATCTCCACCATTTCGAATTTAATCTATTTCGTTAATAACTACTGTTAGAAATACAATAAATTAGAAATAAAATATTAAACCAGTGTTTATTATTATTTATTTTGGTCGTACGAATGGTAAATTAGCACATGTCAAAAAAAGACATTTTAGGTCCAGCTTCACATGCCAAAGATGATCCACACGAAAAATGACACAAATTGCAACTGCTGTAATTTCAACAAATGTTCAGGAACGACCTTATATATACAATGTACTTTCCTGGAGTGAAACTATCTCCTTTAAACAACTTTAATTATAACCTGTTTGGAGCTGGAACAAGTACAGCTTGCATTTATCTATTTTTCGCAGATCTATACAGTTTTCAATGATACAGGGAAATTCTGTAATCCCCGCCATATATCCTGTTTTTATTTTAATCTAATTTTAAACTTTATTCACTAAATTTTCATCGAGGCGTAATTTTACAATATTGTCAATGTTGTTTAACACATACTTCAAAGTGTGTTACTTTTTCTGTATTACAATAATTTAATTGTTTTATAAATTCATCATTCTAAATTAATAATCCTACTCTGTTAAATTTTATTGATTTTAATCAATTATTTGGTCAAAATAATATTTTATTCTTAAACTTGCTAATGTTTAAATATTTAACGTGGCTTTATGTAGTAATCTGATATAAGCAATTATCATATTTGAAATAATATCTTCAATATTCATGAAATTGAATAAGATTACGAGCAGCAGCCCAACTTTTGTTATGGACCTGACCAAACCCTGATCATATTTTCTGAAAATGCCTGTCGTGTCCTCCATGTAACATTTAATCGGATCCGGGCCTCATTAACTTCATATTTCACTAAATGTTCATTGCTGTAAAGTTTGTGATTGTTGCTCAAATTGTTGGACGTTGACTTAATTTTATTACAACCGAAATTGATATCTGTTATTTTAAAACAATATTTTACCAACCAATTAACGCTGAAATGCACTGCTATTTTACGTCAACTTTAACGCATATCTCTCGTATGAAAAATCGAAGATACTTATTTCACTTATTCTTGGGATCACTCCTGTGAATGACGTCCAAACAATTCAAAACAAGATTTGTGCTAGAAAGATACACGGGTAGAATTTAAAATGTAATATAAGGGTAAATAATGAGAATTCAAACTTAAAATTAAAAAATTCAATATGACAGACGCTGAATACCATTATAACATTTAATTTTTTAAATTCAAAATCGCAAAATAAGTTTATGTTCGTGGTCAGCGAATTTAAAAGATAATAGGAAATATTAATTTCTAATAATTTTCCCGACATATGGAAAATTTGATTTAAAAGCATTTCAGCTCATTTAAAGCTCGAAATTATATAAAAAAAAACTCGATATTTAACCCTTAGCTGGCACATGGGGTCACTGACGATACCAAGTTGGCCTCTGGCTATTATGACATAACATTATTTGTAAGAGTCAACAGGAAATTAAGTGCCAGCTAACGGTTAAACAAAAAAATTGTTTTTCTCAAAATCATTGGCAAAAATTACCAATTTTTTTTTCCATTTATCCGGCGATATTTTTTTAACAAGTTGTTTTAAATAGTTATTACTTCGACCCAAATTAAGTCTGGACGAAGTATTGAATTTGGTCACTTCGGGCATAAAAAATTACCCTATAGTTTTTCATCAAATGTCGACGTTTCAGACCCTAAGGAACCCAAATAAACAGTAAAAAAATGTGTGTCCGTGATCTTGGACGTACGTACGTCCGTACGTCCCGTTTTTTTGTCTCGCGATAACTCGCGAACGGATAAGCGTATCGACATAATTTTTTTATAAAATACGTGTCTTGGCATAACTTAGATCTGAATAGATTTTGGGGCAGATCCACCCGTCCATTACTAAAAAAAATTAGCCCCAATTAAGTTTCTTCGTAGCATTTATTTTAAAAAATACAAATTTTATTAAAAAATGTTATAAACAAAAAAGATAGAGCATGAAATTCTCTACAAAAAAGGTTATATGCATTTTCTTCCTAAAGTCAACGATGATGCCATAAAAACTGGTTTAAAATACTTATGACTATTGTCTGAAAAAGTAATGAATTTGGTCACCTGGGCATAAAAAATAGCCAATAGTTTTTCATCAAATTTCGACGTTTCGACCAGGGGAAGTCTTCGCCAGTCCCTTGGGCGCGGTGATCACCTACGGGCGCATAAGTTCTTTTACGCCCTTGATACGAAAACAACTATTTCGATATATCTAAAAGATGTCGTATAGATATCTAAAAGATATCCGTCAGAGATCTTTTCGACACTTTCAAGATATCTTTGACGAATTATATGTATATATATTGTATCTATAATATCATAATAATACAGACAGTAATTAGTAAAACACAGTAAACATGTAATATGCATCGAATAGTCTATTACAATACAAGTGCATGAAGTAAGTGTTTTGCAACTTTTATTTATTAATACTTCGGCTGGCCTGTTGTCGGGGTCGAAGTTTTGAAAATGCTCATTTTTAATTTTCATACATATAACAAAAACTATATTGTTGTAACATATCTATCGAAGCCACTTGGACCCCCAAATATCAATATAATTTTATAATATAATTGAAAGCTGTTAGTAAAGAAACGAGTCTTAAGGAATAGCCGACTCTCCACTGGGTCGAAGTTTCTGAGCGAGCGAAGCGAGCGAGGCACCACGCCAATTTCAGCATTCAGATTTGGAGCTTCAAAATTGCAATTTCATATTCGTGGGTATTTAATTAAAAGAGCATCAATGTCTTCTTTTTTAAAATCATTTATTAAAAAATGATTCTATCTTGAGCTTTAACTTGGATGAATATTCATTTGTCGCAGTTGCCTATTTTTTGGATCATCGCCGAGAATTTTATAATATTTTCATCCAATGCAGAATTCATGACATTATTCTCAACTATAGATTTAATTTGACTTGAAACTTCATTTGTTTTTGCTGATCAACTGGGCAGCAGATGACGGACAAAGATGACGATCGCCTGCCAGATGACGTTCCATCTCGTAGAATTTCTATGAATGTTTAAACATTAGGTCAGATTTGCCATGCCTAACTGTGCATGCTCTCTCTGCCAATAATGCAAACAATATTGTTCCACCTCTCGTGTGGACTGTAATCGAGTTAAGTCTTAGCACTGTCTCTCGTACAGTTTCAACAGACTTTTTGTTTTTTGTAAAAAAAGAAAATTAAAACTAAACATTGAATCTTTTTTGACGAGACTGATGAACGTCTCTCGAATCAGATCGTGCCGGCGATTTTGATCGTGTTCGAGATCTGGATTGCGATTGCGATGACTAGTGTATCGTTTTCGACGTTCTGAACTCGCAGGTGACTTTGAACTCTCTCTATCTTCCGACTTTGATTCTCCCTTTTTCGACGGTCGACAAACGATCCGGAAGAATCACGAAATCGTTTATTTGTTAACGAATATCTACACTTTTTAGTGACAATTCGTGCATTCGAGCATCTCGATCGTTTATTTCTAACCTGTCTCCCATCACTCTCATCATCACTAGCCTCATTCGCATTTTCTTTTTCAATTTCCGAATATCTCTTGATTCGTGATCTCTTCTTCCCATTTTATGAAGGAAATTACTAAAATCTTTAATTGAAATTAAACGTCAAGTGACACTTTTCACTCAACGAAATACAATGAAGCTGTTAACGTCAGACGAAAGATGCTGATCGATTATATCCCTTGGTTGTTTTTGGTCTAACGTTGTGGTGACGCCTATGTACACGAGATACTGCTACATTCGTAATCTCGAGAATGAATCGAAATATAATTTTAATTTTCTAATGCAATAACAATTCCCAATCCATTATAACAAAGTATAAAACATTCCACAGATTAAAATGTGTCGAATTCGAGGTTATGCCCTGTACTGCATATTTAAACGATCGGTGACAATCACACTCTCCGGAGATCGATATTTCGCCCATGTTGCATAGGATATTTTTTAATACGTCGAGCGTGGGGCTCGATAATTTGCGCCTTTGTGTTCCTATTCACAACGGCTCATTGCACAAACAATTAGTAATTACGATAGATAAAAATTACGTTACTCGAGGCATTATTACAAAGAAATTCGATTTGAACGAATTTACTTTCTGTTCCATTTGTACGCATGCGCATTTGTTGATTGTGTGTCTATTGTGGGCGGTACTATTAAAAACAGTTTGCCGAAAATGTGAGTTTGTAGAAATTACGCAGGTCAGAAGCCCCGAAAAAGGTAGTACCCCCACTTGTGATCCTATTGACAACTACTCGTTGTGGCCAACCCCCGCCCCGAACCGATTTTACTCTATATGTTTACCAACGTGCTCTGGAAAATTAGATCTTAGTGCAGTTGCCTTGTATCGTCCAAGCAGCACAGATCTCTAGTCTCTGGTCGCTAGTCTCTGGTTGACAACTGCCTGTTTTCATCAGTGTTAAGTTGCATTCGAACTTCTTCATTCGGGATTTGACATTCGCCTGAAACGTCTGCAGTAAAGAGTATCTCCAAACGGCCGAACACAGCGTAAGTAAATTCGTAATTATCAACTATAAATTTCATTTTATATAGAAGTTGCGAGAAAGATAAAATTCGAAAAACTTTCCGAAATTATTGTTTATTGTCAATGCATACTGCAGTACTGCAGAAGAAAAGTCGTATCTCCATTTATAAGATTTTGAGATATTGATGAAAAACCGGTTTGGAGCAAATATTCAATTATGTGCACGTAAAAATTAATTCTGTAAAATGCACATATTAGTGCATAACATAACGAATATTTCAATATATATTTCGTTATAAATGAATTGCATAATTAGTTAATAATGGAGATACTGAACATTAAAGTTTCAATAATACTGCGGAAAAAGGTCGTATGTCGCATTAAACGTCCTTTTTACTTCGCTTTCGGTCATTTCATTGGTTTCAATCGGAGTTAAAATTGGGATTTATCAGTCAAAAGCCTTGAGAAGTAAAATTGCATAACTTTCAGATGGCTATTCTTGATTGGTCAGAGTAAAAGGCAGAGCACCCCTAACTTTTGTGTTATTAGTTTTCGTGGCTTTTAGTTAATGTATATTGTAATTTATTGTACTAAAAAAATTATATTACTATAATGTAAAAGAAGCTTCCCAGAGAACCAGCTAGCTGCATATTGCCGCATATAAGGTAAAAGTCAGGCGGCGAATATGTCGGCAGAAATTCGGATTATGCGCCATCACACAGACAGGAAATTTGTTGGAAATTCTCCCCTGCCGACTAGTCTGCAGCGATTTTTCGCCTGAGATTTTAGGAAAAGTAAACCTGATAAAAAGAAATTAAAATTCAATAATGTAACATTTAATTAGAATATATTACATGAATAATCAATAAAGGAGTTATTATTTCCGATTTCATTTAATAATTGTAGCTCTTATCGGATTACAGAACGTCGTATGTCCATTTGAAATGGAGTTACGACTTTTTTAAGTCGCATCATGGAGATACAGCCTTTATTAACGGGTTTTCGCAAGCCAAAGGTGCAAGTTTCAATTAGAAACTCCAATTTATGGACCTGTTTCAGCCAAATTGAGCAGATAAAACGGAATTTGCAATAAATAAATTATTGTTTTTTATAAATAGTAATCGATATTTACATTATTTTCTTTTTTATTTTGCTTCAAGGATACTGATTATAATTTTATCTCATTGTCACCAAAAAATGGAGATACGACTTTTCTTCCGACGTACGGCAGTATAGTACTTAGAATAATTTTCCTGTCATTTTCGAGCATGGACATGATTTCATTTTTGTTTAACTTACTTTTAATTTTAGTCATTGAAAGAAAGATTTTAATAGTCATAGAAATATAATTAAGTATCTTTAATAAGAATAAAAATAATTTTACTAGATTATTCTTTCGTGGTTTTTTCGTCGTTTTTGCATAAGTTTTTCGTTTTATTTGAAATTTCAATCATTTCTGTTAGAAAAAGTGTATAATTTAGAACTTCAGGTCTTATTACATGTTTAAATACTTATAGCAAAAAATTTGATTCGGTACAATGACGAAATTATTTTATCCTATTTTTTAGAAATAACATCCCATTATTTATTTTCAACGAAAAATGAATTCCTTGCATTTCTTATTGAGATTTAAAGTCATAATTTTGTTATAATTTCATGTTAATAATTGTTAAAAATAATCGTTAATATAGATCCTGTTTTCACAACACGGGTTCTTTTTCCAAACCGTACAGGATGTACTCTAAACGGTTAAAATTGTATTTGTAAATCTAGTTAACCCAGGTACGTTCCTGTTATCGAAAAATAAAGATCTTCAAAAAATAATCCCTTATTTTACACGAGATTACAGTATTTCATAAATTTTCCTATACAATACACCTCGTTGCAAACTTGAAGTAGTAATTGAGACAAAGGTTTTGAAGAACGTGCCGGTTACCTTTTTTCAGATCGTGACTAGTTTTTCCAGTAAAGGCTCAGACCTATCATTAGGCTTCTATCATTTTATTGCATCTTTAAAACCCTTACCAAAAGTAGCGCATTAAACAACCTTTTTATACCGTAATAATATTTATTTACCTGAGTTAACCTTCTTCAAGTGATGTTGACATTTATCTAAGCTTATCCCCTCTTCTGGACACGTAAATAATTTTCTACTTGCTGACATTTTCATACGATTCTTCTGTTCACAGTTTGTCTTGAACGGAACAGTAGTAAATCTCTGCACTGACACTCATCGATTACACATCGAAGTACAATGGCTGCAATCATTCAATTTGCCGTACATCCACTGACAACTTGGGTAAGTAATAATTTGAACTATAACTTGATTAATAAGTATTTTTGAAATCCAGATACTAATTATGAACATTTTTATCGTAAGCAATATAATTTTTAAGTTCGTTGTTTCTCAAACTTTTTAATGATATGATGTTTTATGTTAATAATTCGTTCAATTTGCTTTTAGCGTAGTTTTGAAGTATATAAAGGTTAGAGTAAAAGTAAGGTTTGAAATAATTATTATTCAATCGCAATATTGCAAACATTTATTACGGCTAGCTATGCCGCGGCCGTTCCACGGGCAAGGTGATCGTCTGCTGGCGTAAAATGACATTTTACGCCCTCAATACGAAAAATACTATTTTGTTCATAGTTGGGGCTGTACAACAGTTACATTAAAAGTTTTATAATATATTTATCTATCGATTTGTAAACAATCACAATAAAAAATGAAATAATGTATTAAAAAATTGTCAATTTTAACATAACTTAATAAACAAATATTCAACAATCTATAGTCAATTTTCAAGTTTGCTTCTTACAATACCACCTGCCGATGAAAATGATCACAACGATGGGCAAAAATTTATCTAGAGTATCGAGAGCTCCTATAGAAAATGTGAGTTGATATTTAAAATTATATTCTCTTGCATCCATAAGGAGTGAGGGTGAGGGTTGTATTAGATTTCAATAGGTGCCTTGTTTGAGTATTAATACTTCCAGTTTGTATCTACATTTCTGGATGTTTCTCCCGAAATCGATTAAGGCATTGTTTATTTACGGTTTTCTATAAAATTGCTACCTTATCAGCGAACCAATTTAGATCCCCTTAAGGCTAGGAATGACTGATACTTATCGCTAATTTTATATAAAATAATTCATCAACACTGAGATAAGTTCCTTCCCGATTTAAGCACTAGCGCATTACATTAGAATTCATTTTTGCTACATTTCTAACGATCCAATAGCGGTCAAAATGTAAAATTTTGTTAAGTCGAACATAACCAGCAAAGAGCAGATAGAAACGAATTCATTGAACTTTATTCCATTACATGGTATATATCAAGTCTTAATAGAAATTGATGTAAATTTTTCTACAGCGTTATCTGTATCCTCAAATCGATTTACTTGTTTTAGAAAGGTTTCTTTAAAAATGACAAATAAAAGATCATAAGTAAACACAAACAAGTTTTTATATTTAAAATATAATATTATTTTATTTGTTTCTTAAAACCGATATTTTCATTACCAACGAATAGTTGTTTCAAAGTGGTCGGCTGATAATTTAGGAATCTACGCTGATAACTGTACTCAAAACGAATCAATTATTCAAAATTCCGACTCTGATAATGTAATTCTAACTAAATACAGTCTCTTAAAGAATATAAAATCAGTCAGTTATTTTTTATTGACACTTTTTATGGTTAATTCCTTCTTTATCGTCTTATCACTTTAAACCCCAATTAACAAATGTTGTTATATTTGTAAATGTCGTATTTCTGCCTGGGAATAGTAATAAACTCGAGCACAATTAAAAAGTTCGTCTTACCATCCGTCGGTAACAATAGTAGTATTATTATGGTTTTACTACAACTTTGCTACGTTATCAAATTTGCTTCTTGCTAGGTTATGAAAATGGCGCGAATAATAATATTTATCTATTTAATGAATAAAAGTCGATGTTGCAGAAAAGAAAAAAAAATAATTCGCATCACATTTGATTAATTTATGGTAAATTTTTTATATAACTCGTACAAACAAATTGTATATAAAAAAATTAAATATGTATTATGATATATCACATTTTTTTACCATTTATTATCAATATTTCTGTATCCTGCAAAGAACTGCGTGTAGTAGAGATATAGATAGATAGATAGATAGATAGATAGATAGATAGAGAGAGAGAGAGAGAGAGAGGCGCTTGCCAACAATAGCAACTTATCCGTCCGTAAATCAGCCGTATATATTCGGAATTACCGCTGGGGCTACCGTTTTACCTTTATATTTTATGGTCATCATGTCGTACAAAATTATTCATATTTAGACACATTTATGTCTTATACAATAACGAACATTTTTGTCTTTAGTTCACAGGCTGTGTCGAAGATACGCTGTTAGGAGTGGGATATCATGACATAATTGACGGCGTATTACTCCACAAGATTTTTCTGAAAATGTAAGTATCAAAATACCGAAGTTATTTAATTTTGTCAGAATCAAATTTTTCTGAAAAAAAATTCATTTAATTTAATAACAAACAATTTTTTTCAGAAACCCGGAGCCAGTGTACGACGAGATAATTGCTTCTGGAGGTGATCCAGCAATACGAACAAAAAATCTGCAGAGAATAATACAAAATATTCAAAATTATTACGAAGAAAAACTAGGACATGTGCTTTTGCAAATACCTGATGCAAAAGCACTTGGAGAAGATCCGGAAATGCACACAGAAGACGCGAAATTACTATTACTTTTGCTTTTGGGTGCAGCAGTCCAATGCCCAAATAAAGAAAAGTTCATTAAAAACATCTACGCACTACGTAACGATGCTGGAGTTTCGAGAATCAAAGAGTACATTAAAAAAGTTACAGAGTCTCAGGAAATTGTACTAACTCGGAAGTATGTTGAAACTGACAGGACTGGTAGTGTTTTCTCACTATTAAGAAAATTAGTGCAAAACCAAAATATGCTCGTAGAAAAACAACCAAGTGTAGAACGCGCGGAGCGTTTGGAAGCTGAAGTGGCTAAATATCGTGAAAAATTGAATGACTTGGAATACTATAAGTCAAGAACCAGAGAACTTATAGAAGAACGTGAAGTTCTCATAGAAACCAAAGTAGTGTTGGAGGAACAGCTTGCTGCACAGATGGAGCGTACCTCCACAATCGACGATCTTCATGAAGAATTGGAGAACTATAAACAAGCCATTAAAGAAATCAGAGAAAAAAATTCAGAAACATACCAAAAATATAATATTCTTCGTGAAGAAAATGCACATCTCCGAAGCGTAAATAAAGAACTCCTCAGCAGCTGTTCTTCATCAACAGATACTGCGAGTGAATGTGAAGATATGGTTATGAACGAATCTCTTTCCGAGGAATTGAACTTTAGTGTTCAATCTAGAGCTTTAAAGAGGCAGCCGGAATATCATAGACAAGCTTCTGTTTCCCCAGCCCTCGAATGTGAAAAGAGAATTGATAATCTAAGCAAGCAAATGAAAGAAAACGAAGCAAGCTGTAATTCTGAGGTTCATAAAAAACTGCAGATATGTTTAGACATTCTTGGGCTGGACGCTAACACCGTTATGAGATTAACAAATGATGGGATTGTAGATACCATTACAAAGAATTTCACAAGAATAATTACTGTAAAAAAAGAGATATCTGACGCAACTGATTTTACTAATCAAGAAATAATAGATGATATGAATGTAAATATAAATTATCTGCGGTCAACGTTAGTATCAGTTCAAAGTGAATCAGAATATCATATTTCGGAAAATGTCAAACTCCGAACTCTTCTGTCTTCTATGGATTTATCTCTGTCTAGAATGAATTCAGAAAAAGCTGATTTACAAAAAAATTTCTCTTCGATGACTATCAGTTATGCCACCCTCATTAATGATTATCGTTATTTGCAAACTGAATACCGGAAGCTGTTGGATGAAAGAGACACTTTATCAACTGAATTGCTAACCCTTTCTAAAACTTTAGAAAATGGTGATGTTTCGGTCGTTCAATCAGAAATGGATTATGAATGAATGTGAAATCAAGAAAATATAAAGACTTACTAGTTAAATTGCTTTCGGAGAAGAAATATCACGAGTCGGAGGAGAAAATGTATAGGGATGAACTGATAGCACCTCACAGGCAAACAATTTCTTAGATCGTCTAATTGCTCAGCATCATGCAGTCTTTGAAAAATTCGAAAAACATAACAAGGTGTTGCGTACCATTTTTCTCCGAAGAGTGCAAAAATCCGTCACGAAGCTTCGTCTGCACAATACGACCCCGCAAGGGTTACGATTAATTTACTATTTGATTTTCATATTCCCTACAATTATTCGGAATTGATCGAAACGAGAAAAATATAATACACTGTATATTGTGAAATAAATAATTGTTTATGAAATGGTTTTTAAAATTAAAAAGCGTTTTTAGATCTGTGAATTGCGTTAGTCAGTATGTATATAATGTAAAAAATCTTTAAGATATAATTCAATCGAGATGTATTTAATTCATGAAAAAATTGTTTCAAATAAAAGTTACATTGGCATTATTTTTGCTTTCCTCCAATTTCTTTTCTTTACCTAAACCATTTTAAAACCTTTTTTTACGGACCTAAAAAAAAACAAAGCAAATCAAAATGGCGCCTGAAATAATGTATTGGTGGCGTAATTTATTAGTTTTTAACTCGGCTATGTTAAATTGTTGAAAAAATTGCTCTAGGATAAAGAAACGGAGCTGTCTTCTGCTCTGCAATGAGCACACTATCTGTGCCGTAGCGGGAGCTACGCTCGTTTTTTCTCATCTTCGAAATATGGCTCCCCAACCAGGATGTCCAACCATAGGGACATTGCTGTAGATTATTGCTATAGAAGAAAACGTGTTTACAACTACTCAAAATATAGGTGTAAATTTGTCAAAATTTTTGGAGCTACTTTTGAATCTCCCAAAAAACGTAAAAATCCAAAATATCAAAGGTAACTAATAACTTCTTGAAATGTACTTATTTCTTTGATCATTTGTTTCATCTATAAATTTAGCTAGCTATTTACGACCAAATTTACAACTTACGTTTCACGTTATAAATCGTTATATTTTAACATTCAGGCATTTCTTTAATGCCGTGGTTCAATGCCGAACTCAAAGACATGATTTTTAAGAAAAAAAATGGCGCAAAGAAAATGGAAGAGAACCCGATTAACTGAGAATTTTGTTGAATTCAAACGCCTAAGAGCCCTATGTATTAAACTTTCTAGAGTATGATTTAAAGATTACATTAAAGTTATGGAAGAAAAGTCATGATCTAATATCCGTGCCTTTTGGTCATTTGTAAATACTTATCGGATGAAAAATACGATACCATCGAATATGCACTATCGCCATACACTTGCATTTGACCATCCCAGTATAGCAAACATATTCGGGGAACATTTTGCTTCCGTATATTTGTCGGGTCCGATTCCATCCCCAGTTATTGTACATCGCTTCTGATAACTCGATGGATAATTTTAAAATTTCTTTACATGAACCAAAAACTGCGATATTAAATCTTAAACCCACATGTACCTTAGATTCAGATAGTATCCCGTCTACATTCGTTAAAAATTGCTCGACCATACTCTCGCAGCGTCTTTATTATCTGTTTAATGCATCACTGAATCATGGAACTTTTCCCACGAAATGGAGATATTTTTATTACTCCGGTATTTAAAGAGGGTAATAAAAATAATAATAAAAATTATCGACCGATTGCAGTGAGTAGTTGCATTCTTAAATTATTTGACTCAATTGTGGCTAGTAAATTGAGCATTGTCTTGGAGAATGTTATTATTTAGAACCATCATAGATTTCGTAAGAATAAATTCACAGTTACGAATTTATAACTGTTCTCTGACTTTCTGACCAAGTTAATCGCACATGATCACCAGGTCGACATGTCTACCTAGATTTCTCGAAAGCATTCGATAGCCTAAATCATGCCGTCCTTTTAAGTCAAATCACTCACTTGGGATTGCCTGGAAAATTTATGAGATGGATCGAGCCTTGTATTTCTCCATCAGGAGTACCTCAGGGATCTCATTTAGGTCCTTTACTCTTCATAAACTTTATCAATGATATTATCACTCTTATTTAATTTTCTAAATTTTTGATATACGCTGAGGATATTAAATTATATGCAAAGATTTTATCACCTATGGATGCATCGAATATTTGGAGAGATCTGGAGGCTGTAGACGCTTGGGCTTCTCGTAACGGTTTGAAGCTTAACGTCAATAAATATAAAATTACGTCTTTGCTCGTCGCCCGGATAAGCTTGAATGTCTGTATCGAATCCACGACAAACCACTCTTCAGAGTTAATAAATATACTGATCTGGGTATAATAATGTGGGATAATTTTACTTTTTTTGACCATTTAAGTTGTGTTCGTTCGAAAGCGTCAGAGCTCTTATTTGGTCACCATATACGCAATCCGACTTCGAATTGTTGGAAAGAGTCCAGAGGAAATCCCTTAGATATCTTTCGTTTAAAACAACTCAACCTTTGTCGTGTTTCGACCATAGTTTTCAACGCATTTCTTCAGAATTCAAATTTCCTACAGTCCAATCACTTCACACATATCACGACTTATTATTAGTGCTTCCTATTTGACATATTTCTGTCGACTTAGAGTTATCAATACGTTCGCTTATTACTTTTAGAAGCTTTAAACGAAGGATATCCGAGGGGTTGTATATTTCTATTACAAGTAACATGTAAGCTCTTTGTCGCCATGAGTATGAATGTTTAAACTAACGTGTTTCGCACTGTATTATATTATTATGATATATACTGTTTGTAGGTTATGCTAAGACACGTATTTAAAAAAAAAAATTATGTAAATACAAATTCAAATACAAATTTCGTAATTATAATTCTTTTGTTTTTTGCATTTCGTTTTCTAAGGCGATTTAAAAATTACATGTTAAAATATTGCTAAAGATTGTAAGAAAAATCAAATGTTAACTGAAGTCAGATTTCAATGGTTCAAAATGGTGGACCATTTTTTCACTATTTGCCCGATAGCGATTGGTGGGCCAATTTTTCAACATTTTGTTAAATCACTCTTTGTCTATGAAAGCTCATAGTTTAGCATATTGATAAGTTATTTGGAAATTTGATTTCTTTTCTCTTTTTATGCCTCTGCTGTCAGCATCTTACTACACCCAATGGCGTTATTCCAGCTTCAGTCGATACAAAAATAGACTGGTTTCGAATCCTTTACTGTTATGAAATTCAATCCACCATTTTCTCAATCGAATGTAAAATTCATCTTACTCTACATCCAAAAGTACAAATTAGTTACTGACTTGGATATTTTCATTGATATTATTATATTCACAATATGCAACCAAAGATTATTGCAATGAAATTATTGATCACAAGATGCACATTGCAGAAAAAATAACTGAGCATACCAGAAAACGTAAAACACGAACTAGAAACATAAGTACCGCGATACTGGTCTACCTTTCATTGCAATATATTAACAAGAACAAATTATGCAAAACATGTTACTTGCATCACTGCAACAATTCTTGTAAAAAATCGCATTCTAATAATTAAATTTTATTTTTATTATATAGTAAGACTGTTTTCTTTTTAATGAGATAATGATATTATAAAATGAAAAAGAAATTAATGTTTAAAGAAACAAAATATAAAAAACAATGCGAATTTAAATTCAAAAGAAAATTTTAAAATATAATTTTCAACATCCATCTACCTCCTCGCGGTGAGAAATGGTAAACTTTGAGGTTTCAAAGGCAAAGAGCGATACATAAAATGTTCAAAAATTGGTCCATCCAATCAAATTCGAGAAAATTGTGAAAAAATGGGCCACCGTTTGTGTCCGCCATTTTCAATTTTTGGAATCTGGTTTCAGATTCGTAAACAGCGATCCCAAAAACACACGAGTAACAAGTCCCAATCGAATTTCGGCGCATTTTGTACCAATCTGCTCGCCATACACTGATCGAAAATTTATGTCGTTCAGCACCGCTTGACGACACTGAATTACGACCCTGCGATCGGTGCTGTTTGAAAATGATCTTCAATACCAGCTGAGTACAGACAACTGCGCTGGTGAGAGATGCGAATTTGTGTTACGATCCGTTTCAGCTGACGGGGCCATTTTGGCCCCAAGGGGATGGTGGACACGTTCGCGGATTGGCTTGTTGAACAAAGTTAATAGTCGACAATTTCGTTAATTGCATTTAGGTTTAAGCATACATTATATTACACGTAGTTCAATGTTAGATTATTTAAAATACAAATAATGCAAAATAACATAAATAATGAAACCTTCCCTTTCGTCGAGTATATTTGCTTCCTTCGTAATTATTTTTTTTCTATACTTTTTCCTGAAGCTTCAACTCAGTTTCAATGTACTCTGTATATTTATATATTTATAATAGCCATAAATGAAATAGATATATATTTGTCATACATATACCATGTATGTAAAGTATTTTATTTACTAACATCACTACTAATTTGTTTAAATACCTTTCACGAAGGTTTAATTACTTCGACCCAGACCTTAGGTCTGGACGAAGTATTGAATTTGGTCACTTCGGACATAAAAATTACCCTATAGTTTTTCATCAAATGTCGACGTTTCAGACCCTAAGAAGCCCAATTGAACAATAAAAAAATTTGTGTCCGTGATCTTGTACGTGCAGGTACGTCCGTACGTCCCGTTTCTTTCTCGCGCGATAACTCGCGTACAGATAAGCGTAATGACATAATTTTTTTTTATACGTGTCTTGGCATAACTTAGATCTGATTAGATTTTGGCGCAGATGCATCCGTCCATTACTAAAAAACATTAGCCCATTTACGTTTCTTCGTAGTGTTTTGCATTTATTTTGTAAAAATACAAATGTTATTAAAAAATGTTTTCTCTACAAAACATATACAACAAAGGTTGTATGCATTTCTTCCTAAAGTCAACGATAATGCCATAAAAACTGGTTTAAAATGCTTATGAATATTGTCTGAAAAAGTATTGAATTTGGTCACTTCGGCAAAAAAATGACCGTATAGTTTTTCATCAAAATTCGACGTTTCGACCCCCTTATACCGCCCACGGGGTAGTCTTCGCTAGCCCCTTAGTCGCCCCGGTAACTCGCTAAAAGTGCCAAAATTGTGCACATCTTCATATCACTTTGAAACTTCGCATACGTCTAGAGGGTATCTAGAGTAATAATTTCCGAAGGGGAGCCATCTTGAATTTTGCTTCAGAAGCAAGATGGCGGCCTTTTTCGTAAATTCACCATTTATTTTTTACCACTTTATTTTTAGTTAGTTCCAATTATTTTTTGGTTCAAATGTGAAAGTTATTTATTATAACATCACGACTATTATTGTCTTCATGAATTTCGGTCAAATTTCAAAATAGCGGATAATTTAATAAATTATTAACACTTAGAGTCACACATTTTTCTATTCAAGCAATTCAGTTGAAAATCGTTACTCGGGGGTTTCGTGGTCGCTGGTTAGGAATCGAACGACAGATTGATTTAACCTCCGAGTAACAAATATTGGGCAAATGGAAACATTTCTAAAATTTTTGTCTGCCATACTGGATCCGCTATTTTGTATTTGGTAAATCTAGCATAGGATTTGTAATCGATGTCTCCAAAAACATTATCATATACCAAATTGCGAGTAATTAGCTTTAAAAACATCATCAATAATAAGACATAAACACAAAATAGTTCGAGGTTTAACCGCTAGGCGGCTATCAAGTCCGATAGAAATGTAGCTCTCGGCGCTTAGTACATACATGCACCAGTCAGTAGCCCTGTTTTTAACGATAATTCTTTTCTATAACGATAAGCTTGTAAAGCTCATTTAACGAAATATTCTTGTTATAATGGATGTTCTTTACGTTGCTCTTGTAAACGCCAAAAGGTTGCATGTACACTACTGTGTAGAAACTGCCAAGGTAAGTGTCAAAATATTAATGAAAAAAATGAAACAGATAAATAAAATACAACAATAGAAAAAAAAAAAAAAGTTGTTAACCGCCGCGTCCCCGTCGCGACTCTGGTTTCGCTAAGAGCGGTATCCATTTGCACCATCTAATATCCATGTTAAAAGAAATCACAAAATAGGATAGATAATGCCTGTTTTTGTTTCTATGCCCGCCATATTGGATCCGCCATCTTGAGTATTCAGAATCGTAATCAGCATCAAAATACAATATTATTTCATTGAAAAGTACATTATACTACTACTTTACAATATAAGAATACTATGTGTTCAGTAATAACTCAATAATGTAGTAAACTGGCCGCCATTTTGAAATTTGATTGAAATTCATGAAGATAAAAATACTTGTGATATTATAATAAATAACTTTCATATTTGTACCAAACAACAATTTGAAATAACTAAAAATAAAGTCGTAAAAAAATAAATAGTGATTTTTCGAAAAAGGCCGTCATCTTGGTTCTGTAGCAAAATTCAAGATGGCTCCCCTTCGGAAATTCTTACTCTAGATACCCTCTAAAAGTATGCAATGTTTCAAAGTGGTATGAAAAGTTGCACAATAATTTTGCTTACCGGGGCGACTACCTCGGGCGCGGTGATCACATACGGGCGCATAAGTTCTTTTACGCCCTTGATACGAAAATAACTATTTCGATCTATGTAAAGGATGTCTATCAGAGATCTTTTCGACACTTTCAAGATATCTTTGACGAATTATATGTATATATATTGTATTTATAAGATCATAGTAATACAGACAATAATTAGTAAAGCATAGTAAACATTTATTATCAAGTGAATGAAGTAAGTGTTTTGCAACTTTTATTTATCAATACTTCGGCTGGCCTGTCGTCGGGGTCGAAGTTTTGAAAATGCCCATTTTCAATTTTACGTCGACTCAGGCCATAGGTCATAGTTGTAAATCATTTTCAATTTTCATACATATAAGAAACACTATATTGTTGTAGCGTATCTATCGAAGCCTCTTGGACCTAAATATGATTGGATCTCCAAATATCGATATAATTTTATAATATAATTGAAAGCTGTTAGTAAACGAACGATAGTATTAAGGAATAGCCGACTCTCCACTGGATCGAAATTTCTGAGTGAGCGAAGCGAGCGAGGCACCACGCCAACACTAGTTCTCTTTTAATTTACCTTTTGTATATTTATTTTAAATATGAATGAAATACAGATGCATTTATATTTATCACATACTATGTAATCGTAAAACATAAAAAATGAAATTTTCCTTATCGTTGTGTAAAATTTTTCATTTACTTCGTTCAATACAAATTTGTTTAAATACCATTCTTGAAAGTTTAATTCTGCTTAAAATAGAACTAAACCTTCAATGAAGGTGTGTAACAAAATTTGTGGCAAAAGAAGGAAAATAAAAAACTTTACACAACAAAAGGGATGATTTCATTTGTCACGTCCAGCGAAAAAGGACCATGTTGTGTGCACAACAACAAAAGAATTGAAATTGAATTCGTCCCTCTTACCTTGGGTACGCCACAGTGGATCGCGAGATAGGGCAATTCGGAAATGGCCCTAGTTAAGAGTTATACAGTGCATGTTTTTCAATATGAACATCGATTTATGTGGTTTTAAGATCGCTGATTACGAAACTGACCTCAGAATTTAAAAACTTCAAGTGGTCGATTCAATATGGCCGACTGTATTGTAAAAACTAAGTTGAATGAGATACAACTGGGTCCTTGGGGGTTTCTGGGGTCACTGATTACGAATTTCGTCTAAGATTTTAAGAATTCAACATGGCGGATTGAATACGGCCAACCGAAATGCAAAAACTAAGTTGAATGAGATGGAACTGAATACTGGGGGGGGGGGTCGCTGATTAGGAATCTGACCTCAGATTTTGAAAATTTAGAATGACGGATCCAAAATAGCGGTCTGTAAATTTTTTTTTAAATATGAATTTCTTATTAAAGTAGATATAAGCAGCTGAAATAAATTATAACAGTTACTGTTACTCGATCTCGGTAAAATCCAGGATCACGGCGAGGACGTGACGAGTATTATCTTTTGTTTTTAATTTTTTAAACTTTTTATATTTTTTTTAATATTTTTTTTTCATAATATACTCGATATATTGATCAGGATTTCTTTATTATTGTAATGAAAAAAAAGTTGTAATATTAAAAGACCTAGTGCCTCCGGAAACATATCATGCTGTTTTGGCGTACTTAAATAATAATGATTATTTACTAAAAAATCATATGCTTATTTACTAAAAAATCTTCCATTTTACCGATTAGCTAAATTTAAAAAATTGGTTAAATTTTGGTTAAATATCTTTGATATTGCGAAGGGTTTAATGACTGCTTACATGAAAGGGCGTTTCAACACGAGTTCAGTACTTTTTGAAAATAAAAAAAAGGGCACTTCATCTGACGCTGCATAACTTTGACTTTCATCTTAAAAAAATGTATACATCTGTTCCTATTCAAATTTTGAATTTCTTATTAAAGGGCAGATAAGTGCAGATGGAACAAATTACAACAGTTAGTATAGTCGTTCCTTAGACACTCCAATAAAGAAAAACACATACAAATACATACAATTTTTGTAAGACTACACTGTAAAAAAAAATCGTGTAAAATTACAGTTGCGAATGGGCTCGAAAATTACCCACTTTCAACTCAGTGAATTTACTATGTGGAACACAGTAACTTTCCCTAAATCTTGTAATATATTACTCGTTTGTAAAATTACCACGTCCAACGTAGGCTCGAAAAATTACCTACGTTTGACGTAGTAAAAGTACAACAGTCTAATCTTCCCTATGCTCGACGTCGTAAATTTACAATGCGGCGGTAAATCTCTAACCTCACTTCGGTAAAATTTCAACGCTCAACGTAGTGTTATTACCAAATTTTCATGATTGAAAATTACCATTGCATTGTAAATTTCATTTTCATTTTTTACAGTGTAGTTTAAAGAGTCCTTGTCATGTGTTTTATTAGTCTACCACAGGGTCACCATTACAAGCTTTTAAAACATTCTTGTTTGGCATCTAACCTTATTTTTTTATACGTTAAAATCTTGTTAAGTACTCAGAAATATGTATATTGCATACAAAAAATTTTCTTGATAGTATTGAATTTTTAATTTATTCTAAAAAAAAAGGAATGTATCAGTGAATTTTGCAAGTATTAACTTTATGTACTTATTAACGACAGCTAATCTTAATACCATTACTTATATGAACTGATATTAGTTAAACAACTATTTAAGAATATATTTGTGCATTTTTTCTTTCATTTTTCAAAATTTTTATTTTTTGCCCCATGTCCGTGCTCATACATTGCGTCGATCCACTGTGGGACGACCGGATTAAGTAAAAATTGTGGAATTAATTAAATGTAAAAATAATTCATTTTAAATCATCGATATATTTATTACAATGTAACGTACCGCACAGAAACGGACAACGAAGAAATTATGCACTCTCACAAGTTCAACAACCGCATGTCTTAATCTGAAATTTCAAACCGACGCGGACACTTTGGCGTCCAATGAAATTGTTACGTCTTTCTCGTCTCGTTGCATTTCTCCTGTAAGTTAACAATTTTATAATTAATAATAATCACTTTAAAACCCTTTCTTTAATTTATAGAAAAAAAGGAGGCTATTAATGAAAAATAATTAATTGTTAAAGTCTCACAATGAGCTGCATAATGATAATGGCCAACCACTTATGTTTATTATGAAGAAAACCTAGCGAGATTAAATGTTAATAAAGAAAAGGACTAACATAATAATTAAGTGTAATAAAACACTAAATGAAAATATAAAATACATTGTCTTAAAAAGGGGAAATATATATATAATGAAAAGAATATATTTCATCCTTATTAACATTCAATCACCATTATCGTTAAATGTAAAAAGATTATTTATTTAATAATATGGTTGACATAAACATTCGTATCTTGTTGTGGAATATTCGACACCTATGCAACGGTAAAACGACCCTGGCTTTACTTCTTGAGATAAGATTCCCCAGCCCCCCAAGAGGGTTGAGAGCTCTGATTGGTCAAAAACCAAGAGCTTCTAAATTTTTGTTTAAAATTGTTTAATTGTAAGGCGGGGGTTTCCAATATAAAAAAGCGCGAAAAGACATACAGGCTCTCTTTCGATTCCATCAGCCAACGGGGGAACATTAGAACAAAAGAAAGTGAGTATCTCGCCATCTCTTTTCTTCACTATATTAACAAAATCCGGTTCGTAACCGAGAAATAAAAACTGATTCCTTTTTCCAGTTAATTCAGTTCTCTCCGTAGAGAGCGTATTAACTGACAACTTTAAGAAAATTATTTCTTAAATAATATTAGATAAAATTAATTAGAAGTTAATGTATTATATTTTTATTAAATATATTAATTTGTGTAACAAGAATTTTTTAAAATATTTAATTGCTCCTTCTCTCGCATTTTGACCGCTCTTCCTGGTTCTAAAAAAGCAAATTGAGCAACTTAATTTAAGGGTCTAAGAAGGTTCTTGAACCTTCTTGGGTCCTGTCTCTAGATAATTCTTCCGAGTTATCTAGACGTGAGAACAATATGAACAACAAGGGCCAAGGAAAAGATTGATTATTATACCAATAAACTACAGAAATATCGGTATCGAGGTACAATAAAATGAGAGTCCCACTTTGCTACATAGCTTGTTGGTTTTATCGACATTTCTATGCAAGGGACGAGAATTATTATTCTCCTGCCAGAGTTATTACTCCGTTCTTTTGAATTATTACTTAAATATTAAATATACATTGTCACAAATTTAATTGAAATTTACATTGCACTTTTTTCATGTCAAGGATTTCGTATCGAATACAGTGCACGATACCCTAAAAACCCACTCAACCTTTTTTGTACACAACTAAATTTCCTTCCAAAAGTCAGTGACCGCCCTAGTCTAAAGTTAATTTATAAATAATTTATAAATTAAATTATAGTATTGGGTTTAGAATTAATATTAGCACCGTAAGAACATTGTAATATTCATATGTGACATTCATGTAATGGCATACATAACATCTTACTTTGTAATAAAGCTGTCAGTTATGAAAATAGAATTATGAATTGCGGTGTAGTTAAATACGCACCAATCTCGTTCTAGACTCGTTCAACTGAATCTGATCAATTTTGACATTACAAACTTAATTCGATTATTTTCAAGGTATACTAATAGTCGTCATCCCGAAATGTAAAATTGTCCACTATATACTAGATATCTGTATTTCCGATGACGCCAGCATAATTCGACGGCGTATTTTCTTTAAAGTTCCGTCAGCTATGGAGAAAACCGTAAAATTCGCCAGCCTTATTTCAAAATGAAGTACAAAGCAATGTCTGAAATACATATGTAAACAAGTCTGGATGACATTAACTACCTAACTTCCAACAGGCAGTATGCGACATCCTTTTTAAGCCGGTGTCGTAAATGACCCCGATGATGGGAAATGTCAGCATTTGTTTCCTGCAAGAAGCTAGATCGACGATGGATTAGAAACGTTGATATATTGTTTTCTTTCCGTAGGGTCACAACTATCAATGGAAAATCCTAAGCCGTTTCCCTCCAGCACCTTTCACGAACACCGTCATAGGTATAAATTTATTTTTTTACCGTCAGAATCGCCGCAGACTAATCGGCAGTGGAGAATTTCCAGCAAATTTGCTGTCTGTGTGATGGCGCATAATCCGCATTTCTGGCGACATATTCGCCGCCTGACTTTTCCATTATCTGGTTCTCTGGGAATATAGTGTGTCTGTATGAAAATTGAAAATGATATACAACTATGACCTATGGCCTGAGTCGACGTGCAAATGAAAATGAGCATTTGAAAATAAAAACTTCGACCGCGCCGACAGGCAAGCAGAAGTATTTATAAATAATACTTGTAAAATACTTTCTTCATGCACAGAAATTAACTGAATTCCTGCATAATAATAAAAACATATTTTTTACCAAAAGTGATAAGGGGAACACGACAGTTGCTCTTGCTGTGAATAAAAACAATTATATTCAGTCTATGTTACAGTCATTAGGAGACAACACCACATATAAAGTTTCTAAGTATGAATATACAGCAACTACGACTAAAGAGAACAATAGTCTTGTATCGAAATGGGAAAAATCAGGTTTCATCAACTCGTCAACCGCTAAATATCTAAAAAACTACAAAGGTGTTATTCCACGTGCTTACGGACTCCCTAAGATCCACAAGACTCATGTTAAAGACAGCTGGGATTTTCGGAAGAAAATTAAACTAATTAAGCTTCCGAAAGATTACATTTTGGCGTCATTTGACGTAGTGTCTATGTTTACCAACACCTCTCCTGAAATGGTTGATCATGCCATATACAGTAGATGGAATGAAATCAAAAAATTCACAAAGATATCCAAAACAGAATTTTTAAAAGGATTAAAACTAATCTTAAATTCAACATTTTTTAATTTTCAAAACACAACATACCAGAGATTTTTGGTGTCCCGATGGGGTCTCCATTATCACCGGTTATTGTTAATTTAGTGATGGAATTTTTAGAAGTAAAACTTTTTAAAAAGTTAAATTTTAAACTAGCATTCTACTACCGTTACGTAGATGATATTTTAATGGGTATTCCATCTGACAAGGTGGATTACTTATTAAACATTTTCAATAGTTATAAAGATCTGAATAATAGAATGGCTTTCACATCAGAGACCGAGGTCGATCACACTATAGCTTTTTTAGATCTCAAAGTTATAAGAGAGAAAGGTGGCACTTTAATAACTGATTGGCATCACAAAAACACGTGGTAGGGTCGGTATCTCAATTTTTACTCGGAGCATCCTCTAAATTACAAAATTGGAGTGATGTATGGGTTGATAGACAGGGCTGTCCTATTATCTGAGATAAAGTTCAGAGAAAAAAATTTAAGATTGGTTAAAAAGATCCTAATTCAAAACAACTATCCATTGAACCTTATTCAAGAGATTATTAAAAAACGTGTTCATTACCATTATAATAAAAATATAGAACACCCGATTGATGAGTCTAAACCTGAAACCACCACATCACTTCCATATGTCAAAGGGTTAACTGAGAGAATCGCGAAAACTTTGAAAAAACAACATGTTCGCGTTGTCAACAAACCGATCAATACTAACATCGGAGGAATTAAGCCTTTTAAAGATCGACTACAAAAACTTAAAAAAAGTGGTGTAGTTTATTCTATACCTTGCCATCATTGTGACTGTGTGTATATTGGAGAAACTGGCAGACACCTTGGTACACGACTTAAAGAACATAGACGCAATATTTTTGGAAAAGAATCTAACTATACAGCACTAACGAAACATAGACAAGAAACTGGACATGATTTCGATTATCCTAAAGTAAAAATCTTAGCATCTGAAACGAATAACCGCAAACGTGAAGAGATTGAAAATTATTATATTAAAAAAGAAAAGAACACAGTAAATGAACGCTTCGAAGAGTCTTTTTTACCAGAAATATATAATGTTCTATTCTGTTAAGGATTAGAATTACAAAAAGCAATAGGATCAAGTATTATTATATTATCAACATAGTTAAATCGCCGCTTAATTGTTTTCTTTATGTTTCACTGTACAGTGGTTTCGAGTGTTGTTAAGAGAAGGGGATACACACACTTTATATACATAAATCGGTATTAGTTACTTTTGACATATCAATTCCGCGATATATGTTTGAAATGCACGAGCCATTTTCATCAAATGTCATTTCATGTAAAGTGTTAGTGAGTATGGAAAAACGTCAATTAACTTCTTCGACGGGAAATGACCTTAAGATCGATCTTTCCACTTCTATCAGTAAGTTTTTTTTTGGTAGTTTTTTTTCAATATGTTATCATACTTTTATCCATCAGTAGATTTAAAGTCATCATAATTGTATTGATAGATGCTGTCAAAATTCATACGGCACTCACCAACACTACTTTGACATGTTAATGTTTCATCGCGTGATTTTAGTTTCTATTTCTTTACAACCATGTGAGTAACTTTTTATTTTTGACTGTTGTAAAATTTGTAAGTATTATGATTATGTTTTTTAAAAATGAATTATGTTATACCTGTTTTAGAATTGTAAAAATAAACTGAAGAGGGCACACATCAGGTTGCCGAAACGTTTTTTTTTAAATTTAAATTGTTTTATTTGAGGGACCGACTTCACCAAGAAAAGATTCATTCTATGAAAATTTCTTAAACTAATTTATACAAGCGGTCAAGAATCAATTATTGGCAATCAGGATGATACAAAATCCTGATCAAATTCTATTCATGCACTTGTATTCTAATAGACTATTCGATGCATATCACATATTTACTATGTTTTACTAATTACTGTCTGTATTATTATGATCTTATGTATACAATATATGCATATAATTCGTCAAGGATATCTTGAACTTGTCGAAAATATCGGTAACGCATATTTTTCTTTTTTCCGGCTTTTTCTACCTTCTGAGGCTAACTTGTTTTTCTCTAACCGATATCATTTAGATCATCATTGAAAAACTATAGGAACAAATTCAATATATCCTCAGACAATAGTCATGAGCATTTTAAAACAGTTTTTTTAGAGAATTTAATGCTCTATTGTTATTATTTGAAACATTTTTGAATAAAATTTGTATTTTTAAAAAATAAATGCAAAAAACTACGAAGAAACATAAATGGGGCTAACGTTTTCTAGTAATGGACGGATGGCTCTGCGCTAAATTTGAATCAGATCTAAGTTATGCTGAGACACGTATTTAAAAAAAATTATGGCGATATGCTTATCCGTACGTGAGATATCGCGTGCACAAAATTTTAACATATATGTACCGAGTACGTACAAGATCACACACACAATTTTTTTTATTGTTGGTTTGGGCTCCTTAGGGTCTGAAACGCCGACATTTGATGAACAACTATGGGGTAAGTTTTTTGCCCGAGTTAACCAAAGTCAGTACGTTCTCCAGACCTAAGGTCTGGGACGAAGTAACAATCGTTCGATTTATATTTAATTATTACGTAATGTGCTTTCGTAACTTTGTACTTTTAATTACAAATATACATATTATATTACATTTTTTAGAAATCGATATTGGAATACAAAAAATCATACAACACTAACTATATTAATTACTAGATCAAACGAACTTACCTGAAGTTCGATAGTAATTATATGAAAACTCGTTCGAGATGATCACGAATGTAGTACTATCTCGTGTACATAGGCGTTAGATATAATATAATATAATATAATATAGTATAATACAATACACAACGTTAGACCAAAAACAAACAAGGGATATATATCGACCAGCATCTTCCGTCTGAGGTTAACGATTTCATTATGTTTAAAGTATTATTAAAAAATAAACAACATAGGTATATATAGGATCACGAACGGCTAAATGTGGGTTAAATTTTCTTGGTGGGATCATAATCATCTTGAACGAGTTTTCATATAATTACGAACGAACTTCACTTCAGGTAAGTTCGTTTGATCTAGTAATTATATTTCGACTCGTTCTCGAGATTACGAATGTAGATGTTTAAAGAAATTTTTGTTTTTACTTCGACCCAGACTAAGTCTGGACGAAGTATTGAATTTGGTCACTTCGGGCAAAAAAATTACCATATAGTTTTTCATCAAATGTCGACGTTTCAGACTCTAAGGAACCCAAATCAACAATAAAAAAATTTGTGTCCGTGATCTTGTACGTACGTACGTCCGTACGTCCGTACGTCCCGTTTTTTTGTTTCGCGATAACTCGCGAACGGATAAGCGTATTAACATAAATTTTTTTAAAAATACGCGTCTTGGCATAACTTAGATCTGATTAGATTTTGGCGCAGATCAATCCGTCCATTACTAAAAAAAATTAGCCCCAATTAAGTTACTTCGTAGTTTTTTGCATTTATTTTGAAAAATACAAATTTTATTAAAAAATATTTCAAACAAAAAATATAGAGCATGAAATTCTCTACAAAAAAGGTCCTGTGCATTTTCTTCCTAAAGTTAACGATAATGCCATAAAAACTGGTTTAAAATGTTTATGACTATTGTCTGAAAAAGTATTGAATTTGGTCACCTCGGAAAAAATTACCCAGTCTTCGCCAGCTCCTCGGGCGCGGTGATCACTTGCGGGCTCATAAGTTCTTTTACGTCCTTGATACGAAAATAACTATTTCGATATATCTAAAAGATGTCTTATAGTATCTAAAAGATATCCGTCAGAGATGTTTTCGACACTTTCAAGATATCTTTGACGAATTATATGCATATATATTGTATATATAAGATCATAATGATACAGATAGTAATTAGTAAAACACTGTAAACACGTAATATGCATCGAATAGTCTATTACAATACAAGTGATTGAAGTAAGTGTTTTGCAACTTTTATTTATTAATACTTCGGCTGGCCTGTTGTCGGGGTCGAAGTTTTGAAAATGCTCATTTTCAATTTTCATACATATAAGACACAGTATATTGTTTTAACATATCTATCGAAGCCACTTGGACCTAAATATGATTGGACCCCCAAATATCAATATAATTATAATATTGAAAGCTGTTAGTAAACAAACGAGTATTAAGGAATAGCCGACTCTCTACTGGGACAAAGTTTCTGAGCGAGCGAGGCACCACGCCAACACTAGTTTTTTATTTCTAGTTAATTTATTATTTCTAGTGTCTAAGGAATTGTATGTAAAATTGTCAATTATTCAACTGGAAAAGGTCACATACTTTAGAAAAGATCGTTAATTTAAATAAAATTACTAAAACTTAACACAGACTTATGAGTCCAAAAATCTTTTACTCTCTTCCTTCATCTGCACAGATACAAAATTATGAATTTTAAATAAGATTTTTCGACGTAAAGTTGCTCCCTTAATATTCACATATTTTTAAAACTATTAATTAAAAATTTGTCCGCCATGTTGACTTCGCTATTTTTACTTTAAAAAACTGACATAGCATTTGCAATAAGCGACTCTCCAAAACAAATTGTAGGGTATTTCTAGCAATTTTTTAGAATTTCAGTCACAATTTTGTATCCGCCATTTTGAATTTTGAATGTTTGATATCGGACTCATAATCACCGACACTGAAAACTACAAAGTAAGTAGTTTGGACTAAATCTAAAGTGATTTTTAAAAATTCGTTCACCATATTGGATCAGCTATTTTGAATTTCAACAAGCTGCCATCAGATTCGTAATCAGCGACCCCGAAGAGTCCCCTAGTAACATATTTTATAAAAATTCTTTGGTCTTTTTTGTGTTTTTGCAAATTTTCGTTCTTCCATAAATGGCCCTAGAATTTGTAGCCTTTACATTTTTATCTGCCCAGTTTTAGGAAGCTTAGTTGGTAGTGGTAATTCGAACTTAACATATTTCCAAAACTCAAATTTTAAAAAATGTCGTGTCGAAATGAGCTTCAGTTTCATCTTGCAATTTTTTATTAAAATGTAATGAAAAATAATAAATTCACATTTTTAATCATTCAAGTTTCATATAAACATATTATTCAAAATGAATTAGAAGGCAATTAAATCAATATTAATCCACAACAACCATTAATCTACAACTTTTATTTCTGAACTAAATTGGAAAGTATAAACCACTAAATATGAATTTGATTTATTATAATTGAATCTAAACATACTATAATTTGTTAGTTACAGATTTCATTACTCGTCACAGACTTTTATTTTAAATTTACACAAACCCATTAAGTTAATAAACATGTGAACGTCAAAGCTGAGTATGCAAACGAGGTAATGAGGACTGAGAAATAAATAATTCAGTCGATTTCAAGTAGATGCATTTAGTGAGTCCTTTTGCGATTGAGTTCAGATATATTACGAATAATTGTATTATTATTATTATTCATTTAATGACATATGTGCATTCCAATTAAATAAAAGTTAAACTAATAGAATTTCACGATTGCCATTAATTTTCGATAAAGCTTATCTTGTTTAGTCTTCTACTGGACTAATGTTTTTCGCAACAAATATGAATCGCTACACTACAATCTAAAAACATTTCTTACTTTTAAAATATATGCAATATTAATAAATTTAGCAAATGATTTAAAAAATGTAGGTCATTTTTTAATATCGTCGAAGATTTATTTTAATGAAATTTCACAATAAAATATCATTGAAATATTGAAAATATCCGCATTTCTTCGATTTCTTTTGGTAAAGTAGATATAATCTTTAATTTTCAAGTTATTCTGCATTGCTGACTTCTGCATTTTGATACGATAAAGTATCGAGATATAAAACAGAATTTCTGTTACTTTTTTTAGCGGAATAAGTAATAAGAGGAAACTTATTTTGCAATATTAGATCTCTGGTTTCAAACCTTTAATATGATTTTATATAAATCTATTATTATCGAACAACAATAATATAAATTAAAAATGTTTAGTTAAAATCTCTAATAAGCCCTGAAATGATTATGAAAATATAAGTGTTAACTTGGTATCGGGTCATCCAACAATTTTTCTCAAAAACACTTCTGAGATATGAAGATTATTACGGGTTTTCTACTCGATCCCGATTTGCAGTGACTTCTACAGTTAATTGTGAACCATAATATAAAAGTTAAAATATTGCGGTTTTTATTAGAAAAATTGAACTTTAAATAACCTTAGAAATGATATTTAAGGAAGTCATAGTTTAATCAACCACTTCAAATACAAAAAAAAATTGGTTTTAATTTATTTAAATTTTGTTTCTTGATTGAGTGATAAATCACCTTGTACCATTTTCGACATTAAATATTAATTAATAACTAAACAAAATACTGTTAAAACACAAAAATCCTGTCGTTTTTTATTTTACAATTACTTAAATTATAACTTTACAGATGATGTAAGGGCCTTGAAATTAGCTTACATGAACTATTAGCAATTATTTCTCTTAGTGCAGAATGAAAAAAAGTTTTCGGACCCTTAAAAGAATTATTTTGTTCCACAAAAAAAAACTTAAAACTATCATGAGAAGTAATAAATTATACACGAGGTTTACGTAACAATTTTTCATGTTATTATTATTTCAGCTAGAATTTTTTCAGTCATTTTTTTACGACGATACTGTTGATAAATATACGTGGCTATTTTGACTTGCTGATTCCTAATATGAAAATAAAAATTGGAGTCGGTCAAAATTGCGTCATCAGTTTCTCCGACCTCCGATTTGTATTATCATATTCTAATTAGCCGAAAAACTATTTCAAAGTAATACTAGAAAAGTGAACATTGATTTTAATAAAACTGCGTATAGAAGAGCTTAAAAATTATTCGCCATGTTGTTTTTAGTTTTTTTCCCAAAAACCAATGTTGAGGTTTTAATATAGAAATCCGCGTAGATTATGATAGCATTTTTATTTTTCCAAAAAATCAATTTTTTAATTAGACGGACGCCATATTGAAGCCGCCATTTCGAATTTCGGAAATCTGACCACGTATTCGTAATCAGTGACCCCGAAAATACTTAAAAATATTATCATCTTGTTGGGTGGATTGCCTGGAGGGTGAGCTTCCGGTCTGGAGAAAAGTTAAACAAATTTTGAAAAAAAATTCTCCTGTCTGTCAATGTGGTTTAGCCGGCGTCAAACTTATAGCAATTATTCGTCATATTGGTAAGAATTTATGGTAACAATTTGAGAGAAAAAAATGGGGGGTTTCAAGAAAATGTAATTTGTTTATTTTCAGGAAATCTTGCAGCTTTCTTATTTTGTTAATTTTGCAGCTTCTTAAAAATTTTAAACAAAAAATTACGGGCGAAACAATGTTGTTTTAGTGCTTTTTTTAAAGTTTCACCTTCCAAAGTTCAAATCCAGATAACTTCGTTAAACAAAGTTTTTATGAAAAATAAAAAAATACTTGTCCCTTTATTTTTCATGGAGAATAATGTATGTTAGGGACAGCTAATTCTACAACTTAAAATTTGTTGGCATGCATGATTTGAAATGGATTCTGCCTCACGTCAGAAAATATTGGTATCCTGACATTTTTGAGGTCGCTGATGAAGAATCTGAAGTCAAGTATTGAAAATTCAAAATGGTGGATCCAATATGCGGACGATTTTGTAATATTTGTTATGAATTCAATCAAATTAGGTTGGCTAGGATTATTGGAATTGCCATCCATATTTAAAATAGTGGATATAATCTGACGGACAAATAACTAGATTTTTTATATATTAGTTTCTTCAGTTGCATTTTAAACTATATTTTTGGTATACAATGATGTCAATAGTTGAAATTTATATATTACTTTTATATAATTTGTTATGTTTTTGATGTGTATCGATCAAAATATATGAAATATAAATATTGTAGACATATCGTAATAAAAAGATAATTAAAAATTAAAAAATGGATAAAAATAAATTCACTTTTTTGCGAAATGTCGAAAATCTAGCCTAAATATTAATAAAATGATAGAGAAAAATAAGATTAATATGAATTGGATGTATCTTCTTTTAGTATTACCAGGGAACAACGACTTAGTAAACTTTTATTCCCACCGGGGTGATTTTTAAAATTGTATCTCCTTTCCTCTCACAATGTCAGCGATTTTTTATCTGTACTAATAATCAGCAATGCTAAAAATCTCCAGCCAACGATATTAAATTGCTAAAAAGCATTAAAAAATCGTCAGTCACATTGGAACCACCATTTTAAATTATTGTCAAAATCTGACTTTAGAATCTTCATTATCAACCGCAGAAACCCCAGTATGCCAATATTGACAGACCTGCTACAAATAATATTAAACCCGAAAAAAATCCAAGGTGATTTTTATCCCACAATTGGTCTTTGGGGAAAAAAAACACTTGTTAAATAATTTGTAAGGATGTATTTGTATGCTCAGTTTCAATAAAATCGGTTATTACCACTTCCTTAGCGTTACTATCAGCTGTTATATCATTTTTTAAGTCTGGTAACTTTTCTGTACATTGATACTGATTTTTCAAATTGAAATATAAAAAAAATGGTATCACATTAAATAAAAATCATGTAACACATCGACATTTCGTGTAAAATAGTTCCTCACTATTGATTAAACCGTTTTTTTATTACAATTGTGATATTTACAATTGTAAAATTTTAAGAATTATTTTTAGAAATACAGAAAAAAATTAACGACAAAAACGAAACAAATTGACGAAAATAACCAAAATGATCGAAATAAGTAATTCAAAAATAACTAAAATTAAATAAATTATAAACTAAATAAAAAACTGTTAATTGTTATGAATTATTTTGATAATAAAAAAATTATGCAAATATTACAATAACACACATGACACATTACTGAAGTTAATGATTATTTGTGAATTATATGAATAAGATACAAGGCAAATGTGAAAAGTTACATTTGTATCAGCTACAATTTGTATCACCTAAATGCGACCAGGGATGAAAAATGTCGTTTTACGCCCTGGATATAAAAAGTACGGTTTTGTGACAGTACGTTTAAAATGCTACAGGACTCTCATAAATTCGCCCACTCGCGTGTAAAATCGAACTTCGTTCTCCAATTAAAAAAAGTACGTCATTATCAATAAATGACTTTCACCCAAATCAGAAAATGTCCCTTCGAAAATGAAGAAATACCAACTTGAATCTTACAGAATAAAATAAGGATGATAATCCTATAATAGTTAACGCTCAAACTAATTTGTTAAATTTCTCAACTTCGAACTTTTACGTATTATTTTGGTACATACGATAAAAGCGACAAATCCAATTATATGCGATAAACGTTTTATTATAGCTCTGGCAAATAGAACCTTGAAATTGTAAACGGATCGTAAACACTTTATAGCGTTTTTTTTTTAATCCATCATCGAAACAATATCCCGGTTTATTGTATCATTATTATTTCCGGAAATAATCGAGTAACAGGATTAAAATGGGACGCTCGATGGTCTCACAAATATACGCGTAGATATTTATACGCAAAGTGGGAGCCCCAGAGGAAATTCAGTGAAATTACTGATAGGTCCGGAGGACGGTCTGAAAAAAATAGATGGGCTCATTATTCGGGTTCAGGGTGAAACGGGGTTAGTTGTTACAACTTTTCCCATCCGACAAAAGCTCGCTGTTTATGCAAAATGATGTTGACAGATTCCACTAGGTAACGGCATGATGACTCAACGCCCGTTATTTGTGTAATAATAAATTGTCAAATTTGTACGTATCATGTCACGGAAAACAATAAACGTAAAAAAGCTTTTATATTTCGATATTATTTGAATTATTTAAAATGTGTTCAGATATAACCCACCAAAATCTAAATAGCAGTTTCATGAATTTTTATGTTTGTATAAATAACGATATAACTTCAAATTGATAAGGACATTTATTATTAAATCTATTCAGAACATCTATGTCGTATATGAAAACAAAGTTATGGAGATATTAAATGTCACATTCTTAGAAACTGTAGTTTATAACATTTTTAACAATAAAAAGTAGAAGGTGCCATGAATATGAGTATTGTCCCTAGTAAAATTCTAAGCATTTTATATGAATTCGAACTAATTATTACACAAACATGTTGACTTAAACCTTTGCTGCATGGTGGTATAGAATCTATATCACCTATTTCCTCACCGTTTTTTTCGTTTTTTAGTAAAAATTTGATCGATTCTTTCGTTTTTTGTTGCTGTTATTTTAATATCGTAACATGTCAAAGAACCTGAAATTATGTGCAATTAGTCAATATTTGCTACAAATTTGTTGATACAAATAAATAAATAATGAAAAAGAGCACTTTTTTCGAGAAAAAAGCAACCTATGATATACTAGGGGTTTCAGAACTGAATGAAAAAAAAAAAGCAAAAAAAAATAAAAAAAACAGAAAAAGGAGAAAAAACATAAAACAAAAAATAATACCAAAAAAGCAAAAAAAAAACAATTAAAAAAAAACAAAAAATGCAGACAGAACCCGCCACGATCTCGTTCGTGTCTCCGGTTTCGACTAAATGTCGTTAAGGAAAATTAAAATCGTCATTTTGAATTTTCAATATCGGAGGCTGGATTTGTGATCAGCAATCCTAAGAACTCTGAGTACCCAGTTTTGGCTTGATCAAGTAACATTTTTTTTTTAAAGTTGGTCCACCATATTGGACCCGCTATTTTAAATTATTAATATCTGAGGCTGGATTTGTAATCAAGGACCCTAAAATCTCCCGAGTATCAGCTGGATCAAGTAACTTTTTCTGAATCTGGTCCGCCATATTTGATCCGCCATCTTGAATTTTGAAAATCTGAGTCCAGATTCGTGATCTGCCACCCCGAAAACTTCCGAGTAACCGGTGTCAGCTGTTTTCCGCGAAGAGAAAAATTTATGCTTCAAAGAGTTAAGAAACTATACAATAAAAAAGTCTGTAAAATGCCTAAAAATATTACAAGATGTAACAAATATCTGGTATGTAATAAAATTTTACAAAAATTTCTGATTATTAGTCGAGAAAAGTGTACATAAAAACATAATGTCCAATAAATTTTACATTAATGATATTCTTATATCGGATATTGTCTAAATATTCGAAAAGACTTTTTGTACTAAAATTGTGGTAGACCTTCGGAAAAACTCCGTCACCTAGAAAAGATTTTATTTACATGTTTCCCGACGTATATTGGGTCGCTGACCACGAATCTGAAGTCAAAATTTGTCGCTCGGACATATCTTGACCGCTATATTGAAAAAAAATCAAAAAAACGTCATTTTTTTTAGTTTTTTGCATATAGTTTGAAAACTCGTGGTCTCACAAAAAAAAGTTTCCACTAAAAAATGTAGAGCACAAAATTCTCTACAAAAAAGGTCCGATACATTTTCTTCGTAAAGTCAAAAATAACGCCGTAAATGGTGGTTGAATATGAGAACAATTGAGCCGGCGGTAATGTTAGAGAAGATTGATCATACGTTTTGTAGGATGTTTGTATAGCGGTACTGCAAGATGTCAAAAGTATGTTATATACTTTAAATGCGGTTCACCCAGACGGAGCTTAGGCAAACCAGGAAGGTTAAGTTTTTTTTTAGCGGGGGGGTCTGGGGGGGGGGGCCCCAGTAGGCAGCCCAGTGTAGGCATTATGCTGAAAACACGTCAAGTCAATTGTGCTCATATTCAACCTCAATTCACGGCGTTATTTTTGACTTTACGAAGAAAATGTATGCTTCTTTTTTGTAGAGAATTTTGTGCTCTACATCTTTTGTTTGAAACTTTTTTTTGTGTAACTTACACTTTTCAAGATAAATGCAAAAAACTAAAAAAAATGACGTATTTTCACTGTTTTCTCAACATAGCGGCCACGATATAGCCGAGCGACAAATTTTGACTTCAGATTCGTGTTCAGCGACCCAAAATACGTCGGAAAACATGTAAATAAAATTTTTTCCAGGTGACGGAGTCTTTCCGGAGGTTTACCAAAATTGTATTCAAAATTATTGTCTAATAACAACAAATGTGTTAAACCTTGTACAGTAAACAAATTCTCATGACACAAATATTGAAGATGCATGAAAAATGATGAATTTGGTCATTAACATGTGACCATATATTTTAGGCTAGAATTTTGCTAGTGAGTACATGTTTTATTCATTTTCGGCACTTTTTTTTTTAATTTCTATCTAGTATTTATGCATTTTAGGACTATTGTTCTTTCAAGCGCTTTTATAAGGATTGGAACATTCTGCACAATTTTTAGTTAATAAATGGCTAAATGCGCACACGCGCTGGTAACACAGGTAAAAAAGCACTTTTCTGATTTTAGCTGAATTTTCTATTTCAGCATTAATTAGTTTCCGTAATCAAATTAATTTTTAATTAATAAAATTGTAAAAGCTGAATCTGGAAGAAAATTTATTAGATACTGTTTTCGGATAAATCTTGGACAGTTTTTGTCCAGTTTTAATGTAGATAAAATATTATAAAGTAATAATAATAATATACAGTTCAAAAAAGAACCGGGTCAAGGAGCAGGGACCGTTTCGTAGCCTTTTATAGGTCCTCTTATGCAATAAGGTGTTTCCGACGTATTTTGGGCCGCTGAATCCGAATTTCGAGGGTGGATTGCTCTCCGAGTGGGCCGAAATTGAGTATAACAATTTTTTTAAACAATTAAATATAATTTTTTTACTTTTCGCTCCCTAAACAATTTTTTTATATTTTTCGGGCAATTCTGACCAAAAAAGGTTCTATGTAACTTTTGCGCACGATGGCGCACTTCCGAGATAAAAATTCCCGAAATAAAAAAAAAATTTTTTTGGCAGCAGATTAACGAAAATGTAACTATAAATCACTCCAAATATAAAAAATTTGTTTAATAACAAAGTTCAACTCATTCTTAATCGATAATGATGAGTTCTGAATTTTAGTTGATGTTTTTTTAATATTTAAAATATGAAATAAAAAAGAGTAAAATTGTCCCTATTTAATGTCCTTTAAATTTTTCCTAGTTCCTATCAGCAAGCGGCAAGTGTCCCGGTCATTGGCCGGTACAAAACATAACAGATGTTCATGGTTGTCCCAATGAACGAAAAAATTAGAATTTTTGAGTATGTAAAAAAAAATAGTCAATAAAAATAGCTAGGAATTTTTTCCTACTTTCGTGTATCGATCACTACAATTTATTTTTCTTCATTTAGATATTATTTTTGATACGATAATACTTATATAAAACTGTTCCTAAATAAATTTAGAATCTAATACAATTTTTATTTGTGATTAATTTAAATGAGTACCGAGAATGGTAAAAAGCGTATACAATATGTCGCATCATTACGTCGCGATGTTGTTAACGACAGATTGAACGTGCTACCTGAGAATGGTAAGTATTATTATTAATCAATTTCAGAAAATAAAATGTCATGTAATAATAGGTGTTCTGAAATCGTTCAGAAGTTTTTAATAGTAACTATTTGTTATATTAAGGTAATACGTCCCGAAATGCTTATACCACAGACTGTTTTCAGACTAATACAAACACTGTTGCTAGATTCCGCTTTGTATAGCATTGTAGGTATATATCCTTACAATGTTAAAAAAAGCGGAATCTGGCAACAGTGAATACAAATGAAAGTAGTTTGTAACATAAGTTTTTCTTTTATTTGAGAGATTACGTTGGTAATGAAAGCTTTGGCCAATTTCAATGTAACTCCGTATCTTAATGTTTTCGAGGGTGCTTTTCGACTTTCTGAGATCAAAATCGAGTTTCAGCCAAAAGGATTTCCAATATGGCACCTACATTAAAAATATTGCTAAAAAATTTGGAAAATGTTATTCTTACACATTTTTTTTAACTATTAGGGCATTGAGATTCAATTGAAATTATGCACAAAGGTGGATAAAATATATGAACTTTGAGGTAAATTTTTACTTTTTGCGACACTTTGTTTCAACGTCCTCAAAATGGCTTCCACAATGAAAATTTATTTGAAAAACTTCCGGACGCTGTAAAATGAAACCAATTAGCTTTTTCCAAAAAGTACTGAGAAGAAAAAGTAATTAGAATTCATCGAGAATTACACTGACATTTTTTCAGTTTTTTTAATGATATTTTGACAAATTTTGTACTTAAATTTTTGTTTAAAATTAAAAAATATTCAAACAATTTTCAAAAAATTCTAGTATTATCTTAAATGATTTTTTTAATCCTAATTTAAAATGAACGTCTGTACCATAATATGGATAGATAAATTTAACACAACATAAATATGGGGCAAAATTCCTGAAATGTCCAGGCTCAAAAAATGAAAGTTTTAAAACGATTTTTTTCTTTTTACTATATTTATAAGTAGGATGCATAAAAGTTAATATATGCGTAGTGATTTTTCCCCATATTCAAATTGTACAACTTGTATTATGTTATATTGTTAATTTATACTTAAGTACACTTTTCGAAAAAAACATTTTTTACAAAAGCTGAAAATGAGAATGTTTTTTATTACATTAATTATAAAATAAAATTTTCAGATTCAGCCTTTTGTTATCATACTAAAACCTGCTATAAATCTTATACTCACAAAAAGTCTGCCGAGAAGTTAGAATTGCACGTTTCAAATGGTTCTGGAGGTGATAATAATGATGATGATGATGATACGAAAACTGTACCCGCGAATGTATCGCATCGAAAATCCAAAAGATTGTCAGAAGAGCCAAAAGTAAATGCATCATGTTGCATCATTTGTGGACAAATGAAATTTAAAAATCGTAAGTTGTTGACTGAAATACAAAACACGGTAACGGCGGAAAAATGGTTTAAAGCAAGTCGGCAGTTTCAAGATGATATTTTCACTAGAACGGCACATTTAAATGATACCAAAGCATTATTAACATCAAATTTAAAATATCATAAAATGTGTATTCGTTCATATTTTCGAAAACATGAACAGAATTTGAAACAAGAGCATTCTCAGGATGATATTGAATCATCGTACATTAGCAACTCATCGCCTGAAGCTACTGAAATTATTCTTGCTATTATTGCATCTATTGAGTCAAGAGTTAATTTAGGTGAGATGTTTACACTGAGTAGCATATCTACATTAATTACCGAGAAATATGGCTCAGAAATGCAAATAAAATATTCAAAAAATAAATCATGCTTGATAGACTATTTTAGTGAAAAAATATGCTTCGTGTATCCAAAAGATAAGCGTAAATCACAGATGTTTTATTGCACGAAATATGTTGAAACTAAAGTAAGTGACAACATTGTAGATTGCGCACATCGTTTAAAAGAATCTTTAAAGGAAGTAGATTTTGATCTGCAAGATAAGTTTTGTGACAAAAATGATCTTGAATTTTCCTACAAAAGTATGGAAATACCAAGACCATTATTATTATTTTTATCATCACTTTTTGATGTCGATGAAAATGACATTGTGCAACAGCAATTAGACTATGATGAAAATACGAGTGACGCAAAAAGAATGAAAATCCTTCGAATCAGAAGCCTCTTTCAAATTATGTATTTCATTAAAAACGGCGGTTTAAAAAAGACTCCACAACACATTTTAACTGGCTTATTTCTTAATAAAACTACTAAAAGTAAGAACACAATAACCATTCTCCATCGATTGTGATGTTCAATATCGTACGATGAAGTTTTAAGAATTAGGACACGACTAGTATATTATGCTGCAGAATGTCGTGAAAGTTATGTACCCCTGCCGTATCATTTTGATTGTAATAGTTACGTAACTGCAGCATTTGACAATTTTGATCATAACGAAGCAACTATTTCAGGGATGAATTCAACGCACGATACTGTAGCAGTTCTTTTTCAAGACCTAACAGACAATAATGACACGAAGAAGCGTAACATTTCAGAAACGTCTGTGCCTAGATATGCGAGGTCTTTCACGACTATTCTAAAATGTCAAGAAATTCAAAACTATCCGAAACTCACTGCAGCGGTTAATCTTCCACAAAATTATGAAATCAATATCAAAAAACGATCTCTCACTCTGGAATCATTTCAAAAAGAAATGCAAGTTAAGGATTTTGCATGGTTGCTATCAAGAATGGATATTTCAAAATCTGAAAATAAAATATCTGTACATGTAATAACTCAAAATACACCTTCGTGGAGTTCTTTTAATTCTGCAGTACATGAAGATAATCGTAGTAAGCAAGTAGTTGGTTATCTTCCAATAATCCCTTCACCCGTCACAGAATACTCTACCGTGTACACAAGTTTGTGTAATTTCAAAGATATTTTGAGACAACTGAAACAAATATATTTACCTGTAACTTGTGATGAGGAAGTTTATCGCATAGCAAGGCATATGAAGTTACAAAATGAAAATGAATTTGAAAATATTATATTATGCCTTGGTAATTTTCATCTAATAAAAGTGGCAATGAGCTGTATAGGAAAATATTTAAAGTTTAGTGGGGTAGAAAGTATTTTTATAGAAACAGGAGTATTCGGAATCAGTGTTACAGAGCAATTACTCAATGGAAGTAACTACGCTAGATCTGTAAAAGGATATAGTTATTTGGCCGAAGCATTGCGACGACTACAGATTAAAGCGTTCTTTAAGAACGAACGATTAGAAAAGTACGAAGATCACTTTGTAACACTTACATTACTGCAAAAAAAGCCTAGAAACAGAAGATTTTAATGAATGTAAATTCATACTGACTCAATTTACAAATAATTGTTCAGAATTAGTTAAAAAATTTCATAGTTTCGTCCTTGAAAGATGTCAACAGTCAGAACTATTTCAATATTGGAATAATGTTTTGTTACTTATAAGTTTGATGCATGATTTAATACGTGCAGATCGTACTGGAGATTGGAAATTGCATTTAAGAACCGTGGAAAAATTGCAAGCAGTTTTCCATATTATGGATCGCGTGAATTATGTAAGATGGTGTTCGATATATTTAGAAGACATGCTTTTATTAGAAGAGAAGTGACCTGAAGTATACGCGCAATTTATGAATGGACGATTCACGGTCAAGAGATGTAATGCACCATTCACATCTGTTGCTACTGATCAGGCTCTCGAACAGACAATAAATCGGACGTCAAAAAGTACAGGAGGAATTATTGGTTCCACGAGAAAAAAAGAATCAGTTGCTATTTGGGATATTACGTATCATAAACTTTTAGCGGTATCAAATTATTTTAAGGAACTAACATATTTTAACAACGACGATGATGATTTATTCATTCATCATGAATTCTCTAAATCAAATACGAAAAACTCGGAGCTAGCAATTGATAAAATTTTAAATTATCTTGAAAATACGTGTGTCAATCCCTTCATGCATGAAAATCAACCTTTACAAAATGTAGTAACTGAAGAGCTCGTACATCCGGACATATCCAAACAGCTTTTACATGTTTTTGAAATTGGAATAAAAAAATATGAGCATTATAGGAACGAACGATTTGTCGAGAAAGCGAAACCAATATCTGCAACCATTTCACGATATAATCTACCGAATTTTAAAACAAATCTATCAAATGAAAAATTGCAATCGAAAAAGAAACAGAAGAATAAAACAGTTAGTGAAACCCAACGTATAATTGCACTTGCTAATGAACGTAATTATCCATTGGAGCAGTTGTTAACATATGAATTGACCTTTGAAAATCCGCTTTTCGATGAAGAAGGTCGTTTGACCAATGAAAAAAATAAAAGTTTGCTGACGCGCGAGTTAGAAAAAATTGGACTTGATGAAAGTATGAAAACAATGACCAATGATGGTCTAGAGACGTGTGTTATTATTGACATCATGATAGCAATTCGAAAAATTCCATGGAAAGACAAAAAAACCTTCAAGGATCTCGCAAATTGTTTATGTAAATTTGTGCTCCAAAAGGCAGCTTTGCACACCACGAAAAGAATTGATTTCGTATATTTGACTCCTATTATGAAAAGCCGATAAAGTCTTCAGAACGCGTTAGAAGAAGCAAATCAAATAGTATTATTTATAATAACATTTGCGAAACGACTAAATTACTTAAACAAGAAGACAAATTTTGGGGATCTTCTGAAAACAAAATCTTATTGCAAACATTCTTAAGGAAGTATTTCATGAACGAAGAACAGCTTTCGAAATTTCAGCTAATTTTCAGTACCATGAATGATCTTTCATGCGTGTCAAACCACGTGCAAGTGACTGAGTCTTACTTACAAAATCTGCAATGTACCCATATAGAAGAGGCTGACGTAAAAATAATTCGTCATATAAATCATGCCGTACAAAATGGATTTAAAAATGTCTATGTTATTTCATCAAATACAGATGTTATTGTGCTAGTCTTACATTTCTTTAAAACTTTTCAAGAGATTGGTTTGAAGGTAAGATATTATTTTTAATAATGACCAAAAAACTCACCTTATCGATCAAATATTAACATAAACGCCTAAGCATGGCATACAGAAGCTGTTTTATAACCTGATGCACTACTATGTAATTAATGTAGTATAAATATATATTTGCTCTTCCATTTGTACATGCAATGGTGTATTCAATTTATAATTAAAATATACTGCTAATAAAAAAAGATTGATACGTTTCAAATTAAATTTTAAACTCACACGTAATAACATACAGTAAAATCAACATATCTGGACTTTGCTGACATTACTTAATTCTTTAGAAATAAACTAAAAATCATTAATGAAATTTTTTTCCTAAGACCCTGTGGATTCGAGCAGGGACAGCGATCAGTTCAAGAGATATTCCTATTCATTCACTAGCTCATCATCATGGTATGGAATTATGCTCTGTTTTGCTAGCACTTCATCATCTTACTAGTTCTGATTATACCAGTAAAATTGGTTCAAAAACAAAAGCATTGCAAGTTGATCCTGTACAATACTTGATTACATTTGGTCAAGGTAATGATGCATAATGTAGATATGGATTTAGTCGCAATTCTCGTCTTTGTTTAAAAAATAACCTGTAGTTAAACAACTTATTATTTCAGGATGCTATGATTCAGCTATTGAACAAGATATTGAACGTGCGGAAGAATAACTGGTAAATGTTGTCAGTAGGAACTCAAAATGCACAACTTTCGATAAGTTGAGACATTGGTCTTACTATCATGCTAAATGCTCTTCTATCTCAGGTTTACCACCTACCAGTAACTCTATAAAATTGCATATTTTACGAGCTTATTATGTCGTATACACGCAATCAAACTGTTTGAATTTTAATACACGAATATTAGATCCCACACAATTCGGATTTAAAGAGCAGGATGATGTACTTATGCCAGAACGAATCGAAATATTGTTACCTCCTTCAGACGAATTAATTTCAAACTGTACTTGTAAACTTTGCAGCAGAAAATCGTGTGTTTGTGTGGCAGCCGGAATACCGCGTTGCTCATTTTGTGCTTGCAAACGCGATAATTCTTGCAAAAATAAATATTAAATACTTTTGAAAAATGAATATGTCAATTTATTCAAGAATTTTTGGATCCATTATTTAATAAAACATTAACAATACCCATGTGCTCTGAGATTTAGTTGCCCAAAAAGTATATTTATGCTCGTTGTAAATAATTGGTAACTATTCAAGGAACATTCCACCTACCAAACTTGCAGGTACTTCGGTGGTATGAAGTGAGTTATGTATTAAACGAGATGTGGGCTTGTTTTAAAATATAATGTATCTACACACACACATACACACACACACACACACACACACCACACACACACACACACACACACACACACACACACACACACACACACACACACACACACACACACACACACACACACACACACACACACACACACACACACACACACACACACACACACACACACACACACACACACACACACACACACACACACACACACACACACACACACACACACACACACACACACACACACACACACACACACACACACACACACACACACACACACACACGCACACACACACACACACACACACACACACACACACACACACACACACACACACACACACACACACACACACACACACACACACACACACACACACACACACACACACACACACACACACACACCCGCCGGAGTCTTGCTGGTTCCTTCTAACGGGCGCGTCCCCAGGTGGCGGATCGGGGAATGCTGGTAAAAGGTATCGGAGAAATAAAATACCCGACGCGGACCAAAGAACTAGCTAGGGGAAGGAACCCCGAATAAGAAACCAAGTATGGAAGATCAGCTGCAGATAAAAGCTTACGGTGCAGGGGTCGGATCCCCAGTACCGGCGTCGGGTACGAGTGAGCAAGCGGGCTCTCCGGCGTCGTTATCAGGCAACCGCAGTGTTGTTGGGGTTGGTCACTCGGCCCCAACAGCATTAAATGCTACAAGTGACATTCTGTCAGGAAACGCGCAGGAGACTGCAAGTTTCGAGCGCCTAGGAGAAAAACTCCAACTCCTTGTGGAATTCATCCAGGAAAAGAAAAATCTCCACAAGGAGCTCAAGAATATGGCCAAAGGCACACTGCGTGCCTTTGGCCATTACGCCAGGGCACGAGAAAATTCGGGGGCTTCGCAGGCGTTGATCACCTGCCAGGACGGGGCGAGCCAAACGTCGCCCCTATTCCGTAAGCCCCCCGAACGGCCGGAGCGTAAAGGACCCTCGCCGCTGAAGCTGCCAGCGACAAAACGGGTCAGGAAAGAAGCGGATAAAGAGGAACGCCCCGTACCACCAGCTGCAGAACAACGGCGGCAACCCCAGTCGGAAGACCAGGACTGGGTTACGGTGGTTCAGAAACGGCCTAAAGAAGAAGGCGAAGCAGCTGCAGCAACAACAACCGCAACAGCACCAGCAGCAACAACATCCGCAGCAGCAACAACAGCAACAACGACGGCAGCAGCAGCAGCAGCAGGGAACGGATGTCGGCAAGGGACACAGGGGGAAGCCGGAATCAAAAGCCGGCCTTCGACCCTTCCGCCCCGATGCCATCAAGATCAAGGCAGCGGACGGTGCGTCATATGTCGACATCCTGAAAACCATAAAAGCTGCGCCAGAACTGCAACAGTTAGGAGAAAGGGTGACCGCCATCAGGCGGACGAAAGCAGGCGAACTGCTCATAGAGCTTGCAAACGCCTGGCGTGTGCACCCAAGAGCTCCAAGCAGCGGCCACGTCCATCCTAAAAGGGACAGCTGTCGTACAGGCACTGTCCCATATGGAAGCCATCACCATCAAGGACATGGACGAGGCCACAACTCGGGAGGAGGTGGCACAGGCCATCATTGAGATGACATCACCGGAAGCAGTGACCCCTGAGAATATCAAGCTCAGGGGAGCATATAGCGGAACCCAGGCGGCCAATATCTTGCTTCCCGTCGCAGTAGCAAACACACTGCTGCAAAAGGGGAAGATTAAAATTGGCTGGGTTAATTGCCGGGTTCGACTGCGCGAGGGACCCCCCACGCTGTTACAGGTGCCACCAGAGCGGACATCTGGCAAGGGGTTGTAAGAGCGCGGGTCGATCGCTCGGCGCAGTGCTTCCGGTGTGGCAAGGAGGGCCACAAGATTGAGGACTGCGTAGCCAAACATCGGGCAACGCAGGAGGTTGGAGCACAGACCAACAATGGCTAAGGTGCTCCAAATAAACCTCAATCACTGTGCGGTGGCCCAGGACTTGATGCTTTCAACTGGTCAAGGAGGAGAAGGCCGATATCGCCGTCATCAGCGAGGCTTACCGGGACCTTTGTAAACCGAGCTGGGTGAAGGATTCCACCAGCAAGGCGGGCCATCTGGGTGTGTGGGAATCTCCACATATCCAATAAGATGTCCGACCCCCTGCCCAGCTTCACGTGGGTGGAGGTGGCTGGTATAAGACTATACAGTTGCTACCTCCCTCCCAGTCTTACCATCGACGAGTTCCAAGGATCCCTGGAGGCCATCGTCGCCAGTGCAAGAACCTCCCGACTCCCGTTAGCGATCGGGGGGGACTTCAATGCATGGGCGACGGAATGGGGTAGCGCGAAGACCAACCATCGAGGATATGCCCTCATTGAGGCCTTCTCGTTACTGGAGTTGGAGATTGCTAACACGGGGGGAAAGCCGACCTACTCCAAGGCCGGCAAGTCCTCCGTAGTCGACCTGACCTTCGTCGACCCAAAATTAATGGGGGACGGGTTGGGCTGGAAAGTTAGCGACCGATACACGGGCAGTGACCATCAAGCCTTGGTGTACCAGCTCCAACTGACCGGCAGACCAGTAGGAAAGGTGCAGAGTGCAAGCAAAGAGAGATGGGCACCGGCCACCTTCGATCGGGAAATGTTCCTCTACAGCTTGGAACAGACGGAGGTGGAGGGAACAGCAGAGGAGAGAGCCCGATGCCTCTCCCGAGCCATAACAGCGGCTTGCGATGCCTCTATGGCCGTGAAGACAAATCCTCGCGGCCGACCCCCAGTTTACTGGTGGAACGAGGAAATCGCAAATATCCGCCGAGAGTGCCTTCGGGCTCGAAGGCTGCACCAGAGAGCAATCCATAAGCCCCGGTACTACCAACTGGCCGCGGACTATGAAAGAAAGAAAAAGAGGCTCAAGATTGCCATCAAAGCCGCAAAAAGAAAGTGCTGGCAAGACTTTTGTGAGGAGGTGGGACCGCGATCCCTGGGGGCGACCGTATAAAACGGTCATGAATAAGATCAAGCCCAGGGGACCCAACGCACCATCATGTCCATCCTTCCTTGGCAAAGTCGTCGGCCATTTATTCCCAGAACAGCGGGAACGGCCGATTGGCACTGGCCTGATGGCAATTGCTGGTGCAGCCGAGCTGCCAGATGTTACCGAAGCCGAAGTAATGATGGCTGCTAAGAAGATCTCCACCCGTAAGGCCCCAGGAATGGATGGGGTAACCTGGAATGGCAGTGACCATCGCAGCGCTGAATGTGCCAACCATCTTCACATTGACATTCAGTGCTTGCCTGAAGGAAGGATGCTTCCCGGCGCAGTGGAAGGAACAGAGGTTGGTGTGCTGCTGCTATCTAAGGAGAAACAAACCCCCGGACATGACCCATCGCCTCAATTTCCGACCACGCTCCTGCATGCTTGACCATATCTCCGGGAAGCTAGTATGAGAGGTTTATCTGGGCCAGACTGGGAAAGAGAGCCATCTGAAAATGCCGGAGGTCTTTTTGGTTTTTCCGAAAGACCAGTTCGGATTTCGGAAGGGGCTCTCAAAACCGCGATCGGATGCAATCAGGCCGGGAGTTAGAAAAGCTAAATAGCCAACGGAAGCCATCATGGGCAGCCGAAACACCAGGTGCAAGTGTGCCAATTGCCATCATTGCCCTGGATATTACGTAAACGCATGTCCAATTCGGGAGGACCAGCTGGATGGGATTAGCATCATGAGCAGCACTACGAAGATCTGGAAGGTGCCTCTCTACCTAGAGAGAAGCCATCTCTCCCAAAGCTGAGCCTTACAGAACGGAACCCTGTATTTATGACACCGATGACGGCAAGCACTCCTACAACATCACGGTGGTCGTGCCACAGGGTTCGGTTTTCTGGGAACCCTTTGCGCTGGGAAACGTCTTATATGAACGGACAGCCTAAGGACAAATCCCTTCCAGGACGGGGTGTCCATTGTAGCTTTTGCAGACGACCTTGCCACTAAATCGACGTCGCGAAGACCATCGATGAGGTGAACAATTTAGCGGAGAGTGAAGCTATCGAGGTAGTAGGCTCAGGTGGTGTCGAGCAGAACCGCATGGGTTAGATCTGGCGGCTGAGAAGACGGAAGGCGGGGTGCTCATCTCTCGAACGAAGAAAAAAGGTTATTAAAACGCCCACCTTCACGGTGGGAAGATAGGGCAGATCAGGACGGTGGACACTATTAGATATCTTTGAGTCACACTCTAGATGCCGCGGGCGTCGATTTCAAACATCAAACACCTAATGTAAACGCGAGGTCGCACAAGTGCTTCCAAAGGTGGACTCGTGAGCTCTCCCAGGCATCATATGGCGCACAATATTTGAGGTGGGCGCTAAACCAGCCGCGGCGAACTGGTCCCTGCTGTGTACAATCGGTAGTACAAGCCCTAAACCGTTATCCTTTACGGTGGCACGCGATCTGGGCTGATGGCCCCTATTACACATTCCATAAAGGAGCTACGGAGCCACCTGCCGGCGGGTCTATAATTAAGAACAGCCCGCCCTTAATAAGATGGTGGGCCGCGGTGCCTACCGGTTCTGGTATCGGAACATATCGCTCCTCTCTGGTGGTCGCGGGACTCCTCCCATAGACCATCTTGCTATGGAAGGGGGCAGCAGTACACCCGCGAAGGCAGGAGTATAAGGCAGGAACATTCGCCACAGACCAGGAGCCCGAACCACGACAGAATGGTCCATGAGGACCCATAGAAGATTGGCCAAAAAAAAAGATGGGATTCAGCGGAGTCGTGGGCGGTGGACCCTCTGGCGTTCCATCCCAGATGTAGCAAAGATGGGACGGGCAGAGGACAGTACAACACGGATACACCACCTTTCATCTCACCCAGGTTGCTCACCGGGCGACGAGGCTGGCTTTTCGCAGCTACTTCTAGGCAATATCGGTTTCCAGGCATTTACCAAGTGCGGAGTGCCCGGCACTGCCCTTGCTTGTCGAACGAAGACGTGGCCCATGTCATCTACCACTGCCCAGATATTTGCAAGCGGAAAACGTGGAAGCAGTTTACCCGGATCTCTGGTAGGATGACCACTAACACCTGAGGGGCATTGGGGAATGTCCTGCTTGCCTCACAAGAGGGTTGGGACGACGGTGTGTCATAATCCTCGCCACACACATCCATCATCGATAGGCTGAAATCCATCAGAAGAGAAGACAGACGGAAAAAGAGGCAACAACAGATCGGCCCCAGACTTTAAGAGCCAAAACATCGGCGAGCGAGGGCCTACTGAGGGGCAAAAGACTTTGCCCCCTCGAAGTAATCGCTTGTCGGCGTGATTTCCGTAGGGTGGAATTCACAGGTCCCTGAGCGAGGAAGGTGGTTTTAGGCGGGTGGGAGCCCCGCACTACCTGGCTTGGCACCGGCTGGCAGGGATGGCTGGTAGTGTAGAGCTTTCCATCGTCGCTTACGAGGAAAAAAAAAAAAAAAAAAAAAAGAAAAAAAACACGACACACACACATGGGGGGGGGGGGGGGTGGGGGGGGGGGGGGGTGGGGGGGGGGGGGGGTGGGGGGGGGGGGGGGTGGGGGGGGGGGGGGGTGGGGGGGGGGGGGGGTGGGGGGGGGGGGGGGTGGGGGGGGGGGGGGGTGGGGGGGGGGGGGGGTGGGGGGGGGGGGGGGTGGGGGGGGGGGGGGGTGGGGGGGGGGGGGGGTGGGGGGGGGGGGGGGTGGGGGGGGGGGGGGGTGGGGGGGGGGGGGGGTGGGGGGGGGGGGGGGTGGGGGGGGGGGGGGGTGGGGGGGGGGGGGGGTGGGGGGGGGGGGGGGTGGGGGGGGGGGGGGGTGGGGGGGGGGGGGGGTGGGGGGGGGGGGGGGTGGGGGGGGGGGGGGGTGGGGGGGGGGGGGGGTGGGGGGGGGGGGGGGTGGGGGGGGGGGGGGGTGGGGGGGGGGGGGGGTGGGGGGGGGGGGGGGTGGGGGGGGGGGGGGGTGGGGGGGGGGGGGGGTGGGGGGGGGGGGGGGTGGGATAAGTTAGAGAATTCTTATTTCAAACCTGAATATTGACTAAAAGTAAGTTTCCAAAACTAAAAAACAAGGTTTTGAGCGTAAATATTGACTTAATTTAAGAAAATTAGCACAATTTTAGGCCGAAATTAAGCCTTTTACGGTGTTGAATTGAATGTGTAACAATTTTGAGACTTTTTTGCTGTGAACACAGGAGTTTTAAGGAGTTATTCGAATTATATATGAAGTTCATTACATGGAAGTTTTCGAGTACAAATCTGAACTCAAATTTGAAAATTCAAAATTATTAATGAATTTACTCAGTTCTTATCTTTCACTTGTTTCCTTAAAAAACAGTCGCTGTTTGAAGTTCCGATATTTTTTTATCTACTATTTTACGTCTACACGATAAAAAAAGTCTTAAAATCGTTACATCTCAAATTAAGCACCGCAAAAGGCTTAATTTCAGTCTAAAATTGGCTAATTTTCTTAAATTAAGTCAATATTTGCGCCTAAAGTCTTACTTTCAGACAGCAAAGTTTAATTTTAGTCGAGATGTATGCTTAAAGAACAATTTTTCAAGCTTGTCACACCTAAGTTAGAGAATTTTTATTTCAAACCTGAATATTGACTAAAAGTAAGTTTCAAAAACTAAAAACAAGGGTTTGAGCGTAAATATTGACTTAATTTAAGAAAATTAAGACACTTTTAGACTGAAATTAAACCTTTTACGGTGCTGAATTGAAATATGTAACAATTTTAATACTTTTTTTTTCTCCGTAAGATCAGTTCACATATTTACTAAATGGTTTTTTTACGCCCCTTTAAGTCTAGTTGTCTGCAGTTTTTCAGGCAGTAACTCCTATCATGTAACTGTACCTATCAGCTGATACATGTGCATATGCTTATTAAAAAGTTATCAGACTAGGAACATTCGAGTTTCATTTTTCAACGGACATATGATATTTACTTCTGCTCCTTTTTATATATCAACAAATTAACTAAAAGTATTTCGTTACAACATAAAATTGAAGGTTTTAGGCCTAGTTCGATAAGTGTGCTAATAATGCCGGTACAGCAGCTGTTATAAAGTGATCGATGAGTCTGAATCGAAAACAATTTCAATAATTCGACTATATTTTAATAGCACACAAAAACTATTCAATATTTTCATCGTATCTCACGTGTAAATACAAGTTTTTGATGTACCTAACCGCCACAAAAAAGTCGCGTAAAATTCTACGTATGCAGAAAATGGAAATCACTTAAGAATTTGAAATTTGAAAAATTTTTTCACTCTGTATATTGATTTGAATCGTTCAATATTCACTGACGCCTATGATTAATTTGGGAAACTTTTGGTGTTTCCCGACATATTGAAACTGCTTTGTTCAAAGAATTTTTTTGAAGTGCATAATTTTCAAGTTCAGATATTAATTGCACGATATAAAGAGATTAATCCTCACGATAAAAATACTGAGTTACAAAAGAAAACATCGTGAAAAAGTGCATCTTTTCACTTAAATTTCAAGAATCATCAGCATATTATTTTTGTTTTAATTTTAAACTTCGCCAAACAACGGAGTACCATAAAAAATATTGATTTACCCATATGGGAAAATCTGCGAAACCTTTAAATTTCGTGTCACTGTGTATTTTTAAGCATTTTTATTTTATTTTTCTGCGATTAAACTGGTCAACATTATTAAGTACACTCCAAACATATCGACCAATGTATGTAATGCATTATTAATTAGATAAAAACACGAAATTCATACCTTTGAAACCGAAAAATATGTCAAAAACAGCTAAAATAAAGTGTCCCCACAGTAATTTTTTTTCTCGTTTGGTCTTGTAGCGATTTCAGCGTTTCTTTAATCTTTATGGATTTTTTACACGTACTAATAGACAAGAAAATAAAGATTTTGTACCCTGACAAAGCTATGTGCCCTTTTCGGGAAGGCTGAAAAGAGTAGGGGAAAGTGGGGAGTCGCGAAGCACGGCCACAGATGTCGCTAGTTTTGATTTTCATAGGTCTTGCGTACTGAGAAACATTTGTTTGAATAATACCTTAGTTTTCTTACAATGTTTATGCCAATATTACACTGTTAATGTATGTCTCCAGACTGCGTGTTCAACATTCTATGCACAAAGTTTTTTTTGAGCGTTCGTGTTTGTGGCAGTTTTGCAGCATTTTAAAGCGACTCGTAAAGGTAAGTGCGCACAAATTATTCAACTATTGTTAGGCTTTCGATGTCAAAGTGTAGTTATGCTAAAACATTCGATGTATTACTGACAGGGTGGTAATTTTCAAAAAGTAGCGAATGGGGAGAAGTGAAGCCAAGACTTCCAGTGCCTCGTCCTCTTAAAAAAAGGAAAAAAGGGAATTTGAACTTGAAAAAAAAGGAACGAAAAAAGGGACTTGAGGTAGAAAAATGGACTAAAAAAGGATTAAAAATAGTTGTGATTTCAACTTTTTAATTGTAAGCCTGATACAATTATTATATTACAATTTATAATAAAATTTTTTTCGTTTGTTATCATAAAGGGAGAGTCCGGGCACAAAATCAGGCAACTATCATTAGTGGTTTTTTTAGTGATTTTTGAGGAGGAATTCAATTGTAATAAAATAAAACTCAGAAACAAATTTTTTTACCAACAAAGAAAAATTGTTTTTTTCGAATAAAGTGGAATTTTTTCAAATCCATACGTAATTATTTAGAAAATATGTTTTTCTGTTTTCCAATTGTTTTTTTTTAAATTTTTAAAATAGATTAACAAATTTGAATAACCTTTATTCGGAAAAAACAAATTTTTTCACGCTAAAACTCTCAATTTTTTTAAATTTTTTCGTAGTTTTTAATTTAAACATTCAAAGCAAATTTGGTGAATAAAAAAACATATTTTCCAACTAATTATTGATGGATTTTAAAAAATTTTATTTTTCGACGAAAAAAAAATCTTTTTTATCAAACATTTTTATAAAATTGTTATTATATTATTACCATTAAATTCGTTGTAAAAAAACATTTTTTTCGTATTTTTCGAAAGATTGTTTGTTATAGTTCCTTAAAGTTTCAATAACTTAGTTTTTCCATTTCCCTAAGATGCTTTGGAACTTTTTCATAAGGGGGCTCTGTGTACAAGGAACCTATATTTATAAAATCATAAATATGGAAAATTGTTTTGTTTATTTTAAATTTTTTATTACTACATAATAAAAGTAATCGTTTCTCAAAACATTTTGACAAAGTTTTTAAATTAAATAGAGAAAAAAAATAATCATATAATTTTTGTTGCATACTACACACTGTATACAGTAGGCCCTCCCCTTATTTTAACTTTTCGAGACAAGGAAGATGGCGGCTCCTTCCTTATTTCAACGCTTCCCCTCATCCCCACCACTAAGGATCTAAGAAAGAGAAAACAGATATGGTGGCATCTTTCTTCGTGTTTATGCGCAATTCTAAAATTCATTTCGATTTTTTACAGTGTACCACCTGATTTGTATACACATACAAATGCATGTGCGAAATGACGTCACGGCGAATAGCGGGAGAACGACTGAGGAGAAAAAGTTAAAGTAGAGGAAGGAATAAAGTTGAAATAAGGGGAGGAGTTAAAATAGTGGGAGTTAAAATAAGGGGAGGGCTACTGTATGTATATTATAAAATAATTTATAGATGAAAAACAATATGGATATAATTTTTAATGGCTTCATACTATTTTTTAGTTAATCCCAAGTTAAAACGTAAGTAATATTGTCATATTTCTTCGGATTTGAAAAACGAATTACTTTTCTTAATCAAACATTTATTCATACGCAGAAAACAAGACGTAAAAAGCCGCAGAAGGACAATTTAAATTTGAAAGGTTAAAAAAAGGATGTAAAAGGGACTTTTGACAAAAAAGGAAATAAAAGGGACTAAAGTCGAAAAAAGAGACTAATTTCCTAAAAAGAGACTGACTGGGAGCCCTGCGAAGCACATATAATGGGGAGATATGAAAATAATGCAATTTATTGCAATGAATGCGACCGAGCAGTTTATTTAAAGTGTGCTCAGGTATTGGCTGATGGGTATACTTGTATTCATTGCGAATCGGAATGAATGAGCAATTGTCTATTAAAGTGCCTAAAAGTGTTTTCTTACAAATAATTTTAATTTTTTTTTTATTTACTTACGTGTAAAATATATTAAACATGGCAGTTTGTCTTTTTTTTGTATCAGAATAAAGAATTTTCATATAAAAATGACATTTTCTGTAATTTTTATTTGTGCTTCACAACTCCCCATGATTTTTGAAAATTCCGAAACGCTACTTTTTGGTGAAACAGCCATAAATTGCCCATGTCTTTGGATTTTATGCAAATCAACTAACCAGAAGTTGAATTTTAAGTTGTTCTAGAGATTCCAAAAGAAAAAAATTTTGTTTGGCACATTTCCGACCACATAAAAAAGTGTGCTTCACAACTCCACACTTTCCCCTACCTTTAAAATGTGTCCCTCGGTTTTTCAAAAAATCAATTATAGTTAATTTTCAACCGACTGCACGTGCGTATCTTTAATCCTTACGAGCAAAAAGTAATAATTTTGAACAGGGAAAAAGGAGGAAATCCAGACGTACGTTTTAGAATACGCTCACAAGAGAAGTCAAAGAAATATATGCTTGAAGTGAAAAAGCACTTGGATAACTGATTAAAATAATGGTTATTTTTCAGTACACCGTCGATTGAAAAAGAACATTATTTGCAACATTTGTGATCGTTTCAAAAGCGCGATATGGAGGTAACATCAAAATCTAATAGTGCTTTTAACCCTTTGTATCACCATGGTAAATTACGTTTTCTTTGATTTTTTATTATTAAAATTATAGTTATTGCATTCATGTCAGGTTTTTTACGATTTTCTGTAAGTTTAGTGATAAAATAACATATCTAAATGGCTAAGAAGACATTACTGTTTATAGTTTAGGTAGTATAAATAAACAAATATGAATTCATACCAATGCAAAAATTGTAACATTTCAGTACTTTTTAATTATAAATTTTACATTCAAATTGAGAATCGTATGAAGCAATTTCTCAAATGAAAGCATTTTCTTGATGTCCAGCTTAGTTAGTGTTCATATTTTCGAAATTAAATATGGCTGTTTCAAAATAGCGGCTCCAAAATGTTGAACGTCACCTCTACATTTTAATAGTTAAGATCACTAATATAAAAATTTTCAGATGATAATTTTCACTCTTCAGTGTTGCTTAAAAAATGAAGCACACTGCGGCAATGTTTACCTCTGAATCTATGTTACAACATATAAAAATTACAATAATGTGCTTAACACATACAACTTGTTTGATTTTATGACTCAAAATTCAAAGGTTTCGCAGATTTACCCATAAAACACTTACAGTTAAACAATTTCTTAAAATTACCCATAAAACTAATTAAAAGCCAACAAATCTTGTCGTATACTTTAATTTGTCATATAAAATTGTGCATTGTAATAATACTATAGTTACTTACTGAAAACGTCCGTTTCATCCATAATTTCGGCTTGAATGAGTTCCTCGATTACGTCTTCGAGAGTGACCAGACCAATAACTTCGTAAAATGGATCACCTTCACCTTCGTTGTTTACTCTTTGAACAAAGGACATATGTCCTTTATGTCCTAAGATTTCAAAATAAACTTTGAAACGTCTCGTAAGACTAAAATAAATACTGAGGAAAAGTGGAATAACGAACCTTCTTTAAACTGTTTAAACATAATATCCAATGTAACATCCTCGAAAACAAAGTTGCAGGGATTTTGGTAAAATTCGCATAACGTTTTCAATGGCGTATTGTCATCGGGATCAACAAAGGCCAAGTCCTTTATGTACAGCATAGTTATGATGTTTGTTCGACTGCCCGCAAACACCGGAATTCTGGAATACCCTGAAGTCGAAACGAAACGAATATTTTAGATCTCGACATATGGCGATAAGCTCGGAAAATCGACGTATCGATGATTTACCGATCGTGATAACAGATAAGGAAGAAATTGTTAATTAATTGGTGAATTAGGATCGATATGCGGGATAAGGTTATTTGTCGTTCCGATTGATCATCGTTATTGTTAACGTTTCAAAGAATATCTTCCTCAAATTTACACAGGGATTATAAACAAGTGCTTAATGTTATGTCAATACCTGATTTTAGAATTTCAGAGACAGTTTCGAAATCTAGTATCGCATTGTAGTCGAGCATGTAGATATCTTCGATGCGTGTCATAACGTCGGCGACAGTTTTCTTCCGTAATTCCAAGGCGCCGGCGATTATGTTGACTTCCTCTTTTTCCAAATCGTTGTAACCTGTTGTTACCTAACCCCATGTAAACAAACATTATTTTTGACGTTTTTTCACCCACGTTAATGTACTTTGTCATATGGGTGATTCTCCGGAAACAGGGCATTTTCATGTCTTTACGTTATATCTTACAAAAACTTTGACAATAAATTATTAAATTTCGATAGAAATGTTAAATAAATTTCCCTGGACCATGTTAATTTGAAAAAATAATACTTTTGTTACAAAAAAACTGGTGAAAAATGACATTTAAAGACTAAAAGTAACATTTTGTATATGTCCAAACCTCTAAGTTCAAAACTTTAAAATATTAGCGCTATTAAGAAACCGAATTATTTTAATTTATTCAAATAATATTTCTATAGTATAGCTCAAACTGTACAATTTCTCTCTGTATAATATTTAATTAAATCAATATATATATACTTATAATTATTGAAATATTAATGTCTTAAGAAATTTCCATGAGGTAACGACAATGCGTAAACTGGTATAAATGAACTGGAAATAATAAACTTTTTTACTAAAACATATGAGAAAATCAAAGAAAAAACACTACACTTTACTAATCCTCCATAGAAAATTGAAAAGAGAACATATTTACCTCATGAACAAGTAAAAACTGTATAAAAATACCACGTATTTTTATTAAATTAATTGTCGTCACCCGTCCTAATTTTGGTATTTTTATACAAACAGCAATTAAAAAACGTTGAAAACTTAAAGATTAAAGGAATAAACGTTACTGGCAATTTGTGTTTTAATTTATTATTGTTTAAAATATGTAAAATTGGATTTTTTTACAAATTTTCATTGTCGTCACCTTCATTGTCGTTACCAAACATTTGGCGTATCAGGTACGAAACAAGAACAAAGTGTAACCCGTAGCAGAAAATATTTTTCAAATCATAAATAACATTTATATTTCTCTTCCTCTTAGACATTTATTTAAATATAATTTAAAAAACCACAAAATTAAACTTAATATTTGTTACAACGTTATGAATCAAGTTTATTATGAAATAATATTGTTTATTAAAATTATGAATATAATATTATCATTGTAGTTACTAACCAACGACACATTAACTTTAATCAATTTATTTTGTCTAAAACTTCTTCAAAAATTCATGTGTTTTTCTTAATTTTTTTATTACTACTTAATAAATAATTTTCATTTATTCATAAAAATGCACTAAATCAGATATGTACATTATGTTTTTGACTCTTTAGAGTTATTTTTTTCAAGTTTTTAATAAGCAATTGTTGGTTTATATAGTCGTATGAAAATGCGTCATAGTAAAAGTCTTCCCTTTCCTTTAAAATAATTTTCTAGCGTGACTACTTTAACAATAACTTAACTTGGTGCTAATAAGCAAGAATCCATTAAAAAAAAACGAATTTACAGTAACTTAAAAAAAAAAAATTTTCATTCTTGAAAATGCCCTGTTTTTGGAGAATCACCCATATATTTTTTTCTTAATAGAAACTATTTTTCTTTGTAATTTACTTTATTTGAATTCCATATTTCGTCCAGTTTTTTCTCTTTTCGATTTTTTAATACTGGAAACTCCGTCCAGTTTCATGTACTTTAGGAAGTTTGAGATTTTCTTCTCCTCTTTAAACTTCTTTGTTTTGCATTCATTCGGTTTTGTCATTTTTAATTACTTACGTACTGCGCTCCTTAATTCTTTAAGGACCAAATATATATAAATTTAATACGAAGTTTAGCAGTTAGTATTCAAAGGCAATTAAAAAAAGTGTTAGAATGCACTTTTTTTATTGCCCAAATCTCCCTGTATAGAATGGTGCATGGAAAATGATGCACATTTGAAACTAAACGAATTATTAGCATATATTTAACATAAAACCCCGATTTTTTCCATATCGCTACTTTTTATCATTTCCCATATTAAAATATCTTAGATGTAGATAAATATAGTTTGAAAATGTGAGGATAGAAGACGGAACTGCAAAAACAAATTAAATTTCAAAATAGTGGATCAAAAATGGCTCAATCATTTTTAATTTCTATTATATATACTAGCTTTATATCTTCACTCGCTACCGCTCGCTCAGGACACCCGAGTCCCTGCTTATTTCTTTGCTTATTGTATACAATAATTTGCTTTATTTCCGTCGGCAAGTTGCTCCCTTTCTGTACCTTTCGTAACATGTCTATTGTTAGTGGAGGGGTCAAACATCGAAGGCTTAGGCAAAGCACTTGCAAAAATATAATTAAATATAAATTATACTAATTAAATATGAGTGAAATAGAAATTTCGTACTTCTTAACTGATCTCTGTAATGTTTTTTGCCAAAATATCTCCGGAGAGTTTGAATCAAGTAACCAGGTGTTACTGCCTAGCTATCCAGAATACCAGTTGGAGACTGGATGGAATCAAATGGGAAACACCTTATATAGGAACGGTAAACGATAAAAGGAAGAGCAACGACAATGCAAGGGAAGGGTGAAAGGGAGATCGATCGAATCAATGGAACAAAGCAAAAAGGAAAAAAGGAAAACGTTTAGAAAAAAAGAAAACAGTTTAGAAAAAAGAAAACAACAAAAAAACCATTAGAAAAAAGGAAAATCCTCCTGACAAACACTTGTTAGGAGTTGAAATATTTTCCTTATGTGAGCGGTACTACCAACCAATAGACTTCTTTCCAGCTCCAAAAATTGCCGGGGGGCAAAGGATTTGAGGAAAACAAAACGGTCGGAGGCCTTCCGATACTCAGAATTTCTGACACGTCTTATACGATTACACGATTAAGACCACTGTAGATAATCTACTAAACTTCTTCAATTTGTATAAACAACCAATCCGGAATTTCGACGATTTCATGGAGAACTATGGTGGGAAATGCAGTCGGCAGTAGGCAGGGATATAGTCAAAGAGGGAAGCAGGCAGAGTGGAAGTTCAGTTCTGAAAATTCGGCATCCTATGGAAGGGCGACATTCGTAGAAATTGACGTCAAATGTCAGACTGAAATTTATGGGTTTAGTAGATTAATATTATAGAGAAAGAGAATGACCGAAAAAAACCAATACTATTTAAGAGTATAATTTATAAATCGGTCGAAAAATTAAAACCCATCAAACGATCGTAATAATATCTTAGAGTTATATGTAGTTGACAAAATATATTCATAAAAATAGACATAACAAATAATAATAAAGAATAATAAGCAATCTTACCGGCACTGAAAATTTCTTGATATCAATAAGGAAATACTGTAAAATGTAACTTTTTACACTGTTTTAATCGAACAAGCAATTTTTTATATTTTGGTCAGCCATCTTCGATCCGTCATTTGAAAATGAATTAGCAACTCCAAAATTCCCCGAGTAAAAATGTTAGCTATCTTTTACGTAAAAAATTGTTAGCTATCTTTTACGTAAAAAAATGTTTAATTCAAAGAAATCCATTTCGAAAAAACGATTTTATTCTAGAAAACGCTCATTTTTTCCACGTTACTTGTTTATATCAGACATATAAATAAATAAATTATTCTAATTTTCCACGCAATAGTAGTATCTTAAACTCTCAAGAGTTACATTTTACTCTTTTTTACTTTCGTATATTTCTTTATGCTCTCGTTTATTTACATCGTCTTTTACACTACGAGAAGTTTAAGACTTCAGATGTTATGACTACATTTCATTTGTACATAGGCTGCCATCTCCCGTTTTGCACCACAGATATCGCTACTAGCACACCTGCAATCTTAACCCTTATTGACCCAATTTGTCCGTTTTTGTCCGTCAACTTTAAGCTCGGACAACTTTATTATTTATGCTTAAAAAAATCGGAACCTTTGTTTGCGGGTATTTTCGAGGGTATTCTTTCAGAATCCGGATCGAAAATTTTGAAAAAACTTCCTACCCTAATTTTCAATTTAAAAAAAACACGATTTTTTAAGATATTTTTTTTTTTTTTAAATCGTATTTTCGATGCGAAAGTGGTCTTGGCGATAGCTGAAACCACAAAAACGCCGACTCAAAATGTCGAAATAATAAAATTATGCACATTAAAAATTCTTTTTTCATCATGAAGGGGTTGTGTGACCACCCATAAAATAAAATATTTACAAAAAATCCCCATTTTACGGATTTTTCTGAAAAAAAATTGTTTCGGCTTTTGAAAACAGGTAAAAATGGGGGAAAACATATCACAGTATGGTTATATAAACGATAGTTTAGATAAACGATATATAGTTATATAGAACGATATATGATGAATGCCATACGACTTCCGGTCTTTATTTCTAAATGTAAGAGTATAAAAGTTGCTCTTATTTATTTCTAGAACTAAATTTATTTGCATTTTTTTCGTATCGAAAATAGTATTTTTGAAAAACTGCCGATTTTCACCCCTTTGGGCTATTTTATAGGGTGGTAACGAAATGTAACCTTACATAACAAAAGAAAAGATGTTTTCTACTATCTGTGATATGTTTTCCCCCATTTTTACCTGTTTTCAGAAAAATCTGTAAAATAGCGATTTTTTTGTAAATATTTTATTTTAGGGATGGTCACACAACACCTTCATGATGAAAAATTAATTTTCTATGTGCATAACTTTATTATTTCGACATTTTGATCCGGAGTTTTTCTGGTGTCCTCTTTCTCCGAAAATACGATTCTAACAAAAAAAATACCTTTAAAAATCGTTTTTTTTTTTTAAATTGAAAATTAAGGTAGGAAGGAGTGGTTTTTTCAAAATTTTCGATCCGGATTCTGAAAGAGCACCTTCGATAATACCCGCCTACAAAGGTTCCGGTTTTTTCAAAGCATAAAAAACAAAGTTGTCCGAGCTGAAAGTTGACGGACAAATTGGGTCAATAAGAGTTAAACTTCTCTCATTGTACTCGAAATCTTTTAACTTTTATTCGAAAGAATAAAATAAGTTAATTTATTTCCGTCGAATCTGATTTTGTTGTCTTCCCCATCTTTTGTAGGTTAGGTCAAACTATGTTTCCAATACATTGAAAGCTGTATAAGGCATTTCAAAATACTGAGGGAATAATTATCAAAAGAACAAAACTTAGCTTCAAAAAGTTGCAAAGAATTATTTTGCTTACATCGACCATCACCAGATGTTTTGTTTATAATCTCAGGGAGCTACAATTACTTAGAGGTTATCTAGTCGCGATATCTTCAGCCGAGTGCTGTGCCTGCGCCACCTTTTCGTATTCAATATCAAGTGATTCGAATGGCTGTTGATAAGTCCCCACCGATAAACGCGACATCCAACACTTTCCCACTACTTAATCGAAAATGCTAATAATTCGTACGGATGTTGCCGAATTCCATTCCTCGATTTGTTCCGAATACAAAAATGGAAAATAACTCTTTCTATTTTAGCTTTCATTCAGTTTCTTTTTATCGCAGCTTACAAGTATTTTATTATATGTTTATTTCTTACCCTCACAAGCTCCTTCAGACGTTCGCGATTGTATACGTTGCCGATTTCTTCGCCGAGCAAAAAGTCTAAGATTTTGCTGATTGGATAACTCAGCGGAAAAGTCAGCCACATCGTCAGCTTTGTAATGTAGATCGTCTTCGCACCGACGCACAGTCCATATCTACTGCAAATAGCCTAAAAATATAATAGTTTAATGACGTTTTTATTTCAAAATCATAGATAAATTGCGTTGCTTCGATCGTTTTTTTACTATTTTGGTATGTGAAAATAAATTCAACTTTAATCATAAAACAAAAACAATATTTCCAAATGAATTTGTTGTTTTTATTATTGTATACGATTGTGAACTCGATTTCTCTATCGGGCACAGAACGCCGTACGAATGATCGCTTTTACAACTAGCGTCGGAAAAAGGAACTAGAATATAGATACGTTTTGTTTATGCATTAAAGAACGTTAGTATTACTTTTGGCATCCAACAAAATTTATTTATTTCTGTACTATTTCCAGTTTTAACCAGACCTAAAAACGTCATCAACGGTTAGGATTACTAATTGTGTACTCGGAAAAGGTATTACCTGGGGTGAAATTTCGCCGATAATGACAATCGCCAATGTCGAACAGAAGATAGCAACAAAGCCTGATGTCAATCCCTCTAGAAGAATCGTGAATATCGAATTCACGAGGACATTCGAAAAGAGAATGGAACAAAGAAGTCGATTTCCGTCATTCCTTACGGGCTGTATTGCCCTTGCATATTTCTTTTCCTGAAAAATGAATTTTCAACATTAAAATCGAGGTGTAAGAGGCTATTATTTGTTTAATTTAAGGAATTATACTAATGATCAAATATATTACGAAAATTGCAATTTTTTAATAAAAGGCAAATATAAGAAATTCTAAGGTACTTTTAATAATTAGGAATCTATATATAAAAAATATAAATTTGATAAACGACAACGATTTGTTTAAATGCAATAAATATAAGATAATATCGCACAATAGTTTTGGTTGAAGGAGAATAATACTAGTTTTTTTAAATTTTTTAAAATATTTCTGTACATTCAATATCATAATTTTTACGTATAATAATAACGTTAAAATGTGTGTGATTGGGTCGAAGAAAAACTTATTAAAAGTAATTAAGTATCGAACAAACACGTCTATACCATTTTTGTCCAAATGTTACGGACCAAAAGATATAAAAAAATATTGACTTTTTCAAAAAAATGAAAATAAAAAATCCATTCTATTACCATAAAAAAAATAGAAGCCATCAAATTATGACCAGTTTCAAATTTTTTATGCGTGGACTTTACAAAGAAAAATTATTGCTAAAGAAAAATTAAAGTAATTAGTACATTAACGTAAATTAAAGTAAAGTAAAATAAAAAAATAAATAAAAAATGCTATGTATAAATATCGAAGTGATGAATAAATTAAGTAAAGTTACCAAAATCACAATGTTAAGTATTTCTTATATTTTTTTAACTATGTGAACACATTTATTTTCATCGTTTGTTTTTGTTTATTGAATTTCATTACTACATGAGCCCAACGTAAACAAATTAACAAAACAAATGGATGTGTTTATAGCGACTTAACCCATTAATGCCCAAATGCACAGAAAATTTACACCAACTTCAACGCTTATTTCCAATATGAAATAAATTTCGAAAAAAATCAAACTTACCAGATTCTACCATTTTCGGGGTCGCTTTTTCGAATGGCGAAGAAAAAATTTAAAAAAAGTCAACATTTGTCTATGATTTTGACATATATATTAAAAAAACATACTTTTTTCAGGGCGCATTTCTTACAAATATCAAGTTTTCGATACAATATCGTGCTTTGAATGAGCTAAAATATACTAGAAGAGTGCACTCGATAGTTATACTTAAAAGATACACTGGTATGCATTTGAAATTTTGCGATGTCAGATCCAAAATGGCCACCGCAGTAACGAATTTCTATTCAAAATTTAACAATTTTTTTTCTTGAAAACCATACACTTTAGAGAAAATGTTCCAAGGACAATTTTGTTTTAGAATGAGCCAAAAAATACCCTTGAATTTTTTGAGAATGTATTGTTACAATTTTCAATTTTTCAAAACTGCAGAAAATCCAAAATTTTCAAAAAGTTAGTTAAAAAATCCGAAAAAATTTGACAGTGTTCTTTAACCAATTCTAAGACATTTTTTATCTATAGCAATTTTCTCTAAAGACAGCAGTGTTCAAGAAAATAAATCATTTGTCTTGAAATCTAGAAAAGTTTAATACTTTTTTTGTTTTATGATCGATTTTTAATAAAATCGACCACTTTTTGGTTACAAGAACTGTTCATTATACGATAAATTCCAAATTAATGTTCATCGAAACATAAGAAATACATTTATTTTATATTCCTACATTTTTTTTAATAAAAAAAAGTTTTTTATGAATTTTATTTTATTTTTTTAATTTTTTCAATTTTTTTAAAATTTTTTCGTTTTTATATATTTTTTTTCATTTTGAGAATATCTTTTTAGATGTTTTATGATTTTATGATATTAAAATCAACCCCTTGTTGGCTCCAACAACTGTTTATTGTATAATAAATTTCAAAGAAATGTTCAGTGTAACGTAAAAAATAAATCTATTTTATATTTCTATATTTTTTTTTATTAACAACATTTTTGTAATTTTTTTCAATTTTTTTTACATTTTTTCGTTTTTATATTTTTTTTTTCATTTTGAGAATATCTTTTTAGATGTTTTATGATTTTATGATATTAAAATCAACCCCTTGTTGGCTCCAACAACTGTTTATTGTATAATAAATTTCAAAGAAATGTTCAGTGTAACGTAAAAAATAAATCTATTTTATATTTCTATATTTTTTTTTATTAACAACATTTTTGTAATTTTTTTTTTATTTTTTAGCTTTTACATTTTTTTTCATTAATGAAATATCTTTCTAGAACATTCCTGCTACGAACATAGTCCCTTCGTTTTCCATAAAGACTTCTTCTAGCCTGTTTTGTGCTAAGGCTATGGCTCGTCGTGCGTTTTTTAACTTTTCATTCGATTGTTCAATGCCTTTTTCTATTCTATGAGAATCGCGATTTGGGTACTTTTTACACCCTCGAAAATTACATGGGTGAGGTAGGAGTTCACCAGCCTGTCGAGTTGCAAATTCGAAGCCCACATTCGAATTTTATACTCACTATGACGAACAATTATGTTTGTATCACGGGGGTGAAAGTTCATTTTACGCCCTTGTAACGAAAATATCTACTTTTTGAAGAGATCATTATTTCGGCTGGAGAAATGGCCGAGAATTGGCATTTTTCTAATATTAGTACATTATTGTACAAGTGTTGAAGTGTTTCATCTAAGAATGCAATTACATTCGAAGAGGACATTTCCACATGTTCTAGTCCTGATGTTTTTTATCTGAGTAGATGAGGTGTACGGACATAAAATGACGTAAATAGCTCCACTTCTCCATTTCGGCGTATAATGCAAAAATTTGTCCTGCGATTATTTTTTATATAAATATAATCATATATAACAATCTAATGAAAAGTTCAAAAACGACGAGCCATAGCCTTGCTAAACATGGTACAAGAAGTCTGGAAGTATGAAAAAAGAGGAACTATGTACGGAGCAGAAATGCTCTAAAAATATATTTTCAAAATGAAAAACAAAATGAAAAAACTAAAAAAATCAAAAAAATTGAAAAAATTAATAAAAAATTTTTTTTTTAATAAAAAGATATATAGAAATATAATATAAATTTATTTCTTATGTTTCAATAAACATTCATTTGGAATTTATCGTATAATGAACAGTTCTTATAACCAAAAAGTGGTCGATTTTATTAAAAATCGATCATAAAACACCTAAAAAATGCATCTCCTCCGTCAATTTTGGGTAAAGTGTAACCAAATTTTTTTTGTATGCTTTTTTTACGATTTCAAACAAAATTACGCATGGATTTGATGATACGTGGCTTAGATCAAAAATAAAAAATTCTAACTCGGCCAAAAAATTTTTTTTTCTTTTTTCGACTACACCACTTAATTTGTGAAGAAAAATGATGCTTATAACAATTTTTTTGAATTTTTTTTAATTGCAATTTAATGTAGCTGAAATCTCACCGGTGTCTCCCCTTAATTAAATTGAATATCTTGTTTTGTTCGACCTAATTTCTTACTTCATATCTGACGTAGGATGTGAAACTGCCTCATATTTTTTATATTAAAAATTCATATTTTTAAAACCTATCCAAAGAAAATACATAAGAAATTACGACATTAAATGTACAATTTGGCTGTATTTATTGGGGGGGGGGGGGGATTGGCCCCTCGACAATGGTAATTCAACTGTCGATATATCGCGCTCTTCCATCTAATATATTTTCAAAATTATGCTGATGCCATCTGTTTTTTTAGAATCGATATGTCGAAAACAGTTTTTTGTTTATGTCGCTAATGATTTGTGTGTTGTATCCTTCATTTTGTGAAAGTTACAGCGAATTTAACTGGAACTCATTCTCCAAAATCTTGTGCGGGATCCTTTCTGTATTAGAAACTCCTCTACAAATTTCAGAATTTTTAAAAAGAGTACTGATAGTTCTTAGTATCTGTCGGTCCTTTCTGTTATAATAGGTAAATAAACAATTAAATATAAAAGTAAATAAATAAACAGACGTAATTGGAACCTCCGTTCCCCTCGAGTCTGTTAATTTATGATCTTCTTGTGTAAAATTTTTACAGCAAAAACTTCATAGAAAAATACGCATGTTGCAATGTCGAAAAATTAAATAAACATATAGTTAATGTAAAAGGTGATGACATGGCAAAACTTTTTTGTATGCATGATTTCTCTTTATTTTTGTATTATTGCTTTCCATTTCTGTTACAAAAATTAATATTTTTAAAAGAAACGTTATAGAAAAGTATGAAAAAATTAGGATTTTCTCTCAGTTTTATTACATCCATGATATCCTTCGTATTTTGGTCCTCGGAGAAGGAAAATTGGCGAAATGCAAATACTTGGTGAAATTCATAAAAGGTCGATAAAAACTGTGATTTTTCGTGGTTTTTTCATTTCCTTACACAAAAATTGGCAATGTCGAAAAATGTTTCCAATAAAATCTTAGCAAAATGCGTATTTTATATTATATACATTTTTCGGAGTTTTTAATATTTAATAGATAAGAGTGATGAAAAATCATAATTTTTCACGTTTTTCCCCATGTAATTTGCATCTGCGCTAATTTTTATGATGTTCGTTATTAGAGCATAAAATTATTTCAATGTATTGATTTTGCAAAAAGAAATCAATATAGAATAAAAACCGCTTTAATGATTTTAAAAATTTTACGAGCCTGAAACTTGCAGCTGAAGTTGGCAGGCGAACTCGTCAATTCAATGGCGTAGAACTGTATGAGGCCCCTCTAAACAAATCTTGTTTTATCTGCACAAATAAGTGAGAAGAAATTTTCAAATGATTCAGATATTTTCTTGGAAGTTTCATGGGATTCCCACAGAAAATTTCTACAGTGCTACGCGGCCATTTTGAAATTCTAAAATTCGACTAAACGTCAATTTTCAGGTAAATCCTCATTTTTCGTAAGAGGAAACTTCTAATCGATTCACATTTTTTGTGGAGGCTTCTTGGGGTCCCCAACATAGATTTAAGGAGTTTCCAGAGTGCGACGCGGCCATTTTGCATTTGTAAAATTCGATTAACTGTCAATTTTCAGGTAAATCCACATTTTTCGTAAGAGGAAACTGCTAATCGATTCACATTTTTTGTGGAGGCTTCTTGGAGCCCCCAACAAAGATTTAAGGAGTTTCCAGAGTGCGGCGCAGCCATTTTGCAGCCAAGAAAATATCTGAATCATTTGAAAATTTCTCCTCGTTTTTTTTTTTTATTTTTTTTTTTTTTTTTTTTTTTTTTTTTTTTTTTTTTTTATTTGTGCAGATAAAACAACATTTCTTTAGAGGGGCCCCATATAGTTCTACGCCACTGGTTTGACTCGTTCGGCTGCCAACTTCAGTCTGCCAGTTTCAGGCTCGTAACAATTTTTACATAAAAAAGGAAATTCGTTCTCACCTTTCATTTAAATACCATTTAAGGGCACCGTATACTATAACAGTACAATTTTATTATTACACAGCCCAACAAAAATTTTAGAATTTCACGTTGCCCTATAAGTAAGAGTCTATTCTGGTAGGATTTTTGCTCCAGAATCCAAATATGACCGTCAAAATATCCAATTGGCTCTAGTTTTTGAGATATTGAAGATCAAACGTGTCAAAAAATCCGATTTCAGGCATTTTGAGCATTTATTCACAGCTCTAAAAAATTCTGTTGTTCCAATAGTAAGAGTCAATTCTGATAGGAGTTTTTCCGCAGAATCCAAATATGTACGCCAAAATATTGATTTGGACCTACTTTTTGCACAAAATTGGAGGTCGAAAAAGTAAAAAATCGTGTTTTAGGACATTTTCACATCTATACTACAGAACTCGACGCAAAATATCAAGAAATGCAAATTGGCGGATCCAATATGTCGGACGAACTTTTAGAAATTTGAATCACTTCAAAGTCATTATCATTTTGGAAACTTTACTTTGTTTTTTACCAAATTGAAGTCAAAGGGGTGAAAAATTGTGTTTTCAGAGATTCTTTTCTGTTTTTCTAGAAAACTAGTTAAGACGATAACGAGTTTGAAGTGGTTCGAATTTTAATAGGTTTGTCGGACACGTTGGATCCACCATTTTGTATTTTTTTATTATTTGCGTCGCGTTCTATAGTATAGACGTAAAGAATATCCTAAAGCAAGCTTTTATACAATTTTCACCTGGAATTTGGACAAAAAATAAATCCAATTCAATATTTCCGAATACATATTTCGATTCTGTGAGAAAAATTATATGAAAATTGACTTTTACTAGTGGAGCAACATCATTTTTTGGTATCTGTGAACAGATATTGAAAAATGCCGAAAATCACATTTTTAACCCCTTTGACCTTCAATATCTCAAAAACTGGAGCCAATTGGATATTTTGGCGGTCATATTTGGATTCTGGAACAAAAATCCTATCAGAATCGACTCTTACTTGTAGGGCAACAAAATTTTGTTGGGCTGTGTTATTGTATGCATAAAAACGCTATTTCCTAGTTTTTTCAGATATGATCGAGTTGTCTCTAAATATTTTAATTGTTTCTAAAAGCACATGGAGTTACATTTCTTTCGCCCATGGAGAGATATTTTTATTGTTTAAATTCTTATAAAATATGAAATAAAATCAGAATTTCGAAGTAATCGAGTGAGATTAAACAAAAAACTCATTTTTTCAATTATTTCAAAAAGTTACCTAGTTTTTTCTAGAAATATACAAGAGTAATATGAAATCGTCGCATGTCGCCTAAAATGAGAACATTCACCATATGAAATTTTTTTCTATGTAGAATCAAAATTAAAAAATGTTTTTTCTCGTCACACGCAGGTGTTTTCTACGTATCTTTCATTATATACAGCGCATATCCTCACATAACGAAATGAGAGGGGAATCAACGGTGCGTTGGACGGATTCGCCGAATACCTTTGTGTTTTGTAATCTGTGTACGAATAATGCTCGAGATGTATCAAACAATGCATCTCTGACTGTTGTCTTTATTACACCTCGAATACATACCGGTATGTTAACCAATCCGTGAACCTCAACCGCTGAAATGTTTGTAGGGATTTTCTGGTCCAATACTAATTATTAATAATTATTTAAAGTTATGAGAGAGTAGGAATTTAGGGCACTTTGTTGAATTTAGTTGAACAAAGTCGGGATATTGGAGTAGAATATAAGATTTTAACATACAGTCGATAAAATAAGTTTCCTGAATAATATTCCAACAATCAAATATTTTTCGGGTATACGTTATGCTATTCAATAATTACTTAGTAATAAAGTAACTAGGTACAGCCGCATTACACGTTTAATTAATAATTCTGATCAGAGCGTATGTATGTTAAAACGATTCATGTTTATGCATGAAAACACTTGTGGCTAACTCGCACTACTGTTTGCGCCATCTAGCAAAAATATAATAATACAATAAATTAATATTTGCTTTGTAGTTTCAAATTTACCGGAAGCATATTTTTCATTACTATACAGTTTTGTTTATTTGTATATACGTATATATACAGGATGTAAGACAATATACAGGATGTCAAATCGCATTCAAACAGTGAAATTCGTTTTCAAACTGGTGCTACTTTAAAAAAAGATGTTTGTTTCTATATAAGTTTTTGTGACGACACTTTTTCTCTTAACCCTTTTCGTCCCAAAAGTCCGGAATTTGGACACAACTTTCAACGATGTAACTTTTGTTCCAATCAGCGTTAAAAAAAATTGAAATAAGTCAAAATCGATAGATTTGGACCCCCTCTTTCAAATGCCGTGGTCAGAATCAGCCGGAAATTGCAGTGAAAAAAGTTATGATCATTTTTTCGAAAAAAATACTGGTTTTTCCGACGTTTTTTTCCCAATAATTGCGTTTTTTGACATTGAAAAGGGTAGTGCTGATCGTTGCAAAACATACTAATCGCGTCATTTTGCTCAAACCATTCTTCTCATGTCGGATTTTGTTCAATAAACAAAATGGCGGCTTCAAGATGGCGTCTCCCAGTTGTAATTTTACATTTTCTCCCACACAAATATTGATTATTTGACCGCGATTCAAATCACGGAGAATTACAATGAAAAAGTAGTTATTATCATTTGTGAATACCTAGTCTCATAATGATTTATTCATAACCTCAAATTAGTTAGACATAATGGGTTTTTACCGATTATTTGTCTAATTTTCATACAATTTTCGACGCTTCCGTAACATTACTTATGTGTGAAATTATAAATGACCATACACCCTTATGACCTATTAATTATCGGCTTATAACCTAAAAATTTAGTACAGTTCGACTTTTTTTTATTTTTAAAATACTTTTCTTCATTTTTTTTTATTTTGATTTTATTACTTTCATTTTCTTGTATTCAAAACACATGTGGAGGCAATGAGGAAATATCTGTTTGATATTTTTGTGTTTTGTTTTATATTTTGTAAATCAATAATTGCAGATATTGAAAGTTATGTCGCACTATAAGATGTGGGTTGACCTGCATCATATATGGTTATTTTCAATTTCATACGTACGTAGTGATATGGAAACGCCAGAAATTGAGTGAAAATCAGACAAAATATCGGTAAAAATCCATTGTACACGACTTATTTGAGGTTATAAATGAATCGTGATAGGAGTAAGTATTTACAAATGATAATAATTACTTTTTCATCCAAGTTCGCCGTGATTTGAACCGTTACGCGGTCAAATAATCGATACTTGTGGGAGAAAATGTAAAATTACAACTTGGAGACGCCATCTTGAAGGCTCCATTTTGTTTTTTGAACAAAATTCGACAGGAAAAGGATGGTCTGAGCAAAAAGACGCGATTAGTATGTTTTGCAACGATCAGCACTGCCCTTTTCAATGTCAAAAACGCAATTATTGGAAAAAAAACGTCGAAAAAATCAGTATTTTTTTCGAAAAAATGATCATAACTTTTTTCTCTGAAATTTCCGGCTGATTCTGACCACGGCATTTGAAAGAGAAGGTCCAAATCTATCGATTTTGACTTATTTCAATGTTTTTTAACGTTTTTGGAACAAAAGTTACATCGTTGAAAGTTGTGTCCAAATTCCGGACTTTTGGGACGAAGAGGGTTAAGGTAAGATTGCAATAAATTTCTTTTATTTTTTCTAACAAAATTTGTTTCATACCGTGTCATGAAAAACAATCAGTGTTTTACCTAATATGTTTCCCATACTTCTAATATTTCCATGGCAATCTCCATTCTCATTTATTCATTTTTTTATAAATTTATTTAAAAAAACGTTTTTATAAAATTAATGTATTATTATAGATTGATTTAGTACATTTTCTTCTGAAGAGAGTCTACAATAAATTGACCGAAACGTATAATATTGTCATTATTACTTTACTTACACTATCCGTTATATTTCACCAAGAAATTAAATTACACATTCTTATGGTAAATAAAAACGAATTAAGAATTATTGGTAGGATAGCGTCTGAACTATCAGTCTTTTTTTATGATTCACCTAACGTGCTTGCAGACATACTATGCCGATATTTATATAACAATCCAAATTACCCGAAAAACAATGACACAGACTTACAAAATAAAAAAGTTTCTGCATGCATAACCTAACCCAAAAGTCGCCGGTTGACCTTCATGACGTCGGGTTCAAGGTCAGTTCAAGGTCAAATTTATCAAAAATAAGGAAAAAAACTTAAAATAAGTTGTATGTGGGTTCCTTGGTGTGCTAAAACCGAGTCCGAGATGTGGAGAAAAAAAAATCATACGTGTTCCGTGGGTAATTTCAAGTACTTGAGTTGATTGTTTTCGAATATAAAAATCTTGTTTATTTTTATGGATCCAAAACCGCCATTTTAAAAAAATCTGTTGTTTACAGATTTGAAAGTTTTAAACATGAGGACAGTGATTTCTTGTATTGTTATGATTAAATGAATCCAAAAACAAAAACTCGTGTTTTAAATAAAGGACCAAGTTACAAAATTATATTTCTTGTATTTAATTGCAAAATTAACATTGTTATTGACGTTTTTTGAAGACCAAATGGAAAATGCTAAAAGAGCACCTTCATAAATACCCGGTTTAGGAGTTGGAAGGAAAAAAATTGTTTTTGAATAAGTCTGGTGTCCCAGAAAATGTTTTAATTTATGTACATATTTGTTGTCAAAAACTGACGATGTAACAACGAATAATAATGACCTCCCGATGTTAATGAAAAACCTGTTGTCATCGGCCCATCGGCTTTGGCCGTAAGTTAACATCCAACATCACGATTCAATGTCTTCATCAACTGGTATTATCTGCCTTTATTCTGCTTTAAGGCGTTAGAAATATTTTAGTCTGAATTAAAAATAGTTCACTGTTATGTATTTTTATGTCAAATAAATCTACTTAAGCCTTCAATTGCAGTCTTCTTCCTTCCAGCCCATAAATTCTTAAATACGTCTGCTCCACAATTAGACAGAAACCAAGAATATTCACAAGTTTAAGGTTTGATAACGACAAAAATAGCAGTGAGGCATTTATTTACATTTCAAGTGTTGTTATAACCAAGGTATTCGGCGAATTTACAAACAGGGTTCTTAACTTTCTACTTTTGCCTGGCTTAGCATTCAATGGTTATGTTAATCACAATTAAAATTGTCTAAAATTATTATTTTTTTTTTGACAACGACAGTTACATAACTTTCAGCGCAATAAAAAGAAAAGAAAAATTGTAGAGGTCAAATTAGCCGTGTAAAAATATTTACTAACAAGTACTAAAGTAAAAAGTTATCAAACTTACTATTATTCACTATTAATGATTCCATTCATTTTAAATACTAATCTTTATTATAATGTATTGGTTAACTTTATAGGTTAGTTATTAGCTATTTTTAAACATATTTTTAAGGCAGCTAAACAAACTATTTATTTCCATGTGTATTCAAATTATCTTTTATGCATTATTAATCTGTTTATTGTCATTGAACAAAAATGTTGTCATTTAAAAAATTAATAGTTATTTTTGTATCAAGGGCGTAAAATAGAGTTTTACGCCTCGACAATAGAACCCGAGAGACGGCAAAGGCGGCTCGAGGTTCATGAGGGTGAAAATTCTACGCCTGAGATTCAAACATTGTTTTTTGATGCAGTAGGCGTAAAATTTTTTACGCCTCGATTTTGCGGACCTAAAATGCCAATTTCACGCCTCCGTGGGCGGAAAATTTATTTTACGCCCCAGAAGGCGTGAAATAGGGGTTTTACGCCTGCAAATGAGGGCGTAAAATGACTATTTTACGCCTACTGCATCAAAAAACTTATTTTTAACAATCGTATTTATTTGAACAAATAACATTACGTTCTTGTAGATTCTTTTTGAGTTCGTTGAATACGAATCCATTGTTAAATTCTGGAAATTGTAAATGGCGACTTCCAGTATGGCTGAACGAAATTTAAAAAAAAATGTCTGGTATTTAGTATACAGAGGTTTTAGAAGTCATATTCGATCCGACATTTTGAATTTCCAAAATTTAACAACGGATTTGTATTCAGCCTCCTAAAAAATAATCTACATAATCAAAATACACAATATACAATAAATATTTTATTAACCCGTTTCCGCCTGAAATGCCGTAAATTCCACTGCGTTTTAGTCGTCACATTCCTTATAGAAAAGAACGATAAATAATTCTGAACACGTCTATGCTACAGTTTTCGACTCTGCTCTTTTCGAATCCGAAGGCCGTTTTTAGCTACAAGTAGCCATTTTTTAAATATGGCGACAAAAAGTATAAAAAATCGAGAAAATTTCCATTTTTCGATCAGTTTTTCATATTATTGACTAGGTTCGCGTTGACTGATCGCTCCGATGACCTGGATCTGGTGGCATAATGAGTTTGACTAAAAGTCTACGTGATTAGTTATGAAAAATATAAGAAGGCGGATCCAAGATGGCGGATTTTTCGACAAATTTTTCGTCTTCCTAACATTTTCGAGATTATTAATTGTTTATAGCTGTCGTTATGGACGCAATATTGTTTTTTTCAATTATTTACACTAGTAGCTTATATCCACTACTCGAAATTCAAAATGGCGAATCCAAGATGGCGGACCGAAATGTCAAAACTTGCTTGATTGATCTGACACTGGGTACTCGGAGGTTTTCTGGGTCGCTGATGACGAATATGACCTCCGGTTTCCAAAATTGAAAATGGCGGATCCATGATGGCGGCTATCTGTCATGAATTGTCGACAGAACGCATTACCTTCGATTTAAAAATTCATTAAATTTTTCTATTGATGACCATACATAGTTCATGAATTCTGCGTTTTTATCGTTTGTTAGCCATAGCATTCTATGTTTCCAACTCCTACCACGTGGAGGTCAACGATATTAGAGTCTTTTTTTTTTGCGTATATTTTGTTGTATTTTTTACCTTTCTCGTGTTTATGATTTTTTAATATCGTTTTAATTTAATTTAATTTTCTCGATTTTTTATACTTTTTGTCGCCATATTTAAAAAATGGCTACTCGTCGCTTAAAACGGCCTTCGGATTCGAAAAGAGCAGAGTCGAAAACTGTAGAATAGACGTGTTCAGAATATTCATCGTTCTTTTCTATAAGGAATGTGACGACTAAAACGCAGTGGAATTTACTGCATTTCAGGCGGAAACAAATAACAAAAAATTCCGTATCAATACCGCCATTTTGAATTCGCCATTTTGTAATATAAATCGTAATATTGACCCACTTTTAGTAAAATCTATTATGCCACAGGATTCTGAAACCTGACACGATCCTGGAACTCTTTCGCAATAAAAAGTTCTCTTTTTTCCACTTTTTTTTTTCGTTTAAGCAGCAATATCTAAAAAATCGAAAGTGATACCGAAAAACGGACTTCAGGTTCGAAAAAAGTATACCCAAAAACTATAGGAAACCTACATTTTATAACAATATCGCAAAGATATACATGAATTTACGGAGGATAAAAACCGGTGCCAAATTTTGTCGTTTTGGGACAAAATGTTAAGGACCAAATATCGTTAATTTTTTAATAAAATTTGTTGCTGTAATATTACATTGAAGTTTTTGTAGGAAACCGATAATATCTTTTTCCTCGTAGAAAAAAGTTTTTGAGACCTATATTTTAATATGTGTATCGGAATGGCAAATAAAAAATGGTTTCGAAAATGAAAATTCAAAATAAAATTCAAGGCTCTCTAACTCAAAAGGTATGAACTTATGAACAAAAATGCCAAGAGGGAAAAGTTTTTGGAATTCTCAGAGTACACTGGAATTTTTAAAAATTTAGTCATTTACAAAAATGAATGTTTTGAATATTTAGAAAGTTCTAATATATTGTTGGATAATTTCTAAGTATTTCTGTTTAGTTTCAGTAATTTTGTCCAAAAGTTTATATTTTTCGACGAAAAACATAATTTTGTCCTTTCTAGGTTCTTTGTTTTTATACATTTTCCGATAGATTCGAATTATTTATTGTGTTTTCATATAAAACAAGGTACTGACGAGGATTACAGCCATATTTTTTGTTTAAAAATCCGAGAAAACAATTTTTTTTTAAATGTCACCAAAAAATCTGATACTATTCTAGAGTATTCCCTTATGAATCCGAAGAACTTTTTTCTCTTAGCATATTTTTGAAAAAACTCTTAGCTCTTGAGTTAGGTGCCTCGATTTTTTTTATTTTCATTTTGGTGACCATTTTTGGAACCGCCAATTGTAATTTTTTATTCCCAACATTACAAATCTTAAAATATATGTCGTGAAAACTTTTTTCTTCGTGGAAACGGTCGAATTTATTACCACTTTTTTACAAAAAATTTATATCTAACATTTTTTTTCATGAAAAAAAACGAATTTTTCGTTCATTAGTGATGAAGACTGTGGTCATATTCTGATAGAGCATGACATTTTATGTTGGATATGATATACCGAGATTTGTTTTGATACAGGTGATATAAAAAAATGAAAATTCTTTGAAAATTGACGACTTTCATCCTTATTGGGTTAAAGCGTTAAAATTAAGTAATATAGTTTGCATCTTATCCTATAAACTTGATCCAGGATTAAATACATCTAATCTAATCTTAGTTTCCGCAATGTCAAACACAAGGTCTAGAATGCAATGTTTAAATAATGAAATATAAAATACGCAAAACGCCGCATGTGTACTTAAATGAATGCATAAATGATTCTCAACGGAAACAAATGTTTTGGTTAAATCAGTAAGAGGATATTCGTTCACAAACTGATTTGCGGTTTCAGAAGAATTATCTGCACGGAAAAAAATAAATAGTTGGTTTTACTATTTAAATAATAAGTTACCTAATTTGTCGAAGTATTTAGATAATAAAATTAACTACAAACGATAGCTACGTCTTATCCTAATATCTATTCATTCATTTATATTTAGTATTATTTACTAACAGTTGAGTTCGATTTTACTTTGTCCCTTTTTGTGATCAAGAGATTTTCCAAATAGATTTTATACATCGTTGAATAAACTGTTTAATTTTACGACAAATAGTTTCCTGCCCAAGCCAAATATTGAAGGTCGTGTGGTAATTTCTATCTGTACTCTATAAAAACTCCTCCTTTTCACTTACAATACGTTAGAAAAATGGTGTAAATTGTTCGATTTTATGTTGTTTTTTAAATATATATTGTAAAAAATTGCACGAATCGATAAAGTACATATTAAACGAAGTCTAAGTACTACTTTGGGCACCGGTGGCGCAACAATCCACAAGTATCACAAGGTTTCCTTCTAGTATCGACGTGAGCGCCAACTTCGTTTTTGGATATGGACGCCATCTAACGACCCTAAGAGGAACTCCTTGTTTTTTATTTTTCCTTCGTGCAAATTTGCAATTTTCTTAGATTTGAGTATTGTATTTGACAATAAAGAAATCAAAAAAACATAAAACCGTTTTAAACGACACAAAAACTCCCATAACACATTTTTTCTACAAAAATTACTCGTTTAAAAATATTAATTTTTTGTAGATAGTTAAGTACTCACTTGCTCGGTGCCGGTGTTGCAAAGAATTTTGAGTTCGGTCCGGTCCATCGCCATCAATCCCAAATTGAGTCCGGAAAAGAGCGCGGAAAAGCAGAGGCATGTTATAATTATCATGATGCTTAGCCACAGCGGAAGAAGCGACTGGTAAGTACTGATCTAAAATAAGTATACGGTGTTTACAAATTCCCAAATATCTTCTAGGCTTCGAATCTTGCGACTCTAACGAAGTGAGGAAAAAAGTCGAACCAATTAATTTATCGACTTACACAAACAAAAGTTAACTACAATTGTTGTTTGGTTAAAAAAATGTAAGTTTTCATATTAATTGTATAAATTTTTTTTCTTAAATTCTTCATATTTATAGTAAAGATAAGAATTTGAAAAATAGATGCAATTTTGTTTGCTTAATTAAATATAAAACTGTATATTATAGAAATGTTAACGTACAGCTTTACGATTTTCAACTCCTTGATGATAAAAGAGTGCCGAATCTTCATTGCTGTGCTTCACACAGATGAAAAATGAATCACCTAACGGAAGTTCCACGTCGGCCACGGCTGTAATGGTCTCAATGTTCCTCAGCTGCAACATTTTACGCATTTGATGATAAATAACTTATATTTTTGAAATTACGAAAATAAAGTTAATATTATCTAGAATGAGATTTTGTTAAACGTAGGTTAAAAATAGTTACATAACAATGGTCGTTAAGAAACATTTATAACGTACAATAGTACAAAAAATGCAACCAACGTGACAATAGAAGATGATAAACAGTTTTTGTATCATGTTTTTATTTTTCATAAAAAATTTATAAATTTGCTGCGCCGAGACTCGAACTAACGACCTTTCAGTTGATTGCACAACGGTCTTAGATGGACCAAAAACTCTGAATAGTGCAAATGATTTTCTAAATTCAATAATTCAAAGACAAATTTAAATATAATCCATTCCATCTCAGATCATAAGCAAGCACTTTATGTTGATCATTCTTATTTATAAAGGCTAATTAATAACGTTTTATATATGCCAAAAATTCGAAAAGCGATTTCTTTTTTGTTTGCGTAATAAAGAACCGGTATGCATATCCTTACAAAAAACATTAGCAATCATAAAAATATTATTTTATCGTCCAATTATAAGGTATTACCGTTCGTTCATTTTGCGTTACGAGGTAGTAAAACATTATAGTGATTGCGGACAATGATTCGTGTATATTTGAATCATAATAGTGATCAACCTACTCAAAAATTAATCATCCGACTTTACATTTTACACAATATTACTTATCCACGATAAATATCTTCTAGTTTAATGTATGAACCCGTTCAGTGCCAAATTAACATATTAAGTCCAGAATGCATATTTGTTCACTATACACTGAGAAAAGTGTATTTTATCAGTTACTATCCGTTGGCTTTTAAAAAGTGTATTATAGCCATTAAAAGAAATATTATAACTAGTAAAATCCTCCGTCGTTCAGCATTTGTTTCTGACAGGTTATACGAAACTGTAAAAAACTCTCTTATTTTAAAAGAATGTTTTATTATGACTAAAAGAAGGCATTTTTAATATTTTAATTTGCTAGATAATTTTCCATAAACAAAAATTGCTTTTAGTTAAAGAAAAAAGGCTAAAATAAACTGACATATCGGTTAGAATAATATAAAATCTTCGTCTTTTAACAGGTAGCAGAAAGATTTCAGTCCCTATGCATAAAATACTATATTTTACGGGGCATAAGAATTCTAATACTGGGTAAAAAACACTTTTCTCAGTGTAGTTTTCAATTGTTGTATTTTGAGTAAAAAAAAATCTAAAAAATTTGAAAGAAAGCATCTCAAGTAAAATTAACTAAACTTTCAGAATCGGTTACTAGACTTTTCAAAAAATGTAACCGTGAACAGCTTTACACGATTTAAAAAAATGAAAACATTTTTTCCAATGTTTTTTTTTCTCTCGTTTTTTTTACACTGAAATCGTTTGGGAATTTTCGCTTGAAGTAAAGAAAACGACTCATCGAGACTTTAAAATGCGTATAGAAATATTTAAAAAATAAAGTTGGAAGAATTCAAAATGGCAGCCCAAAAACGAAAAAACCGTCGAAAAGTTAAGGAATTTTTTGTTTGTAAATGATAGACTGAGTTAAATTTTTTAATAAAAAATAATACATTAAATCATTTAAATGAACTTTAAGTCTTTAAGTAGAAAATTCAGCTGCCCTCTACAGAGTTCATCGGTACCGAACGGTATCACGTGTATTTTTTCTGTCATATTTTCGTATCGAATTATATATTATTAAGCGCATCGTGTCAGTTCGTAGAATACAAGTAATGTTTCTGTTGAAAAAAATTAATCATTTTATTTATTTATTCCTGTAAATTAATCAACACAACTTTTACTTGGAGTGAAACATTTTGAAGCTGTTGTTTCCCCGAATTATACATTACATAGACCTTCATTAATATCTGCACAATAAATGTTTTGCGATATTTGAAAAACTTTAATAACAAACTTGTATCTATAAAAGTATTTGTATTGTTTGTTTCATTTTGTTGTATTTTATTTTTTATATACGCTTTATATTTAAAATCAAATTAATCATTGTTAATAATTTCCATTTCACCATGTGCTGTTGTAAGGCTAACCGCAATTCCATTAGCAAGAACTAAGTACGATATGAAACTACTGATACAGTTTTTCCAAATACTTATACTACTATGCAACCGAGAGGTTAGCGAGCTTGATTTGAGTGCGGAGGTTCGATTCCCAAAAGCGGACGTTTTTTTTTCTCTCTATTCTTCAGGTACAAAATTTGTCTGTGTATAGTGATAAAAATCAATCTTATTGCTACTACTCCTCCCACTCCCAAATTGTAACGATGAACAACTTCTACAGTAGTCCCCATCCTAAGTTATGCGGTCCGGTTTTCCAATATGGCGACCGACTGTCCAAAGTTATTTCCCCTGAGTACCGTATTTTCGATTATGTTCGTTCGCGACTTGCGAATGTGTGGGACTAACTTAACCAAACCCGTAAAACAACCGATTACCGAAGTGTCAAATCAGATTCTACCGACAGTTCACAGAATCAAATATTGAAAAAGTGAACATTTTTATTAGCCAGAAAAAAATGGATAATATCGAAAATGAGGTACCAGCAGCTACTTCATCCACTGCCTCAAACCCAATAAAAAAGTAAGTTGTCATAATAGAACCTAACCTTTCACACGTGTTTTGCTTGTGTTTGAGTGCCGCCGTGAAGCAACATCGACACGTTATGGTGGGGGAAGAGGGGGAAATGAATAGCATAAATTTGGACAGGGAAAGATATAACTTTGGACGGTCGTATAACTTTGGATGGGATAACTTAGGATAGGGACCACTGTATATCTATTTGTATAACTTTCTACTGCCCATTGTCTACATTTAACAGTCTTTCAAATTCTGAGACAATTTGAGGCCAATATTACATATGAATTTTGTCACAACTACAACAGATTTTCGCAACCAACGTTCTTATTAACCCTTTTCATGCCAAACGGCCATAATTTTCTTATGTTTTTCAAATGAATATTTATCTGTGTAATGATAAGCAGAAAATTTTCAAAACCATATTTTCTGACGTATTTTTGTCCGTACTTTTCAAACCTGCTATTAGTTTTGTTTTATGACGTTTGATTTGTTCAAAATGGCGGCTAATTTACAAAAAAACGTGATTTTTAAATTTTTTTTACTTGTTTAACGTACTCGCTAATAATGTTCCCGTTGTCGGATCGGTACAAGTATTTAGATCCTGTGAAATAATTACCATAACTAAAATTTAAGCGACGCAGAAGGTCAAAATTCTAAATGAGCCATCCAATATGGCGGCTTTTACACGTATTTTTAATGTTTTTTCAATTTTTTGTATGTTTTTTAGTGTTTCGGTCTCGTCTCGCGAAACGATATTTAAGTAGTCTCGGTCTCGGTCTCGGGATGGTATCGGAGTTAAAAATATCGTCTCGGTATCGCTTCCTTCGGTATCGGTCTCGGTCTCGGTATGGATCCATGAATCCAAGTATGGATTTCCATCATGGTATCCTTTACGTCTATAAAGTACTAATCCTTCTGCGTACATTATTACTATTAAGGTACTATTAGTTTGATCGGTTGGTGCCATAATTTTTTTATTTGTCAAAATTATTGTATAAAATTGCAAAAATTATTAACTAAATAACAAAAATTAAATTTAGGGATCCGATATGGCAATTTGAAGTATAATATTGAATTATAACACTATGAATATTCATAATTCTGGTAATACAAGATGAACATTGATATAAATGTTCAAATTTCGTTGATTGCTGAATACAAGCCCGATTAATTCGAAATTAATAACAATACAGTCGAACCTCCGTTAACAAATACGGCCGGGACAACGTAAGGCATATAAATTTCCGATGACGAATATTTTGACATTCTTGCTTACGAATCATCTAAAAATAGTACAAATAAATACAAATACTTAAATAAAAAGCCATTGAATATATTTTAGAACAGTGAACAAAAGAAACTTGTATTTTAAGAATAAATAGCTGATAGGTAAAAATATATATTATATATATTTGTTGAAATTCGGACAAAAACTAGCCAAATTTCAGTGGCTACATTTTAACCGTTTTCATTCCAAAAAGCCACAATTATTTTGTGCTTTTCAAGTGAATATTTGTCTATGTAATGATAAGCAAAACATTTTCAAACCCATATTTTCTGGCGTACTTTTCAAATCTGCTATTAGTTTTGTTCTATGACGTTTGATATTTTCAAAATGGCGTCTAATTTACAAAAAAACGTGATTTAAAATATTTTTTTATTTGTTTACTGCGTAGTAATGTTCCCGTTGTCAAATCGGCACAAGCGTCTGGATCCTGTGGAATAATAACTAAAATTTAAGCGACGCAGGATGTCAAAATTCAAAATGGCCTATCCAATATGGCGGCTTTTACACGCATTTTTTACTTTTTTTTTCATTTTGTTTTTAGTCCATGACATTTACTTTTTCAATAGATTTGTTATATTTATCTCAGTTTGATATCGATTATGAAAGAAAATAGAATATTTTCCACTTTTTTTAATTTCATATCATCTTGTATAGTTATTTTCTTGCATAATCGATATCAAACTGAGATATACAAATAAATCTATATTATAATAAAAATATAATATTTTCAGCCATTTTGAATTCCCCATCATCTGGTATTGTTATTTTCTAGCATAATCGGTATCAAAGTGAGCTAAATATAACAAAACAATTCAAAAAATAAATGTCAGGGACTAAAAACATTAGTGTTTCGGTCGATACCGAGACAAGTCAATATATATAAAATTTAAATATAAACTAATGGAAAACAAATATCAGACAGCCGTGACAATAAAAATATAATTTATTTATATAAATAATTAAATAATTTATGTAGAGTAGAGTGGGGTAATTTAGCTAACTCTTTACTTGACGAACTATAGAACTTATATTTTTAAAAATAAAGCATTTGATGGAGTTAAATTATATTTACAATACAAACTTTTCTTTATTTCACGACATATTGATTTTCTAGTGCTATATTATATTGGAAAATTTCTTCAGACACATTCGTACTCGTTATATGAAATTCAATATGCTCATTAGAATCCAAAATCAATTTGTCCACATCCAACTCGATCCCAGTTCTGGATTTTGTTAAAATCTCTGCAATATAAGCTTCTTACTTCTTTTTTAAGCTTTCGCTGCGTTGCCTGTATTAATAAAATATTCAATGTATTGACAGCAATGTATTTGCTTGTACACTGCGGAAGACATTAAGACACTAAGTTAAAGCAAGTGTATCTAAACTATTAGATTATCAAAAACAAGATATGTAATTACTAAATAAAACTTACTTAATTCGAAAATTATATTTGAAAAATAGAAAAATTCGTCAAATAACTGAAAGCTAAGGCAGATAACCTCTTTCTTCAATGTCGTTATACAAGAAATACACTCTTCTTATGTACACATACTAATGACAATATAAAGCTTGTTGTAAGTTATTTGATCACTTTAAATATCCGGCTAGGAGAGGGCGTTTGCAAACGTCTATAATTTAAAAACTAGTTCGCGAAACGTCTGTCCCCTACAGCGGACAAAAGCAATGTATAAGTTTAAAAAAATGTATAACGCGTCTTTTGAAGATCGGAATGAGAACAGTTGGGCTTTACTTTATTGATACATAAACATATTCTAACAATTTCAAAATATTCTATAGTTTCCTTGATAATTTTCCTTTGAAACACCTTCTAATATTAGCTATAATTTGGCTGTGATGTGAAGCTATTTTCGCGATATGAAATAGCACAATTGCGAGACAATTTCAAATATTTGAAAGCGAGAAATTTGGGCTATTAAAAATTAGTATAAAACACTAATTATGTAAATTAAATTTACATTAATAACGTATTCAAACCTCTGAAAACTTTAAAAATGCAAATATGTGAGAATTGTCTTTAAAAAACAGTTTTTAAAGGAACTGTATTTTTTTTAATTCTATGTATAAAATAATTAAATCATTTATAATAAAATAAAATAAAAATAATTAAAAAATCGTCAAACACCAATATGCCCTAACCGCAAGGCTGACACTGGACAATTTTTCGCGTAACCTTATTGAAGCCAAAGAATTAATCCGCGCAGTGACACCAGCATCATCTCGGAGTCCCCCACTTCTCTTGCTACCAGCCCCTCCTACTCTGGTTCTTCTCTTGCTAGAAGCGATTAACGAAGAATTGTAAATTACGAACGTTTCCTTGGTGCCGACCAATTCAAATATTTACATTGTCTACTCATTTAAATAATATAAAATACTAACAATATAGTTAAATCAATCAATGATTTTCACTTGATAATGCAAGTATCGATGTTTACAATTATTATTAAATAGATATACGCAGCTCCAACAATAATTCTTGCTCTGCTAGTTTGCGTTCGATATGACGCTTCTTTCAAATTTTATGTAGTTCATGATTGATCGTATAGGTCAAATTTTCATTTCCAATTGTCTGATCAATCTTGAACTTGATAGAATTTGAACGAATTTATATCGAACGCCGACCAGAAGGGGAAAGATCGATGGGGCTGGATCTATATATCTCCTGCCAGACCCACAACACTTATGGATATGCGTGCCATCTAGCGCTTCTTAAAGATATTAATTAATCACATCGTAGGTTTTCACCTCTGGTAGAATTGTCATATAAATTTTAAGAGGACACACGCGTCCACAAAAATGTCGTCTACTGTATTGGGAACTTCTAGTATAATTGCAGTATTTTTTAGAATGTTATAAATGTTTCTTCACGGAATTTGGATAGTTTGCACATGCGATGACAGCACTAGCAGGAACTCTTACTTACAGCAGATGTATTGGTCCGAATTTGATTGCATATATCGCCCTCTTTGCCGCGGGCATCGGTAAATGCTATATAAGTATTATTAGTAAAACCACGTCCGTATAGTCGTATGGCTGACATTTTATTTGCCAAAATCTGAAGAGATCCTTGATCCGTGAAACTGGATTCCTCATCGGAGGAGTGTGGCTCAACTGCAATTCCTTCGATACGGGTTCTTTTCTGAGCGTTTTCGCCATCCTTGGGATCTTGAGTTACAGCTTGTCGCCGCTTCCGAATATAATTCCTGAAATAATCATGTTGACAAGTTATTACTTTGCTCTCAATCCATTCATTAATAATTTAAATATGTAAATAGAAATAAATTCACTACATCACGAAATGATATACATCCCTATCTACTATACGCGAGGTCAACATATTATTTGGTGTTCATCATTGGTGTAATTTATTTTATCAATCGTCTATAATAAACAATAAACAAATTCTCAGTAATAACATTTTTCAAATTGTACATAAAGAATTGTTTTATACCAGTCACTGGCGACCAAAAAGTGGAGATACTAGCCCGCGTGGTTGCACTAGTATCTTCTGTTTATCCCCCACTATCTTCGGAATTTACTAGTGTTCGCATCTGAAGTGGGGATAAAGAACAAACAATGCGAGGAGTAGGGGGCACCAGACGATACCGGCGCCACTAAGCGGATTAGTTCTCCGGCCTAGGTAAGGCATGAAAAAATCACTACTGAGAAGGAAAGTAATGGGTTTTTTGAATAACATGTGTATCGGTTCCGAAGTAGATATATCTTGGCCCCTCAACATTCAACGCGTTACTTCGCATCCCCTCCTATTTTCTGTAAGCAGCTTTAATTTCTCAAAGAACTACTGCGCAGGTACTACTAACAAAATGAAAAATGTTACTTTATAAATTTTCGATTACAAAATTTACGAAATATAAAAAACAAGAAAAATCAAGTCAACTTTAATTAAATATAATCATAATTTCCACGAATAATACAGCGATAAGAGAAATCAATACAACCTACATCGCAAAAATAAGGAGAAAGGAAAGAAAGTACTAACAGGAACCTGAGAAATGGAATGGAAAATGATAGAATGGAAGAGAAGAAAATTCAAAGGAAAAGCTCAAATAGGCGCAAACGAGGGAAAATGGCACTTGCACTGTGCAAAGTCCTTTCGCGACAATCTTCTGTACTTGTTGAGTTGCTCGCAAACCTTTCAAATGATCACCAAGTCAACGTCGTTATACAAATGAAATTGTAGATCTTAAGACCTCTTTTCAACGAAAAACTTACCAATTATAGACAATTTTATGATAAAGAACGGAATAGATCCATTTTTAATTATTACAATTCTTAACTAAATGCATACGATTTTTTTTAATACGACGGGCATGGGGTACGATCATTTGCGCCCGATGATTTCCCTGCAGGGCGCAAAATGTAGTTCTACTCCCGGAGTGTTAAAAATATAGTTTATTGTGTTGTAAGATGTAATTAGATGTCCAAAAAAACCCTATAATGGATACAATGTTGTTTTAATTCGTAAAAGTATGTTTGTAATTGTTTAAAACTGTACACGAAATGTCTAGTAAACCTAACCTTAATAATTACGAAAAAAAGCTTCTGTTAATATGCCATAATAGCAGATAAACAAAATTCAAAAACAATTCTAATTTAGTTGAAATTTATATTAATATTTGTTTTTTTTCTGAGATGTCTTTTTTGTCGTAGCATGAATTGCATTTTTTGTCGTAGCATTTTTTTTTTATTTTCATTGAACTACAATACGGAATTGTCATTTGAGCAGTTTTAATCCTCCAATCTTATTAGTAATACGATATTTGAATCAACAATTCTCAGCAGACTAAAAAATACTATTACCTGAATTTACATGCAAGCCCACTTCCTGTTTGTACCAATCCTGTCGGGATAAAGCGAAGTGCCATTTCTAGTACTAATTTAGAAAGTCAAATTAAATCAAGTACAATTGCATTGCCTGCGAGTGAAGTCATGTCTGAAAACTGTCGTCCAAATTAATTATATAAGTTTATTAACGAAATAGTAGCCGATTTTTATTTTGTAAATTCCAGATTTCTCTTTTCTAAAATTAAAAATTACAATAATTATCGTATCAAGCATTAGTTAATACTACGAACTGTATAACTTTTTAAAAATTCCGATATATCTAAAACTTTATATTTCAGTGTAGAGTATCTAAAAAAATATTTTGATTTGTTTATGTTACAGTCCTCGAACAAGTTTAAATATTAAGAAATTTAAAGGATTGATTTGATAATTTTTCGCTTGGAGTACCAATAAGATAATACAGTTGTTAATAAAGTACTTACTGAAGGAGTAACTATTTGAATAAATTTAAAGACTGTTATAATAAAAATGTACATTTCCTATTAAACTATGTAAAAAGTAGAAACCCCAATTTGATTGGCGCGCCATTGAAATTTAGAAAAAAATCACTGTTTTTCCGATAACATATATTTTTTTGCTAAAAGTTATCTTAACTTTTAGGCTCTACAATTCATGTCTGAGGCTCTTTGATCTAACATGAATATTTCTCTTGCTATAGTCATAAAAAAGGGTAAAAAAATGCAAATTTTTGCGATTTTTTTGGTTTATCTAATTTTTATAAATAGCTAATGAAAAAACGAACAATTTAACCCCTAATTCAATGAGATTCTACTAAAATTGAACCCTAAAGGAGCCTCTTAGGCTCAAAAAATTGTCGAAAAACTTGATATTCGCAAAACGCGTTTTTTGACAATTTCAGGAATTTCAGAGGCTTCTTTTAGACTCAATTATTATAGAATCGTCTCATTGGAGTCCAATTTGTTCATTTTTTCAAAGGCTACGATTTTCTTATAGTGTTGTTTCATTACCTGTTTATCAAAATAAGATAAACACGAACAAATCGCAAAAATTTGCATTTTTTACACTTTTTACGACTGTAGCAAGGGAAATATTCATATTAAGTCAAACAGCCTCAGAAGTGAATTGCAGAGCTTGAAAGTGACTTTAAAATGAGCCTAAATTTGTTAAAATAACTTCAACAAAAAGTTATTGTAAAATAAGATATTACTTCCATCAAATTACACAATTAATTATATTCGAAGAAAAATCTTCATTGAAATTTTACCATTCCGTATTATAATTTTGAGATCGACTTGGTGAATGAAAAAAATTACTGTTCTTTTTGTAAAAATGACTATAAGTTCTTGAAATATTTACTATTAACGCAGTAAACATTACAAAAGATCTATTACTGTTTACCAGAAATAATGGCCATTTTCTCATGGTAGTACCTAATAGACCAAAAAAAGTATAACTGAAAAATTATGGAAATTTCAAAAATATTGTATATTTTAACGAATATAAGTAGGTTGATTTTCAAGACAATAAATTTTCCTACTTTATACATAGTTCCTCCTAGTTCATGAAGATTTTTCACGGTGGTAACTGAAATTTCCCAATCTTATGCAGGTTTAAGCTTCTTCCGTTTTCATCATAAATCATTCTAAACCGTTAACCCAGTTCCTGTTCTACTTATACCGTATCGATTTTTACGCGTTAATTACAAACAAAACTATATAGCAGTACTTTCGTGATAAGTGTGCACTATTAATTCTGTGCATCTGTAACGCGAATTTTTTTCCAAATTTCTTTTCAGAACAAAAGGGAAACTTTTATGTTTACAACGTAAGGTTAGACATAGCGAACATGTAACAGGTGTGTTGTCAAAGATATATTATTCTTATAGGAAGCGACAATTAACAACATTCTTCAATGGTAGCTGTTTAAAAAAAAAAGTGCCAGAAGTGGTACAGCCCTGTACTTAAGATATCGAAAAACACGGGTTCCATTTTTTCCTAAAATATATCATTTAACATTTAATTAATAATTTAAAACATCAAGTAATATTTCACATTTATGTCGGCCATCTTGGATCCACCATTTGGAATTTTCAAAATCTGATTTCAGATTTATAATCAGCGGCCCCGAAAACCCCCGAGAATACAGTTTCATAAAGTTTGGGTAATTTTTCGCATTTTGGTCGGCCATCTTGGATCCGCCATTTTGAATTTTCAAAATCTAACTTCAGATTCGTAATCAGCGACCTCGAAAACCCCCGAGTAACAATTTTCAGCTGTTTTCCATATAAAGAAAAATGTGCGCCGCACATTTTAATAAATTTAGCAAATTTACAGCCGCCATATTGGATCCGCCATTTTGAATTTTCCCATTTTTACGACAGATTCGGATTCAGCGACCAAAAATATCTTGGTATACGAAGTTTCATGCAAATTCATTAAGAATTGTAAAAGTTATTGCAAAATGTACACATATGATCCATTACCACGTTTGTCAATAATTTTTTTTATACATATATGATCCATTACCATTGAAGTGGTTAAATAAAAATCCTTCAACACAAAAGTAATACGTTTGTAATAAATAAAATTAATATTTTACCAAATAGTTAGGAATATTCCCACAAGGCGAATACAGATGAATTTCAGAGGTTGTGTTTCAGAATATCAAGTCCGCATTAAAAAATGTTTAAAAATAGGATACATATCAGCAAATTTTGTCCGGCTCGGACCGCCATATTGGATTCGCAATTTGCAATTGCTTCTGACTACAGCTTAATAATTAGTAACCTCGAAAATCTCCAGAATGTATATTTTAAGATCAATTGTGTAAAAGGAATACCACAGAGGAAAAGTTTTTTGTTATTACTAAAATGGCCACCATTATTAAATTTTATCGCAATTCGTGACGGTGCCTTGAGATAACTCAAAATACAGCGGAGAAAATTAATTACCGGTTTTTCAGAAATAGGCCGCCATCTTGGATCTGCATCAAAATTCAAATGTCTGTTATGTATAAAAAAAAAAACGATTACTCGGATTGCGAATATGCAGAATAATTATTCGCCACCTGTTGAGAATAACGAGAAACGATCATTGAGATACTGAAGCCTATTGATCCGACAAATTTGAAATTTGAAACCAGGACTAAATTTCTTGAATCAAGGAAATATTTCTTGAAATTAAATAAATATTTGTTTCAATTCAAGTAGTGGAACCGAATTTCATATTACGAAGTAAATCTGTATTGGTTTCAAACAAATATATACTCGAAGAAACAAAAATGTTATACAAGGGAAGAAACGCATTTCTGGATCAAGAAAATATTTACTTGAAAGTAGTGAATATTTACTCATTTTGAAGAGAACATTTATTTCTTTCAAGTAATTATTTAATTGTCCAAAGTAAATCGTGATCTTTTAAATAGAAATTTCATTGCGACTATTTAAGTAAACTACTTACTTGAATCAAGTAAATTTCTTTTCATATGAGTAAATTGTTGTCAGGAATATATCTTGCCATTTTCTAAATCTAAACATATCATTTCTTTGGCAGAATAAAATATTTTTTTAAAATGATTTACTTCTTCTGTCAAGAAATATGATTTACTACCTTTAAGCCAATTATTTCTTTGTTTTAATAAAATACTACCTCATTTCAAGCCTTGAAGGAAATGTATCTTCTCTTAAACCAACGAAAATTGATTTGAATTACAACATGATTACTTGATTCAAAAAGAATTAAAATAAATAGATTAAATATATAATAAAAGAAGTAAATTTTTTTTTCAGTGTAATAATTTGAAACAATTTTGTTATCTCCAAGAATGTGATATTATTAACCCGTTATTAATTTAATACCTGTACAATATTAGATGGAAATGTGTTCTGTTTTAGAAATATATCAAGTCGAAAATATTCTACACATAATTTATGTCATGCAATATTTTCACATTCGAGCCACAGTATTCGAGTTATTTTACAAAAAAAAGTTGCTATACTAACTGTGTACTTTGTATTCGAGCGTGAAAATGTTAGAATGTGTGTTAAATTATTAATTTATTAAAAATATTTAGTTTAAATCATAAATTAATATTTAAAATTCTTCATGTTCCAACTCTCTAAATTTTAAGGTGTGAAAATTGAGTACTTTAAGAGAGAATTTTCATTCCATGTAAAGTGATTATTGAAAGTAATTTAAATAAAAATTATTAATGATATTTAAAGGACGAAAACATTTTTAATAATTAAGTTAACAATATTCAGCAGTGCGGAATTGCATTTTAAATAATTAAATCGTTATTTTCTCAGAGTAAAATCTTCGTATAAAATACTTACGTCAGTTGCAAACTAGGTCTTCGTTAAAAAATATTATAATACTGTTTCCGATAATTTAGTAACAGTATTAGTGAATAAAAATTAAATTACTTTTGCTGCAGATGTTTTAAAAAATAGCAGAAAATAATAATTAAATTTTTTCACGTACCAGCCTTCTCTTAAACACTGAGTAATATAATTATGTGTTAAACAAGTTTTCTAAATATTTTTTATTTTTGTCCTATTTTAAGCCTAGCAAACAAAATTGTACGTTACATGAAAATATATCACTATTTTTCATTCCAATTTACAGGTGAAAATATATAGTTAATACAAACATTTTAAAATTGTCATTTACAGGATTACAATGAATGGTATTAACTATGTCTGCCATAACTAAGACAAATATTCCGTTTGTTAAAAGTAAAATAAAATATATATAGCTAATGCATAAAATTGATTAAACAAAAATAACCTCTAGCCATATGTATTGTTAGGTATATTTTATAATATTCTGAATTGTAAAATTGACAAAGCGTCCACAACTTTTCTTATTATGTGTTAGAACCATTTTCTAACTTTTTTAAATTGTCTGCACTTGACATGGGTAATAACTATTAAAAGTTAGTAGATATTTCTTTACTGAACTCCGGATTTTACGGACTAAAGTCTGTAAAATACAGTCCACTCGGTCCGTAAAATGTAACTTTACGTCCTAAGACTGAAATAGTATTTTTCGATACAAGGCTGTAAAATCTTGCGGCCATGTGTCAAACAGTATTTTTGGATGTAGTAGGCGTAAAATGCTCATTTTACGCCCGCAAAGCGAAGCTATTGTACGCCTACTGCATCAAAAAACAATGTTTGAATCTCAGGCGTAGAATTTTCACCCGTCTCTTGCGTTCAATTTTCCAGGCGTAAAACTCCATTTTGCGCCCTTAACACAAAAATAACTATTTCAGTACTGAAAGCTGTAAAAATTCGATTTCGCGGACTGCACTTAATGCGTATGGGTTATGTTTTTGACAGCGCAGATTCATGTTTCACGTGATCCGTGAACTGCCATTTCACGGACTAAAAGTAGGCCGTAAAATCGAATTTTACGGATATAGTATCGAAAAGTACTATTTAATAAAAATTAATGTATGTTTTGGAATCTTCACAAATAACTTTGTTCAATATAGAATATTAATAGTAAAGAGTAAAATTCTTTATAATTAATAATATAATTATAAAGACGATTTTTATTTTTATTTACAAAGAAGACACAAATATGAAAGCATGTTATAATTATAATTTAACCTTAATCGGCCTAAGTGTACAAATTTTCGACTTTGACTTTTAACAATATTCACAAAACTGAAAATGCTTATATCGTTCGAGGTCGTTTTATGCACTGACGCTGAAAAAAATTCAAAAAAATTACACCTAACCATTTGTCAAAAAAATTTAGGGAAAATAGTAATTTTTCTATCAAGACGAAGTATATCAGGAAAGTGTTCTCGATTTCTAAGGAATAAGATCGTACCTAAATTTTTGTTTTTGAAATCGGAGTTTTTAAAATGTACGCTAATGACAATATACTCTAGATTTATGAATTTCGATATTTATAATTACTTTCTTATGCTTCCACGGTAAGAATATGGGGTTTTCGGTGTCGAAAATACGATATCATTGCCAAAATTACAAAAATCAAGAGTGATCCAATATGGCGGATGTTTGGAGCAAAAATCATGGTTTTCTTATCGACAGCTAGTACTAATATGGGGGTTTTGGGGTCGTTAAATACTATTTCGATGTCCAAAGTACAAAATTTAAGATGGCGGGTCCAATATGACGGATATCTGAAGCAAAAATCAATGTTTCTTATCGAATAAGACAAAAAGTACTCGTGTGGCCCCCCAGGATTGCTGATTAGGTACAAATATGCCAATACAACTGCAAATTTCCAATTATATTAGATTTGAAGTGAACACAGGTAACAATCAAAGTACAACGTTAAAAATCGGTACACTTAAGCCGGTTAGGGTTAAAATATAAAAGTTTAGAAAAGTCTATCACAAACCCAAATGAATAGCTAATTTAACTATCTAAAATAAGTAATTAAAGTAGTTACAAAATAACGATCTGGTTTGTTGAAGTTAACTGCAGTTTATCATTTTCAAATAGTTCAACCATTAACGAAAATATAGTTTGTTTTTTAACACTACGGAAGTAGAACTCGATTTTACGCCCTGCAGTGAAATATTCGGGCGCAAATGTAGTCTTCTAATCCTAAATAGTATCTAAAGATTTATTCCGAATAACAAAACATATATTAATCGTAAATGTTTATTTAAAAAAAAACTAGTACCATTTTAGACTTAACCCCTTCACTGTGTTTGACGTCTGTAGACGTCAAAACAGTTCGTGCCACACACGTATATGACCGCTGTAGCAGCATCTAAAAAATAAATTACTTTAAAAAATATTATTCGAGTATCAATAGGTATTATAAGGTTTTCGGCGTCGCTGAATTCCAATCTTTTGTTAAAATTCCAAAATTCAAAATGGCTACTTCAAAATGGCGACCAAAAAGATGAAAAAGATGACAAATCGGGCTGAAAATGTTTACTTGTGGGTTTTCGGGGTCGCTGAAACCAAATCTTTAATCAAAATTAAAAAATTCAAAATGGCTACTTCAAAATGGCGACCAAAAAAATAAAAAAGATGACAAATCGGGTTGAAAATGTTTACTTGTGGGTTTTCGAGGTCGCTGAGTCTAAATCTTTGGTTAAAATTCAAAAATTCAAAATGGCTACTTCAAAATGGCGAACACAAAGATTATAAAGTTCACAAAGCTGGCTGAAAATGTTTTTTCGGGGGTTTTTGTGGTCGCTGACTTCATATCTTTGGTAAAAATTAAGACATTTAAAGTGGTCTTTAAAACAATAAAAAATTACAACAAAAAAATGGAGTCGTTACCGCCACGTCCCCGTTCGTGACTCTGGATTTGACGAAGCGCGGTGTTTAGTTGCCCTCAAAACTTTCAAATAAGCATTTGCAACTAGATTTGTTTCACTTCGAATTTTTCTGGTCGCTATTTGAAGCTGACATTATGAATTTTTAAATTTTGACCAAAGATTCAGATTCAGCAACCCCAAAATCCACCGAGTAAACATTTTCAGCCAGATTCGTAAACTTATTATTTTTCTGGTCACCATTTTGAATCCGCAATTTCGAATTTTTTAATTTTGACCGAATCGGATTCAGCGACCCCAAAAACATACAATATGATAACATCAAGTTTAAAAAAAAATAAAAAATTTCAGCACATTTTTGGCACGAAACCTTGATTTTCACTGCACAGCTAAGGGGTTAAATTAAGTTTTACACTTAATTTAAGATGTAATAATTACAAGGCAAATTTTTTTCGTTAACAAAACTAAATTGGTTCATTCCCTTTTAATTGACATTGTAATTTTGGGGTTATGTTCATAAACGTTTTTTAGACATAAACTTTTGTTATTGAATCGCGGTATTATAATATTGCTTATGCTTGGTAATTACTTCAATAGGATGTGTGGCTGAGTAATTCAGAGCATGTGTTTCTCTTCAGCGGCCTAAATTTTTGTTTATAATTAACAAAAAATCGTTAAATTCTTAGTTTATTTTAATGTTCCTGCAATATTACACAGGAATATTCCAAAGGTTGGACTTTTCACCGTTCCTGTTATATGAATGGAATATTCTTTAAGAATATTCAGAATGTTCCAGAGGAATATTCCTGGAATATGAATGGAATAAAGAGTGCTATTTAGGTTGTTTATAAATAGATCTTATTGTATTTCCACCTCGATCAGCAGACTCGACATTAATGTGATTAGGGATCATAATTAACAAGACTTTTCCAGGTAAAATCTGCACAAAATAACGAACAAATTCAAAATGTTGACTATTTTCGTCAAGAATCAAACAATTCGCAATCAATACATAGTTTAAAATGGTGTAAAAAAACATCTATACAGGTCATTGATCGATCAAAACTTCAATGTGCTAATCGTAAACTGAATTATTGTGACACTCATGACAATGTGACGCAACTGAAGAAAGCAATATTCTCACGTTAATTTTTTTGGCCCATGGTATTGGTCGATGTTCATTATGGGTCATTATTTAGCAAGTTTGATACTGAACTTGGGAAGGGGTTAAAATGGCTAAATCGATTATACACATATTGGTGTGACGTTCCTGACTGTACCGTCGTAACATTTTGCACTTTTTTTGCTTCGTATCAGAAAACATGTTTGTTTAGAAAGAATTAGTTACTCTCATAAGAAAAAGGATCAAAAACTGTTACAAAATTGATACCATTACTAATTTTAAATATTCTTAATCGCCAATTTCAAAGCTGAGTTTCTAACCGGCAAACTACAGTTATTTAAGATTTTTCTGTAAACATGGAAACTTACACATTAAAAAAAAGTTTTTTCTAAATTTCTAACAAAAATGTTTGCTTCTTTGATATTGTATTTATTATTTTTATAATAATATGGGGAAGTGTAACGAAGAATGTAAGTTATTGCAACAAAATATTTTGCTGAAATTATCTTTTTTTTCGAGATCCTAATTTTCTAATTAATCCTCTTTGTGAACATTATTAATTAAAAGGTTCACTTTTAGATTATACTTTGATCTATTTTAGTAAGATACATTGTAATAAAATCAATGCAAAATCAGCAGAAAATAAACAAAGGAAACAATTATGAATTAAAAAATCCAATAATAAAATTTGTGTTTTTTAAATTTTGTAATCTTTTATTACCACTCATTTTTGTTAGTGAGCATAAATATGTCGTTGATTTTTGCATTTTTTCTATTTAATTTAATACCTACCGTTTTTTTTATTAAATATAAATAATCTTAAAAATTGCTAGTGTTCAATATTGTTTTGTTTCTTTTATTTATTGTAAATCAAAATAAGTTATTGAAAAATTAGGGCTGTATTCTTTTAAAAGTTACAATTTGGTAGATTTTTAAAAATCAGTGTTTGTTGAATTAAAAGTTCATTTACCATTTGGAATTAATGAAAAAGGAAGTAAACAAAATAAATGGGTGATTCTCCGGAAGCAGGGCATTTTCGTGTGTTTACGTTATATCTTACAAAAACTTTGACAATAAATTATTAAATTTCGATAGAAATGTTAAATAAATATCCCTGGCCCATGTTAATTTGAAAAAATAGTACTTTTGTTACAAAAAAAACTGGTGTAAAATGACATTTAAAGACTAAAAGTAGCATTTTTGATATGTCCAAACCTCCAAGTTCAAAACTTTAAAATATTAGCGCTATTAAGAAACCGAATTATTTTAATTTATTCAAATCTATAGTACAGCTCAAACTGTACAATTTCTCTCTGTATAATATTTAATTAAATCAATATATATACTTATAATTAGTGAAATATTAATGTCTTAAAAAATTTCTATGAGGTAACGACAATGCGTAAACTGGTATAAATGAACTGGAAATAATTAACTTTTTTACTAAAACTCATGAGAAAATCAAAGAAAAAACACTACACTTTACTAATCCTCCATAGAAAATTGAAAAGAGAACATATTTACCTCATGAACAAGTAAAAACTGGATAAAAATACTACGTATTTTTATTAAATTAATTGTCGTCACCCGTCCTAATTTTGGTATTTTTATACAAACAGCAATTAAAAAACGATGAAAACTTAAAGATTAAACGAATAAACGTTACTGGCAATTTGTTTTTTAATTTATTATTGTTTAAAATACGTAAAATTGTTTTTTTTTACAAATTTTCATTGTCGTCACCTTCATTGTCGTTACCAAACATTTGACGTATCAGGTACGAAACAAGAACAAAGTGTAACCCGTAGCAGAAAATATTTTTCAAATCATAAATAACATTTATATTTCTCTTCCTCTTAGACATTTATTGATGTTTTTAAAATTACTTACATTTATTAATATAATTTAAAAAACCACAAAATTAAACTTTATATTTGTTACAACGTTATGAATCAAGTTTATTATGAAATAATATTATTTATTAAAATTATGAATATAATATTATCATTGTAGTTACTAACCAACGACACATTAACTTTAATAAATTTATTTTGTCTAAAACTTCTTCAAAAATTCATGTGTTTTTCTTAATTTTTTAATTATTACTTAATAAATAATTTTCATTTATTCACAAAAATGCACTAAATCAGATATGTACATTATGTTTTTGACTCTTTAGAGTTATTTTTTTCAAGTTTTTAATAAGCAATTGTTGGTTTATACAGCCGTATGAAAATGCGTCATAGTAAAAGTCTTCCCCTTTCCTTTAAAATAATTTTCTAGCGTGACTACTTTAACAATAACTTAACTTGGTGCTAATAAGCAAGAATCCATTAAAAAAACGAATTTACAGTAACTTAAAAAAAAAATTGTCATTCTTGAAAATGCCCTGTTTTTGGAGAATCTCCCAAATATGAAAATAATAATAATAAAATCATAAAATAATACTAATTAACTCCTTTTTTCGGATTAACATACTATTGATGAATTTCATTATCAAAAATACAGACAAACCCAAGAAAATTATTAATTCTTATTGTGACAGTGAAAATAACTATATTTTAATTTCTAAAATAACATAATTATTTACTATTCAATTATTAAAAAATTATTTATTATTATTTACTATTCAATATTTACTTAAATTTAAACATAATCTAGTGAAGGGGTTAAAAGAATATGAACGTAAAAATATGTTTGAATAGTGTGCAGTACACATTTATTTTTATCTTTTTAAAAGGTGAGGTATCGTGGGAATAGCCTAAATATGTTCAAAATTAATCTTAAATCTTATTTTTTAAGAAATAACCAAATAAATTGTTTCCCAGCAGCGGATTCAAGAAAACTGTAAACGGCTAATTTCTTAATTAAAATTACTTGCATTTAAACATTATTAGATAATTTTTATGCAAATAATCTGTTTTGGCAATTTTAATGGCATAGTTTTTTCGAATCCGTTGCTGCGAATCTGCTGCTAGCTTCAGCGTCATCAGAAATGTCCAAATTAACCCATTAACGCCCAAGGGCCAACACTTTTTCACCCTTTTATCGGACCTCTTGAGATAAATTCGGGCCTCAACAATTTTTGAACATGTTAATAAACTATGTTTAATAAATTACGTTTAGTAAATATTTAGTAATGATAATAAAATCCAACCTAACTAAATTACATTTATTAGCCGTTATAAAGCACTTCTCTCAGTGTAATTAGAACGCGTTGTATTTTTCCCGGCTATTTTTTAAAGTATAGTTGAAATTTGAGGTTAGGTAGAGATTGTTTAAGTACCGGAAAATGGTTAATTTAACTTCTTTTTGTATTAACTCTACTATTCCATTATCTATTTTCTTTCTCTCTGTGTACTTGAATCAGGTGGAACCCGTTAAAAATATTGCTTCAGACTTTCGAATTGCGAAATGAAACACCGCAAAACTCTGATGTATTCCACAGATATAAGAGTTATATACGTCGACTCCCAGTCCGGAATAAAAAAGCTCCCATTAGATAGGTAAGCTTTAAGAAAGTGATGGATTCGTTTCGCGTGAACGTGTACTTAAGAAATAAAGATTTTTTTTTACCGGCGACATTTTTTTAATTAGCATACGAGAACACGCATTGAAAACAATAGAATAGAAATGAGTACTCTAATAAAATTTTCGTGTGTTATACGAAAGTTGCAGACTTTCGAGATCTATATCTACGGGAAGGGACGTGTTTTTTGTTTCGTTTGAGAGTCTGGAGGAGATATATTTATATATAATACACGTGAGGGACTAGGCCAAGGTCGCTGCGAGAACCCCGCGGCCAATAGCCATTTCGAAGGGTGTGCAAACACATTCAGCCAAACCCCAACTATACGTACTATTGATTTCATTCAATCCCCTCTACTTTAAAGACCCTTGCACAGACTTTGCTAAGATTGTTTTATAATTATTCCACAACGTCGAGATGCAACATTACTAAAACTGTACTTAAACGCAACCTTTTGACACCAAGATTTGTCAGATGTCAAAAAGCTATTTCGAGCAGCTTAGGTAAATTTACTGCGTCGCTATACGAATTCAAGCATTTAAATAGAACTTAAACAAAATAAATTTAAAAAAAAAGTGACATATAAAAAAAATTTATTTATTTCTTATTTTAATTAAATATTAGGTTGTAAGTAATATATACAATTTTTGATAAATTAAAGATAATTTCAAATAATCTGTGACTTCGTTTCCCTGCCAAAAACTGACGCTTTAGATCCAGGTCACGCAGAAACTCCGAAAACATGACTTTCTTAGTGCTCTATGCGTCATGTATAAACGTGAAACAATTACTGTATTGATTTGATTTAAAATTTAGTCATACGTTTGACATACTAGTTAATTGCTTTTAAAAGAACTTAGGAAATCAATCGAGTATGATGTCGAGACAATAACTTATTCTCTTTTTTTTTTTTTAGTTTTGTACTTGACGTAAAATAGCTTCGGTATAAGAGAAATATTTTTTCTTCAACATAGTACGTGTGTTTGTTAGTAATTCACATTCAAAAAGTCGATTTAGATCTGAGAAATGTCTTACGCCAACGCCAGCTGTGCGCAGACAAAGTATATAGAGAATAACCGGATCATACCGGCACCCTAAAATCACAACACTCTGGTTAGTCCGCAGAATAATAGTGCAAAAAGGTACATTTCAAGATGATGTAATTTCACTTGAGAAATAAAAAAAAATTGATTATGCAAATGTCTCCCTAACGGGTTTTTTAAATGACCCCGTTGATAACAAAGTTCCCAATCTCACAGTTGTTCCTGTAGCATGCAGGCAAACCAAACTTTATCAGCAATAAGAGTTTTATTTCATTTTTTATTGTATGTAATCAGATGTTTTTTATTGCGTGTCATTTTATTATGTCTCGTGAAATATTTTAGAAGATTTGTTGCGTGATTACCATAATTTACCCAGTTGTTTCAATTAAATGTAACAAAGATGACTTTGTTATGAATATCGCAAACATGTTTTTATACAACTACACTGAGAGATTTTTTATTTGAAAGTCCGATACTGTCTAGTTCCAGTGGGATATACTAGCAATAAGCGCAAAAGTGCATTACTGATATTAAAAATTTCCAAACTGACATTAAAAATTTGCTATACTTACATTGAAAAGTCCCATACTGTAAGGTAATTTTTAATATTTGTATGGCACTTTTTCGCATGCTGCTAGTACATCCCACTTCAAGTACATTCAGAAAAAAAAGTAGTTGAAATGACCATTTTTTTACTATGAATCATAGTGTGAAATCAGGACTAGGCATGATAATAGTTAAAATAACTATTCTGAAATAGTAAAGTTTAACTATTGTTTCACGATTCAAAATGCTACTTATCGTAATAGACAAATAGACTTAACTATTTTGAAATAGTCATTTCGAAAAATTACAACCTTCACTGAGAGAATTGTATAAGAAATTGTCATAAAAAATATGGAAAGGAGTCAATATTTACTTTTTAAAAATATTTGTAAACTATATTATATCATAGCCTATGAAAAGTCCACTTTTCTCCCTTCGTTCTTTGTTTAAGATAAACAAGGAAATAAAAAGAAAAACAAAAAAACAATACTGCGCTAAGTTTGTGAATGTCACACTCCTGTCAGTTAAAAAATGTATTATGCAATGCCATTATACACACAAATTTCAATATCGTGTAACTAGTCTATAGATACACGTGCATATACGACATATATTATGTATTATCATATCTTGTCACCCGACGGCCCTTATGACCAAATGAAAATCCACTTCAATAACGGGAGCCGCGGGCTCAAAGAAAAAAAACTGCGAAAGCCGCTTCGCCACCTGGCGGCATCATAATACACTGTGTCTTTACTATGGATTTATAGTAAATAATACAAACTTTAACTATGAATAATAGTAAATATAAAGATTTACTACGAGACATACTGTGAAGTGAGGACTGCACTAGATTATAGTTATTTTAACTATATTTGTCATATTTCTTTAAATCTTTCTACATAGTTGATTTTTTTAACTATGAGGAGATAGTTGGTGCAACAAAATTATAGTAAAATCGACTATGAAAGTCGTAAATTTAAGTATTTTTCATAGTAGTTTTAACTATATTTTTTCAACTATGTGATATAGTCAATTTAACTATGGATTTTTTTCTCAGGGTAGACAGTATGGTATTTTTAACCAGAAAAATTTTCTTAGTGTACGCAAATGAGAAAGTTTAGGTTAGTTTTTTCGACTTTGATCACGTTTGATGAAAAAAATGGTTAATCACCTAGGGGAAAGGGTTTCAAGCATGAATGTGCATATGATTAATAAAGACGAGGATTTTTAATTTTATATATTTTTGGCAAAATCCACACTGACAGAAATACAAAATAATTTTAAAACTAGATATAGCGGTAGTATACTGTTCGTTTACTCTCTAAATTCCTTGGAGTGAAAATTGAGCCACTCTTTCATTAAGAGTGAAAATTTCATTCTTTGAATAGTAACATTTCACTCGATCAAGAGTGAAGGAAGGAAGAAAAACTCACTTCTAGAAGAGTGAAATATCATTTTCAATAAAGTGAAAACTTCACTCTTCGTGAAAGAGTGGTTCAATTTCCACTCCAAGAAATTTAGAGAGTACTAATACTACTATAAGGAATATCTAATTATTTTCATTGGTATGTAAAACGATGTGCAGTGGTATCCGATACTGCTGGTAAAAGTTGGCTTTTATTTAAGTAGTATCTTATATCACTGTGTTTTCTCAGTGCAAATTTTAGGTTTCAATGATTAATGATAAGCATTATCATTTGAACATAATAATATGTGTAAAGCTGTGTGGTCAAAAGGAATCGGAAATATTTACTACTACCAGAAATATCAGGACTAATTCGGTATATTTGATATTTAATACTCAGAGAAAACTAGATGATAGGAAAGGGATAATAGACTGCTTGGTATTAAACGTTAATATAATTATATTTATCACAGATGTTCACTATCAGAGATATTAGTAGCAGAGATACTTGTTCTAACTAACATAGTATGAAGAGATTTATCTGCTGATGCCTGTCCTTATTTGAAACATATACGACCGTATTAACCGATAATTAATTATATTCTTATAAAGATTTACATTTCAGACGGTCAATAATTTATAATATATTTAATCATATCCAGGAACCCTCCTATAAATACACTTTGTAACGACATCCCGCTACCACTTTGTGTATTTATATCTAATCCCAAGTAAAAAAAAGTTGATCAAATTTTGATCAAAATGAAATCAAAATCGGTCAGATTCAAAAATGATCCAAAAGAGATCCAAGTTTTGAGACATTCTAGGACCAACTTTGGACGAGTTTACAACCAAAAAATAATCTCAATTATAATTGCATGAGATTGAAAACTAATCCAATTTTTGTCTTTAAAGATCCAAAAATGGTTAATTTTTTCATCTCATGCAATTATAATTGAGTTTTTTGGTTGTAAACGCGTCCAACTTTGGTACTGGAATGTCTCAAAACTTGGACCTTTTTTGGATAATTTTTGGATCTGACCGATTTTGATCAAAATTTGATCAACTTTTTTTATTATAAATTAAACATTCCTTCTCTGTTTTATTTATTTAAAATCGCTTATTATACCTAACCATCACGTAAAACGCAGGGTTTTCGCGGTCGTTTTTCTGATGAGTCCACGCGAAAACCTGGGACGAAACGTGTATCTACAATAGACATTAGTTACTTATTTTGTCACTAGCGAAACACAGAATCCATTGTTAGTTAAATCCTATATAAGCAGTTCAGTAAATCGAAGATTCTGTAGCTGGCAAAATTACAAAATCTGGCTTGTAAAACTTTCTTTTTACATATTCGGTGGCTTTCATCAGAGCCCCAATGTTTACATTTGTAGTATGTTTTTATTTTTATTTTTATTTAGTCCATCGACCATGCTAACCGATAATTATATTCTGATAAGTTCTAATATTCTAATATTAGGTTATATTTCAATTAAACGTATTTTTTCATTTTTTATTCGTTTCATTAGGCATTATGGATAATTTTTTTGTTTTAAGATGCGTTTGGAGCAAAATGGTATATCGTTTTGATTCAACCTCACAGAGGTAACTTTTTTCTAACTTTATGTTTATGTTTCCATTAGAAAACGATAGAAATTATAAGTTTTTTACGATTTTTTCTCTTTTGACAATAAATAAAATACCTTTCCTTTATGACATTTTGCATTCTTTTAATTCACACCTTTTAGCAGTAAGTTGAAAGACCCATAATCCCATTTTGTACCGTGATTTACAGATTTTTAAAAATGAAGCGTTTTCGTAAAACTAAAATTTTGAATACAAAAAAGATTTCTTTTGTTAAATAAGTAATTTATTAAAATATATTATGGTTAGACATAAACTTCCTTATTCATATCTTTTAGATATTCCAAAGTCTCCTAAAAGAATTTTAAAAATAATTCCTTCTAAAGATACTTATACAAGTTAGAAATTTTAAACAGTTTTGGTGAATTTATCATACAGTGCATGAGGAATTATATTTTGTGAAATTATAATAAACTCTAAAACCCACAAGCGGTCCAAACGTAGATAAATATACGCATTTGAGAAATCGAAATTTTTTACCCCTTCGAAGTAAATCTAATTGAACATATTTTTGTATATTACTTTATGTTTTATAACATTTTTATAACATTTCATTACTTAGTAAGTTTCTCAAACACGTTTTTCACAGTTTTTTCAAAACCCGACGACCAATGTTCGCTATCATATTTGTTATCAGGTCGAAAAAATAGGTCGATATAGTTTTAATAATTTTTGTTAAGAGGATTCCCGTTTTCCGTTATCAACATTATTTCTTATAACGAAATTAGGACTTGGGAATTGGTTGTCCAAAATACTAGTTTTCGTACCAAGGGCGTAAAATAGAGTTTTAGGTCTCAGGTGATTGCACGCCCGAGGGACTGTGCGGACAATATTTTTCAATTAAGAAGGTGTAAATTGGTTACATAGCAAAATCCCTATCTATAGTATATAAAATGGTCATTTTACGCTTCCTTTGGCGGGCGTAAACAGTCAATTCCCGACCAATGTATTAGATAGGAACTTTGCTAAGTCATAATTTGTAAAAATGGCCGTTTTTACACCTACAAAAATATTGTTCTCACCGCGGGCGCAAAATTTACACCGAATATGGTGATTTGTTGTCCAACCGAAGCGTAAAACCCTTGGTAAGAAAAGTAGTGTTTTTTCATCAACGTACCAATTTGATTATTGGAACCTTAACACCTTTTAAATAAATGTAATTTATTTTTTAATGCCGAATCGCTATTGATAATATTATTATTTTACCTCATTATTTTTGGAATACATTTTCTCCAAAATTCGTGAAAGAGCCCAGAAAAGATTTTTTTAGATTTAAAGATTAATTTCTTACAAAATTTCACGAAAACGAGAATAAATGACAATTTTTCTTTAATTTCACTCATTTAGCACTATCTCACAATATATATTTTAAGATTTGCATAAATAAATATTGTAAATTTTGCAATATGTATTTTAAATCTTGATATACATTCCCTGCAAGTGTTCAAAATCTTCATGAACATATTACTATAAGAAAAAATAGTTTCATTGAAGTTATTTATCTTTTTACTTTATACGGCAGATTATCCTTCCGTAATTTCTTTCAATTGAATGGTGGCAGTTCTAATTTACTTCTTACTCTTCTCACTTAAGTTCAGTATCAATAAAATATCTCGTCGTCGTTCCGTATTATTGCCGTTTTTTTAACAGACGCCGCCGTATTTTCTTTGTTCAAAATTACATCAAAATTACATCAAAATTTCGGCAGCTTCATGATAAAAAATTTAAAAAATTTAAAAAAACACAAACGAAAACCACTGGGATGGACTAAAGACCTTTTATTTTTGTAATTTCTCTAAAAACTATTAATCTCAAGTGGGTTACTATATCGATTAGTCATTGTTTACTCAAAAATAGCAAAAAAACATTAATTTATTACCAAAATTTAAAAAAGTATCATTTTTATTTTAGTTTAGTATTAGAATTAGTAATGAATTAGTTTCTTATATTAGTAAAAATTATTCATACTAGCATTAGTAATAGCTTGTCGTACTTTAATTAGTAGCTTTCAATTAATTCTGATTTAGAGAGTAGATTTGTGATTTGCAGAACTTTTTTTTTATAACGCAATAATAATAGTAATTTTTTAAATTGTAATAGTTTTTATATAAATCTGCGGAATCTGTTAAGATCTTCCCTGATTAACTATTATAATATTGATATATTAATATAAGTACAAACAAAGTGTGATAAAATACAGCAAATATTTACGTTTCCAATCAAGATATGACCACTAACTCATAATTTTCTCTACAGGACTAAAAGTATTTTTATATAATTTTAAACTGGTGACAATTCTACAGAGAAAATTAAACTCTAGAAAGAAACTTTTTTGTTAATTTCCATATTTGGTTATACTCTGTGATTCTAAAAAATCATGACAAATATCTTTCATGACTTATCTACAACATTTTATAATATCTATGAAACTCTTAAAAAAATTGCTGGATATTTACTATATTTACAATATTAATCTTAATATTTGACACAAGATAACGAGAAGATTTAAAACATCCTTTCTTAAAATATTTTTGATCATTAAAAATTTGTAGAGAAATGAAGTTTATTTAAATATACGAAAAATTATAAACATTTTAATGTAACGTGTAAAATTTCTATTTATAAAGTATAAAATATTTCAAAATGTTTTGTGTATGTAAAGAATTACATTTTCAGAAAAATGTATTCGATTAACTCCTAACAAGAGGCCAAGGCCAAGGTCACTTCGTGACCACCTCCATTTCCTGCAATTTTTGGCCAAAAATGCGATTGATCAGAAATATTCACATCGACATTTCTAACCTACATATTACGATTGATAGAAAATATTGTTTAAATAAAAATCATCTCTTAATAAGTAGTACTAATTAAAATAAATATTTAGAGATTTAATTATCCTTTGACATAATAAATATAATATTTCAATACCTTTATATAGAAATATTTTAAAACAGTGAATTCATTTTCAATATTTTGTCCGAAGCTGCTCGAAATTACATATGCAGGTACTTTTTAACTAAATGTTTCGTGTATTACAAATTTAATTAATTTTCGAAATTCATATTTAATTGGGGAATTTTCCAATTCATTTATGTTAATTAACAATACTATTTTTGTAAAGGCTTCAGATCTATTAAGAGATAATTTGAAATGATTTAATTAAGTATGCGGGTCAGCTTTAAGAAATATAGTTCACGTCAGAATATTGGTAGCTTTTATACAAGTATTTTAATGCATTTATAGTGGAGAAACTCGAATTTTAGCTATTTCCGATCATTTTATTGATATTATTGTGTTTTTATGCCAAGAATTTCATTCGATTGAAAATTATTCAGGAAATATCCATAGAAATAAACTGATAAATCCATTTATTTTTCATTGTGATTATTGTAATTGTAATTGTAATTGTAATTCTTTATTTTGACACGAGGCATATTAACCTCTTAAGTCAACCATACAAGGATAGTTACAAAGATACGTTATACAAATAAAACTAACATTACGCTAGTGAAAAACATAAGAAAATTACAAAGATATAATTAATTACTAATCGGAGTATGCATAGATATAAATGTATATATAAACTAAATAGCATGTGTAATTTCAACACTTTAGTTTCTACTTATAATATAGTAACCCTTTCGGATTCTAAGAGAAAAAGATATAATTTATTTTTAAATGAAATTAAGGTCTTAGATTTTTTTAACGGATCGGGAAGAGAATTCCAAAACGCAGACGCAGTGACAACAAAAGAATTCGCATAGTAGTTCGTACGAAAACTCGGGAGCATTATCTGCTGTATCTAAAATTGGATTAGATATTATTCTCAAGTAAAATTGTCTACAGCTTCAAGTTCTACCGAAGAAAAAAATTGTATTGGCGTTTTTTTTATTATGTTTATTTAATGATAAATTCAAGCCCCTATTTTGTGTGTATACAATTTACATATATTATATACACCTTCATTCTATATCGAAAAAATACCATAGGATAATAGAGAAGTGTTTGGCACCCTCTGACCGACTAAGATGTCGTAGAATGCCGAACCAAGTCGATGATTCACGAAGCCGTAAGAGCCGACAGAAAAAATAGTAGAATCCTGGTTCCTCGTCTCCTCCTCCCCTCTCGTTATATTTACTAAAAGAAGGGGAGTGCCGCTTCTCCCACTTTCTCAATTCCCTTATGTTCGTGACGTTACAGCAGGCCCTTTATAAATCCCCAGAAAAGTGGGGGAAAAGAGAGCGACGACAGGTAATTATAATAATGAGACGGAACCGGGTAATTATGCTGGGACGTAAATATAGCGAGACGCAAAAATAACTCTACTGTACTACGATAAGTTGAATTAAGAATTGAAGAAAAATATACTGACATTTGTGCTATACAGAAAGTTATTTTCACCTTCATTGTCTTGTTAATATTTTCTTCAACTTCTAATACTTTAATGTTCTCAAAATATTGTGTAAACGAGAAGGGTTTATTTCAAAAGCAACCAATTCCCTGCACATTCGAAAATCACGACATCTATTGAATGAACATTCAAAGTTTTGGACACGGAAGATTAACTCTTTTTTAACTCAATTTTTAATACAATTAGATCCAATTATATATTATTATATATAATTATATATAATTATATATGGATTTTGGCCGTATATAATTATATACAATCGTATATACACATATATAATTATATATTAGCATATATAATTGTATATAATTGACGGCTTTGTATATAATTATATACGGCCAAAATCCATATATAATTATGTATAAGTATATATAATTGGATCTAATTGTATCAAAAATTGTATATAATTGTGTATAATCGTATATAAACATATATAATTATATATTATTATATATAATTGGATCTAATTGTATCAAAAATTGTATATAATTATATATAATCCATTTTTTCCGGGGTTATGATCAGGTATTTAGTTTTATTTTCAGGAACAATGTGAAATGTAACGAATTTGTCAAATAACCTCAAATTCAAGAATACTTATTGAATAAAATTCTACCTACTAATTTTATAATTACAGAATAAAAGAAATTAAAAAATTGTTCGCAGTAATAAGTCATATGTTATTTTTCAGAACTATTTTGAAATATCTACACTCTGTTCCTAAATTTTCTCCAATTTATAGTAAATTAGGACGCGGTTCAATTTTAGTCGCCCGACCATTATTGGGACATTTACGACACTAAATAATTCGTTTTTATCCATCACGCGATGTGAATTAATTAAATGCAAAGGCCAGAATCCTATAAAAGACGCGCAAAATGAATATATAATTTTGAACTAATGTGTGAATACAAACGAGCCTTAAGTAAAGAAATCGATGATCATACGAAAATGAATCCGAGGGGATTACTCGATTCAATTCGACTTTGATAAAGTAATTATTGAAACTAAACAGATGACGATGCAAACTAGGGCGAAATCAGTTATCGGTTGCCATTTATTAATTTACAAATTGTACATTGTTTTAATAGAATTCAAGACCCCACTACAAAAGTATTAGAATATTAATCATATTTTGTTATAAATTTAATGTTAACTATTTCTAATCTGTATATAAACCTGATTAGAGAACATAAATGAACCTTATATTTACGTCTGACATAAATTGAATTTCAAATAAAATTTAATCGACATATCTGGGATTGGCGGATATTAAGCCGTCTTTTGAATTTCAGCTAAAATCGGACTGCGCACGGTGTTTCAAATATAATGGCACTATTTATCTCTAATATTAATTCGAATGCTTCACATTCTAAATCTGAGTAAATCAAAATCAACTAATTCAATTGTATTTAACCCATTAACTCCTGAAATGATAATTTTTATACTTCATTTTCAATCAAGTATTTCGTATCAAAATCAAAGTTGAAAACAATTGAGAGGTACGCATCCTACTGTTTTCGAGGTCGCTCTTCAAGATTCCGAGGTCAAAATTGAGTTTCAGCCATCAAAAATTCCAATATGGCGCCGAATATGAAAAAAATTTCCAAAAAATTGGGACTTTTTTGAACTTATCAATTTTTTTCGAGCTATTAGAATATTGGGATTCTATTGAAACTCTGAACAAAGGTGAACAAAATACTTAAATTTTAAGGAAAAATTTTAATTTTATACCCCACATCATTGTAACGACCTCAAAATGGCGTCAACAATGAAAATTTCTTTGAAAAATTTCTGAACGTACTAACTCAAAAACTACATGGCGTTATTAAAAAATTCTAAGAATGAAAAGTTCTTAGAATTAATCGAGAAATATAGTGGAATTTTTTCAGATTTTTGTGATGACATTTTGAGAAATTTGTTTTCAACATTTTTTTCAAAATCATAATTTATTTCTGAAAAATTCTGAAAAAAATGTAGTGTATTCACTTATGAATTCTACGAGTTTTTTGTTCTTTGCAATTTTTTCCAAAAGTTAATAGTTTTTGGGGGGAAAAAATCCTAAACTATAATATTTGAAATTCATTTCCTCGAAAACTATCAACTTTTCAAAAAAATTGCAACCAACAAATAACTCTTAGAATTCATCAGAGAATACACTAAATTTTTTTCAGAATTTTTTGTAAATAAATTACAATTTTGAAAAAAATGTTGAAAAAAAATGTCTCAAAATGTCATCAAAAAATTTTGAAAAAATTCCACTATATCGCTTGATGAATTTTAAGAACTTTTCATTCTGGGCATTTTTTTTAAAAGTTCGTAGTTTTTGAGTTGGAACGTTCAGAAATTTTTCAAAGAAATTTTCATTGTTGACGCCATTTTGAGGTCGTTACAATGATGTGGAGTATAAAATTAAAATTTTTCCTTAAAATTGAAGTATTTTGTTCACCTTTGTTCAGAGTTTCAATAGAATCCCAATATTCTAATAGCTCGAAAAAAATTGATAGGAATAAATAATTCCCAATTTTTTGGAATTTTTTTAAAAGTTCGGCGCCATATTGGAATTCCTGATGGCTGAAACTCAATTTCGACCTCGGAATCTTGAAGAGCGACCTCGAAAACAATAGGATATGTACCTTTCAATTGTTTTTAACTTCGATTTTGACATGAAATACTTGATTGATAATGAAGTATAAAAAATGCCATTTCAGGCGTTAATGGTTTAAAGCAAATGTTGTGACTTTTGTATAGTCTTCTATAGCTGAATGGTTCGTCACGTTACAGGTACACAAAGTTTTTTTGCTTTTTATTAGTTGTGTTTTTTATAATTCTGGAAGAAAGAAAGCCTAAAACAATATCATTCAAATCTTATTTTATTATAAGTATAACAAACTATTATTTGATGAATTTTTCTTTACATACTTGCCATCTTTGGTGTCGTTCTTTCAATAAATCTACTTCAAAATCGAGTTGTTATTATTATATTATCTTTCTTGTACACAGGACAATTAATTTGAAGGAAATTTTAACGAATATATTCAGTTATTCGACGCTCGAAAATAAATGATAACATAAAAAAGTTTTGACTCCGACGGAAATTCGAACCCCCTGACTTAATGTCTCTAAAACTTATCGGTTTTATTTGGTACAGTACAGTCCCGGTATATTAACCCACTCGATTTTTCGCCTTCCCCTCCCGTCTCGTTACATTAAAAGCACCACTTCTCCCACTCCCGTCAGTCGTGTTATGTTCGTAGCGTCACAGCAGGCCCTTCCTGAGGCCCCAGCCAGCAAGGTGGGGGAAAAAGAAAGCGGCGAAAGTTAAATATAAAGGATGGGACTCTAAGGTACTAACTGAGACAGTTCAAAAACCGAATAAATTCCTTGATTTTTCCAAGTTTATTATTTTCCGTGTACAGTACTCCTTCCCTTATTCTAATTTGTCCAGTCGGGCAAGATGGCGGCCTTCTTCCCTTATTCTAATTTCCCCCTCTCCCCCACTACTAAAATTTGCTGTCTCACTTTTGTCTCTTTTGTTGCGCATGCGCCGTTATTTGTATTTTGAAAATCCGAACTTTAACACACATCAGTGGGGTGAAGGCGTGAGGGGAAATATTAGAATAAGAGAAGAGAAAAAATTAGAATAAGGGAAGAACTACTGTACTTGTGAGAAATAAATTATTTACTTTGTGATTTTTTTAGTGGAAAACAAAACCGAATAGTTAGAACGAGTAACTAAATAGCAGGATAAGATCCCTCGTCGAAATCAAACTATTTATTAGGTAAATATTAGGCAGTTTACATATTTACTACGTTAAAAACACAGGGGAAATGGATAATGTAAAAAAATGGCTAGATTTCTACCAGTTTTTAATTAATTTTATTATTTAAATAGTGCCATCGACAAATTAGCTAGCGAAGTTATTTATATAGTAAAAGCAACTATTTATTTTTTTCTTTGTGTACATCTATAATTGATATATACAATGTATAACTATATCTAACCTAAAAATACAATAAATATATGAAGTTATTTAGATATCAAAGCCACGATTTAAAAAAATTTAATTACATTACAAACAAACGATAGAAAAAATAGTTATTTGTAACTCTTTGTTAAATACAACTTGTCTCGGGTGATAATTGAACATCTCTACAGTAAACATGACTATCTCCATTTCTTTGTCATTTCTCCTCCTTAATGTCATCATCACCTGCAATATTATTATCAATAATGTGGTCAGACTAAGAATAAAACAATAGTAAAAGATTATATATTGAAAGCAGAAAAAAAATAAAATTAAAAAAAATGAGACGTATAAGTTGACTATTGGACTATTCCTCATTTGCGTCAATTGCATTAACGAAAAAAAAATAAATATGATATATCTTGGTAATTATTTTTATCTCCATTTAAGTATCGTTTACTGATTTCTAATTTTAACTGGTACTCAGAAATTCGAAAACGGACACTAATAGAAAGAGTCGTAAAAGAGTTCGCCAGTTAATTTTTGCCATTCGTCGCCAAATTTCTAATAAAGGTTCACACTAATAAGGACATGTTAATTTAATAATATTATTTTCCTTTCAACATGAATATTCGTACTATTGTGGTGGCGTGCATCATCTGACTATATGTAATTTTAAACAAATATATACTAAAATACTTTTAATAGAACATTAAATATATTTAAAACTATGTACTTGAAGTTCGCATTGCTTGGAATTGAACAGATCTTCGACAAATTTTTGTAATACTATTAATAATACTCCTATATCGAAAAAAAGAGACTGAAAATAAAATAATTTTGAATTCCTTTTGGACTCCAGCTTCAAGTACATTTAAAATGACCACAAATGTTTAAAATTCACATGGATTCGTTCAGATAAATTCCGACAATCAATGAATTTTCGTGTGTCTATCTTTACTGGAAATTAAATAAAAATCTTGTAGATTAAACATTAACTGAATTGGAAGTGATTAATAATTTTAAGATAAGAATAGAACTTTATTTATAATACAAATGTACTGTATCAATATCAAACATAAATTCGTATAATTTCACGAATTAACCGTTTGGTTGCGATAAATACTTACATAAAATACATAACAGATAGTTTGAAGCACGCGACGAAAAGAAAGATTGTACAGAAAATGTTACTATTCTAACTAGGTCTATCAGGACTGACTCCGATTAATATCAGTATTTACTACTATTTTAGTTAATTTTTCGATGTACATAGAAAGTTACAGTAAGTTTTTCTAACCTTTATAGATAAATTCCTATACCTAAAAAATGAAAATCTTACTTTGATGAAAACATTAACTAAATAATAACATAAAGTAACATAAATGAGCACTGAAAACAAAATTTAGTTCAGATAACTAAACGTGTAGTTTCCCAGTTATAAATAAATATTTAGTCATTTTAACGCTGCATTTAGTTGAACTGACTAAAATGTAGTTAATCTGACATTTATTTTAATAGTTTAATTAAATGCTGCTTAAAAATGACTAAATATTTAATTCCTACTGGGCAACTAACCGTTTAGTTATCTGAACTAAATTTTTTTTTTCTTTGCGAAATCTGCCTCAGAATAGTAAAATTTCTTATACAATTTCTCTCAGTATGGTACAATTTCCCATACAATTTGAGTGTAATTCTGAGTTCCGAATATAAAATGTTAATTGAAGTTTTGTTCACATACGATTGGCTGTCATTATACCGATTATGGAAGTACAACAGATAAGTTCGTAGAAGACTGTTAACACAATAGGCTTTATCTTTGCGTCATTATTAACATTGCTTTCTGGCTTTTACTATTGTATTGTTCTTGTCATCAAAACCCGCTACAAAGAGCATTGATACACTTTTATTTATGAAAATTATAAAAACATTTTCAATTTAGGGGTAACCGGTGTTATCGTCCGGTTTTTGTTCCTTCTGCTATTGCGATTTGTAAAAACAGCTTAGTTCGGTTAAAAATCGGACAGGTTATCCCTGAATTGAAAATGTTTTTGCAATTTTTGTCAATGAAAGTCTGTCAGTGTAAATTACCATACTTGCATGTGTACTGCGAGTAAAATTGCGTAAGCAATTCTACTATTTTGAACGTATATTTGTAAAGAGCCACCCTAAATTTAGCCTGTTTTTTGGACCTGAAATTTGGGATCAAAATGTATGTTATATGAAAGTTTATGGTAATAGCTCACTGGTGTAAAAATTTTAGATTGAGCATATATTTCAATCTTGAGATATGGGGGTTCAAAGAGCGGATTTTACTGTAAAATTTGTATTTTTTTAAATTTGACAATTTTTAATCTCCGAAAGTACACATTTCACGAATTTTTTATTTAGAATTATCGAAAGAATCTAAAGAAATTTTTACAGGACCGAAAAAATCAAATTTCCAAATTGTTAACAAAATGTTGATTGTTTTGAATATGTTGAAAATTTTATTTTTTCGCAATCTGGAAAAAATTTGTTTAGATTCTTTCGACAATTCTAAATAAAAAATATCTCCTGTGAATTTTTCGTAAAATGTATATTTTCGGAGATAAAAAATGTCAGATTTAAAAAAAATGCAATTTTTGCAGTTAACCCATTAACGCTCAGACGAACGGATTTTCAGTATCAGTTTGAACATCGATAATTTGTATATAAATGCCTTTAGAAACATTTGAGCTCCACTGTTTCCAACGTAAAATTGTATGCTCTTTCGGAATCTTTCAATAAAATCTCGATAAAATGAACCGTAAAAAAGCTACGCACGTTTTTCTGTTAAAAAACATTGTTTTTTACATTTTGTTTTTCAGTATAACATCACTTTCACCACGAAATTGTGTTGGGAAACATATCTAAGTTGAATATATCGCGTCCATGGACCTCCAGGATTAAAATGTACCATAACAGAATTCATAATTTAACATGGAAGTTTTCGAAATATCGCCTAGAAGCTCAAAATTCTTTTTAAAACTTAACCATTTTTTTTCTTAAAAACTATACACTTTAGAGAACATTTTCTAAGAACAACAATGCTTTGGAATAAGTCCAAGAATTCTCTCAAATTTTATCAGCATACAATAATACACGCCTTGATTTTTCAAAAATTCGAAAAATCGAAATTTTGAAAAAAATCATTTAAAATATCTGAAAAAAATTTGAGTAACTTCTTTAAATAATTCTAAGATATTTTTGTTCTAAGGAAATTTTCTGTAAAGTCTATAGTTTTCATGAAAATAAATTATTAAACTTTTCTATATTTCAAGACCAATAATTTATTTTCTTGGAAACTATAGGCATTAGAGAAAATTTTCTTAGAATAAAAAACTATTTAAAGAACCTACTCAAATTTTTAAAATAACTTTTTTCAAAATTTCGATTTTTCAAATTTTTGAAAAATCAAGTAGTGCATTATTGCATGCTGATAAAATTTGAGAGTATTCTTTGACTCATTCCAAAGCATTGTTGTTCTTAGAAAATTTTCTCTAAAGTCCATAGTTTTTAAGAAAACAATGGTTAAGTTTTAAAAAGAATTTTGAGCTTCTAGGAGCCATTTTGTAAACTGCCATCTTGAATTATGAATTCAGATATGGTACATTTTAATCCTGGGGGTCCATGGACGCGATATTTTGAACTTAGATATGTTCCCAACGCCATTTCGAGGTGAAAGTGATGTTTTTGTGAAAAACAAAACGTAAAAAAACATGTTTTTTAAAAGAAAAACGTGTATAACTTTTTTGCGGTTCATTTTCTCGAAATTCTATTGAAAGATTCTGAAAGAGCATACAATTTTACTTTAGAAATAGTAGAGCTCATATTTTTCTAAAGGCATTTATATACAAATTATCGATGTTCAAACTAATGCTGACAATTCGTCCGTCTGAGCGTTAATGGGTTAAATCCCCCTTTAAACCCACATATCTCAAGATTAAGATATATGCTCAATCTAAAATTTTTACCCCAGTAAGATATTATCATAAACTTTCATTTGACATACATTTTGATCCCAAATTTCAGATCCAAAAAACAGGCGAAATTTGGCCACTTTTTAGAGTGGCTCTTTAATTCTTTGTTTAGGCTAGTGCTATTTAGAACAGCAGAAAATCCACTCTGAATATTTATTTATTTTTACGGGCGTAAATGAACTAATACTGATAATATATTTTGACTTTAGATTCAAATTCAGCGACCCTAAAAACCAAAGATTACCTAACAGCACCGAACCTTATGACAAGGTTAAGTAAGGTTGCAGTAAGATTATCAAGCTTGTTTAACCTTACTGCAAGGTTTGGTGCTGTTAGGGAGGTTATTGTAAAGTATAATTTATTTATTTTCTTTATTTAATCGACTTTATTAGCAACAATGAACATAAAATAAACAAAAAGTTACATTGAAGACTGAGCCACAGTATCCGTTTTACACAATCTAAAATTATTGCACTCAAATTTCAGTCCATAGGAGTTGAAAATGGGGCAGGCCGAGTTCGAATACATTTGAGTTCTTTGGAGTCAAAATGTAGTCCAATGACGTCAATAAACACGGAAAAAGAGAAAGGCGATTAAATGCCGAATAGACGGGATTACGCGGTCGGATTTTTTATTTCAACTCGCTATAACATAGTCAATTTTGAAGGTTTTGAAACGAATAAAGAAGCAATTGTTCATTAGAGATTTCCGCATCTAATGCTGAAGTAACAAATTACATATATCAATAAACAATAAAGTTATTAATTTTATTCTATGCAAGTGCAAAATATACCTTCTGGCTCTTCGTTTATCGAGAGAATTTCAAGTATCCAAAAACTGTCATCAAGAAAGTTGTTCATAAAGGTATGAACAAATTTTCTGGAAAGTTTTATCTGTATTGGTCTAATAGTCAAGTAAAGTAATATCGTTCCAAATAAAAAATTTCTGAACTTAGAAAAAAATAGGGAAACAGGAATTTTGTTATTTGAAAATGATAAAATTTCGCAAAAAATGTCGCTGAACATAAAGTTCTTAGAATTTATCAAAGAATACGCTCAATTTTTTTCAGAATTTTTGTACGACTTTTCATATTTTTTCAAAATTTTGAGATTTTGAAAATGAAGAAAAGTGTTTTAAAAATTCTGAAAAAATTTGAGCGTATTCTTTGATCAATTCTAAGAACTTTTTGTTCAGCGTTTTTTCCGAAAGTCTATCATTTTCGAATAAAAAATTCAGGAGCTTTTCGTCGTTCTTTTCGTGTTTGAGCCGCCATTTTTACAGTTTCCAACTTCATTTTCAAAATGATATCATGTACATTTTAAAGTTAAAAGCTCGAGGACACGATATTTTCATCGATCAGTGATCTCCTTAACCGTTTCCAATGTGAAAATGCCGATTAAAATATTTGATTTTTTTGTGAAAAACCAAGCATAACTTTTTCGGAATGGACTCGATTGATTTTTTAATAGCAGATTCGGGAAGGTCGATCAATTTTACGTCAAAAATGTTTTCTCTAAAATTTGTTTAATTGAATTTTAATGTCAAGAAATATTCCGAATCTTCGTGAAACTTGTGTCCTCTTGGGCGTTAATGGGTTAAAATAATAAAAATTAAATTAAATATATAGTCGTAAGTAGGTAACATAAACATAAACTGGAACACTTCGGTTTTAAAGAATTAAAAAACCAACAGTTCCATTTTTAGTTGTTTGATGTAAATTCTTGATACAAATTCAGCCTTCTAAACCCCTCGCAAAAACCTGTGTGTGTTTTACTGTAACAACCGGGACTAGAGGTTAAAAACTTTAAATGAACCTTTTCTTGGCATCCCTAAGACACAAAAAGTATTTTGTAATTACTTGCAAACCAAAAACAATAAATTTAACATCCAAATTTCAGTATGACGTAATTTTGTAATGTATAATTTTTTCTTCTTGGTTCATGCCCAGTTTTACTTCGATTCAATATCCTTTGTTTTAGTGTTTCAGAAAACTTGTTGCGGTGTTACTTCCGGTCAGACGCCTAATTGCTAATATATCGTATAGCCATCGTATCCCATCCCTTAATTTAATATCGGGTAGTACTCATTTATCTCTGGCAAAAATAATTTCAATTCGCTACACTTCTAGCGAAAATTCTTAAAAAGACATATTTTAATGAAGAGGGTTGAGACATTTTAATATAAACAAACCTGAACACTAATTCACAGACAAAATAGTAAAATGTTCTATTCAACTTTTCTGATTACAAATTAAAATGTTTTGGATTGGTTTCTTCTAGAAACACTAGGTGGCGTTAGAATCTAAATATGAAGTTACACGATATTTACTTCTTATGCCGATCGTTGATATTACCTACAACGAAGTAATGATTTTGTTACGGTATTTACAAGAGGTTTACGGTGCTATCACAATTTGTTATTATTTGTATTGTGTTATAATCCTTCTATAATATTGCCATTCAAAATGTCGAATGCAAGGTGTCGGAACATTTTACAAAGGTTTTAATTTAAGTGTTAAAAATAAAATTGTATTTTGCGTAAACAAACAAATAAAAAAGGTCAATAGTTTGTCAAATGAATTTATCAAAACTAAATATACAAAATGGGGCGCATAGTTTTTACTGCCGTTACTACTTATTGCCTTACTATTTTCATTGATTAGACAAAGTTGTCTGTACACCTTTAGCTGCATCTTACTACTTGAGCCTTTAGGGACGGAAAAGCCATCCCTTTCTTTTAAATTTCAACTCTGTTTCTTTGAATGCAATTGACCTAGAAAATATTCTTCATACACCATTTTTGAAAGTATGAAACCGCCTCTTTCCTATGTCGTCCTTAAAATTGATCTATGAAGCTATACAAGTTACAGTTCAGTATTCCTAACAATCGCCAGATTTTTCGATTTTTTTGTGTAAACTTTTTTTTTAATCTCACATTTTTAAATTGAAAACTTCTTGCTGGAATATCGTAACTATGATAGAGGGTGGCATGAATATCTGCTCGAACAAACTCCGCCGGGCGTTTACGAATTTTCCATATATGGCTTCAATAGTAGCTTCAATATGGTGGCTTAAATAAATAAAGAAAATATTTTTTCTATTAATTCTTATAGTCTCGTTAAGTCATCAATATCAGTTTAAATACATAAATTATATACCTCACATGTATGGAAATTAAACAAAAACAGAATGATACATACAAAAAACCTGGTTCTCTAGAAAACGTGAAATTTGCCTGTTTTCTTATAGGTAAAGCTCCGAATACAGTAGTAAGTATAATATTAGTATTCTCATGTGCCAAAATGTACATAATACTTATGTTTTTAAAGCGCTCATAATTTGAGAAAGATTTGACGAGACTAGAATGACGAAAGTAAAAAAAATATCGGTTTTATTAATTTAGACCTCCATCTTGAAAACACCGTATTAAATTTTCATAAACAAGCAACGTGCTTTGTTAGGGCAATCCATGCCACATTTAATCATGCTTACGATATTGTAGCAACCAGTCTTCAATTTCAAATGCGAGATCTTCAAAAATAAATTTCAAAATTGAAGCAATATTTTGGAAGAATGTACATTAACTTTTTTATAGTTTATAGTATACGGCCACCTGTGAATGCTTCAAACTTTGGAAAATTATATATAAAGAATTGTTTCTAGGCCCATTGGATTAAAAGTGACGACATTAAAAGTTGAAAAAAAAATTACTTTTCCGTCCTTAAAGGTTAAGAAAAAAACCGAATTATTTACCCTTTAACTCCGAGATGTCCCGATTTCCCAACATGGATTTCAGCCTCGTAAAATTACTAGAAAAAAGGGTAGTAAAGTTTCAAAAGATCCATTTCCCGCTGTTTTTGGGGTTGCTCTTTCGAATGGCATGGGTAAAATTTCGAAAAAATGACATTTACCCCCTTCTTTTTTTCAAAAATGCAAAATAAAGTCAGGATTTTGCCAGATCATTTTTTTTCAATTGCAATTCGCATACTGAGCATCATATGAAGTATCAGAAACGTGTTCCGGATTGTTGCACTTTGAAAATGTACATTGCACATTTTGTTCTTTTCCTATTTTAAACCCAAAATAGAGCCTATAACGTAAAAATATTTAGAAATTTTACATATGGCGAGCAGGTTGGTAAAAAATGCGCCCTTATTCCATTGAAACTTGTTGATGGGAAGTTTTCAATACTAAGAATACAATAATTCAAAATGGAGGAACAAAATGGGGGGCCATTTTTTCACAATTTACACGATATCGGTTGGTGGGCCAATTTTTCACCATTTTTTGTATCGCCCTTTGCCATTGCACGCTCAAAGTTTACCAATTTTCACCGCGAGATGGTGGGGCATTTTGAAAATTATTTTTTTTTTAATTTTTTACTTTTGTTTATTTTTTTTTTAATGTTTTGTTTTAATTTCCAATTTTTATTTTGTTTCTTTAAATGTTAATTTCCTTTCTTGTTTTATAGTACCATTACCTCACCTTAAAAACATTTTTACTTGTAGAATATAGTACAAATAAAGATTGTTTATTAGAATGCGATTTACTCATCATGTTTCGCAATAATACAATTGACATATTTTACAAATTTTTCTGGTTTGGTTGGGTAAATTGGAGCAAAATCACGGTAAACGTTGTTTTTGTATCTGGTAAGGACGATACAAAAAAAATTGAAAAATTGGTCCATCCAATCGAATTCGAGCAAATTGAGAAAAAATAGTCTGACATTTTGAATGATTGGAATTTGACTTTTCAGATTCGTAATCAGCGACCCCAAAAACCCCAAGTAATAAGTTTCAATGGAATTCGGACGCGTTTTTTACAAATCTGCTTGTCATATGCAAAATTACGACATATTTTTACGTTATTGGTTACATTTTGGGTTCAAAATCAGAAAAGAGCAAAATGTACAATATACATCTTCAAAGCACAACAATCAGAAACACGTATCTGATATTTCATATGATACCTCAGTAAGCAATGTGACAGAAAAAATTTCAATTGAAAAGAAAATGGTCTGTGATTTTATTTTGCATTTTCGAAAAAAAGGGGATAAATGTCATTTGGTCGAAATTTGCGACATTCAAAATAGTCGGAAATGGACATTTTGATGCTTTCCTACCCTTTTTCTAGTAAATTTACGAGGCTGAAGTCTATGTAGAAAACCAGCACATCTCGGCGTTAAGGGGAGACACCGGTGAGATTTCAGCTACATTAAATTGCAATTAAAAAAAATCGAAAAAAATTGTTATAAGCATCATTTTCCTTCACAAATTAAGTGGTGTAGTCGAAAAAAGAAAAAAAAATTTTTTGGCCGAGTTAGAATTTTTTATTTTTGATCTAAGCCACGTATCATCAAATCCATGCGTAATTTTGTTTGAAATCGTAAAAAAAGCATACAAAAAAAATTTGGTTACACTTTACCCAAAATTGACGGAGGAGATGCATTTTTTAGGTGTTTTATGATCGATTTTTAATAAAGTCGTCCACTTTTTGGTTACAAGAACTGTTCATTATACGAGAAATTCCAAATGAATGTTTATTGAAACATAAGAAATAAATTTATATTATATTTCTATATATCTTTTTATTAAAAAAAAATTTTTTTATTAATTTTTTACGTTACACTGAATATTTCTTTAAAATTTATTATACAATAAACAGTTGTTGGAGCCAACAAGGGGTTGATTTTAATATCATAAAATCATAAAACATCTGAAAAGATATTTTCAAAATGAAAAAAAATATATAAAAACGAAAAAATTTTTTAAAAAATTTAAAAAATTTAAAAAAAAAATAAAAAAATTCAAAAAACATTTTTTTATTAAAAAAAATGTAGGAATATAAAATAAATGTATTTCTTATGTTTCGATGAACATTAATTTGGAATTTATCGTATAATGAACAGTTCTTGTAACCAAAAAGTGGTCGATTTTATTAAAAAACGATCATAAAACACCTAAAAAATGCATCTCCTCCGTCAATTTTAGGTAAAGTGTAACCAAATTTTTTTTGTATGCTTTTTTTACGATTTCAAACAAAATTACGCATGGATTTGATGATACGTGGCTTAGATCAAAAATAAAAAATTCTAACTCGGCCAAAAATTTTTTTTCTTTTTTTTCGACTACACCACTTAATTTGTGAAGAAAAATGATGCTTATAACAATTTTTTTCGATTTTTTTTAATTGCAATTTAATGTCGCTGAAATCTCACCGGTGTCTCCCCTTAAAGGGATAAGATTAGTTTTCATAGATCATCCATAAGAGTTAAGTTATGTAATTCACGAATGTATAATCAATCCCAAGCATAAAACTCAGCTTTATGTACTAAAATCTATAATGTGCTTTTAAAAGTCCTTTTTTAGAAAAAAAAATAACGATTACAATTTATGGTTAAGCTTCCCACGTGGGTTTGGCAACACTATAACAGGTGTGATATTAATGTGCCATATTTTTGCCGCCCTTATTAGATAACCTCTTTGTTGTGGGAAATTACATGAAATGTTTTCAAATGTACATTCACTTCTACATAAATTTATTAATAAAACTCAGCTGAAGAATAAGACGAATTGCATATTAAATGAATATAAATTTTGTCTTCGAAATACCAGATGGCGCTCAAATCCACAAGTAAAGTCGAGCAACAAAAATAGCATAATCCATAAAGTGGGCCGTCATGTAGCTCTCCGCTACAAAATGTCATATTTTCCCATATTTTATATAATTCATTATTCTATAAATAAAAACTGTACATTATTGTAATATTTGTTTAATTGTAAACAGTCATAATAACGAAAAAAGGAAACAAAATATCTAACAGTATTTAATAAAAATATTAATAAGTAAAAATAAATCTAACAGTATTATCTATAGATTTTGTTGTAATAATTCACAAAAACACAGTATTAATGTTGTTATATTTTTTTAGCAACTATTACTTAATTCATACTTTAGGTTCACATATTTAAATAAAACCGACATTATTCAACCCGCAAACGTTAAATCATGTATTATTTAATCTCAGTTTTTTGCGATTTGAACTAAATTGAGCGTTCATCCAAGAACTACATAAAGTTAGGAGGATTTGAAGAGAAATGGTGACATGAGACATATCTTGCAATTTCTTATTTGAAACGAATAAGAGGGGAATAATCTTCTCTATGTTAGTTCCTGAATGCAAATTGTAATTCCCCATTGGCCTCATTGGATGACAATCTAGATCATTATCACGGCGTATAAGAAGATACGAAATTTTTAATGAAGCGCATTCTGTTCAACTCAAATCTTTACCATTCAAATCGTTTTCTTATTCCAGTTCGAAAAATGAAGTAATAAAAATTATAAATATTCCTTAACATGGTTCAACATTTCTGAAATAATGAAGGTTGTGAAACGAATTTTGTTGATTCACCATATTTGTAAACAGGATCAATAAAAGTTAACAAAAGCTTAGTGATATTTGAAGGTTTTTAAGGGCTTTTTTCCCTTTAAACATTTGCTGAATAAATTTGACCTACAAATTAAAAAGTAAAATGCTAATTTTAGTATATTTCAAAATCGAATAAAAATGGATAATTGCCTGGACAGAAAGGTTGCCATTTTTTCTTAACCCGTTAAGTTAAGTTAAGTGAAGATTTTTTAGTTGTTTTCGAACTTCATTCTCAATTAGAAATAAGGTTAATATGGCTTTGTAAACCTGGGAGCCGACTTTTCGTAATTGAAAATGTAAAACGCTATTTCGATGGAGTTTCAATTGTAGCTGATTGTAGTGAAGATAATTTCATTTGTAGTTACCTACAAAAAAAAGTTATAGGGGGTCCAAAAAAGACGAGCCACCAATTTAAAAAAATGTTTGGTTTCAAATGGTTTTCTGACAGAAAATCGTTTGTAGTGTATTGTAGTGAACGAATTTCTGTTTGTTATGAACATGAAACCGATTTTTTTTATTTCTAAGTATATGTAATCGTGTTTTTTAAGAAACTCGAACTCTATTTGAGATGCATTCTTTAAGGTATTGTTTAAACTCTGTAAATTTCTTGGAGTGACAATTTCACTTTTGTAAAGAGTGACTGCAGCCGCCAGAAGTGCTCGCGGTTCTTTTTGGACGACACGAAGAAACGTTTCGATATTGTTGCTTTAAAAATAAAAAGGAACGAATAAGGACCCATCCATGTTTTACACAAATTTCAAAATCATGCAGTTTCTCTGCTTAAAAAGGAGTCATTTTATTATAACAATAATAATAATGAAAATTTTGTCGAATTTTTCGTAGATTATTTTAATTCAGGACTAACTTGGCCATAAAAAGTATTGAAAATAAGAAACAGGCAAAAGTGCGATTTTGATAATTGTTGAAGCTATCGATGATTGAAGCGCACCGCGAAGGTAAAGCCTACTAAAACGTTTCTGACGCAGGAATATCTGTATTAAGTGGAGGGCACTAACTTAGTCTTAGCCAACGGATCAAATGTTGATTTGGTACTTCGGAAACTATATTGGGAAGTTGACGTAGGCAAATAAAATAAGAACGAAATAATATCCAAGTACCTAAATTTACTAAACCAAGCCTCCCTCGTGTACATATGGATGATTTTATTGGAATTTTGCCCATTCTCAGCCAAAGTATGTATTTTTGTCGAATATCCATTCGCCAAACAAGTTTGAACTAGTGGTAACAAGTGCGAGCGAGTGAATGACCATACAATCCAAATAACCTATCGTCGTCAAAGCTTGTGCCCGCGTTTTCGTCATTCGTAACCAAGTTACACCACGGTCATGTGAATCACCGACGTGATTCACCTACGGTTCATTCTTGGCTTTTGTCCAAGAAAGCCTACAGGAAAAGAAATTCGGTAACTTCCGATGGAATATGGTCAGCTTCGCCAGTGGAGAAGATCGAGATCGATCTTGCGAAACCGCGGCTGCAATACAAACCTTCAGAAATCAAAGATTTGTATGTTCCCCTAAAATTAGAGTCCATTAGAAACAATATTTTTTCGTCTCAGTAGGATTAAAATATCTATTTTCCGTTTTATGTTGCGCACGTAAAGTAACTACTTTCAGCCCTGCCTTGCGGGCGTAAAGTGTCCATTTCACGCCCTTGGCCGTAAAATGAAAAATTTGTCAAATCGGCTTCTCACTAAAGAATGTTAAGGGAGAAGAGAAGGAAGAGAATAATTAAACAATATTAAATTTTTTTTATATCTTTATTTTCATATGTCTCAAATCATTAGTACTCTTCTTTTTTTCCAAAATACTTTTTTTATCAATTTTTTAAACTAAATGTAGATTGTTCCTGTCAAATAGAATTTCGAATAAATTTTACGCCAACTGAGACGAAAAATATTTGGATGGAAGGCATTAAATTCACGCACTTATGGTATATAGAACGAAATCACCACTAGAGGTGTAATGTCTATTTTAAACAGTGAATTAATGAAAAACCCCTCCCCAATATTAGCCTTTCTGCTCGACAGCATGCGCGTTCTGTCATATATGTGCAGAGTGGGGGAACTTTCCTCTCATTTTTGTTGTAATGAGTGTATTAAACGCATTAGAAAGGATTTTTAATGTTATAACATCGACCGTTAAATATGACATTATTTTTGGTACATACTGGTATAATGGAGAGAGTTTGTATAAAAGTAAGGGAAAAATGTGTATATAGGATAAAAATGTGGGGATCAAAATGGAGCATACAACTATTTCTTCGCTATTTTTTTCGGTTCGAATAATTAGTATCATCTTTAAATACACAAAAAAACATTAATAAATATTCGCTTCATAGAAATAATATTAATTGTGCACTGTTATTGTTTGTAAAAGAACCGTTTTTCCAAGTACTTTGATTTTTAAGACTATTAAAAATCCTTATGATTAAAATTGCAGAAAATTGAGACGTTTTTATGTCCAATATTATGTAATTTGTTTTGAGGTTTCAAATATATAGAAATTACGATTATTTTTAACGAATTCGAAATTATGAAAATGTGTCTCTCGATATGTTGTTATTGTACAAACCGGGCGAACATTTTCTAAATTTTTAGCCAATTAGCAATTTTAGTATACCCGATTAGGTAGAAAATGTATCATTATATTTCCTTGTTATGTTTTATCTTACAAATGATAAAAATATGTGAATTATTCCAGAAATCGCATTAAGGCATGGTCGTAAAACATCAACCGATTATAAGGTTCAAATAACATTGATAAATTTAAAAGATTTACATTTTTGACATACATAAAAATATGTTTTTTTCATAAGAAGTTTAGAAATACTGCATTACACTCGATGTTTGTAAAATTTGATGTTGATATTATTAGACTACTCGAAGAGCGTATTTTCTAATTAAGCAAATCAATGAGACTAAGCTCAGATTAATTGCTTTTTAAGGTCGATGACAACATAAATGCAGAGTTTCGAGCAATCCAACGCCAACGAATTTTTCTCGAGGATACTTTATGAACGATATAAAGAGCAGTTTTATGACAAAAAACAACAGTTTTCATTTCTTTGTTATGATAATAATATTAGGAAATAATCGGATCTATATAATCTCATCTATTTTTTTGTGAATATTTTATTATGATTTTTCAGAAAGATGAATTCTAGTATAAATACTTTCTATCTGTTATCAAATTTTAAATACGACAAAAAGCTAAATATTTATATGTACCTGATAATAAATACATTTCATTTACAAATTTAATATGGCGTAATCAAGATGACGATATACTCGACACAATTTTTTTTTAAATATTAAACTAATCAAGTTAATTCACTTGTATTTTAGGGTATTCAAATTTCATACAGAAATTTACATTTCCCGAAATTATGTTTGATATTACAGCTACCATTTTGAATATTTACATGCGTCTGGACTCGGGATCCGTAACGTAAACAAAATGGAACATCAAGATTCTGCCGCCATCTTAGTTACATCTAAATGTTATATGCGCTCAAGCGTTAAGAAATTAATCGAAATATTCATGTAATCATTCAACTTTCTAAATATTCCATAAAATTCTATGGAAATTCTTTACGTTTCGTTGAAGATTCATTAGTTTTTTTAAATATGGAAAGTTCCAAAACAAGAATTGTTTAGAACTAATCAAGTTTATTATGCCATCTGTTGAAGAAAATCACGGACACTATAATAAAACGTTTTCTTGTAAGAACAATAATTTGTTCCAGAACGTTTTAGTCAACTTTATACTCTGTTAAGCTATGTAAGTAACTGTACCTACCTTTGATAGCTTTTAAAAGAATAAGAGATTACACTGGGTAACAAAAAAAGTCGATTCTTGTTTATCTTAAAATTCTTATGTTTATTGAATCTTTAGGTCTCAGTGAACAAAAAAGACTTTTTCATTCGGTCAATTCCATGCAAATCGAAATAAAAGTGGGAAAAAATTGCTTTTTTAACATTTTTTGAATCCTTATGTGTAAAAAATGCGACATGATACAAATTTTTAGTAGGGCTTAAATGAAACCTTAAAACATGAACTTTTCGACGAAACATTAATAAATCACTATTAATAATATGGAGGAACTATAATCGTCGTTTTTGTAAAGTTTAATCACTGGGCGTTGTAACAGTATTTGTAGCAAATTTCGTGTTGTATTTTATATAAATGTTTCTCAAATACTACAGCTTTAATGTAATAATACAATTGATGGTAATAAAACAGTATCCTTCTTAATTTTTATTGTATCGAAAAATAAATGTTAGATTTGTAATCAGAGACTTCGAAATCCTTGGGTAAAAAAATCATAAAGCAATTCGAGTAAGTTACAAATATTTCGGTCGCCATATTGGATCTGCCATTTTGAATTTTGAATAGTGATTAGCAACCTCAAAAATATCCGAAAATAACAAGCGAGTTCGCCTAATATTTTTAATTTAGTCCGCCATTTTGAATTTCTTAAGTCTAACTTTCCATTCATCTTCAGCAACTACAAAAACGATAATGGGACTAATTAAAAAAAGTGAGATCATGGAAAATCGTTTTCTATCAGTTTTTGTCACCACAGCTATTTTTTTTTTATGTGCTTCATAAATTAAGTTCCCCCATTATTACAGTGATTTTTCAATTTTTCGTATAAAAGTGCATGTTTTAAGCTTTCATTTAACCCATTAACGTCAAAATGGACACTTTTCCTGACTCAATTTCAATAGACAATTTCGTATAAAAATCGAAGTTAAAAAAAATTTAAAGGTACGTATCCTGCTATTTTCGAAGTTGCTTTTTTTTAATGGCGAGGTCCATATTTGTCTGAAATTATAATTTATATATAATTTTGTCATAAATAATTGAAAAATACGACTTTTTTCAAGGCTATTTTTTTTAATACTCAAGTTTTCTCCTGGATCTCGGACTTAAAATGCTCTAAAATGTATAAGAATCGTGGACGCGAAGTCTAAATTTAAAATAAATACATTTGCCAAATTATTTTCTCGAAAACTATTGACTTTAGAGACATTTTTCCCGGAATAAAAATGTGTTAAAATTGGCCAAAGAATATCTCAAATTTTTTCAGACTGAATTGAGAAAATTCATGATTTTTTGGAAAATTTGAAAAATTAAAATTTTGGAAAACGTCATCCAAAAAGCCTAGAAAAATTTATGAGTATTCTTAAATTAATTTCTAAGATATTTTTCTTCTAAGGAAATTTTCTCTAAAATCTGTGCTTCTCAAAGAAAAAAATTATTCCGGTTTTCTAGGTTTCAAGACAAATGAATTTACCTATAGTAATAAAATAATTTTTTTGTCGAAAACTACATTTCAGTGGAAATTTTCTCAGAACAAAAATGTTTTAGAATTAGTTTAAGAATATTCTCACAATTTTTCAAATTTTTTTGATAAAGTTTTTCAAAATTTTAATTTTTTTAAATTTTAAAAATTAAGAATTGTATCAATTAAGTCTGACAAAAAATTTAAGGATATTCTTTGACCAATTTTAAGACATTTTTATTCTAAGAAAAATTTCTCTAAAGTCTATAGTTTGCAAACAAAAAAATGGCAAGTTTAAAAACGAAATGTCTCATTGTAGCCGCCATTTTGTTGTAACAAAACATTTTTTTACTCTACTGACCGTATTTATTTTAAGTTTAGACATCGCGTCCACGATTGTGATACATTTGAGATCATTTTAAATCTGATATCCAGGAGAAAACTTGAATATTAAAAAAAATTGTCTTGAAAGAAGTCGTATTTTTTATTTATTTGTGGCAAAATTGTATATAAATTACAATTTTAAATAAATATGGACCTCGCCATTCAAAAAAGCAACCTCGAAAATATTAGGATATGTACCATTCAATTTTTTTTTAACTTCGATTTTGATACGAAATTCTGTATTGAAATTGAGTCGGGAAAAGAGTCCTTTTTGACGTTAATGGATTAAGTCCTACTAGAAATTTGTATCAGATTGCGTTTTTTACTCATAGGGAGTAAAAAAATGTTAAAAAAGTAATTTTTCGCACTTTCATCTCGATTTGAATGGAACTGACCGAATGAAAAAAGGTTTGTAACCTCTTTTTTTTGTTCATTGAGACCTAAAGATTCAATAAACCTAAGAATTTTAAGATAAACAAGAATCAACTTTTTTTTTGTTATCCAGTGTTATTTGTGCAATGTGACATTCTATTTTCCTCTCTTGGGGGTAACAAATTAAGCAAATTTTTGACGATTCATTATAGTAAATATATTTTACTATTGAGACATTTAAAGAGATTAAATGCTACATTATATTCTACATGTTCCAAAGGATATTGTGTTTGAAAACGGAAGTGTCAGAATTTTCAATATGAAACGTCTGAATCCCATCACTGATGAAATTGATATAGTTTTCTCAGGTTACAAGGCCCGTACTCGTTATCAAATTATTCCTAGTGTGGGTAAGAATAATTGTAAAAATAATAATGATTTGTTGTGTATTTAATAAAAATGTAGAAATAAAAATAAAAATGATGAAATAAATATTATTCCAAACATATAATTCGAATTTAGTGTCCTTATATAATTTAGACCACTAGCATAATGTGTAAGAATCCAAAATACTTTTCATTCCCTATCTTGCACACTTATGTAAAACCTATAATTGATTTACCATATTCCTTGGTGTAAATATTTTATAAAAGGTACCTTAATCAAATTAAAAAAACGAAATTAATAACGAATAACAATCACAATTATGTAATACATTACTCAACATAATCTCAGCCCTAATAACAGTGTTAAGTAAAAATTCATGATAAACTCAAAATGGCACGCAACCTCTTAAAAAGTAATTAACTTTATCTAAACAATTTGTTTAAATGGCAGACCTAAGTAAATAACAATTTTTAAAATATCTTAAACAATTAACGATATTAAAAATAGTTTCATTCATGTTTTCTAGATACATACTAGACTATTTATCATTACTAAATTTGGTCATAATAAATTTCTTAAGAAATGGAGATTTGATTAAGAAGCATGAACAACATATTTTTAAGAATATTGAAAAGAAATGCACTGTAAATCGGAAAGGATTATTGAAATTTTTCTTCTGACCTTCACATTTTTCTTTATTATAAGAAGTAGGTCATCGAATCTATTTTGAATCATTCAATGAGTGCAAAATAAAATGTCATATATGAGTGAACAATAAGGCAAATATACTTTTTTTTGTTTACAAACTGAATCGTCAGTTTGTCAACCAAATGAACATAATTGTACACTTTTTTGATTAATTATTAAATATTTAAAATTTGTTTATACATTTATATTTCTATATATTTATTTTTCTCTCCTTGTAAAAAGGATTTAAAGAAAGAAAATCTTCAATTGGCATTAAGCCAATTTTAACTAATACTTTTAATGTATAATTTGAATAATCAACTTAAAAATATGTCTATTTTCAGTTTGATTAATATGATGCACATGGAACGAGAAGAAGGTATGTAAACTCTACTAATGAGTACTATTAACCCTTAAAGCAACACCCTATATAAAAATAACACAAAGCGCCATGTGGGGTCATGGAAGACCCCAATCCGAAGATAATATCATCCTGCGCGGACAGTTTTGGTTATTTCGTCTCAACAAAATTACTGGATACTCTCCAAGTATCACTTTACAGCGTAGATAAGTTATCTTGATAAAATAATTATTAAAAATGACGTTTTTCACAAAAAAAATCGTAACTCAGCCAATTTTCAATATTTTGTCCTAAAAATTTAACTTGTGCCTCTTGAAATGTAGCTCTTTAAGATGAAAAATGTTGTAAAAGTTCAGCTTTAGAAGGGAAAAAAATGTAATATTTATGTGTGGGGTCTCCCAGTACCCCCAGGGCGCTTTAAGGGTTAATGAGTGAAAAGTAAACTTTTTAAAAGTTTATTTTGAAAAAAATGTACAGTTTAACTCATAATTGACTATTTCAGTCCCTAAAATAAATATCAATTTTATAATAATAAAAAACTGTTTACCTTTTTAATATACTTTTATATTTAATTTATCAAGAAATTGTTATATTATGTATACAGCGTGTGTACATTAAAATGGACAATTAAAATCTTCTTAATGATCAGGACGTTAGTATCAGAATTGCATAAAGCAATCTCGTGTACGATTAAACACAAGTAATAAATGGATTATAATATATGGGCATTGTTCTAGAACTTTTAAACTTTATGTTGTCGCTCATTATGATACCATAAAAATTTTAAACATAACTTTGTAACAATACAGATCAACAAATTTTTGTTCGTTTTCCATGTAATAAGTGTTTATTACTAATTACAGATATGTAGAAAACAATGAGAGTAAATAAAAGTAGTGAATTTGGCTGTTTTTGGTGCGCGACACTCACTACATTTTTTCAGTTTTAACACCGAAACTTTTTGCACCTTTTTTTTTATGGTCTGTGGTTTTTTGTGGAAGTATTTGGGGATGTAAACAAATGAAAAATCCTTAACTTGATGATGTGCCTCACTGAGGAATAAAATTATATACCTTCAAACTTGCGAGATAACTTTTTTTTATAGTTGACAATTTAGCAATCAACCTTAGATAATTTTTTTCACATTGGTTTTTAAGAAAGCACACAACAGGGGTACATTACCTATATGATAAGAAGTAATTTGAGCCTTTGCCCGAATGTGTGCCACCTATACATAAAAAATGCGACCACGTCAAACTTTAAATTTCCAAGCGAAACTCACTTTGAAAAATCAAATTCTTTAATGGCACATCTACAATTTAGCTTCTAAGTACTTTGGAATCATTGTGATCTTTTCTCCTATGTTATTAAAGTATTTATAAATTTTGTGTTTTTTTAATACAACAAAAAACACAATTTTTGACAATAATAAAATGATTATTCTTTACAAATCGTTTTAATTTTTTGGTATCCTTAATGTTAAATCATGTATTTGGATTTCAAACTTTAATGAAAACTGACTTTGGATTTGTAATCAGTGGCCTCAAAAACCCTAACATATCAAATTTTATAAAAATCAAAGAAATTTTGTAAAAATAGTCCGCCATATTTAATCCATTATTTTAAATTTGAATAACTATTAACTAGACGTTTAATTTTATATACTAGCTTCTAAAAATTAGGCCATAAGCAAAAGAACTGAATTTTTTATGTATATTAAACGTTATAAAACTAAAAACTAATTTTACGAGTAACGTAACATATGTTACATTAAAAAAAAAAAAATACATTGTGTATAAATGAGTCACGCAAGGTTTTTCCTGTCATTTGATCAATTCTAAAGCCAATAAAATTAATTTCATGAATGTGCCTAAAAAAAAAAAATTGTCTTCAACCTCAAAGTTTAAAAGTTCTAGAACAATGCCCATATACATAAATAAAATACTAGCTAAAGAAAAGATTAATTGCAACAATAATCCATATAAGATTTAATAAAATGTTTTTTTATCAGAATGAACAATAATTTGTTCCAGTCGTACAATCTTTAACCTTTTGCGGCTCACATTTTTCAGATGAACCATTTTTCACGAAATTGAGCACTTGGTGGTTTTTGAAGTCGCTGATTACGAATTTGAACTCAGATTTTGAAAATTAAAAACAATCTGAAAACTAAAATTTCTATTTCTGTAACTTTTAACATTTTTTACGGACATCTTGATTCCGCCATTTTGTATTTTCAAAATCTGAGTTCAGATTCGTATTCAGCAACCTCAAAAACCCCTGAGCACCTTGTTTCATCCGGATCTAGTAACTTTTTAAATTTTTGACAGACATCTTGATTCCGCCATTTTGTATTTTCAAAATCTAGCAGATTATTAATGGCCGCTATACTGGCCACTGGAATTCATTTGAAACTTTGAGTTTTTAAAGTCAAAATAATGCATTTTTGCCCGTTTTTTTAAATCAAATTTTAATTTGATTTAAAAAAGTATTTAACATTGCATTTATGTCAATATTTATTTAATATTATGTTTTATAAACAAATAAACGACCAAAAATCGTCATTTTCACTAGGTACTGGAAAGTGGGTACTTGGGGTTGAATTTGAACTCAGATTTTGGAAATTCACAATGTCGGATCCAATATGGCCGACCAAAATGCCAAAACATACTGAATTGACATGAAACTGGGTACTTGGGGGTTTTTGTGGTCGCTGATTACGAATTTGAACTCGGATTTCTAAAATACAAAATGGCGGAATCAAGATGTCTGTCAAAAATGTAAAAAGTTACTAGATCCAGATGAAACTAGGTACTCAGGGGTTTTTGGGGTCGCTGATTACGAATCTGAGCTCAGATATAGTAATTTAAGTGATCATATCTTTAATTTCCAAAATCTGAGTTCAGATTTGTAATCAGCAACCTCAAAAAACACTGAGCACCTAGTTTCATCCGGATCTAGTAACTTTTTACATTTTTTACAGACATCTTGATTCCGCCATTTTGTATTTTCAAAATCTGAGTTCAGATTCTCATTCAGCAACCCCAAAAACTCTCGGGTACCTGATTATTAATGGCCACCGGAATTCATTTGAAACTTTGAGTTTTTAAAGACAAAATAATGCACTCTCGCCCGTTTTTTTTAACTCAAATTTAAATTTGAGTTAAAAAAGTGTTTAACATTGCATTTATGTCAATATTTATTAAATATTATGTTTTATATACAAATAAACGACAAAAAATCGTCATTTTCACTAGGTACTGGAAACTGGGTACTTGAGGTTTAATTTGAACTCAGATTTTGGAAATTCAAAATGTCGGATCCAATATGGCCGACCAAAATGCAAAAACATACTGAATCGAGATGAAACTGGGTACTAGGGGGTTTTTGTGGTCGCTGATTACGAATTTGAACTCGGATTTTGAAAATACAAAATGGCGGAATCAAGATGTCTGTCAAAAATGTAAAAAGTTACTAGATCCAGATGAAACTAGGTACTCAGGGGTTTTTGGGGTCGCTGATTACGAATCTGAGATCAGATACAGTAATTTTAGTTCTCATATTTTTAATTTCCAAAATCTGATTTGTAATCAGCAATCTCAAAAACCCCTGAGCACCTAGTTTCATCCGGATCTAGTAACTTTTCACATTTTTGACAGACATCTTGATTCCGCCATTTTGTATTTTCGAAATCTAGTACAAAATCAAGTTTTGTGAAAAATGGTTCATCAGAAAAATGTATCCCATTTAATATATTTTGAAAATGCATAATTATATCCTTACTGGTTCCGATTACCATTCCAGCCGTATTTATTTAGTTAAATGGTACCAAAGATTCTGAACTTAATTTTAACAAAAATCACCAGTTTTAAGAAATGTTTGTAAGTTTTAAAATTTGTTGAAATTATTGAAACTAAAATACACGTATTCATTCGCTTACTTAGCCATATAGAAAAAATTGTATTTTTTTATTCCGAATTTTACCAAAAGTAAAAATTTACATTTCTTTTTAGTTTTACACATTTCTATTCATTGAATTTATCTAAATTTGAATATATCAGAATATCAAAGAATCTGTCAACTTTCGAGTAGTTGAATGACATTTCTTTTCATTGACGATAATAATATAATGTAAAAATAAACACAGGATCATGAGTTTCTTTTACGTAAAACATCAAAACACTTTAGGTATCATTCGTTTGTATTTGCTCCAGTTGTAAACATGATTTCGTTACAATTGTGAACCAAACATTGATCCTGATTATAAGTACCATGGAGTTGGAAACGAAATGACCGAATTCCAAGTTAACATATGCCTCGTTAAACACTGTCTGTCACATAGACTTTCGAAAACTCAATTCCATTACACACAACACAATAAAATATGCGGTTTGCGTCGGAACTAAATATTATTCGAATAAGAGAGTCTAGAGAAAAGCGACACTCACTGTTCTTCTGTTCGATCGACATCGATGCGCTCGAGGTCATTCCGAGCATTGATGCAGAAGCTGAGATTATTAACCCCTATGAGACGATCGCTTAGGACAAAAAGTGCCTGGTGACCATCCTCACTCGTGTGGAGGTGTCTCAGACGATTTTCCGTGTGACAGTCGCGGTCGACGGTCCACCAGAGCTCGGCGTCTCGAGGAAGGGGCACCTTGCCGCGAACCTCCACCAGGAACTCGGAACGGGAGAAGCCCTCCAGTGACTTGGAGCGCGAGAGGACGAGGTGTGCCGCGTACCCCGGGGAGAAACTCGACCTGGGGGACGGGATCGGCGACAATTCCTCGGCGTATGCTAGGTGAAAAACTCCGAGAACAAGTAAATAAGCAACCGGCGAACGCGAGTGAAAAACATGCTGCGCCATCATGCGTCAAGTGCAGCGTGATAACTTTTGTCCGAGGAGACGTGAGCCACCTATTTATAACCTCGAGGGGACTAGGGCACGCCTGCGCCGAGGGGCTACGGCGCACGTGTTTCGCGACTTTTCAGGCTCTCGCGCGCAAATTTCTTTGCCTATTTCTGTACATGTATACATGCGCAAACATAAACATTGGGTGCATGTCGAGTTAAAAAAAAAAATGTTTAATTTTGACCTAAAAACCAACCATCTTATTACACATCTTGTTTTCTTTATTATGTCATTAACATTCTATGTTGTTCTCCATCTTCCCTTTTATTATGTTGTAACAGAAATTAACTACACAAAACACGTTTTTAGGTTAAATCACACAATGTTTTTCAATTGTAAATATACAGAGAAATATTGGTGTATTTTCTTTTGATTTCTGAATGTAGTGATTTTAATATATTTTAGAACCTAAAAGAGTTATGGTCGCTACGTTGACAGATCACTTTAAAAAACACTAACCAAAATGGCTGTTAATGATGACACGATGTACATGTGTATACTTTTTAGTGATGTATGCGCCATCTCTACTTGAATTTGCAAACATTCAAGAGTTCCACCACGGTATACATATGTTACAAGAAATGCATCATGCCGACTTTTAGGTCAACAACAAAATATCGACGAAGTTTGAACTTATGAGACTAATTATTTCTGAGACAACTTATCGACACTATTATACATATAATTCTTTATAATATAAACACATATAATTATATTTTGTTTTGAATTCTAGCGGGGATTAACAAATTGCTAAAGCGCATCTCGGTCGGTAATGTCAAATCCCAGCAATCGAAATTGGATAAGTTTGGATTGAAAATTTCAATTCATTTTGAATTCATACTTTGATTCCGTAAATATGTATTCAAATGGATTGAATTCCGAAGAAAGGAATCCATCTGTATTCAATTTTACGAATATAATCGGAAGCGTAATTTGCCGGATTGAATTTCAGAAAAGTAATCCATTGAAATGAATATACTTGCAAAGTTTTGAGTCCGTAATATTGAATACGCGATGTATTCAAAGTTTCGTTTTTGAAAGAAAACTTTTCTTGCATTGAAATTAATACGCTTAGTAGTGTTTCGGTCTCGTCTCGTGAGACGATATTTAAGTAGTCCCGGTCTCGGTCTCGGGATGGTCTCGGAGTTGAAAATATCGTCTCGGTATCGTTTCCTTTGGTATCGGTTTTGGTATCGTTTCTTGTGGTATCGGTCTCGGTATCGGTATCAGTCCGGGTTGCAAGTATGGATTTCCATCATAGTATTCTTTATGCCTATAAAGGGTAAACCTTCGGATTAGACACTTGTTCGAAATTGCAAAATGTACGATATGTTTCAGATGTATTTTTGCCTCCTGATCACGAATATGACAATAAAAATCGGCGCTCAACAAACCCTTGGCCGCCATCTTGAAAAAACCGTCAAAAAACAGTTTTTTGCATTTATATTGAAAAATACGAGTGTGACAAAAAAATGTGTCAAACAAAAAAGGTAGAGAATTGAATTCTCTATAAAAAAGGTTATATACATTTTTTTCCTAATCGCAATGGAAAGCCCGCAAAATAGCGATAAAAGTGACTAGTTATACGTTTGTGCGCCTTTAGCTAAGTTTCTCGCTAGTAAAGTGGATTTCAGTTTGCCTTATATGGGAGGTTAGGTTAGGTTAGGTCAGGTTAGGTTAGGTTAGGTTAGGTTAGGTTAGGCCTGGAATGTGTGGCCCTCTAATCACCAATGAGTATAGTTAGAGATGCTTGCGTGCTGGGGGGCTCCGACCCCCTGAACCCCCCTTTTTATAGTGGTGTAACCTCCAACCAACAGGTGTTACTGATAATCGAACGGGCATAAAGTATGTGTCCTGTAATTACCAATGCGTGGACATAAGAGACGCAAGATCGTTATTCTTAGGATTACCAACTTTCAGCGATATTTTACGGGCTTTCCATTGCGATTAGGAAAAAAATGTATACAACCTTTTTTGCAGAGAATTCAATTCTCTACCTTTTTTATTTGACATATTTTTTTCTCAGACTCGTATTTTTCAAGATAAATGCAAAAAACCGCATAACCGTTTTTTGGCGGTTTTTTCAAGATGGTGGACAAGGTTTTGCCGAGCGCCACTTTTTATTGTTATATTCGTGATCACGAGGCAAAAATACATAAAAAATGTGTTGTACTTTTTGCAAAGTGTCTAATCCGAAGGTTTACCCTATAAAGTATTAATCCTTCTGCGTACATTATTAATATTAAGGTACTATTACTTTGATCACTTGGTGCTGTCATTTTTTTATTTGTAAAAATTATTGTATAAAATTGCAAAAATTATTAATTAAATCACAAAAATTAAATTTAGAGATCCGATATGGCAATTTGAAGTGTAAAAGTGAATTATAATACTATGAATATTCGTAATTCTGGCAATACAAGGTCAACATTGATATAAATGTTCAAATTTCGTTGATTGCTGAATACAAGCCCGATTAATTCGAAATTAAAGATGTCAATAGTGAGCTCAATTATGTTAAGCATTGTATTGATAATTCGCATGTTCTTGACTTGAAAAATAATAATCGAAGCATCAGAATGGAATGTCAAATTATGAAATTTTGAAAATTCGAAAATGAAGGGTTGAATATGCTGGGTTTTAAAGTAATTTTTTAAGTATTATTCTTCTAAATTATAAGAATTCGACATGAACATTAATGTCAGACGTTTTTCCCGTCGCTACATCTCTGAATTTCAAATTTAATATAGTCGCATCCGACTAGATTTCCGAGTTACGAACTCTAATAACTTTGTAAAAACCGGTTTCAGAACTCAATTTTGTAGTCTAAATGTGACAACAATTTTGTTCATAACCCACTGATCTCACGTATGTGTTCAATTATTATATTATAAGTAACCCTAGTAGAGAAATGAGTGAATTCTGCAATCAGACTCAGAGAAGATCTGCTAAAGACTACAGATGGAGTATGTCCGAATTTGCGCATTGATCTGCCGTAAGATCCTTCCTAAACAATTGACAGTTTCAAGTGACTGCAGAATCTGCTTTACACTCACTTTGTTTTCTGAAGAAAGTTTCTTTGATAAATGTAAATCGCAGGTTGAGAGAAGAATCTTCATCATTATTTTCTTTCGGAATATGAACTTATATCTTAATACAGCGTAAGTTAATAATCTGCAGTAAGAATCTTCACGAAGCAATCGAAACGTCTATTGAATGCAGTCTCCGTTTCCTGCGCCACTGATGAATGGATTTTTCAGGAAGTTTCTTTGATAAGAAAAATATCCCCGGCTGAGAGAAAAATGATTACTTTCTATGAGATTATTAACTGTAGACGAGGTTAATAATTCACATTAGAACCAAGAAAACCTAATTTTTTTTTTTAACAAAACATTCTAAAAACTTGCGAAATGAGGAAAAATCAACTATTAGGATAAATTCTTGATAAATTTCTTTGCTATATTTTAAGAGATCATATAGGTATATATATAGCGTAGAATTGCCGTATTCTAGTCTGAATTTTGAAAAATCGATTAAATAATTTTTAATTTATTAATTCGTAATTCTAGACGTTCCTGTGTATAACAGTATTATACATTGCTAAATTTTCAAGAAATTCCTGTAAGTAACTGATGAAATGACATCCGGTTGAAGTTTATTTCGTATGCTGGTCTACAGCTAAACTAACATTCTGCTAGTAGATTCTTCTTTTTATCTGCATGCGAATCATGTACGATTTTACCAAACATAAGAATCTGCGTTCAGTCTGTATTCAGGTACTTCTATGCAGAGTATATAAAAATGAAATAAGCTTCTGCTGCAGATCTTCAATACGACTGTATTAAGTTTACATGAAGAATTTTGTGTGAAGAATCTTCAACCAGACTGCGATAATTTTACTTTAAGATTCTCATTACAGAATCTTCGTCCCCCCTTGTAATGAAGATGACTCTACTAGGGAAGAGTCGATTCTGGTAGAATTTTTGCACCAGAATCCAAATTTTAACGTCAAAATAGCCAATTGGCTCTATTTTTGAGAGATTGAAGGTCAAAGGGGTAACAAATTCGGTTCTAGGCATTTTTGAGCATCTATTCACAACACAATAAAATGCTGCTGTCCGGCCAGTAAAAGTAAATTCTGACATAATTTTTCCTGCTGAATCAAAATATGAACGCTAAAATATTGAGTTGGACCGCATTTTTGCCTAAATTCAAGGTCAAATGGGCATGAAATCGTGTTTCAGGGTCTTTATTTCAGTTTTCTCGAAAAGTAGTCTGAAGTTAGTCTTAGTTTGACCTTCAATTTGGTAACAAACTAGGTCCATATCAATATTTTGGTGTACATATTTGGATTCTGCAGGAAAATCCTATCAGAATTAACTCTTACTGGTGGGGCAATAGCATTCTTTTGGGCTATGTCAATAGATGCCTAGAATCGAATTTTTGGCCCCTTTGACCTTCAATATCTTAAAAACTAGAGTCAATTGAATAATTTGGCGGTCACATTTGCATTCTGGAGAAAAAGTCCTACCAGAATCGACCCATATTTATAGAGCAACATGAAATTCTTAAATTTTTGTTGGGCTATGATATTATTGAATGCGCGTTTTTCAGTTCTGGAATATCGCTTTTTCGAACGGTGTATAAAAGATACTGTAAATTTAAAAATAAACAAATTATGAGCATTTATCTAACAAAAATCTCAATATTTTAGAATGTATTACTACATAAAATTACTTTTTATCACTTCCAAATTAGAATGTCTGATTGAGTATTAGTCTGATAACAATAGCGTCAATAATATTTGGGGTAGAAGATGAAAAAATTAAATTATAAAATGGAGGCTCCAAAATGGCTACTAAAATATACTTTTATCAAAATCATAGTAGCGTGGACTGAATTGACAAAACGGTCTTATCACATAGAAATTGGTATCCAGGTGGTTTTGAGGGTACTCAGTGTAAATTTGAGGCAGGTTTTCATAAATGCCAAATGGAGGATCCAATATGGCCCACGAATTTGCTTAAATTGATAGAAATCACTTCAAACTTGGTATACTTACAATTAGTTTTTTTGAAGATTGCTGATTACGAATTTGAAGTTAATTTTTAAAAATGACAAATCTAATATGGCGGATCAATATGTTGTTTTCTGGGCAGGTAATTACAAATTTTATGTTTTTTACTAGCCATTAAAATAATTTTAATGATTATAAATTTTGTCCAGCTCTCACTGCATGTAGGTGACCTCAAATTCGACTGTTTCTTTAATTTAATTGTTATTTATCTTGTAATATTTTTGTTTTTTATTTTGGTTTGTATATTTTTAGGGTATTATTAAAATGTTTGCTCTTTTTTTTTGTATATACGTCTTCAAAACGGGGTTCGCAAAAATAAGCATTGTACATTTTGAAAAAAAAAATGCCTGACGTTACAAAAAACTCCTATGCTGCATTGTGGGCGGTCCATCCTTTGTAACTCAAATTGAAAAATCTGCGAAAAGGTATCCATGTTATTACTTCTTGTCTTATCCATGGACCGTGACCTCCATGGTAGTGCGAAGAGGCCACCGGACGCAAGTCCTTGTCAGCGCGGGAGGTCCCGCACAGTTGTTCCAAATGGACGAAAAACGCGTCAAAATTCCGTTTTAAGCGAATTTGGTACGAAAAAATGATGTCCATTTTGTTCCTTCAGTTGTCCATTTTAAGAAACAACTTCCTTCCGTTCGTCACTCATTTTAATTGATAGAATCTAGGGGGTATACCACGCCAAATGCAGAAGCCCACGATACTCCCCACTTTTTATGGCAATTTTTTCATATGGTTCCTCCATCGAAAAATTGTTCCATTCTTTTCAGTGACCTTGAGTAAAACAAACGCTCACCCCGAATATTCTGCAAAAATTCACAAAATTTCTGAAAAAATGCAAGAAAAATGTCTCTTATGCGATAAAAATTAATGGGTAGGTCATTTGAGCCCTAAGTTACATTGAAGTTACCGTCTTTTTATTAAGCCATCGTGGATACATTTAAATTGTCATAATAGTTTTAACGGAGTTTGTTTCAGATCAAAAAATGGTGAAATGGAGGACAATGTTGACCCTTGGTTTGAACATCTTACGTCAAAACTATTATGAAATGATGTATTAGATCATTGGTATAAATTTACTTTAATAACTCGTTTTAGAACAAGGGATCAAATTATTAAACAAGGTATAAAAAATATATTTCCGTATTATCCAAACACAATAAATTGATAATACCTTAATTTTTACATGATACTAAAATTGTATTTGTTCTGCGTAGAGAACATGACAGAGATAACTTTATTTAATTTTCTTCAGTGGAATAACTGCGTTTTTTTTTAAGCCTAATGATCTTCGTTATGGTAAATTAATAACTTTTCCATACACATCGATTAATTTCTTTTTATATTATAAAATAGTAACATGTAATAAATTAATAAATACTAATTAATTAGTTTTTTTATTTGGATTTGATTTTGGATGCAGCAAGGAAACCAAAATTTTATACAAGAAATTGAGAATATACAATACAAGTAGAACAGCGGATATTAAACATGCTAATATAAACGCGTAAACGTCCAGTAATGCCACCTGCCACCATGACAGCTCAAGGGCAGGTGATTTTAAAATATCTTCACCATTTCGAATGACGTATTCAATCCAAAAAATCGCAGTGTCCATGGCACTCATTGGTCGATCTCGGAAGAGTCTTGACTGCAATTTTGCATTGTCTCTGTAAAATAACGTATTTTATTAATAAATTATCTTGATGTTCTGATGCTTTATTATGCAGAGAAATGTGTTAATTAATTTTTCTCAATGTATATATCGCCGTCCACACATAGAGAAAAATGAATAATGGAACCACAGAAAACAGATAGAAATGGTAGTAACGTCTAGTAATAGTAGAATCAACATCGTGAAACATTATAGTTGATACTACGTTACTTTCACAATTCAGAATATTATGAAATGTACCATACAATAACTATATGAACTATGATAATTTTCATTAAGAGATTATTTTCCTTCAATCAAGTTTATTACATCTACGTTCCCAGATAGCAACGTGAGCTCACATAAGATGCATAATGGAAGTCACAAATGAGCTTAAATGCGCTCCATGTGAGTGCTATTTGTGTTCTCCAATCAGATGCCGACCGTCACTCACATGAGTCTTCCCTTATTGAATAACCCATTAAGGCCTGAAATGGCATTTTTTATACTTCATTTTCAATCAAGTATTTCGTATCAAAATCAAAATTGAAAACAATTGAAAATCCTATTGTTTTCGAGGTCACTCTTCAAAATTCCGAGGTCAAAATTGAGTTTCAGACATCAGGAATTCCAATATGGCGCCGAATTTTAAAAAGAATTCCAAAAAATTGGGAATTATTTATTCCTATCGATTTTTTTCGAGCTATTAGAATATTCGAAATCTTTTGGAACCGTTCATAATGGTGCATAAAACAGTTCAATTTTAAGAAAAAATTTTACTTTTATACCTCACATCATTGTAACGACCTCAAAATGGCGTCAACAATGAAAATTTCTGAACATTCTAAATGAAAAACTACGTGCTGTTATAAAAAAATGCTAAAAATGAAAAGTTCTTAAAATTAATCGAGAAATATAGTGGAATTTTTTCAGATTTTTGTGATGACATTTTGAGAAATTTTTTTTCAACATTTTTTTCAAAATTATAATTTATTTCTGAAAAAAATTTGGTGTATTCATTTATGAATTGTACGAGTTTTTTGTTCTTTGCAATTTTTTCCAAAAGTTGATAGTTTTTTGGGGGAAAAAATCTTCAATTATAATATTTGAAATTAATTTCCTCGAAAACTATCGAAAAAATTTAAACTACTTCTAACTTTTCAAAAAATTTGCAAAGAATAAATAATTCTTAGAATTCGTCAAAGAATACACTAAATTTTTTTCAGAATTTTTCGTAAATAAATTAAAATTTTGAAAAAAATGTTGAAAAAAAATTTCTCAAAATGTCATCAAAAATTTTTAAAAAAATTCCACTATATCGCTGGATGAATTTTAGGAACTTTTCATTCTAGGCATTTTTTTTTTAAAGTTCGTAGTTTTTGAGTTAGAGCGTCCAGAAATTTCTCAAAGAAATTTTCATTGTTGATGCCATTTTGAGGTCGTTTGAATGATGTAGGGTATAATAGTAAAATTTTTTCTTAAAATTGAACTATTTTATGCACCATTATGCAAGGTTTCAATAAAATTCCAATATTCTAATAGCTCGAAAAAAATTGATAAAAAAAAAAAATTCCCAATTTTTTGGAAATTTGTTTCATATTCGGCGCCATATTGGAATTTCTGATGGCTGAAACTCAATTTTGACCTCGGAATCTTGAAGAGCGACCTCGAAAACAGTAGGATACGTACATTTCAATTGTTTTCAATTTTGATTTAGATATGAAATACTTGATTGAAAATGAAGTATAAAAATTGTCATTTTAGGCGTTAATGGGTTAATGTGCGCATGCACAAACCACTAACTTCTTGCCACACAGGCATATTCAACCCGACGGCGATTGGTTGCGCACCGAGACTGTTAGCCAATCATTACAAGTACCACAATAGTCTCATACTGTATGTGAGCACTGTGCGCAGAAGCGAATATTTTTTTGCGCATGCGCACTCCAATCCCGTATATTTACGCCTTGCTATCTAGGTTACTGCGGTAAAATTGTTCCATTAACTACATTTTTTCTCTCTATGCATATTTAAATTCTACCCACAGGCCAATAGGACTCGAAAAGAATGTATTGTCGAACATTTTTAAAAAAGTAAACATAAAAATGGTTATATATTTTTTATAAATATAATTTCAATTATGTGTGAGCTGCGTATCATTACATTACATCAGATGGTTCAGCATTGTATTAAAGACTTATCTTTCATAAGAGACAAATATATAATTACTAAAGTCTGTCGATGTACATATATCTTAATATACACATATTGTATATAAAGTAGTAACGAAATTTGGTGTACATTCATTTAAAAAAAAAACAAGTAAAAGAGCCCTAAAACACATACTTTGAGTTCAGAACATACATATACCTATAGTTTTTATGATCAAATTTAATACTCTATGTAGGAAATTAACATTATCTAATTAGCAATTGATGTGAAAATGTAGAAATTAAAGATGACAGAATAAAATGTTCCAGATTCGCGCTCTGTAAAGGCAATTCTAATTACTGCAGCCGGGTTTGTAGAAAATACCAAAGAGATTAATTGAGAACTGACTGAAAATTTTCGGAAATAAATGAAAATCTAGTATTTCTGACAGTTCTTGATCAGTTCTGAATTAATTTCATAGATTAATCAAATTGGCTAACAGCTGGTTGTTACAATGCACTGTTTAAATTGCCACGTGAATATTGATCAGGTCCTAATCAACATGTAATAGGACATGTCTTACCAGGCACTCTTGGTTGGTAGTTGATCAGGCTCCTATAAAAAATTATTTCGGTTCTCCTTATCAGCCAATCCTAATCGGATTTCATGAATTTACTTCAGATCCTGATTTTTAGAATCCAATTGATCAGGTCATTATCAGCATTTAATAACACGTGTCATGTCAGGATTTCTAGGTTACCTGATCAAGCTCTAATAAAAAATTATTAAGGTGATAAACTGCGATCAGTTTGTCTGAATACTTTTCAGGTATGATCAGGAATGTAACGTTAAAATGCTTAAAATTCAACTCTAGAATAGCCTTTATATATTCATGATAGATATGGATTCAGATATGGATTCATGATAAATAAATAGCCTTTATATATCATGAATCCTGTGCCATTAATAAAGTAACAAACAAACAAACAAACAAATAATAGTAACCTGGCGAATATTCCTGAATGGTAATCTATTCAGGCAACCTGAATATTGATTAGAGTCCTGATCAGCAACATGCCTTATCAGACATTCTTATCCCATACCGATTAATATCAAAAATTGATACAGTAGAGTTTTTTTTAAATTCTAACGTAAAAATTCTTAAGGTTTATTTCTGATGAATTATATTCAGACACATTAATCAGAGTTTTCTGAAACTGTGTAAAATTTCGCTTTTATATTTAATTCTAATCTCCATTTTATTCTAGAATAGCACTTTCGTTTATTCCTGGAATTCTAATAACGTTTAGCAGAACATCGAATAACCTGCGAAAAGCAAGGGAAAACTACGTCCAAAATGTAAAGAAAAATTACTTTTTTAGTATGAATTAGTTGTACGAAATTTTTCAAATGATAGACTAAACGGTACCTTTAATACTCAATTAATAACTATTAGGAATTACAATACTTGAAAAGTTGTTGACAGTTTGTAACGAGTAATTTTGACAAAGATATTCAATACGAGGTAACTCTTACTACCACGCGTCAAATAGCGTAGAGGCTTGTTGAATTGAACTTTTAGATTGTCATATTAAATGTGGAAATATTTTGTAAGACCAGTTGCATGTAACTCAAATTCTATCTCATCTGAAGAACTCTGTTTGCATTTCGTCTTCAGAGCCGTCACCACGTTCCGTATATTTTATTTGAAAGGTTTAAGAAATGTGTAAATCGTTTCCGTTAACTCCATTGATGTTGGAATTGAAATACCTATTTTCCACTTTTTAATATAATATCGTAGGTATTCGGAGTCGTAAAGAATTTATTTTCGATATTTACAAACTGTCGTTCAACGGTATGAATAAACTAAAATTAAAATGTTTCTTGACGAGTAAATCAGACAAAAACTTCCGTCAGCTCGATCAGGAATAATGCAAATTTCACTAGAAAAATTCACATTTTCCATATGATGTTAAAGATGGAAAGGTTGCATTATTTTAAGATTTGTCTAAAATAGCGATTAACGCATACGTTTGCATAACATTTCTGTTTTATAAAGACTGACAAAAGTTGCTATTTCATCGAAACATTTAGCGTAAGACTGCAAAATTTCCAGTTGCCTTAACGGATTAATTTTTGTTATATTTAATGTTGATGTATATCAACTTTAATTCTTGTAAATATCCTTTATTGCTTTACGGTAACTTCTGCGAAATTACATATTTCACCGCGCGAAATTCCCAGAGTTCAAAACGTAAACATTCAGCACCGCGACTCGAAGTAAATAATTGTTCCCATTTACGTTATCATAATTAAGAATAATTAATTAAATAATTCAATAATCATATATCAATACGATTTGCATGTTTTTATCGTTGCAAGTCTGCACCCCCCAATCCTGTCTTCCTCAGAAATACCAAAAGTGGTCCTTTTCATGAAATATATCACATAGCATGAGTAGAAATAAATAAAAATATAATATGAAATGCATACAAAAAGTGGTAAAACAAGAATAAAATATAGAAAAAACTCGGAAAATCACACAAAACAAAAATCAATTATTAATGCAGAATCCTTCCACAACCTCCCCGATGACTTATCAACTAACGATATGGAGAAACTCAATAAAACTATAGTAGTAATTCTGTATTGTCCATGTTTAATTTTACAGTCTTCATATGTTCATAATCAGCTATTGAAAATTGGTAATTATTGATATTTTAATCAAATCACATTTGTTTTGTAATATACGATCCGCTCAAATGTTTAACTATTGAATTATCCACACCATTATTGAAAATCGCTATTTTGTACCAGAATGTGCAAAGTGCCATTTTATTATTTCCCGTGCGTAAAGTGGCCTTTTTTCTTGCGCCCGTTTTGGCGCCAGGATGTTTTGGCGCGAGACTATTTGACTCAGGGTTATGTCTCGAGAATCATTTTAGATCAAAGTTCATACAGTAAAATGGAGGAAGCGGAGAAATGACAACGTCACGAAACTAACCTAACCTAACCAGTCAGAACTCTGCTTACCCCTAATATTGCCTAAAAGCATATACGTGCCCTGAAACTAACCTAACCTAACGAATCAGAACTCTGCCTATCCCTAATAATACCTAAAAGAATATGGCGGCATAGGGAAATTTTGTCCAGGGAAATCCTGACGAGGAAATTACTTCCAGGAAGTTGTTACATAGTTTATTTATGGACAACCTTGTAGCTACTTTAAAAAAGGGGTGGAGCGCTAAAACTTCTGACGCCAAAACAGCGAGTCAAAACGACCAGGCGCCAAAACGGTCGCGCCAAAACAAACTGTTTTTTCCAATAATCTAGGGAGTAATATCCACTCGATTTTACGCACATGTTACAAAAAGCACTATTTTAATTTATTGCATATCAAAAATATATATAAATTTTCATCCATAACGGCGTAAAGCGGCAAACTATGACAGTTATTAGCCAATTGGTGTGTTTTTTCTCTTATTTAAATAATAAACAAATAACCTTAATTCAAATGGATACTTCAATTTGCTAGAAATAATAAGATATGTTTGAAATAATCACCTGTAAGTCGGGTCCGTTAAAATTGCATTCAATGCCGCATCAAACGTTTCTTCGTTGATTTCATTTAACCTCAACATTAATGCAGTTTTCTTTCTGACATAAAGGGCGATATTTCGGGGTTGATCGCCAAATATAGGAATGCCGATCAAAGGAACTCCGTAATAAAACGCTTCTTGTGTGCTCATGAGTCCTCCATGCGTTATGAATGCAAGTGTATTGTTGTGGGCTGTAATATAAACAATATACGTTAGGTATTGGTTGAAAAGTACCTTATACATGCCTTTTAGTGCATCAGTTTACCATAAGTCACACCAGCAATGAGGTGTATTATTTTAAAGTTTTAAGAGAAACAATATAAACAGAAGGTCCGGAAATAAATGCCTAATATCAAGATAATGCACCTACTCATTCAATGTTGCTTCTGATTTTTTCCAAGATGACTATTTTGGTGGGAGCTTATAAGTATCGATCCTAACGTATCCTAAAGTATACATACCAAGAACTGGAACTTGAGGTATCCATGATGATACTCGAACATTTTCCGGTAATCCAGGTGGTAGTTTCTGCTTGTCTGCAATTTTCATCAATACGCGAATTGGTGCAATTTTTGCAAACGAGGCATAAATTGCATTTAGTGTATCTATTGGTAATGTTTCTATGATCACCATTGACCCCAAGGTAAAATAGACGACTCCATTTTTACTCTCGTCCATCCATTGTTTCAATCCCTGCAAAACGTGTATTTGCTAAGTAATAATAGTATTTTAACAACTACTTCAATTTTGATCTACACTATCGTGAAGATTAATGTTGTTACTATTATAGTCCTTTATAATTATAAAGTCTTTCCTATAATATTTAACAAATTCATCATTATATCAACGAATATCGCCAGAACACAATAACTATTACAGCTACAACCGGACTTTAATTACAGAGCTCGGCTTTGGTACCGGATTTCCGAATCGACATTAGTAGTGTTTCTTTTCATGTAACAAGAAAAAGCTATCATCTAAGGAAGCATTAAAAAGGTAATCAAAAGATCCTACAAGTGACGTTTTTTATTGGGGAAGTTTAAGTCGACTTCAGATTTGCAATAAAGCATTTAATGTAAAGAAATCATAAAATTTTCCTCATAACCCTCAAAAATATTTTTTTAGATTCCGTAATTTTTCATGGAACAAAAATAATAGTTCAAAGTCAGATTATAATATGCTATCATTAACGAAAGAAGTACTTACTGGCGAGAATTGATCATCATTTTCTTCCACGTGTAATCCCGCCACCTGGATTAAGGAAGCTGTTAACGGCTTAACTCCATTTATCAGAGGATGCGTGTTCACTAGCGTTAAAGCAATATTACGTTCAATTTCTCTGATATTCGGCATGTCTGGTTGAATATATTTCCTCATGGCTTCCGTTTGTCTCTTTTCAGTTATGGCGTTAAATCTATAAACGCTTCTGTAATGTAATACCACATTCTTTACACGTTCCCAAAATTCCATTTTACCTAAAGTGTGGGTAAATATTGACGGGACAACTGCAAGGTTGTCACAATTCGCAATAAATTCGGTAATCCAAGGCATCTCTACTGTCGTGGATAAGGCGACTACTGGAACTTTCAAAAAATGTCCAAAACCCATGTAGCAGTTAGCTCCAAATGCCTATAGACAAATATTTTAAAAAGCATCATTAGTATGGAAGACAATATTAAGTGCAAACAATTGTAACATTAAATAACGCAGTGCAATGCACCGTGTTGATCTTCTGTAACATTATGCAACGTTACATAATATTGTGCGAAATTATGTTTGACCGTCATACGATCGAAACTGGCTATTTATACCTGAATTACACGTCGAACAATCCTACACTACTGAGTTTACCACGACTCATTGTGAATGCGATGATTCAAACAATTATAAGATCACGCATTCTTGGAGAGAAACTTGATTTAAATAGATGGCATCAGTCAATGAGAAAAAAACATATAAAAGGATAATTTAATATTTATCCTTTAATTTTGGTTAGGTTCAAACTTTCTAAATAACATGTTTCAACATTTTCATTTAAAGTTTATCATTCCAAATGTTACAAAACAATTGATAATTTCAAAAAGTTTCAAAAGTGTTTTTAAGTACTACATGAAAACAGATATATATAGGGCCATTATTAAAATAACTTGACTGAATAATTAGAGAGCTTAAAACTGTTCATGTTCTCCAAATTGCTGAGAAGAAGAGCGGTACTATGATTATTTACGATTACTTCATTGCAACTGTCAATCTTATCCATCTTACGCATGTCGTCGATTTAAACTGACTAGTCTAGACTATGCACACAATGTTTGAGAAGCAAAATAAAGTCCGTTTGAAATACCTAAGAAAAGTGGATGTAGCATGCTCCTTTTGATACATAAAAGTGCTAAAAAATCATCGGTTCAAAATCGTAACAAATCCTGTTCGCAAGAAAATAACTTTATTGTTTAGTAAAAAGTACTAATAATTGTTTTTTTTTAAATATCAGCTCAGGAATGTATTTTATCACAAAAGTGTTCAGATATAACTTTTTGGGAGTTAAATGTTCTTTTCAACGAACCCTACTTTAAGGTCTCAAAAAATCATGCTATTCACTTTTCTTAGGTATTCCAAGCAGACTTTTTTTTGCATCACAAGCACTAAGTGCAGTTAAACGCTTTATGTAATAGAAGCTCTAAAATAACTAAATTATTACTATTTTTTATATTAATTTGTTATTATTTTTCATTGAATTTCTTATTGGATTTTTTGCTACGATTGGCAATTAATAAACTAGGATTACAGACCGACTTATTTTACCATCGGAACCATTTACCGAAACAACGGTCGATGCTGCAATATAACACGTGGTTGGACAATCATCATCTTTCTCGCAAGTGGTAAAATCACAATTATGAGCATATATAGCACACTAATTCCCCCCAAAAAGACAAAAAACTCGTTATATGTACTGGGATACAATAAGATTCAGCGTTAATTGTCAGGAATATTGCAAATTGATGTTTTAAAACAATTACTTTATGGTATAAATAACACTTACTAGTGGTATAAGTAGATTTAGGCTGGAAACCATTAATTAGCATGTGTAAACATCCATCCAAGACTTTTAACAACATTTTTATTATCAGCCTGTGAGTTGATTTGGATGATAAAAGTAAACAAATTAAAGTAAATTTTACTCCCTGGTTCCAAGCCAGAACTGCTTTGTTACAACATGAAGACTGAACGTTGCAACAATCTTTTCTCTCTGACGTTTTCAGTTTATGTTATGTTCTCCAACACTGTATAATTGTTTGAATAATATTATTCTAGTACGATTAGTATGTCTAAGCCACTATTATTTTGTGATCTTTCAAAATCTGTCATCAGAATTCTTTCAAAATATAAACAAAAGAAGTTATATTTGTTTATTTAAAAAAAATACGATCTTTTTCACTAAAAACTTAAAATGATATTTTTGCACCGAAATCGGACCAAAAATGTCTAGATACTATAACAATTTTGCGTCCAAGTTATCATGAAATAGTTATAAAGAATGATTATTTAAATAATGATTCAGTCGCGAATTTTTTCAAAACCATATTTTCCTTATTTCAAACAGTATTTTTGAAGTGTATTCAAAATTTGAACTTTAGAAAGAATTTCCTACACTAGTTATCAGAAATCGTTATAAATAATGATTATTTAAACAATGATCTTCAAAATGGGAAGGTGACCATTTTGAAATTCAAGATGGCAACGTCCAATACGACAGCTTGAAGCCAAAAAGTTTAGGCTATTTAAAATTCTGTCAAATACAACAATGTATTTTGATGAAATTTCCATAAACTTTGGTGTATTGTGGTATTTTAGGTCGCTGATTACGAATCTATCAGATTTCTCAAATTCACAATGGCGGATCCAATATGGCCGACGAAAATAGACAACATTTGTCGAGTTTAGTGAAAATTTGTATATAGGATTTTTTGGGGAAATGGTGGTTCCAACATGGCGGACGAAATGATATAAATAATAGCCGCTGAAAATCAATCAGAAAATGCGGACGTTTGGACGTTAATGGGTTAATATTATATCCTAGTCTCCAAGTTATTGAATTAATAACATTTTTATTAGAAAAATTCCCATACTGTCTGGTTTGATCGTGATATATCTACTGTACAATAAATATATTTCTTACTTTTTTTTTAGATTATATGTCAACATTTCCTATACATAAAATCGTTTCTCAGGAAACTAAAATAAAATTAAAAAGTGACAAATTACAGAAAAATGTTGAATTTATAAATGATGAATAGTAAATATTAAAAATAATTGAATAGAAAACACCACCATAATAATAAATTAAAAAATTGACTTTTCGGCTTGGGTTTGTAGCCCTCGTTAGCAAAATATATGTAGACTTTTAAAACAGTTAAATAACTTATATAAATAAAGAACAATGAAAAAATAGACCTTTCTTTGTGAATAGACCGCTCTCCATCAGTAATGAGTATTGTTTATGTACTAATTAATTATCAAGTGAACATCTCTAGGAAAGAACAACATAAAGCAATTTGAACAAATATTATATAAAAATTTCTGCTTTCTAGTGGGAAAGAAACGACCTCTATTCGTAACAGATGTAATATAATAATAATTTATATCAAAATATTATAAATATCCGGTAAATTAGGCTGTTTAAATCTAATGTTAACAACCCTTGTGAAGTATTTTTTTGTAAAAATTGTATTTTTTCTGTGATGCTCTTCGTAATGGAGTTTTTTTAATTTCATCATTTGGACTATTTTATACCAAGAGTTGCAGAGTTCGTGAATTATTTTCGCAATGCAATTATTGATCATTTGTATAAGGTACCCATTTTCAAGTAATGTGCTAAACAGTATTCAAGTTTTTGTTTCTCTGAAGAGTGTTTCTGATAATTTAACCGCCCTATCTATGAGTCCACACTAATAAACCACACTAAGATTGTAGTTTAAATCGTGATTAGACGTAAAATGAAATCATTATCTTTCCTAATACAGTAGAGTCCCGGTATAATTGCGTCTCTCCATATTTATGTCCCATCATATTTGCCCGGTTTCGTCTCTTTACATTTACCTAACGCCGCTCTCTTTTTCGGCTACTTTGCGGACTAGGACCTCAGGAAGAGACTGTTGTGACGTCACGAACATAACGCTACTGAGGGGAGTGGGAGAAGCGGCGCTCCCTTACTTTTGGTAAATATAACGGGATTCTACTGTAATAAGCATATCTAAGATCCTGATTTTATTGGTTTGTTCTATTTCTCGAGTGAATGCAGTTCGATGTTTGTTAAACTATTGAAAGTATTAAGAATGTTATCTTCTTTGTCTACAGGGTATACCACAAGAATATCATCAACGTAACGAATCTAAAAAAGATGAATAGTAAGGTAAATGTTCCGATAGCCGAAGACTTCAGAAACGAACAGTCCCAGTAGTCGAAGGCCGAATAAAGCATTAAAACTCTTTGAATTGGATTTGTACCAAAATTTAATTGTAAATGACTTTTACTCTATTTTTTTTTTTAGATTTTCAGAATAATTAAAATATTTCTTCTAAATAGGTAAAAACCCATTTTTTGTCGAATACGCGGACATGATAGGCTATAGCTACTATAGGACATTTACCTTAGTCATTACCCATCAGTCAACAAAATTACGTGAAATGCCACGTCGAAAGTTACGTCAAATGTAACGTGCATTATCACTTCCAATGTTACATCCGAATTTATGATATTATTGTACGTATTAATGGATATTTAACGTAATATTGGACATAATTTACTAAGTGTTTGAATGTCCTTTTGTCTAAATCAATTTATTTATCAATTATCATAAATATTTATTAATAATCAGACATTCGAACTTTGGCAATTAAAACTAAACCCCAACGCAGAGCACGGTTTTTAAGTACGGTATTACTCGGGCCTTTTAAAGAATATCTTTCAAAAAAATGTTAAAGTTCTAGTTACTGAAGAAAATGAGGTGAATTTGGCATACCTGCTTTGGGATGAAGTTTATAGTTCCATATACCTTTAAAGTAGTGTGAAATAATTTACATCCGACAATATCATAAGTTTGTATTAAATTATAAATTACTGAACGGATTTTTTAACAATATAATACGTATTCTAATTGTTGCATAAGGAATTAAAAAAAAAAGATTATTCAAAAATTAAGAGATACCGCATACTCTTTCCCTAACCTAACTATTCAACACCTAATTGAGGTAATATCGACATATATGGACAAAAAAGTGGTGAATGCTCGTTTATTCTAATTCGTGTTAAAAATTTAGTAAAAATTCAACTTAAGAACAATATACGTTTAACGAAGAACTTAATCAACTTATTTACAATAACTGCAAACAGTTGCAAAATCATGATTGCGTGAGGAACAGCATACAATGTAATGGATGGAAATGGACACGCTAACAGGTTAACAAAAGAAACGTTAAATTAACCCATTTATAAATTCAATGAAATTCTATATTTTTATATCTAACAACGAGACGAAATTCACTTGAGAAAACTTAAAAAACAATTTAGTTTAAAACAAAAACATACAAGAAGTATAAGGAAAACGGTTGTTAAAATCAACTAGTGTACCGCTAATTATTATCATTGCCAATTCAACCATTCAAGTTCGTGTAATTCAAGGTGCAAAATGCTAGAGCGAATGTAAAGTCAAAATATAAACTGGAGTAAACCAACAAGTAAATATTATAAAGTGAATATGACATCCCAATTGACATTTTCTAGATGGTTTTGAATATTTTGTCAAACTACGTAATCAATCCAGTTGATCAAACTATGACATTTTGGCTGTTTTGACCTTGTAACCCAATCGAAACGCAATAGTCCATAATTTTGGACAAATTTGCTCTTTATGTATTTTAATTTTTGTTTTACAAAATTTTCTCTGAATAACTTTGAAAAAATTGTCAGGCAACTTTGACTTGTCGGTCACGCGGCCTGATTTTTACCACGTGGTCAAGAACATCTGGAAAATTTCAATACCGATGTACAAATGACTGACGTTTTTGATAAAGGGTGGAAGTATTTCGCTCTGGATGTTAGTTTACATTTATTTGAATAATTTATATTCAATCCTGCCGTATTCATCGGGGTTTATATGATTCAGAAGCAAATGACTTCTTTGTGAGAGTACTTCGCCTATTGACAAATTTAATTACACGTGTCTGACAGAGAAATGAAAAGTCACATTGATTTAATAAATAGCTGTATCGTAATACAACCAACTTATTAACTTGAATGTGTGAAGAGACTTATAATCACCTCCGTGACAAGCACATCATAAGCCTTTGGATTTTGACGAAGGCTGGCAATGAATGTTTGCATTTCCTTCAGTCCCAACATGTCGCACACTTGGTTCCCATATACGTTGGCTATGAAAGGAACAGCATCCTGGCCAACCCTCATAGCATGATTAATTGTGAAATTGTTGACAAGTTTGTCCAAATGACCATCAAGATTGATAATATGATTGTAATTCTTCGGTGGGTTCTTCAGTGGAAAATGCGCAATCACGTCCACCGTATGACCTCTGACAGCTAAACCTTTCGCCAATGCTATGAGCATATTGCTATGGCTTTTCGAGTTGAAGGGAAAAATTGCCAAAATCCGATAAGCATCACCCGGCAATGCTAACAGAGCCATGAATAAACAAAAGGCTATTTTTAACAGGTTCATATTTCACTATTTTTTTGGTCACACAACTATAAGAGGTTCTTTACTAAGGGTCACTTGGATCGAGCAAGACGCACGCAAAGATTGGTTCAGAGGACGTTATTGTGCTACTATCCTTGTGACCGTTACGCTGCTAAATCCGAATGACACTAAACGAAGATTCTCGAGTACTTCTTGCAGATGCAATAGACGAGATCTCCCACTCGTGCGAATTTTCATTTGAAGTAAGATTGGGTATCAGGAAAAAATGTTCACGTGTTCTCAAACAGTTGATGATATAGTTCCGCATATGAAGGTGTCGATATATAATAGAGCACATACACGTGTTGGATAGTTCAGCACGAATGATACCGTAATTATTTATCTCCGCGGTGGCAATGATCGTGTTATGACGCAACTATACTTTAGTAGATTTGTTATTTTTCTATTTATTGTTACTCATGATAAGTTGGCAGTTTGGAAAATTCTTCTAATTATAGATATCATCATTTTCGAACGCTCTACCAAAATGTTAGGTTGTTTTCGTTCACAGGGTTAAGAATTATGTACTTCTCGAAAGAAAAGTACAGGAAAAAATAATTAAAATCTGTAATTAAGTAAGTGTTGGGAGTTTTAAAAGTCAACCAAAAAGTCTACAATTTGCAATTTCAAAGTTACGCAATGTGCTTTGATAGCACAGAAAATCCGGAAACTTCAATTCATTTTGCTTTTTGTCCGTTCCGAATTAAGAGTTTAAATTGACTTCAATTGATATGACGAACAGAATGAAATTAAGGAAGAAAACCACTTGATTAAAGAAAATCTGTCTTGATTTATTCAAGAATAACCGTTACAACGAACGTAATCTACAATATTTTAACTACACTTCTGAGGACCTAAAGGAAAAATAAAATTACGACCAAAAGTAATTTCAATTTGTTCGACTATTTCAAGTTGTTCATTTGTGGGCATTAATTAAGTTGTAGGAAATGTAAATCACATGTTATGTTAATTGATTTGAACTTCATATACCAAGTTTATTGAGATATTTCCTTTCTTTTATCTGCAATTTATATCTAACATTCGATATATGTTGAAGGTGATATTATTGACACATCACTAAACAAATAAAATTATCACGCTATTTTGTAAAAATAATGCAAAAAATAAAAAAACAAATTACTTATATAACAATTTTGAAAAATTTTCGTTTAACCAACTTTCCTGACAATTTGAACTAAAACGCGATCGGTGATTTTGAGTTATAAAAAAGGAGTTTTTTCAATCTATTTTTTATCAATCTTGTGTTGATAGAAAGCTAAACATTTTTTACGAAAATGCATTCCTTGAATGTCCAATCGATTAGCAACATTTAAATATTTTTTTACTAAATGTCACCGTTTTTAGAGTAAAAATTTATTTTTAAACTTTAATTTAAAAAATATATTACATTTGACTGAATTGGCGATTATGTTACTTTTAAATAAGATAAGGACTCGAAATATTTTACAAATATCGACCCACAACAGTTTGTTCTTTGCATGGAATGATCATATTGACATTTGTGGATTTTTCATTGCGTTCTTATTCAAATTCCGCATTTTTTTAAATTATTTTGTAAACCTCAGGAAACACATACCTACAACCCGTTTCGTCCTGAAATGCCGTAAATTTTGACTTCTTTTCATCAGGTGCTTTCTTAGAGAAAAAAAATCACTCAACCGTTTTGATATAACATACCTATTGTATTTTTTCTCGAACTTTCTAAATCCGGTTTCAGATTGACCATATCTGCCGCCATTTTTTTACTATGGTGGTTTAAACATATAAAAATTGTGAATTTTGAAAAAATTTCTTCAAATAATCGTATTTTTGAACAGGAAAGCGTGTTCGGGACAAGTTAAGTCTCTGTATCTGGTGGAGTAATTAGTTACACTAAACGATAGGATGGTTATTAATTCTCCATTCAAAATGGCGGCTTCAAAATAACGGTTATTATTATTATTATTATTATTACGACTTTATTGGCCTTATTAAAATAGTTACAAACAATAAATATACATATAAACAGATATGCCAAAAGGCGAGCCACAGCTGATGCTGTTTTACAGACTGACCTCAACGGGTGTGGTACAATCAAAGTTACTCAGGTACACATACGGTAAAAATACAAAATGGTAACAGTAAAAACAAAAAAAAAACATACATTAAAGTACACGCATATAAATATGAGATATGATCCGCTGGTTTGTAATAAAAATCAAATAATTTGAAATTAATGATACATAAGAAACATTGCATAGCGACTTCATTATCGAATTTATTATTTACAGCGCTTCAAATAAAAATCTCTAACTTTATGTACAAAAATTAACGGAAGCTCTACTAATTTTCGCAAACTTAACGGAAGAGCATTGAAAATAGTCGGAACGATACAGGCAAACGCACCTTTATATTTTGCAGTTGAATAACGCGGGTGCAATAACATCTTCGTCGTAACTAGGCGAACATTCGTGCGACCTCTACCAAGCATTTGGAGGCTAGTGTATAGATACTGTGGTATTTTTTTGGTTAATACACGAGATGCAAGAGACAGTATTCTTACGTGAAGCCGCTCTCGCATGTATAGCCACCCAGAATCCAAAAAAACTTGCGAAATATGATCAAATTTACGGATACCGTACGCATATCTTATACAAGAGTTTTGGACTGCCTGAACTCTACGCCATTCATTTTCAGAAATGCATGGTCCATATACGGATAGACAATACATTAGATTAGAGAGAACAAGCGAATCGCATAGACGGAGTTTGATCTCATGTGATAATTCATGTCGCAACGGATATAACTGACGAAGGCGCATATAAGAAATACCTATTTTTTTTGTAATATGAGGTGAGAAGCACCAATGACTGTCAATAATTAATCCGAGATTTCGCGCTTCCCGAACCATCGGGACATAATTTCCCTTTACCTCAATTTTAATATTATCAAAATCAATGGCCGCAAGCTGCTTCTTGCTGCCAACTATCATGAACATTGATTTAAGAGGATTGACAATAAGGGCGTTTTCATTTGCCCATCTGTCAATGCACCCCAAATCAAGCTTCATTTTTAGGATGGCTTCTTCAATGTCATTTGCGCGACAAGGCAACAAAACTTGTGTGTCATCAGCATATGTTTTCATGCTTACATAATTGCAACATTCATAAATATCAATGGTGAAAATAATAAAAAGGAGAGAGCTCAGTTTCGCCCCTTGCGGAACACCACATGGGAGCATCATACTGTCTGACAGAGAAGTATTATGGTTTACAGTTAGTTTAACCGATTGAGACCTGTCACTCAAGTAACTACATAAAAGAGAACAAGATTCCCGATAGAATGACAGATCAAGAAACTCGATAGAATGACAATTTTGCAATTAAAAGCTCATGGTTCAAAATATCAAAGGCCCGTGTAAAATCCAATAATGCAATAATTGTTAACAGTTTATTATCCCAGTTTTTTAGAATTTCATCTGAAATATTCAAAAGCGATGGTTCTCAGTTAAAATTTTGTTGAAAAATTTCGGGACGATCTAACTCAAAAGCTACGAGCTTTTTCAGAAAAATGTTGAGAATGAAAAGTTCTTAGAATTCATTGAGAAATATAGTGGATTTTTTTTCAGATTTTTTAAATGAAGTTTTGAGAAATTTTTTTTCAAAATTTTTTTGAAAATTCTAATTTATTTATGAAAAATTCTGAACAAAATTTATTGCATTCTCTGATAAATTCTAAGAGTTTTTTGTTCTTTGCAATTCTTTCCAAAAATTGATAGTTTTCGAGGAAATGAATTTCAAATATTATAGTTTAAGATTTTTCTTTCTCAAAAACTATCAACTTTTGGGAAAAAATGCATAGAATAAAAAACTCTTACAATTCATCAGAGAATGCACTAAATTTTGTTCAGAATTTTTCAAACAAAAAAAATTACAATTTTTAAAAGAATTTTGAAAAAAAATTTTCATAAATTCATTTAAAAAATCTGAAAAAAATCCACTATATTTCTCGGCGAATTCTAAGAATTTTTTATTCTTAGCATTTTTTTAAACAAGCTCATAATTGTTCAGTTAGAGCGTCCAGAAATTTTTCAACAAAATGTTCACTGAGAACCGCCATTTTGAAGCCGCCATTTTGAATGGTGAATTAATAACCATCTTATTTTTTAGTCTAACTATTTACTCCACCAGATACAGAGATTCAACTTGATTCGAATACGGTTTCCTGTTGAAAAATACGATTATTTGAACAAATTTTTGCAAAATTCACGATTTTTTTTATGTTTAAACAGCCATAGTAAAAAAATAGCGGCAGATGTGGTCAATCTGAAACCGGATTTAGAAATTTCGAGAAAAAATACAATAGGTGTGGTTATATCAAAACGATTGAGTGACTTTCTCCATGAGAAAGCACCTGATGAAAAGAAGTCAAAATTTAGGGCATTTCAGGACGAAACGGGTTAAGTTCCAAAATTATTTAAGATACGTGAAAAACTTTTATTGTAAATGAACTCATTTCGGTGAGCCACTAAAAATGTTCACAAATGAGAGACTAGAATTATTATTATTTGTTTATTCCGACTGAAAATTCTCAACTGTTTTATTGTTACTTTTATTATTACACCAAAAATTCTCACGTTCTCACGTGAGAATTCACGCGAGACCATAGAACTCACATGAGAAATCAAGTGTGAACTCCAGTGAGATCTCTGAAAATTTCAAGATGACAAATGAGATCAGGCACGTGAGGACTAGTGGCTAAAAACCCATGATTGTTAAAATGAGAAATCAGCTGAGATCTCGACTGAGGATTTCCTCATATACGAACTCATCTAGAAATTCAGAAAAGAAAAATATTCCGTACGCGCAATCACGGAGAAGGAAAGGCTTTATACAAAATAATACTTTTTGTGTTTCTTGAAGTTCATGAGATAATTCTGACTGAAGGTTTTTATTTTTGCTATTTTTCAAAATTTCGCTTGAAATTAATCGATTCGATGTCAATCCCCCAAAAACAAAACTCTCACAAAATGGGGGTTATGTAATGGGAGTTCTCATATTCTCAATTGTGAGATCTCACAGTGAATTCTTAGCTGAGAATTTTCAACAGGGATACATTTTTCGAGCAAAAGATAGGTGAATAAATACTGTAGTGTGTTTGCCCTACTGAAAATTGTCATATGATATGTCATATGAGAATTTGTCTTATGACATCATATGACATATCATATGACATATGAATTGTATTTATTTGGACTTCTTCTCCTTCCCGGAAACTCTCAAACCCTGAATTTCGATTCTGTACTTCCTTTAAAAAATGCAAAAGTCATATGATGTCGTATGATATATCATATGATGTCATATGATATATCATATGATGTCATATGATATGTCATATGATGTCATATGGTATGTCATATGATGTCATATGGTATGTCGGTATGTCATGTGATTTCTCATGTGATATGTCATATGACATGTCAAATGATATGTCATATTATTTGTCATATGGTTTCTCATGTGAAATGTCATATGATATGCACATGGACATGATATACAGCTGACAATTGAACTTATGTGAAATAAGTGGGTCATGAACAAACTTGTTCGCACATTTAGACTACAAAATTGTGTTTTGAAATCGGATATAAAATCTGAAGTCAATTCATATGTCTTATGATATGTCATATGATGTCATAAGACAAATTCTCATATGACATGTCATAAGACAAATTCTCATATGACATGTCATATGATATATCATATGACAATTTTCAGTAGGGTGGTGCAATAATTATACCATATCTGAAAGAACCTCTTTAGTAACCATTTGTTGTGATGAACCCTATGCTTTTAAACTGAATTTGAGTGTTGATATAATCACCTCAGATGTTCTCGGAATAGCAAACGGTTGTGTAATATTTGTTCGTCTCAAAACGTTTGTTGCCGTTTCTGATTACTTAGTGTTCGAAAATATTTCTATAGAACTATCCGAAATAAACAATGCAAATGAGGTAGCTGTTATTTTGACTTTCTCAAACCTTTGTTTTCATTTTTAAACACTACATATGTTGTATTACTGATATAAATTCATGCAATTTTATCAACTTGAATGCTCATACGTTCATCGTTCAGAATTTCGTTAATTTTTCAAAATTAAAAAAAAATTGTTATTTCTATAACAATTTGAAATTTCGTTAAACGTCTATTAAAATAATTGAATGCATATTAGTTCGAAATTATAGAAAAAAAATTCTGTGGGATCAGGATTTGAGCATCAGATGATATTGCAAGGTAATTGCTTCGCTTTAATCTTATATACGACCTGACCTTCAAAAAGTGAATGAAATTACTGTATAATTGAAACGCTTTATGATCTATAATGCAACATTTTCAAAATTACTATATTTATATTCATTTTAATAAGGTAGAAATAGAAACCCTGTCAATTACTCTTTTGTAAAATAATTAGCATTCAGCATGTAGATTTATACACAAAACGCGTACATGTCGTTTACAATCATTGAGAATTTGGCATATCATTAACTCATTCAGATAAATTTATAACCATGTATAGGTACTTATGAAGTTCTTTAATGGTTATTTTATCTGTTGTGATAAAGAAGTATCAGCGCATTACCGTTTAAAAATGATTTTCAAAACTAATGTAATGGAAAAATATATGTATAAGAACAAATCAAACATTGCCCAGCACTGATACAAAAAAATTGCAATATCGTAAGTGTACTAGCTATGGCAAGATGGGCACTAAAATTATGTGATATTTTAAAGTGACCATAAACTTAAAAATAAATTTAATAAAAGATTTTATTTATGCAAAAATGCGATTAAAGTTTCTTGATACAAAATAATATTATATAAACTATCTTTTACATCGTTTTATTTATGTTACGAAGTATAGAACAAAAAATCATTGGAACTATTTTTTAATGCGTTTTATCGTTACTAATGTCCACTAAAGATGACAGTTTAAACTTAAGGCAGGTAGCTGGCATAAGTTCCTTCGACGTCATCTGAAACAAAATAATCCGTCTGATTATTGCATGCTTGTAGTTCTGGTACACGCTATAATAAATCATTTTCATTAATAAACAAAAAATGGCAGACTTGTAAACAAAAACACTTAAGAATCTGTTTTTTTTTGTAATGAGGAAAAAGTTGAATAAAAATGATTATTAAAATGTAATAATAGCCCATTCAAAATAGATTCATCCAGCAAAAAAAATCGACGTCTTTGATTCTTTTGTAACTCTGGGATAATGTTCTACTTCAAATTTCATGGGACACGTGTTTTTTATTTTGACTTAAAAATGCTTCTGAGGCTCTGTAGCGGTATGCCAAACTTTACTTCGAAAATGCAGTATTTCAAGATTTAAAATTTACATTTTTTCAAATGGCCGCCATTTTGGCCCACATTATCCAATCGGCAATCTTGCTTGTTTTCGGAGAACGGCCAAACAAAGATAATAACGATTTTTTACAAGTTTGGCCCCATACATACCAGAAATATGATCCACTATTCTCATATACGACCACTCTTACCTTTGACAAATGAGAAACGGAAAACTTTTGTCCAATAGTCGATTTTTAAAAATTTTTCAAATTTAAATTTTATTGCTTATTCCATATGCGAAATGAAATGATCTATATTTTTTTTCTTTTGAACAAAATTTATAGGGTTTTTACTTTTCTTAATAAATAAGAAAAACCAAGTTTTTGAAAAATAACAATTTTCGGTATTTTTTCACTTCAACTCGTGGTAACTTGCTCAATTTTGAAAATAAATAAAAAAAAACAAAGTTAATATGTTTATAAACAAAAAAACATATGCATTTTTTCCAAGAAAATGTAAATTCTCGTTATCGAAAACTACTTCGAAAAGTGTTTGGCAATAATTATTAAGTATACAAAACGAAAATCGTGTTTCAGAAATATCTATAAAGATATCGATAAGTTTTTAAGACAAATAAAATATAGCCATTCAAAGAAACATATAGAAATAAAATGACAGTACGATATATTAGATTTATTATAAAAATTATTTATTATTAAAAGTACAAAATAAAAGACGTTCAAAGCCTCTTGACTTACGTTAGTCCTGGTCAAGCATTTTTTTAAAACTATTTTTCTAACCAAAAAATGAAACTACAGGAGATTCTGACGATTCTGACGATGAAATCTAATTGTAAACACTTTAGAGACGCAAGCATGTAAAATAGAATGTTTTATTCCCTTGTATTACTAATCGAGGTGTTTTTATATTTATATTTTAAAATGTTTAAAATAGTTTATAATGTAGTATTTCTAAATAATTGTAATTAAAATTATAATTTTAGTGATGTTCGAAAAGGGTGATGTTCACACACATCATCGCACATCATAACACACATAAAATCGTTAAAAAGAACATTTTTATAAGTACAGTAAAACCCCTCTTACTTGAACAGGGTCGAGCCAGCATTTCCCCTCCGACCGTGTTTATTTGAACGCTTACAATTGTCCCCACTTCTCGCGCAATATATCCGTCCGGCGTGAGTAGCGCACGCGCATTGGAATTTGCATCCGCGTAAGAGCGAGTTGTGGGGGTAAGGGGAAGTAGATATCGTTCAAATAATCGAGGTTATTATGTTCAAATAGACGGGGTGTTCAAGAAAGCGAGTGTTTTACTGTACATATACTTTTATTACACCTTTTTGAATAGTTATTCATAATTTTCTGACTATTTAGTTATTAATAAATTAATTTTAATCATCTATAAACGTTGTCGAAATGGAAAAACTTGGTACTTTTTTCATTCTAAAGCTTCCCTATCGAAAACAGTGCAGGATACACTAAAATTGTACAGAAACTTTTTTGTAGAGCACAAAATTTCCTAAAAAAAGTCAGCGAGGGCCCTAGACTAAAGTCAATAGCTTAGCCACGAGCAACGATGGAATATGCCTCATATTTTACAAAAATTCTAAAATATTCATAATTAACTTGTAAGACAAAATTCCAGCGTTATTCATGGATAATCTATTAACTTTAGACTAGAGCTCTCCCTGCCTTTTTTTTAGGAAATTTTGTGCTCTATAAAAAAGGTTCAGTGCATTTTTAGTGTATCTTGCACTGTTTTCAATACGGAAGCTTTAGAATAAAAAAGTACCAGGTTTTTCCGTTTCAACAACGTTTATAGATCATTACAAATAATTATTAATAACTATATCGTCTAGAAATTATGAATAAATATTCTCAAAGGTGCACTCAAATTGGATCTGTTTATAACAATTTTCTTTTTAACTAATTCGAATTGTAACCGTCATTTCAAATTCGTCAGAATCTGTACGGTAACTATAACTATACACTGTAAAAAATGTTGATGTAAATTTACCACGAAAACCGTAGGACACAAAAATACCACTGATAATCGCAGGGAATTTATGAAGAGCTGGTAAAATATAACCTATCAGTGTAAAATTACCTTGGAGCAATGTAATTTTAATACAAGATTAGGGGAATTTTACATCAGTCGGGTTATTTTTACACTGACTGCACCGTGATATCGCACTAATCTATATTGGGAGTTTACATAATTGCTGTAATATTACAATTTTTAATTTTTCCATTTTAATGTAAATTTACCACGATTATCAGTGGTATTTTTGTGTCCAATGATTTTCGTGGGAAAATTACACTTTTATTGTAACATTACTGTGTTTATGGTAAAAATCCTCGAGAAATCATTGAGAACCCTGCGAACAATTTTAGGTACACTGTAAAAAGTGTTGATGTAAATTTACCACGAAAATCGTAGGACACAAAAATACCACTGATAATCGCAGGAAAGTTACCGATACCTGGTAAAGTATAACCTGTTCAATGTAAAATTTCTTTGAAAAGCGGTGTAAAATTTCCGTGGAGCTTGTAAATGTACAGTGATTTTCTAAGGAAAATTACACAAACAATGTACAATTTTTTACAGTTTCTGATGGAAAATTACCATAATTATCACTGGTATTTTTGTGTCCTATGATTCTTGTTGTAAAGTTACAGTTTTATTGTAATATTACTTTATTTATGGTAAAACACCTTCAGAAATCGCTGGAGAACTACAACAAATGTGTATTTTGACCACGAAAATCGTTGTAAATAATTACATTACTGAAATGTAATTTTACTTCCCACTTTTTTCAGTGTAGGATTCTCATGAGAATCACACGAGAATTTGAAAAAAGAACCCTGTAAATTTCATATAAATGTCGTATAGTACTCGCACTATGTTACGGAAACACTATTCGACAATATTTGAGATTTGTATGAAAATTGACCTGATTGTGATGAAATTTTTATGTAATTTCCATAAAATTTCAACTCAAAACATTCATGATTATACGCTCATAAAACTACCTATTAGATTATTTTCTTTCATGTAATAAAACTTTACATATTCCATACGATACTTGTATGACTAATAGATGTATATAACGTATATTTACATCTATAAGGCACTTGTTTCAATTTCTCATGAGATTCTCATAAGAATCCTATAGTTACGTGTACACTTTTTCGGTGACAGCTTGATTTTTACCCCTGCTTGCGTCTTCTGAATAGATTTCGAGCCACTTCATTTGTGGGGAACAATATTTCATTTATACAATATTATCAAACTTAACCTCAATATACTTGTAAAGAAACTTCATTTTATTTGGTCAAATAAATATGTAGCATATGATATATATACCTCTGCGCTCGTTTGATGAGATAAAAAATATCTTCACATAACAAATAACCAAAATCTTTACGAGAAATTCAAACAAGTATATAAACATCAATGATGGCTGCCCGGGTCACGCGCGAAATGGAAAATATTACTAGAGAAATTATATTTTTAACATTGTCAGATGTAATTTCACATTCAAACAGTAATTTCAAAAAGTGTAAAATTACTGCTCTCAGAAGTGGTAATTTATATAACCTACCTACTCTCAGAGTGACAATTTCACAATATTTGTAGTGCTATTAAAGTTTTGGTGTAAAAATACTAGTGATTTTGTACTTTTACACCATTCAGAGTAGTAACTCGGGTGTGTAATTTCACACTTGTGTTGTGATTTTACGAAACCATTTTTTAAAGTGTACTTCCCAAAATGCTGTCGCTTTAAATTTCATTTCGTGTAGTAGGTAGGTTAGGTCGTTTTTAGGATAGTTTTTAACGAACGAGGCTTGTAGAAAATTGCGATCAGCGCCATCATGCAGGTGGCAAACACACTGCAGGTTTCATGTTTGCCAGTATAACCTGTGCGAACATGAGATCAGTGCTTCTATAAGCATCTATATTCGTTAATACATAATAAAATAGATCTGGAAAAGTAAAAGAGTAGACAACATGGAAGTTGATGAAAATAATGAAGTACCTATCGATGCACCGATGGAAATTGCTGGAGGACCGTCGGCATGTTCCTCAGCAACCGCTAATACCGGAATTCGGGTAATGGCATCCTCAGGAACCATAGGTTCGGTCTCGATTAGTCTACATCCTTTAGTGATTATGAATGTCAGTGAACATTGGACACGTCTTCGAGCACAGGAAGGCTCAGATCAACTAGGTATTTACACTTACACCATGTAAACATGTTCCCCTATTTTAAAAAAGTTTTACTTCGCTAACGATCTGTCAAAAAATAAGAATCTCAATATTAAATAAAATTCATGAATTTAACACTCGGTGAAGTTTTCAAATTATAAAAATTGGATAGATCGATTATCCAAGTCGAGGAATGATGAAAAATCAACACTTCTGCCGTACCCCGGAAGAAAAGTCGTATCTCCATTTTCGGTGAAATTGGGATAAAATTATATTTATATTCCTTATAATGCAATGCATTATTTCCTGAAAGAAAATATCTGAAATATTTGTTATTATCTACAAAAAAAAGAAAAATACTTTTATTAAAAATACAGTATTTCTGGTATAATTTGGCTAAAAGAGGCGCAAATTCAAAAATGAATGTATTTTATTATAAAATCATATCCCAAGATTCTTTGTATAATGAAATATCCTGTATATTTTCTAAAATTAATCGTTAAATTAAGTAATTTAGTTTTTGGTTAGAATCGATTTATTGGCGATACATCAAAATCGAAAAAATGGAAATACGACTTTTCTTCCGGGGTACGGCAGACTTGGTCTTGTTTTGTTCACATAGTCGACGTTTCGACAGCGTCACTGTCATTTTCAAGACTATATATATATAATTTGCAAAAATTAATATTTTACATTGTCGCAGTTTTATAATTATACGAAAATTATAGTCTTGAAAATGACAGTGACGCTGTCGAAACGTCGAATACATGAACAAAACAAGACCAAGTGTTAATTTTTTATCATTCCTTGACTCAGATAATCACTACAGCCAATTTTTCTAATTTAAGAACTTCAATATTATAGTCCCAGTAAATGAAAATGGATAGAAATTTATTGAAATTAATTGAAATTTTTACTCGCCAATCCGGATTGTTGATTTTAGCAAATCTATTTCAATTCTGAATTCGTTTGTATTCCTGTACATGTATTGCCCTGCTTCGATTTGTATTCAGTGAAATCAATTACAAGATGGAAGTTGTAGTCTATTGATTTCAATTCCAATAAATAGAATTCGCCAATGTTATTTGAGATTCAATTGAATCCTTCGTAAAATGACAGGTTATGTCAATTTATTTGAATTCAAGACGTAGAATTGGAAAGACAATCTTTCAATAATTGTGTATTTCCATCAAAATCAGATTACTTTTTATTCTTTTAACAGAATAGGCAACCTTCTCCTGTATATAATCCAATTATTAGCAGAAATATTGTAGAGGAATTCATTTCAGTTTAGTGTGCAGAATTGCCGATTTTTGTATGTATTGAAATCAATACCGAATGAAATAAATGTGTGGAAGGGAATTCCTCCATACGAGAATCTATTCACGACAATTCTTTTAATATTTAATAATGTCAGCTTCGTCATTTTAATTATTCTTTGTTATTAAATAATGGATATAACTTTTTTCTAAGTAGGCGATTATCACTTTAATACGCATAACACATAAAATATGATAAATAACCAATTATTTAAAAATATTAATATTATCAGAAAATGTTTTTTCCGGGTTTCGTTAGAAAGTTAGTAATATACTAATTGAAACATAAATTTTAACACCGAAAATATTGTGAACGAAGAGGAATGGAGCAAATAATGTTGCCATGTGTCTTTGTGTGCAATTTGATATACTGCAATCCATCGATGGAGAAAACGTTTTTAGAAACATGAATTTACTATATCCTCAGTAAATACGTATCCACTCGGTATGCACAAAAGTAAGTAAATAGAACAAGAGTAATTTTTTATATTCACAATTTATTCTAGTACCTACGTAATAACAAAGTACATAAAAGATATATTTATCAAATATTATTTATTTACAAAGTAGTTAAAAAGTGTTGATACCGACTGACAGGTTTTATCGGCTTCGAACACATTTGGTACGTACGACACGAAAGCTTGTTTTTCTATTCTCAAATACATAATTTTGTTGTCGATATTCGTAATTGCCATTTTAAGGTTATGTTCACTTCATTAATAGAGATTAATTGATATTTTGAATCTTTTTCAATGCAAAATGATTATACGCTTCAATTACCCAGTATGAATAGAAAATTATTTAACCCTGAACATTCTAATTTATTTAAATTCTTTACACGGAATTAAGAATCCGGATTCAAAAAAATTCAAATTTTCAATTTATTTTAATCCATTTTCGTTTGCTGGGTTCAGAACTGTATTGTAAGTTATTATTATTTCATTATTTTTGTTGTAAACGTACATACGTATAAAAAATTATTTACATCTATATACAAAACTAATTATTAAAACATTGAGTAGTTTTGTATATTTTTGAATATTCATTCATTTTTATGGCAAACTTTTGATATATATGTTGGAATATTAGATACCAGTGTTGAAATAACGCAAAAACCTTTGAATGAATGCAGATCTCTTATAAAAGAATAGTATAATAAAAATCAGTATATATTAGAGGAACATAATGTTTTAGATAAAATCCAGGAATGTTCTAATAATTAGTTTTGTATATAGATGTAAATAATTCTTTATTCGTATGTTCGTGCACGTACATTACCGGCCAAAAGTTCATGAACGCCCTGAATTTTTTAACTCGTCAAATAATGCGTTCTACCTTCGAATCCTTAACGATAATGATAAAACTCATTGGATGTCTTTTAAAGTACACAAATAAAGCTTTCAACTAGTGCATTTAGTTTTACTTCAGTCGTTATAGTTTCGCAGTTGTCAAATTTTAAAAATGTTAAAATTTGCCATTTTTTTCTTTCGACTTTTAACAGTAACAAAAAGCCTAATAAATTTTTCTATATATTTTCAATTTTTAGCTAAATACTATAATTCAAGAGCTTTGATACCTCTTGTAAAAAGTACATACGATTTTTTTTATCAGAGTTACTATTGTTTGGAGTTATCAACTTTTTGCCTTCTGACAAAATGAGGTAAACTGACAATTTTCAAAAAATCATAACTCAGGAACAAAAAGTCGTATCGACTTTTCACAAATGCCATTTTAAAGCCCTTGAATTGTAGTATTTAGACAAAAATACTACTCTATGCAGAAACATTTTTTAGACTTTTTGTCAGTTTAAAGTCGAAAGAAAAAAATGGCAAATTTTAACATTTTTAAAATTTGACAACTACGAAACTATAACGTCTGAAGTAAAACTAAATGCACCAATTGAAAGCTTCATTTGTGTACTTTAAAATACATCATATGAGTTTTATCATTATCGTTAACGATTCAGAGATAGAACGCATTATTTGATGATTTAAAAAATTCAGAGCGTTCACGAACTTTTGGCCGGTAGTGTATACAAAAAAAAAAAATGAAATAATAACTTACAATACAGGTCTGAAGATTCGAAATATTACTTATATTTGATAACCATACGAAAATTGATTGAAAAATATAGCATATTAAATTTTGCTAGAAAGTCGTATGTTGCAATAAAAAATCGAAAATAAAATATTGAAAATTGAACTACTCCCGCAATTTTAAATATTTTCCATCAAACAAATTTTTACTTGTATTTCTTTCCATTTTGAACAATCTCTCGCATGGATTTGTTAATATGTACTATATTTCGAAAAATAAAAATTCTAAACCATGTAAAAATTAAAAAAAGTCTGTTTTAATTAAGTACTATAATTTTAGATAGAAAATAGTACCAAATTACGATATTTAAAAATATATAACATTTAAAAACGAAGGGGCTAAATTCTGGCTTGCCCCTCCCTTTAATAAATAGATGAGATATTTTCTATTATAAATGTCTTTTCCACAAGTTTATGGCGCTTTAATCGGCAAACAAAAAGGAAGACACATAGAGATCATGAATTCGTTTGAGCTACTGTTTGCGTGCATAGACGACGATGTCATTATCGACAGGGATTATTACAATACTAAAGAAGAACATTTCAAACAAGTCTTTAGCGAAATGGACTTTTTAGGCTGGTATACCATTGGCGACGTGCCAAACGAACGAGATATCGGTGTACACAAACAAATATGTGAAATAAACGAAAGTCCAGTTTTACTCAAGTTAGAACCTCGTCCAAAAAGTACAGACGTAAGTTGATAAAAACTTTTTATTGAAATTCATATAATCAGGTATAAATTCATTTTAGCAACTGCCTGTGTCGTTGTACGAGTCTGTAATTGATCTAGTAAATGGCGAAGCAACAATGTTGTTTGTACCTTTAACTTACACATTGGCAACAGAAGAAGCCGAAAGAATCGGTGTCGACCATGTAGCTAGAATGTGTACAAACGATCAAGGGGAAAGTTCATTAGGTAATTTATTAGGTTATGTTTAAATATAACAAGAAAGTTAATTGTCTACTCTTGTAGTTGCGGAGCATTTGGTAGCGCAACATAGTGCCATTAAAATGTTACACTCGAGGGTGAAACTTGTTTTGAAATACGTCCAAGCAGTACAAAACGGCGAGCTGAAAGGAACTCACGAAATACTCAGAGCGGCATGTTCACTTAGTCACAGACTCCCGGTTTTGAATAGTCCAAAGTTTAAAGCTGATTTTTATAACGTATGTATAATGTTTACTAAAGAGTTCGAAACGAAGAAAGTTATTTTAATTTTGCATTTAAACTTTTCAGCAATGCAACGATTTTGGCCTTATGACGTATCTCGGAATTGTTACGAAAGGTTGCAACGACACAAATCAATTTGTACACAAATTCAATATTTTATACGATAGGCAAGGTGTAGCGCGTCGCGTACGGAGTCTTTTCTTTTGATATCTTAATGTAACGTTTTTTTACTTGTCGTTTTATACTAAAAATTAAACCTAGGTATTTCAACGACCTCTTAACATCTCTCATCGATGCTTCTGAACTTTGAGGATAGAGCAGCTGTAAGAAAATGTAACTGAACTATCACAAATATTTTTGATTTTGCAAAATTCGTTAAATCCGAACCCATAGATAATATATGATACAAATAAATGCTGTGATGTACCATTCAAAGTATTTTCCCAATCGATCGTTTAACCATTCGTCAAATTGGCCCAATAACTTTTCGACAATGTTGGTTGTGAATTTCAAGTCGAAATTAATAAATATGAAATTAAGTATTATTCAGTATGTAGTTTATAAGCTTTACTTTTAACTAGCTATATTTAACAAAAATTCTTGTGGGTTCTGCATCAATGGTATTGACCATTTTTTATATTTTTTTAAATATGATTAATAGAATTCAGAGATCATTTTTTGCATGCTCATGAAATATGCAAAAGCGTATGATTTATGATACTATTATTTTTAATGGTATAATTTTGTATTATAAAGATATCGCTCATAAGAATAACACGGGCGGAATTTGAAGCGTGCAAGTCTTCGTACGAGGCGTCGATATTACGAAATGGAATGTCTAAAAAATCAGGTAAGTTTGAACATACAGTAGTCCCCTTCCCTTATTCTAATTTGTCCAGTCAGGCAAGATGGCGGCCTTCTTCCCTTATTCTAATTTTCTCCTCGCCCCCACTACAGTACTCCTTCCCTTATTCTAATTTTTTCTCTTCTATTCTAATATTTCCCCTCACGCGTTCTCCCCACTGACGTGTGTTGACGTGTAAATTTTCTATAAATACAAATAACGGCGCATTCGCAACAAAAGAAAAAGAGACAAAAGTGTGACTACAAATCTAAGTAGTGGGGGAGAGGGGAAATTAGAATAAGGGAAGAAGGCCGCCATCTTGCCTGACTGGACAACTTAAAATAAGGGAAGGACTACTGTACTTAGACTTTTGTCGCGCATGCGCCGTTATTTGTATTTATAGAAAATCCACACGTCCACACACGTCAGTGGGGAGAACGCGTGAGGGGAAATATTAGAATAGGAGAAGAGAAAAAATTAAAATAAGGGATGACATTAGAGTAAGAGAAGGGCTACTGTATGTACAGTGGCCCTCCCCTTATTTTAACTTTCCGAGTCAAGGAAGATGGCGGCTTCTTCCCTTATTTTACCGCTTCCCTTCATCCCCACCACCGGCAGTATGAGAGAATAAAAACAGAGAAAGGAAATTTAGTGGTCCTTCTTCACCTGCGTATGCGCAAGCGCAAACAGCAGGCCACACTCTTTTGAACACTTTCGAATGGCGAATGGTGGGGGAACTCATAAGGGGAAGAAGTTAACATAAGGGACGAAAAAAAGTTAACATAAAGGACGCAGTTAAAATAAAAGGAGTTAAAATAAGGGGAGGACCACTGTATATGTATACCGTAAAAATTAATTAAAAGTGTTATTATTAAAGAAAGTTTTGTGGAACATATATGCCGAACCCTTTTTATTTTTAATCTTGAAATAATTTTTCATACGCAATAGAATTTTCTAAAAACATGAGAAAGTTTTATCTTTGGCTTGAAATGTCAGTTCAGATTATCAAGTAATTGAATCACAAGTGTAAGGTAAAACGAAAGTTTCTGAATTATACCTCATGTAGGATTTTTTAAACCCTACTTCTTTCTCATCCATTTAGTGAATATTTTCTAGTTTTTAATACGAGTTATGAAAATACCATTGACCAATCACTTCCGTCAATATACGTATGCAAATAGTTACTAGAACTGCCGGTTATGGTTATAAATGAACTAACCAATCACAGCCGTCGAATATATGCCAATTATTGTATGTATACAGTCCGACCTCCATAATTGATAACATGCCGGAACCGGAGGAGAAGTTGAAACTCCATAATTGATAACTTCCCACCTGTCTCCATATTCAATGCACTTCCCCTCACTTTACGAACATATCAAATAATGTAGGTTATGTACACATGATGTATACATGTGTAGCTGAACCAATCAACGCCATCAGCCAATAAGGTTTTTCTTCCCTGAAAAGGTTAGACGGTCAGGTGGGGGAACCAGAGTTGCAATTACGGAGTGTTTGACGTTAACAATTATGGAAGTTTTTTCGTTTTGATCAGTTACGGAGGTTATCAATTAGGGAGGTCGCACTGTAGTAGAACTATCATATCTGGGTGAATAATTCAAGGCCGAACATAGGGGAACACATGTAATAGCTCTCGGCCAATCGCTATCGAGCTTGAGAGTATGCATTATCGCCAATCACGGAAAGCGTATAACATCTATCAACTTTTTAATGTTTACGATTAAGAAAATGATTTATTTAAAAAATCTATGCATTAAATATGAAAACTGCTAATAATTAAACTATTTTTTAATACGCATCAAATTACTTAATCGAAAAAGTCTTCCGTATAATCATGTAAACATGCCTTACATGCTAGGTTAGGTTAGGAAGAATGGTATGGTCAGAGATTATAGGGTTCCGTTTTAACCAGTTGAAATTTATACAACTAACTTTAACGTCTTCGTTAATAGCAGTCCAATTCACGCATTCTTGAATAATCCTGAAAAAAAGCATAATCACAAAGAATCGTATTATCATATTAAATATTAAATAAATTATAAATATTTGTCACTTGGCAACTTATCTGATTGTAGTGAAGTTATGAAGTACAGTAGTCCTTCCCTTATTCTAATTTGTCCATTCAGGCAAGATGGCGGCCTTCTTCCCTTATTCTAATTTTCCCCTCTCCCCCACTACTTAGATTTGTAGTCTCACTTTTGTCTCTTTTTTTCTTTTGTTGCGCATGCGCCGTTATTTGCATTTAGAAAATTCACACGTCAACACCCGTCAGTGGGGAGAACGCGTGAGGGGAAATATTAGAATAGGAGAAGAGAAAAAATTAGAATAAGGGAAGGTGTACTGTACGTTTTTCCGAATCAGTTGATATGTCATAACATCAGACCATAGAGATAAAAGAACACCAGACCCATCAAACTACACTCCGAAACGTCCGAAACCATACCAGTCTTCCTAACCTAACCTAGCATGTAAGGCATGTTTACATGATTCTACGGAAGACTTTTTCGATTAAGTAATTTGATGCGTATTAAAAAATAGTTTAACCCTTTAAGTCCCAAATGTGCACAATTTGCACATGGATTTCAGCATCGTTTTATGTATAAAATAAAAATGAAAAAAAAAATGGAAACATCTATATCCGACTAGTTTTGAGGTCGCACTTTCGATTGGCGCTACTGAAATTTTCGAAAAATGACGTTTAACGCAGTTTTTTTACAAAAATACTAAAAAAAACGCGATTTTTTAGCTACATTTTTTTTTTTTAATGCATTTTTAACTATGATACCGGTTTCAGATAACCTTCTAATATGTCAGAAACGTGTTCCCGATTGTTTTACTTCAAAATTATACATTCACATATTTTGGTTTATTTTGTTTTTCGTTTCAAAATGGCGTCTGAACTTTGAAAATGTTTGAGAGTAAAGAAAATGCTATTATTTCGGATCTGCTTTTCTTTGTAGTAAAATCGTACAAATAAGTTATTACGAGTTTTATATGACCTATTTTGATTTACGGAAACAGTAATATCCCATAAAATCCAATTTCAAGATGGCGACTGTCATGTGCTCAGTAGAAATACGTGTATTTCGAGACAACCAAAATTGGTGTGTAATTTGCTAATTACCATCTCATAGGTTTTAGTCATCGATAATCTCAAATCTTGAGTCAGTTTACCGAAATTCAAATTGGCGGATCCAATATGGCGGACCCGTTATGTAAAATTTCACATTTCTGGAATGGGAAAAATACTATCGTATTCCACTCAGATTTTCAAGTCAACATTATTCTTAAGATTTTTTTGATTATATAAATAGTTTTTGTGACAGTCGCCATCTTGAAATTGGATTTTATGGGATATTACTGTTTCCGTAAATCAAAATAGGTCATACAAAACTCGTAAATACTTATTTGTACGATTTACTACAAAGAAAACCTAGTAGATCCGAAATAATATCATTTTCTTCACTTTCAAAAATTTTCAACGTTCAGACGTCATTTTGAAACGAAAAACAAAATAAACCAAAATATGTGAATGTATAATTTTGAAGTAAAACAATCGGGAACACGTTTCTGACATATTAGAAGGTGATCTGAAACCGGTATCATAGTTAAAAATGCATTAAAAAAAAAAATGTAGCTAAAAAATCGCGTTTTTTTTAGTATTTTTGTAAAAAAACTGCGTTAAACGTCATTTTTCGAAAATTTCAGTAGCGCCAATCGAAAGTGCGACCTCAAAACTAGTCGGATATAGATGTTTCCATTTTTTTTAATTTTTATTTTATACATAAAACGATGCTGAAATCCATGTGCAAATTGTGCGCATTTGGGACTTAAAGGGTTAATTATTAGCATTTTTCATATTTAGTGCATAGATTTTTTAAATACATAAATCATTTTCTTAATCGTAAACATCAAAAAGTTGATATACGCTTTCCGTGATAGGTCGGTGGCGATAATGCATACTCTCAAGCTCGATAGCGATTGGCCGAGAGCTAATACATGTGTTCCCCTATGTTCGGTCTTGAATTATTCACCCGGTATATCAGTGATTATAACCGAAAAAGACGATGCTAGCACCAGACAATCATAGTAATTATTCCCTCTGTTATTCAATGTTACACATGTGCACCGTATAAATCTATGAAAACTGCTCTGCGTGTGTATTAGAAAAAGATGTGCATAGTGATATCAGTTTAGCATAGACCTGTTCTCTTGAAACCGAATTCAGTAAATAATCTCCCTATGTTGAAAATCCCCTATACCTCTTACTGATCCGGCTGCTGGGGGGAAAATTGCCTGATTTCCACTACGCGACTACGCCACCTTGTACATATGTGTAAGTGTATCCGTGTGATGTAAAATTCATGGGGCACCGATTGATATGTGTGAGTGCGTACGTGTGATACCTACTCACCAAGCATGCAACTCGTACATGTGTGGCTCGTGCAAGTCGTAGGGGAATATAACCACGGATTCTCCCAATTTTCAACATATAGGGAGATTATTTACTGGAATACGGTTTCAAGAGAACATGCCTATACTAAACTGATATCCCTATGCACGCATCCTTTTCTAGTGCATATACAATCCATATGTTAGACAACGACGCCAAGTCAAGGATTTGCTTGCGCCCGCGCGCAAAGCCACGCCTGGTCACGTGACGCTTGTTGATATGAAATTGAATGAACGTCAAATAAGAAAATTTAATATTTTTGACGTGAATAATAAGCAGTTCATAAGTTTTTAAACAAAAAAATCGTTATCTCGGATAACGAAATGACGAGAGGTTAGTGATCACAAAATTTTTCATTATGGTACCAAGTTTTCTGTCATGAAATGAAAAACACCGACTCTTTGGAGGTTATGGCTAACCGTTACTAACAAGTTTACTCTATAACGTAAATATAAATAAACATAAATAACAAAAAATCAAATATAAATCTAAAAAAACCTTTCAAAATCTTTTTAATCGTACATTGACTCCAAATAACTAAAAAATTTTCATGTTTATGAGCAACAATGCTTCGCTCATTTTCATTGACACTTATGATAAAGTAACGAATAAAAGTTTTCATTTCTTTAAAATAGATTAAGAATGTTTTAAATGATGTATCATTGTACAGCGCCTGCATTGAACTCTAAGCGACAGCTTAGAACAATAATGCGCCGATTCAAGTTTGAGGAAGCCGAAACGTCTATAATCCCCATTTTTCCCGAAGTGACATGGAGTTCGATACGATCTCGACTTGTTAAAGAACACCAGGCTTTTACAATTTCTAATGTGACAGACATCATATTAGCAACAGTTGACGTAAGTTATATAAATAAAGTCCGAAATACTCCGTTTTTCTTGTTGACGTCCTACTGTAGCTTTTAACATTTTTGTTTCTGTATTTAATAACTTTTCATAAGTATAATATAATTCACAGGCAAAAAAAGTGAACGACAAAGAATTAATGGAGCGGGTATCATCTTTGGAACTAATAGGTAGCAAATGATGAAATTAATATTTTTCTATAATATATTGTAAGTTTTTCCACTAATAATTGTTTGAAAACGTAGATATAAGCAGACATCACAAAAAGAAAATGTGGTACGCACATTTGTTGAAGCACGAAGCAGAAGAAGAATTCGTAACAAACCGAGATATTCAAGAAAGAATAAAAGAATATTTCTTCGTTAAAAAAATTGAAGTGGACGTACGGATTTTATCCCATGACGGTATCATTTTTGTAATGATGAAGGACAGGCCGAAGAAAAAGGCTGCACAACGCGTACTTCCGACATTCGTTTCCTTCTTTATGGAAAGGAAATATTTCTTTTGTACCAGAAAATACATGGCGAAAACTATCGAGGAAGCAGTGACGACAGGTTTAGGTTACAAAGCCAGTAAAATGATGAAACTTAACAGTAGGGATCTGCGTTCAATGATGCGAATGTTATGGACTAGACGAACCGGAGCAATTCAAGGAGATTTTATCAAAACGCCCCTGACTTATAAAAAAAACGAACCTGAAGAAACGTAAGTTTCAAGATTAGTTGAAAATTTAGATTTCTTCGTACTTTTTTATGAATTTGTGATTATTATTTAAGGAGTAAGGGTATTAACTTTACGCATTACAAGGCGAGGAAAGAATTGGCTGACAAATGTTTCGGCAATGATCCGCCAGTATTCGAAACTCTTAAAATCAGCAGTTCGGAGCAACATTGGAAGCACAAAGATGCCTTCGAGAAATTACCCGACGAAACTTTCCACATAGCGTAAGTATTCCTTAATAAATTGTAAAGGGGCCATTCAAGTATTACGTCAGCATATTAGGGGCGGGGGGGGGGGGTTGGAGAATCCGGACACATGCTGACATGGGGGAGGGAGGACGAAATCTTACGTCAGCATGTACAGTAGTCCTTCTCTTATTCTAATTTTTTCACTTCCTCTAATCTAATTTCATGCATACAACATAACCTAAAAAAATTCTTTTTAAAAACAAAAACATTTAACAATAAGTCAGTTCGGTTATCTGTCTAATAAATAATATTGTGTACATTAACATTCATGTAAAAACCTCTCGCAAGATCCTAGAAAAGTGCAAACGTTTTTGGCGGCAAATTAGAATACGAGAAGGAGACGCCATCTTGCCTGTCTGGACAAATTAGAATAAGAGAAGGGCTACTGTAATTAGAGTTGTCCTTACAGCGCCTGAATCTTAAATAATTGATTCACTTATTTTTAATTTACGGTTTTTATCATAACTTCCTACTTTATACAATCGCGTTAATTCGTGTTGTCACTATGCCGGTCAAAACTTTAAAGTGCACAGAAATCTAGTTGAATTTTTTATGATTCATGACCGAATGAAGGTTTTGATTCGATGACAGTTTTGATTCGATCGTGATCCATACAAATTCAACTAGATTTCTGTGCACGAAGTTGCAGAGGGGGAAGTGGATGCGCTCGAAGAAAATACTGATCTTAGTCAAGAAGAATCTCATCAAGTTATCGACAAACTTAATGAATGGCTCACGAGTCCCTGGTCACATGAACCTAGTTCCTAATCTAAATGTCTTTAAATAATAGTTATCAGCAGATTCTCTTACAATATAAAAGAAATGCGATATACAGTAGAACCTCCGTTATCGAATACGGTCGGGACAACGCGGGGCATTTAAATTTCCGTTAACGTATATTTGAGGAGAAAAAATCGACCCACCACCTATACTCCGCCAAAGTGTTCTAACACCAAAGATATAGGTGGGGGTCGATTTTTTTCTCCTCAAATATTCGTTAACGGAAATTTAAATGCCCCGCGTTGTCCCGACCGTATTCGATAACGGAGGTTCTATATATCTTTGGCGTTAGAACATGTATTCTTCCGCGGCGTATGCGCATTCGGATATTTGAATACGACATTAATTATGACGACAATTAATTAATTTATTAATACTTAATTTTTTTATGTATTTATTTATTATTAATGTGTAAGAAATATACTATACCTATGTAAATAATTCCTAAAATATACATAATTCCTTACATAAATAATTTTTGAAATGAAAACGAAATGCACGTATGCACTGCATATGTATGTACATTTTTTAGATGTTTAAACAATTTAGAGTTAGGAGTTACAGGGCATTATACACACTGTAAAAAAATGAAAAATGAATTTTACAAATCTGTTGTAATTTTGATTTGTAAAAATATGGTGATTTGCCCACATTGTAATATTATGCTGTAAGTTCCCACGCTAAATTCGAAATATTACAAGGTTATGTAAATATCCTACGTTGACAGTTGTAAAATTACAATTCGATGTATTTGTACCACGCTGTACGTGGGTGGAAATCGTGCCCACGTTGTACGTGTGTATTTTACAATGTTATGTAAATTTACAACTCGAGTTAAAAAAAGCAGTGGCCCAGTAAAAATAATCTTTCCTGGTAAATATCCAAATATTTCGGTTTAATAAATCAATTTCTTCTTTTTATCTGACCCTTTCGTAAGTGAAAAAGTTCCTTGTATTAAATTTTCTTATGTTGTCAGATTGACTAGGTGAATTAATTAAATCACTTTATTTGACGTTTCGGCTAATTATTTAAGCCCTCTTCAGAATCAATTTTATTCTATAATTTGGTGAATAAAAAAATTACAAAAATTCGGTAAATTTCTTTAGAACTTTTCAGTTGTCAATATAAATTTTTTAAAATAAATTTTTAAATTATAATTAATAATTGTTTTTTCTGCTTACCTGCAGTATTTAGAGTCTCCTCGAATGTAAAAACCATATTTTTATGATTTTTAATAAACAAAAATTGTTTTTATAAAAATTCTTGTTGTTTAGTAGTTAGTTTCACTGTTAAAAATAAAAAATGTTTTATGAGTTTTCACTCAGTAATAAGAAAAAACATAAAACAATTTTACACTTTTAAATACACATGTTATATTGGTGAAAAATAAAATGGACTGAAAAATAAAAATACAACTACTTGTAGTAGTGTTATTGAAAACGTTTGTAATCTGAAGAACTTTTCAGTCCATTTCGGTTTAATTTTGGTTTAAACTGTAAAATTGTCATTGTAGCAAGAAATATTATAAATTGATTGTACAATTCATTATGTAAATGTAAGTTTGATCGGAATTGAGCGGCCCAATTCTATAACTCTTTATTAAGAATCGCCATAACTTTCTGAATTTAATTCAAATCGATTTCAAATTTTCCAAAAAAACTTTCACTACTTGTAAGGAACAAATTACTCGCTTGAAGTTTTTTGAAATCGAAAGTTCCCCACAGACTTTTTGACGACGTAGCTGTCTATTCGCGGATTTCCACATTAGCCGTTAAAAAATTAATTTGTTGATAACGAAATTAACTTTTGCAATGCTTTATCACTTCATAGGCATCGCTAGGATCTGTTCGGTGTACATCGCAAATTTCAAACAATTTTAACAATAATTGGCCGAGATATGACGATTTATGTTTTAAAATGTAATTCAATTTTTTGTTGTAAATTTTATTGTTTTTATTTATTAAAACGGAAACAATTCATTATTATTAAAAAATTCTTGGGAAAAACTTGCTCGGTTTGTCATTTTCTACATTCATGTATTTTGTTTAAATCGAAATGCCTACTTTTAAAAATTGAACGTTTTTTTTTTTTCGTTTGACAAAACTTTTACGGCCGTTTGAGCGTCGAGCAAGTTATAGAATTGGGCCGCTCAATTGCGGTCCGCGTGTAACTTTACCGCATAACATTCAATTTTCCATGTTTCGTTGTAAAATTACAATGCTCGTGGAAATTTTACAAGCATAAAAATAACGTTCACAATAGCTGTGTAAATTTACAATATTAACGCGTAAAAGTCCCACTTACAGCGAGGGCAATAATTCGTCCCACGCTGTACGTTGTAAATTTACAAGATTGGGGTAAAAGTACAAAATCTTTGTTTGCAGTGCACTGTAAAAAAATGGAAATGTAAATTTACAACTTGTAGAGTTGGACACAATATTGCCCATTCTACAAGTAGGACTTTTACGCAATATTATTGTAAATTTACATAGGTACTGTGAATATTACTTTTTTACCTTTGTAAATGTCAACTTGTAATTGTAAATTTACAATTGAAAGTGGATTTTACAGGTTACGGTAATGTTAATAAATAAGTAAAAAATTCTATCTTCTTTTCCGTAAGTAGTTTCTTAAGTGAAAAGTTCTTAAAGACGTTATTTCTTGGATAAACGGAAAACTACGAAACCAATAGTAATAGTAATATTTGACGTTTCAACCAATTTATTTAGGTCCTCATCAGAATACAATATAACAAATTAAGCTAAAAGCATATAAAATCAATTACAAGTAAAAAATAAAAAATTAAAATAACTTTTCAGTATAAAATTGCATAAATAAAAGAAGATACAAAAAATAAAAATCTCCTTACCTTGAAAAAATCCAAAACTTTGTATAGTGTGGCACTACACTTAATTTAATAATTTATAAAAACATTGTTTTTGGAAATAAGTTGAAAATCTGTAAAATAAAAAAGATATGAGTTTTGTAAAAAACTCAGTAAGGATTAAATATTTTTTTCATTTTACAAAATTCAAAAATGAAAAATATAAAATTTAAATTTACCGAAGTTATTCAAATGGTCAGAAAACGAACACTGAAAAGTTATCGAAATTCGTACATTTTGAAAAGTACATTTGAAGGATAGTAAACAGTAAACTGTGTACAATGTTATTGTGTGAAAAATTATGAAAAAACGAAAATACATGAATAGACGGTTAGGGATAAAATGATTTAAAATTTAATAAGAGAAAAATATGTATAGGGATGCTGGGATTGTTCAAATCTAATATTGACAGGATTTTTATTACTTGTAATAAAAAAGTTTTCTATATGTTTTCTTTTAAAAAAATTATGTTCAGTAGCCAATATTTTAACATTAGAATAATCAAAATCATGTCCTGTATTAATTCTGTGATTAGTTAATCCAGTATATTTATCAACATTACCATAAATATTATTTTTATGTTCTAAAATCCTATTTTTTAACAATCTACCAGTTTGACCTATATAAACACTCTTACAAAATTTACATTTTATTTCATAAACAACATCGTTTAGTGGTAATATATTCAATGTATCCTTAAACGGTTTAATACCACAAATATTGGTATTAAAAGGCTTATGGACAATTCTGATGTTTTGTTCATTTAAAATTTTTTTTGATCTCATTAGAAACACCATTAACATACGGAATACTAACAGTTTTTTTTTTTTTTTTTTTTTAATACGGTAATGTTGCCTCGTAGAGAAGTTTAAATTCTCCAAGAGAATAGTAAATTTACAACAAAATATAGGAAAAATTTTAGGTTATTCACGTAATCCTGAACCAATTGTAGCGACTTGTAATAATAAATTGTTATTTTAATAATTTATGAATTTACATTTTATGATTTAATGTTTTCTTTCAACAAAAGTTTTATCAACAAAATATTATCGCTGTAAAACTTGCTTTCGATCAAAGTTTTTCTATCAACAAAAGAATTTAGATTTGATGTTTTCTTTCAATAAGGGATTTACTATCGACAAAAGATCATAGCTCTAAAATTCGCTTTCGATCAAAGTTTTACTATCAACAAAAGATTTTAGATTTAATTTCTTTTTTTCGGCAAAAGATTATAGCTCGAAAAACCGCTAAAATATTAAAATACATCTTATAATGAATCTTACAATATATTCATGTCGGCCATTTTACAACGTGGTGTCTAGAGTGGGGAAATTATTCGTTAACGGAGGCGTCTGAATATTCGATAACGGAGGTTCTACTGTAAAACTAATGTGATTTAATCTTAAGAATAAATTTTATAAAGAAAATATTAGAAACATTATTATAGCAGTAGTATTAATATAATGAAATAATAATGGCTAGGGGGGGTGGAACAGTAGAAGCTGACGTAAGTGGGGGGGGGGGGGGGAGAATTCTGACATATGCTGACATGGGGGGGGGGGGGGGTCAAATTTGATGAATAATTTGCTGACATAATACTTGAATGGCTGCAAATTTTAAAATATATTTGCAAATTTGTATGAATTTTTTAAAATATCAGGTGGGAATTTCGACACTCCAGCATCCCCAGTCTGCTGCAGGAATTAATCATCAGGCGAGTAATTGTTACACCCCTTCCTTTTTATGTACAAAATTTGTTATCGCTAGGTCGAACTGAATTGATACTAAGATAAACTCAAAGATACTTTTTTATATGATTATATAAATATTTTAAATCGTGTTTTTTTACATTTCACGTGCATATATTTATATACATATTTATTTATTTATTTACATCATTAACCGGCACTTTCTTTTATAAATATTTTTTTATATTGCTGTAAATGAATGTATATACTGCAAGTCTAATCAATTAAAGTTTCGGATAATTAGTAATGCGCCGAAAGAAATTGGTAAACAATTTTGTGGTTACGAACCATGAGAATTCGAGCAGTTCGAGTTAAAGCTGCATTAAGTAAATTAAGGCCTAAACCAAATAAAAGCATTTGGAAAAATTTTACTCCCACTATTTCTGACGTAAAATTGTATGCTCCTTCAGAATCTTTCAATAAAATTTCGATAAAATGAAAAGCAAAAAAGTTATACACGTTTTTTTGTAAAAAAACATGGTTTTTAAAAATTTATTTTTCATTCTAACATCACTTTCACCTGGAAATTGCATTAGAAAACATGTCCAAGGTGAAAATATCGCGTCCATGGACCCTTAGGATTAAAACGTACCCTGTTCTAATTTGAATTTCAAGATGGCGACTTCCAAAATGGCGTCTAGAATTTCAAAAATCTTTTTAAAACTTAACAAATTTTTTTCTTGTAAACTATAGACTTTAGAGAAAATTTGCTAAGAACAAAAATGTCTTAGAATTGATTAAAGAAGCTTCTCAAATTTTTCCAGATTTTTTAAATGACTTTTTTAAAAATTTCGATTTTTTGAATTTTCAAAAAACCAAAAAGTGTATCAATACATTGTGATAAAATTTAAGAAGGTTCTTTAACCAATGTTAAGACATTTTTGTTCTTAGCAAATTTTCTCTAAAGTCTATAGTTTTCAAGAAAAAAATTTGTTAAGTTATCAAAAGATTTTTGAGCATCTAGGCGCCATTTTTCATTTTAGAATGAAAAATAAATGTTTAAAAACCATGTTTTTTAACAAAAAAAGTGTATAACTTTTTTGCTTTTCATTTTATCGAAGAAATAGTGGGTGTAAAATTTTTGCAAATGCTTTTATCGACGTTTAAACTGATGCTCAAAATGTGTCCGTTTAGGCCTTAATGGGTTAAGTAAATTAATAGTGACAATCGATGCCGGCAATGAATGATGACAAAAGTTTTTCCAAATTGCATAAATTCAGATTTATTAACGTCATTTCTATCGTCAAGTTTAATTTGAGTCTTGATCAATCTCCTCTTCTGAAGACACATCCGGGTCATATGCCTGCTCTTGGCATTTCTCGCAGTTACATATAAATAAATATTGTGAACTGAGGGCTTTCTGACGGGAATGCCTGCTACTGTAGAGGTCGCACTCGTCTAAGTAGCTGGTACGAATTTCCTCGCCTGGTCGAATATCCCGGGTGGCCTTTATCACCAGCGTGCTATTGGAGCGTGGGAATTCCGCAGCAGCATTCGGTACGCAACTGTGATTTATTTTCGATTGTAACTCGTACAATCCTGAACCTTCAACGTTCACAAATTCACCAACAACTGCAACAGAATTTTTTATTTCTATAAGCGAAAGTATTATAAGTGGTGAGAATGTATGAATGTTATTGATTTAATAAATTTATAAATATTTCTTGTATAGTGGTATGGATGTAAATGTTGTATAGTGAAAATTATTAATAGGGTTAATTTAGATTTAATATTTGGAACGTGTCGTCATTTTATTCAACGTGTTGAGCTTTGAAATTGATTTTATTTGTACAGTATGAAATGAAAATAATGTAAGTTAAAATAAAGAATAGCAATAAGTGGATTATACATAAACCGCAATTGTACAAATAAATTCCTGTATTTTCAAACTTTTTATAAGAAAGTGTTCTTGACAAGTTAATTTACCTTCTAACACATCGTCGTAAACTTTATCGATGAGTTTGTCCGCTTCAATTTTCTGTTCATTCGGAAGATCTAAAGCCGACACATTTTTGGCCCATCTACTTAAAGCACTTGTACCAATGCCTTGACCATTCGTTCCGACCAGTGCAAGCAATTTGCGGAAACCGTCAGGAGTGAACCACTGAAAAAGATTTTTTAATTTAACTTTTTAGTTTATTCAGAGTTTCTTCGAAAAAAAATAGTTCATTGAGTCCAAAATGTCAAATATCAATACAGTAGTCCTCTCCCTAAATTATACCGTCAAAGTTATATAGTTGTCTTGTCCAAAGTTACATCTCTCTTCCTCTCCTTCCCTCACCACACTAGTGTAGTCCTTCCCTTATTCTAAAGTCTTCCTTTATTCTAATTTGTTCTCTTCTCCTATTCTAATATTTCCCCTCACACGTTCTCCCCACCTCACCATCTACTTTGCTTACAAGCACATATGACTGCGCATGTTCTGCGAAAGTGAAAGAAAGAGGAAAATCGAGACAGCAAACATTTAGTGGGAGAGAGGAGAAAATTAGAATAAGAGAAGAAGGTCGCCATCTTGCCTGACTGGACAAATTAGAATAAGAGAAAGACTACTGTATTTTGATGAGCCAAACGCGCTCACGATACACTCACACACACAGAAGCAGTCATTGTACGGATATGAACTGAGTTACGGAAGTGGGGATAGTGAGGGGCTACAACTTTGGAGAATCTTGCGCCATTTTGAAAGAACCGTCGGTATAACTTAGGATGGGGACTACTGTATCAAGTATACGTGTATGTACAGTAGAACCCCTCTTATTTGAATCGTTTCCCCTCAGGCCTTCCCCCACCACCGCTCGAACATCTCGATACAGTTTACAGTGTTTACACCAAAGTTGTACAGTGTAAATACCGTTTAACCTAAATTTGCAAACATGTATAGTCGGTAGACTGATATGTAATGAAATTTCAAATTAATTTAAAATTTTGCATCAAACTCATGATTTACATCATAAAAATTATTCGAGAAGCTGCTAATTTCGTAAAATAAAAGTGCACATTTGATGGTTAGGTTGTCAATTTTTAATGATGTGTATTTCAAGACTTCCACAAAAATTGAAAAGTCTTTCATTTGCAAAATAACAAACAAATCCAATATCAGCAGCTTAGTACTGAATTTGAAGTGATTTGAAGCTTTCATTAATCATATTTGCAAATTTGGGTTAAATATTGTCTCCTATATGGGTAATTCTCCTGAAAGGGACCCCGAAATGCGTCACCGTCGCTATTTCCAAGATTCGCAATGAAATTCCAATATGACGTATATTTTTTTACAATTTTGAATAAATTAATTCTTAAACTAGAATATATTAGCTAACTTTTGACGTATATAGAGAAAATTTAATACGTCATTTTCATAGCTAAATACGCGTTTGCAAAGTCGTTGCATATTTTTCATAAAAATTGCATTTCATTGTAATTATTCATTATAACGTATAAAAACAATACAAATAATTTTTTAAAATGCATGAAAAATAACTTTAAGCTATACTACTTATATTGTATAAGGCCAATTTAGTGTAAAAAATTATTTGGATTTTATATAATTACTCAAACATTATCATTTTTTGAGAGTAAAAATTCGGGTGATCTCCGAAGCCACCTATTTTTAACAATAAATATGTATTAACATACTAAAATCGAATCTTACGGCCTTAAAATTTAAGTACTAATTAGTCCTAAAGTGGTGCTAGAAGAATTTTTCGTTACAGCATTCGATTTTTATCTAAAATCTAATAATATGTCGATTTGTGATCTCCGAAGCCATTTTCGGCAACCGCATACAATATTCATTTACCTGTATTTTTATAATTAATCATTCAAAACATTTTAAAAAATGTTACTGTAAACATATACGGGAGTTATAAATCGTATAGATATAGATATAATTATAAACAACAATATTTCCAGAAAATACCTATTTAGTTGTAGGCATATTCGATAAACTTATAATATTTCCTTCCCTCAGATGAACTCGAAATTTGTTACTCATACGTTTTTGGGGTCGCTGATTACGAATCCGTTGTCAGATTTTTTATATTCAAAATGGCGGATCCAATATGGCGGACCAATTTTGTAAAATAGTTCCGATTTACCTGAAAATCTTTACTCGGGGGTTTTCGGGGTCGCTGATTCCAAATGTAATGTTAGTTTTTCGAAATTTAAAATGGAGGATCCAATTTGGCGGACCAATTTTGTAAAAGTGTTCCGATTTACCTGAAAATCAGTACCCGAAGGTTTTTGCCGTCGCTGATTATAAAAAATTTATAAAAAATAAAAATACCAATCATTTCAATTTATCCTTATGAGAAGTAAGGTAAGTTTTCATTTAATTTTGTCTTCGCTGTGTGAATTGATGTAAATAAAATTCAGTGACTTTACTTACGTGCACTGTAAAAAGAAATACTTAAATTAAGCAAGAAAGTTGACTGAAAGTCAAGTGTAATGTAAACAAGACCGCATAAACAAGGACAAACTTATGCACTATACATTGGCTGATTTTAAGATGTAATCATTTTAAGTATTTGTTTTTACAGTGTGGTTGGCAAACTAGTAATAACAAATTTTGCGAAAACATATGAAAGGCGATAGTTACATTGAATTGTTCCTCGTTTAACCGTGCCTCAAAACATTTTATAGTTGATCAGAATCACGTTCGGCATTCACATATAGTTACGGAATCACGTTTATCAAGAAATCAAGTTTAGTATTTTATATCATGTAAATATGTAAGCTAATAAATAAGGATTAATTATTAAAATATCATAAACTTGATTTTTTCTTATATTTTATATATAGTTCACGAAAGATAGTAACATATTTTCGAATGTCCATATTGTTATAATGAATCTTAAAATTCTGCGACTATCAAGTTTCATATTAAATAAAAAAGTTTCGAATTTTGGTTCGCCATATTGGATTCGCCATTTTGAATTTCAAAAATCTGACAACAGATTCCTTATCAGGAACCCCAAAAATCCCCACCTAAACAAACTTCTAGTCAATCAAGCAATTTTTCTGTTTTTGGTCTGCCATATTGGATCCGCCATTTTGAATTTCAAAAATCTGACACCGGATTCGAAATTAGCGACCCCAAAAACCCCCGAGTAACACATTTCTAATTAATTGGATAAAAGGAATAATTTGTAATACGAAGTTAAAATCATGTTAATATATTAACATTTAAGAAGGGCTATAAAATTTATAATAATAACAATGAATTTTGCGCAACATCATATTTTCACTTTAGATTATATCCTAAACATGTTTCAAAAGTAACAATATTTAATTTCATAAAAAAATTTTGCCTTGAAAATTTTTCGGAAACGGGTCCTTTTCAGTAGAATTACCCATATTCATTTCGGTCTTAATCACAGTGTATTTGTTTGTGAAACAAAAAATTATTCATACATAATTATATGTAATAAAGTGCATAATGTAAATTTAAAATGTTTATTTCTACACACGAATGCAGATATAAATGACCATAAATAAATACGAAATGTTGGAGTCTTTATTTATCACATAAAGACACGAAGTTGTGATCTCGTTACATTTTTATCCAAATTTAAAATTGTGTACACATTTTTCAGATATATTAAATATATATATATATATATATATATATATATATATATATATATATATATATATATATATTTTATATAATTCAACTCGAAAATATATAACAAAAATAAAAAGATATCAGATTTTATCATCCACTATTAAAGCATTAAGTAGAGTAAGGGGGTAAGGGGAAATTTCAAATAAGAGGGGTCGGCGCCATCTTGAAAACCATGACCAGTTGAAATAAGAGGGGTTCTACTGTACGGTAATCCTCCTCTTAAGTCATCTTCCCCCAAGTCATAAGATCCCCGTAGGTCATATCTTTTGCTCCCCTTAAGTCATAATATTATAGGTTATAAATCGTGATGCGTTCCCCAATCACGCGTTCTGTTTAACGGTAGCTCGCTTAACGTTTTGTATAAATATGTAACTTACAAATGTACTAAAAGTACCAGAAAATTACATTGCAAACCCATTGAAATTGAATGTTATGAAATATAACTTAAGGGGAGATGCCGCCATCTTGCTTGCCCCGACTGTATGACTTAAGGGGAGCACTACTGTACTTTATTTTTTATCAAGGGTACCATATAAATATTAATTGTATGTTTCATTATTACATTTATACAACAAATTTTATAATTTGGGTGTTTTTCTATCCTTTTTCTAAGAATTGATACCACTTCCTGATGAACCGTTTTTCATTAAACTGGGTTACTGAGTTCTCGGAGATATCTAGGGTCGCTGATTACGAATCAGAACGTATATTTTGAAAATTCAAAATGTCGGATTCAAGATGGCCGTCCAAAATTTAAAACATACCCAGATGGCAACGTGAGTTCATATTGATTGCGTAATGGAACTCACAAATGAGATCAAAGCGCACGTCTGCGCTCCATGTAAGTGCGATTTGTGTTTTCCAATCAGATGCCGATTTTAGTCTCATTTATGAGTGTCAGTCAACACCCTATATGAACTCACGTTGCTCTATGGGTTAGACAAAATGGTTGTATAACTAATGCATAGCAATACAAAAGAAAAACCTGAGAAATTGCCGTTTACTTCCACACGAGTCCACAAATATTATGATTTAATTATTCATTCATTCTTAATTGAATTTTGGAATTGATTCGTGTTCTGAGACGGTCTAATTCCGAAGCAAATGCTGTCTGTAACCCTGTCGCTTATAAACAATAAACTAATATTATAATATAAACTATTTACAAATATACATTTTGAACAAAAAATAAATCATTTATTCCCAGATTGCAACGTGAGTTCAAATAGGGTGCATAATGAAACTCATAAATGAGATTAAAACGCACGTTTGCGCTCCATATGAGTGCTATTTGTGTCCTCCAATCAAATGACGATTGTCACTCACATGAGTTTTGCCTTATTGAATAACTTGCGCATGCGCAAACCACTACCTTCTTGCCTCACAGGCATTCCACCTGACGCCGATTGGTTGCGCACCAGGACTATTAGCCAATCATGACAAGTGTCACAAAAGCGGAGATTTTTTGCGCATGCGCAGTCGTATATTTGACTCAATCTTGAACTCTCATGTGCATTCACATAAACACTCATAAGTGAGATCTCAAACACGAGGACATCGTGAAACTCACGTCTTGCTATGTGGGTTGTTTTGCATTTATTGCCAAAAATGAAGATCCAATAAAATTTGTTAAAAAAGAAGAGTAAAAAGAAATTTCACTTGTTTCGAACTGTCTGAAATGAGATTCCGATAGGTGGCGAACCACAACTGTCACGATAACCGATAAAACAATTACTAACCTAATTCTTCAAAACTAACAAAAAAAATGTAAATTCCCAGATAACAACGTGAGTTCATATAGGGTGCATAATGACACTCATAAATGAGACTTAAGCGCACGTTTGCGCTCCATGTAAGTGCAATTTGTGCCATCCAATCAAATGAGGATTGTCACTCACATATGTATGTATATGAGTCTTGCCTTACTGCACAACTTGCGCATGCGCAAACCACTACCTTCTTGCCGCCCAGCCATCCACCCATCGACGATTGGTTGGTTACCAAGACTATTAGCCAATCATGACAAGTACAGTAGGGTCTCTCTTTCCAATAAACACGCCTGACTACTGGTTATCTAATAGATGACTTTTTAAAGTCATCTTTTTGTCTTACCTTTAAGGCGCCTTTAAATCACATGTGCGGCACACTTTCATAGTTACCTTTCAAACGGCAACTAACGGTACCTTCACATGCGTCGCGAAATCGCTCGTCGTTCCAGCGACAAATTTTACTCCTAATCTCTAACGCTTGCCTAGTCTAATCTTTTTTGAGGGTCCTCTATACTAACCTAATCTGTCTTCCGCGACGTGACACTCGGCGATACTTGTAGTTAGAAAAATTGAACTACAAAAGCGATATCGCTGCGATTCAGCGACGCATCTGAAACCACCTTAAAAGGCAGCCATTTTCAGATGCGCTTAAATGCCTAATAAACATGCCTGACTACTGGTTATCTAATAGATGACTTTTTAAAGTCATCTTTTTGTCTTACCTTTAAGGTGCCTTTAAGTCACATGTGTGGCACGCTTTCATAGTTACCTTTCAAATGGCAACTAAAAGGCAGCCATTTTCAGATGCGCTTAAATGCGCATGAAAAGTGATAATACTAGTTACCTTTATGTAGTTATCCGTCAGATATGTCTGAAATATATCTTTCGGATAACTGAAAATGTAACTTTAGGTTACATATCTCAACGTTATCATTTTTGGATACACTTATGGGCCGTTAGATAGCGAACTATAAAACTTTCTCGCAAGTACAAGGGATTCTAAGTGTGTGGTATATATGAAATCCGTTTATCTAACATATACATTTATGTTAATATCCCAATAGAAATATATAGGTAACAGAATTGCGACTTTCAGATAACTCGAAATAGATGCTCGGAATGCTATATCTAGGTTACCATCCCAATAAAAGTATGTACAGGTAACTGAAGTGAATATTCAGGGTGTGATATACAGATTTGTGATATACAGGGTGTCCCAGAACTCCCGAATACTATTGCAGGAGGTGAATCCTAATATCATTTTGAGCCAGAAAGTTTCATACCAAAATCGGATCTGAAGCTCAGAATTTGAGTGGCGAACCATTGAAGTTTAACTCGTTTTAATGTTAATTTAACGAATGATAACTGATTTTGAAGGTTTTTTTATAGCGCTACAACTTACCTTGTAAAGCCTATGACATGCAACGAATATTTCGTCAGTTATCGACCTAAAAAAGGGTAAAAATGACCTTTTTTGCAGTTTTTTGCGTCTAACTCATTTCCGTAAAATGCTAGCGAAATGTCATATAAACAACGTTGGAGAGTTTGAAAAGGCGAAGAATTCGCCCCCTCATACGTTTCGTTTTGATAAAAATTGATTCCGTGGGGAGACGTTAAAAATCATAAAACGTGCGAAATATGGATTTGGCCATCATCCGTTAAAGTAACTCTAAAACGAGCCGAGTGTTGCAAAAAAACTATTATTTTTTGGGAGGTCGCACTGTACATGCGGAGATTTCTTGCGCGTGCGCAGTCTAATCCCGCATATTTTACTCATTTTCGAACTCTCATATTGATTTATATGTGCACATTTATTCACATAAGCACTCATAAGTGAGATCTCAAACATGAGAACGTCGTGAGACTCACGCCTTGCTATCTGGGAATAACCCAAAAAAACCGGGTAGTATACGGAATTGATATTTTGTATTCCGTTTCTTTCCATTAGCGCATTGATTTTCAAAGTTTCTTAATTGAATTCGTACGATTTTATACTTTTTGTAATTCGAGAATTACAAAAGCTTTAGTCTCATTTATGAGTGTCATTATGCACCCTATATGAACTCACGTTGCTATCTGGATACGAATCTGACCTCACCCAGATAGCAAGGCGTGAGTCTCACGAAGTCCTCATGTTTGAGATCTCACTTATGAGTGCTTACATGAATGTATATGAGTAAAATATACGGAATTGGACTGCGCACGCGCAAGAAATCTCCGCTTCTACGTACATATGAGACTTTTGTGATAATTGTCATGATTGGCTAATGGTTTTGATGAGTAACCAATAGGCATCGAGCGAAATGTCCGTGCTACTGCACGATAGTAGTTTGCGCATGCGCCAATTCCTTAAAAAAGCAGGTCTCATACAGTGGCCCTCCCCTTATTTTAATTTTTCAAGTCAAGGAAGATGACGGCTTCTTCCCTTATTTTACCGCATCCCTTAATCCCTACCACTGGCAATATGAGCGAATAAAAACAGAGAGGGTATATATAGTGGCGTCCTTATTCACCTGATGTATGCGCAAGCGCAAACAGCAGTCCGCAGTCTTTTGAACACATTCAAATGGCGAATGGTGGGGGAACTCATTAGGGGAAGAAGTTAACATAAGGGACGGAAAAAAGTTAAAATAAAGGACACAGTTAAAATAAGGGTAGAGCCACTGTATGTGAGTTTCATTTACGAGTGTCATTATGTATTCTATAGGAACTCACGTTACTATCTGGTACACTAAAGAGAACTATATAACTAAAAACGTTTAACTAAAGAAAACAATAAATCAAATATTATAATCACCTCTGGAACAAGTTCAGTGTTGACAGCACTCTGCAATGTTTGGCGTAAAAGGTCAATTTGTCCTACAAACTTGGCCCCCAGAAGATTATGGGCAATTTCCAAAGTATCATTCATTGTTCTGTGGCAAAATTGTGAGAAAGTAGAAAGTATTTGTGCTTTGTCATTCGCTTGGTTTACCATCGCCACCATTCTTGCAAGCAACATAACACTTGTCGTTTCTGGTGGGTAATGCATCTGCTTCCAAGTTTCTTTTAACAGAACTAGGGGATGTCGAGCATCAGGATTTTGCCTTGTTTGAAGGCAAAGGGATTGATGATACCTTAAAACATTTTCATTAATTACATCCACTGTATTATTTGATAAAAGATGTTCGTTTTTGTAGGGTTAACAAATAAAACTCTGTTAGGCTTTATTATCTCAGTTAACAATACTTAAAATAAAATACCTATGCCAAGCCTCATTTCTGCATTCAGCGGAACAATATCCAGTACCGCATGCCTCGCAGTGAACTATAGATTCTTTATCAGTCCCACAACACTCTGGGAATGGTAGTACCAAATCTTGTTTTGTGGACAGTCGCCGTGCATTTTCTTCCGCAGTTTCTAGAGGCCGCAAACAATAGTCGCAAGCCAAATATTTGTACTCGGCATTGTATGTAAACTGACAACATACTAGAGGTTTTTCTTCAAAGATAACTTCTCCTTCCCTGATTGGAGCAACTGCGAATAACCCCTTTCCCTACAAAAATATAATATCGAAAATCTTATAAATTACCATATAAATGGCGGTTAAAATGTTGTATAATATATTTCAGGCCATCTCTTCATTTCTCGTATCATATATTTAGCTACAAGTAATCATTATTTGAATTGGTGTACCAAATATACTACAATTCATTTCAATATAATGTAGTTTTTATGCAATACCGCATCATGTTTGGTAACAAAAAATCAAAAGTTTATCTGCATTTGGCATATTTTAATCCAAGTGTAGTAACGAATTATTCAAAATTCTTCATCACTGACAGCAATCTGTCCATTTTTGTGTTACATTGCCCACTTGCCATGTACTTTCATCATGTGAAATACGGAAACTGGACCGAAACTACTGCTGATTTTTATTTCTACCAAGAATTGAGTTATAAATATTTGCTTTCATACTTGTATCCTACTTTGACCTTTATATGTTCCTTTCATCCCATAGGAAATAAAGAAATAGTGATGTTTACAAATTTCCTATGTTTACAAACATCTACTACTGCACCCATGGGGTTCATTAAAACTCTATGAGAATGTTACAGATACTTAATTATTTATTATTTGAACATGTTTGTAATTGTTAATAATAAAGTTACAATGTTGTAGGTGTTAATCGAGGTTTACTATTTACAATATGATTATTTTCTCTGTTGTTTTTTAATACTCTTTATTTTGTTGTCAATAATGATTGTCTCTGCTAATAAATAACAATTCGATTAATTTTGTTGTTTTATTTTAGTCAGAGCTGAAAAATTTGTTAACCAAAAAGTCAAGAGTGACAGACAGACAAAAACGAAAACCCATCAAACAACAATTGCAAATCGGTGATTCGAATTCAAATTCAATCTGAATCATGTTAATTTATCACTGATATCACACCATTCGATTTAATGTCTATTCAAGGATATTCCATTGACAACTGTCTTCATCCGAGCCAGAAATATTGTATGTTCTGCAAAGATATTCCAATGACCATCTGTCTTCATCTGAGCAGAACTCTTCGTCATTTTCCAATTATAAATCTCTTCTTTAATTCCATTTTATATTGAAATCTTCAATACTTTGTACAATAAACAATACTGAAATTATGATAAAGAGTATTAAAAAACAACAGAGAAAATAATCATATTGTAAATAGCAAACCTCGATTAACACCTACAACATTGTAACTTTATTATTAACAATTACAAACATGTTCAAATAATAAATAATTAAGTATCTGTAACATTCTCTATAACTGCAGATTACTTTTTTATTTTTGCGGGAATTGCAAGTTCCTTTATGAAAATTGTCCAACGCAAGAAACAACAATATCACGCATGGATAATAAGTGAGATTGTAGCAAATACTTCTTAAATGTCAGTTTTGGCCGGGGAACAAAGTTCCGAAAATCAAAACCCCGAAAGACTAAAATGTCTACATTGGGTGAGTCCAATGTATTTTAATTTGCTTTCTTTTTGTCAAATTTTCAAAGATAAAGTGAAGAAAATCATACTGGAGCCATGCTATATCGAAATTTTGGCCTTTCGGTGCGTTAATTTTCGGAACTTTGTTCCCGGGCCTCAGTTTTAACTATTTCGTTAGTAAAATGAACTAGGTGTATAGGCACAGATAGCAAAATGCTCGAACCATGAGCTCAACGTGCGTACAAGCTCATGTTAAATCGCCATAAGAGCCCTCATGTGAGGACATATTGTTATCCGGGGATTAACAGATCCACTTAGAATTATTCTAAATTTTCAATACTTCTGAATCTTCCCAGATAGCAACGTGAGTTCACATACGGTTCATAATGAAACTCACAAATGAGAACTCCACGGGAGTGCTATTTCTGTCCTCCAATCAGATGACGATCGTCACTCACATATGAGTCTTGCCTTATTGAATAATTTGCGCATGCACAAACCAATAACTTCTTTCCTCACAGGCATTCCACCCGACGCCGATTGGTTGCCCACTAAGACTATTAGCCAATCGTTACAAGTATCACAAAAGTCTCATATGTGCGTAGAAGCGGAGATTTATTGCGCATGCGCAATCTAATCCCGTATATTTTACTCATTCCTGAACTCTCATATGCATCCATATAAGCACTCATGAGTGAGATCTCAAACGTGAGGACATCTGAAACTCACATCTTGCTATCTGGGTTATTTCTCCATACAGTAGAACCCCTGTACATTGAACAAGGCGTGCCAGCGTTTCCCCGACTGCGCATGCGCGAGTGCAACTGCCATCTGAAAATAACATTACAGTGGGAGTAAGGGGAAGAAGAAAATGTTCAATCTGATGGGGTGAAATCGTTGAATCTAGCGGGAGTTCAATGTAGAAGGGTTCTACTGTACTTGAATAAGCATTCGGAAGTATAGAATGTAATATTTTCGAATGCTCTTGTAATATCGTTCAGTAAAATATCCGCAATTGCGAAAAACAACAAATGTACAGACAATACTTCGAAACCTGGACCTTTTTATTCTTGAAGTGAAAATTCACACTTTATAGAGTGAAAATTTAGCAACTCTATAGTGAAAGAATGAATTCTCATCTTTGTGCAGTGAGCTTTCACTTCGTAAACAATGAGTTTTAATGCGTTAAGAAAGACCATTCACTCATTCACTATTGCTGAATTTTCACTCTATAAAGTGTGAATTTTTACTTCAAGAATAAAAAGGTCCAGGTTTCGTAGTATTATGTGTACATATGTTTTCTTTTTTAAATGCGTATCTGGAATCAAGCAATAAGTTGTTATAAAATAATAGAAGTACAAAAATAGCAATTTTTCTTTAAAAATTGTTGAGATTTCGGAATAAAAAAAAATACAAAACTAATAATTTTTCGTAGTAGGGTGAGTGAATGTAAACACTCTAATGTAAGTTGATTGCGGATGCGCCAACGGCACCTTGCGGTTACTGTGGTAAACAAAACCTCAGCAATGTAGTTTATGTACGTTGATAATAATCATGAAGCATTCGCAAATTTGTCGATTCAGAATGATTAACAATTTCTCAAAAATTAATCATCCCTTTTACCATATCGCAGCAACAGGATTCGAAACATTCACTTCACGTCAATACTTTATTCCAAATAGTGAAGCAAAGACAAAAATTATTCATAATAAAGGAATATTGAGCAAAGTTCAACAAATAGAATTCAAAGCTCAAAAGTGAATCATTATCAATAATTCTGAATCGTTTTTTGTTTGATTGTTTTAATGCTTCATACCAATATTTCAATAACTCAAAACCTTATATCTTATCCCAGCAAACGATAATGGATTAAATGGCATTCATAACTTTTAATCTTTTTGAATCCCTTTTTCTGACAGTATTCAGCGGAATCAATTGGTATTGAAAACTAAACGATTGAATCCCATCTAATCCCTTCGAATTTTAAATAATCACAATGTATTATATAAAACCAAACCTTCAATAAGTACAAACGTTGCATGTATTACTAGATATTTTCATTTTAACCCTATGTAATTTTTTATCTGATACTCAAAAGTAGTTAATATAATTGTATCAGCGTTGATGAACAGAGATGCGATGGAATTCATATGAAACTATTTAAATTCTTATTATAAGGATACCATGCTCTGCCAAAAATGAAGAGTACAGTAAAGCGTCCAGTGAGAGAACAAGAAATGTTTTTACGAAATTGTACGCTTAATGAAGCGAATCGCACGCTTAGAATAAGTTTAAATGACGCTTAATTGAAAACAATTCTGAAGCGTGAATATGCACCTTTTAAACGTTATCTAAGCGTCCAGTTAAGCGGATTCTAAGAGTGCATCAAGGTTTTTTTTACTTTTGTACGCTACATGAGAAAACCAAAATTAAAGAGACGTTCGGCAAGATGAAGTAAAGCGATTTTTACAATCTTCTACAAGTTTCCTTACGAAATCTTGTAATTTTCAGTCTTCAAAAATTATTTTGCTCCACATTATACTAGGATCAATCATTGTTTACTCATTATCAACGAACATTTTTATTAAAATAAAAGTGTAACGCGATTATCATATTACGTCTAAGAAATTGATTCACGGTGGTGGATCAGTGGTTGGCGTCAAGCGCAGTCTTTGTTTCGCGTTAAGCGTCGCTTGCCGTTGATTACGACTGGATAGGTGACCGAATGAGAACACCTTATTTAAAGATAATGAATTTATCTTTAAAAAAATTAAATTACATACAAAAGATAAAAACATATTAATTTTTAAAAATGTAGAAAAAATATAAAATAAATTTTCAAGGTAACTATTTTTTTCTTATACACCCTGGTAAAAATGAAGCGTTACAGAAGAGTCCAGGAGGCGTTTGAAACGCCTTAAGGACGCTCATTGTACGCTCCAAGCAAGCTTAAGTAACGTTTGACATGAAGCGTGAATTTGGACTTACTGTCACTCTTATTTCACGCCTCCTGGACTTTGTTTTGAGGGGTGCCAAAGCGTGCAATAAGCGTATTTAAAGCGAATTGCCATTTAGCGCGCGAGAAAGCGTTCAGTATCTCTTGCGCTCCTTACTTGTAAACTTTCGAATACGAACATTTTAATGAACCTTCCGTTGAAATATGTAACGTTTATTAAACGTTTTATAAACTCTTGCTGAACGCTTGGAAAAACGTTTATGCAACGTTTCGTACACTCTTCTAACCGGTTCGGGCGCTTTCGCGGTACACTCTTAAGTAGTCCAAAGTAACTCTTTAAGAACCCTTATGTCACACTTTTTGAAGCGGATTTAACTCTTTTGAAACTCTTAACGTCACGCTTGAGTAACGCTCTAGTAACGCTCCCATTTTTACCAGGGCAGTAGGACCTCTCTTATTCGAACCTCTCTTATTCTAATTGTCCAGCCTCTCTTATTCTAATCGTTCCCCCACAAGTCTTCTCCCACTATCACATGAAAAGTCAACGAAAAATATTGTCCACGAATCACAAGCTCGCAAGCAAAGTAAGTGGGGGTAAGGGGAAAATTAGAATTAGAGAGGTCGGTGCCATCTTGAAAAACTTTACTAATTAGAATAAGAGAGGTCCTACTGTACATTAATCAAAAAATCTTCCTGCACGTTTCCAAAGCGTACGCAGCCGTTCACAAATGCAAAGCGTTAAACTCTTAAAAGATACATATTCACTAATTAAGTACTCTTATAGAACTTTCGTGGAAGCGGAATGGCCGTTTCTTGAACGTTTCCCGAACGTCAATTCCACGCTTTATGAACTCTTAATGGACGCTCATATTTTTGGCAGGGTGTAGTATTCATTACAGTATTTGAATCGCCTGTATTCATTTGAATTCATTATGAAACAATTATATTTTCTGTAGATATTAATTGGTGTTTGATTCATTGGTATTCATTGCGGATCTTTCATATCTCCTGATCGAGCATTCAATGGTATTAGTATCCATGCTGAAATCGTCACTATTCACTGGTATTACAGTAGTCCTTCCCTTATTCTAATCTCTTCTCTTATTCTAATTTTTTCTCTTCTCCTATTCTAATATTTCCCCTCACGTGTTCTCCCCACCGCACTTATTACATTCCTTAGAAGCACATATGACATATATAACTGTGCATGCTCTGCGAAAGAGAAAGAGAGAGGGAAAACGAGACAGCAAACGTTTAGTGGGAGAGAGGAGAAAATTAGAATAAGAGAAGAAGTGGGACTCGAAATAAATGTTTTCTATTCCTTAATATTGGATTACCGGGTATTCAAACTATTCGAATCCCTTTTTTGAACAAAATAGAATTAAATAATTTTTCATTGAATTCTCTGCTATTCCATTTCAATTCCTTTGAATTCATTTTCGTTTGCTGGGATATGTTATAGGGTCTTTTTAACTTTAAATCTTTTAAGAATATATTTGCACTTCATAAACAGTTAGATGTTTTTCTATTTTTTAGTATTATTATTTTAATTATTCTTTTTAAAAATAGACTGCATGTTTTTCACATTTTCTGAATATTTTATTTAACCGTTTATTAAGTTTCATGTTTCAAAGTCCACACAAGTCTTGTACTCTAATTTTCTCAAAATTGTCCAAAATTATCGATGATTACCAAACATTTTCTTTATCATCTCTTACATATAAGAAATTCCCGCTGGACTTCTCTTAAAAATATAATAACTACTCTAAGCTAAATACCCAGCCTTCTAAAAACTTTACAATATTTATATTCTAATTTGTATCTAAGTTTTAATATAGAATTAGTAAAGTAATTTATAAGGATACATCACTGGATGTATTCCTTCCAAGTTCATGTATGTCAGACAAAAATATTGCTAAATATCTTGTACAACAAGATAGATTGTAATAAATAAATGGGGATAAAAAAAAATCTCTTACATGTGTTCTAATTTTGTATAGTTATTACAATAACGAAAAACAAAGTAACAATAGATTACCCAAACTTTCTGTTTGAATATCTGTTAGTAGCTCTAAATACAAACGAGAGAGTACAAACAAGAATAAATAAGGACTGCGGATAATTACGGAAGCATGTTCGTATTCTGATCTGTGTTAAAGACAATTCTGGGGGTGTCATGTGGTCATAAATTCAAATAAAATGTAAGTTTTTTAGTGCAATTTATTTTTTATAGAAATCATGACAATCAACGACTATTTTTTTTAAAAATAAAGTATAATATACTCTGAAATAATGAAATGTGAGATTTTGTATGGCTCTGGTAATTAAAGATTTGTAAATCTCTTCAAGAATATGTAGCTAAAAATTTAATTATAAATACTGATGGGATATTTTTGAAAAATAATAAACAACTTCTGCAGAACCTTTTCGTATAATCAATTTAACCATTCTCTTTTTTATTTCGAATAAGTTTCATAACAACCATATATAAAATTAAGATAGAAATATAAACAAAACACTAGCGACAATTAAAACCGCGAAATACAAATTTGGGTTCGCATATGTTAAGATATATCTTAACAAATACTGTAAAACATGGTCTACTTCTATTAGAGGATACCTTATATTTAATACATCACAAACAATAATATCAAGTACTTTTTGCATTATCCACTTTTCTAAAACTTATAATTTGAATTTTGATCAACAATGTTTCGTACCATGTTAATAAAAAAGAATTAAAAAGTATATTAACTATAAATTCTTTAGAAGGATAGTTAACCAATAATATTTAAGTAGTATTAAATAGAATTTGTAAGGCAATGAGAATAGAAAAGAAATGCAAAATATTATATTCAGGACCGCATTCAGAGACTCAAAATTGTAATTGAGATGTCTTAATCTTTTCTTCACACATGTACAGTGCAAACACAGAAAGTAACAATTATGTATCATTTACGTAATGGTTACATTGTTACATAAATGTTACATAGCTGTTACATAACTGTAACTTTTGTATTTGCTGGGTACTGACTACAACTGCAAATATTAAATAAAAAATAAATATGATAAAAACAAAAAATAAATATGAACGAGTCAAGAGTTAAGTTAGTAAAGTACTTAACATTATATAAATTACATACATATATAAATATGTAAGTAATGTGTTAATAAATACGTATGTTCCAAAAATAAATCGTATATGCTAATCTAGTAAACATTCGTGTGGTAACACACTTTTATTCAAATGCGTGATAAATTTTAATTTAACATTTAGTACATAATTTAGATTTTCATTTTATAATGAACATTTATTTTGTTTAATACAATTTATGTCTATTATATTGAATATTACTAATCAATAGCAAATTATTGATATTTTTTGTAGTATTATTTTTGTAAAATATTGTTATATTACATTACGAGAAATTGGTACATAAAATACCATCTGAATATTACCTAAAGTAATAAAATTAAATTATTATGATAGGTTTATTTTTTCAAATTAACAAAATTAAATTGGTTTTAAACCTCAAATGAGGCTGATTCCTTCCGCCAAGCCTCACTGAAGAGTTCAAGCGCGGAGGGGATTGAACGAAACGCCACGCATGTATCTTTTTAATTTTAATTATTTGTAAATTTTGCATGTCTATACATCTTTTTGCATATTTATATATTTTTTTTGCATGTTTATATATATGGGCATTATTCTAGAACTTTTAAACTTTGAGATTGAAGAAAATTGCATTTTTTTTTTAGGCACATTCATGAAATTAATTTTATTGGCTTTAGAATTGATCAAATGACAGAAAAAACCTTGCGTCACTCATTTATACACAACGTATTTTTTTTTTAATGTAACATGTTTCGTTACTCGTAAAATTAGTTTTTAGTTTTGTAACGTTTAATATACATAAAAAATTCAGTTCTTTTGCTTATGGCCTAATTTTTAGAAGCTAGTATATAAAATTAAACGTCTAGTTAAAAGTTCAAATTTAAAATAATGGATTAAATATGGCGGACTATTTTTACAAAATTTCTTTGATTTTTATAAAATTTGATATGTTAGGATTTTTGAGGCCAATGATTACAAATCCAAAGTCAGTTTTCATTAAAATTTGAAATCCAAATACATGATTTAACATTAAGGATACTAAAAAATTAAAACGATTTGTAAAGAATAATCATTTTATTATTGTCAAAAATTGTGTTTTTTGTTGTATTAAAAAAACACAAAAGTTATAAATACTTTAATAACATAGGAGAAAAGATCACAATGATTCCAAAGTACTTAGAAGCTAAATTGTAGATGTGCCATTAAATAATTTGATTTTTCAAAGTGAGTTTCGCTTGGAAATTTAAAGTTTGACGTGGTCGCATTTTTTATGTATAGGTGGCACACATTCGGGCAAAGGCTCAAATTACTTCTTATCATATAGGTAATGTACCCCTGTTGTGTGGTTTCTTAAAAACCAATGTGAAAAAAATTGTCTGAGGTTGATTGCTAAATTGTCAACTATAAAAAAAAGTTATCTCGCAAGTTTGAAGGTATATAATTTTATTCCTCAGTTAGGCACATCATTAAGTTAAGGATTTTTCATTTGTTTACATCCCCAAATACTTCTACAAAAAACCACAGATCATAAAAAAAAAGGTTCAAAAAGTTTCAGTGGTAAAACTGAAAAAATGTAGTGAGTGTCGCGCACCAAAAACAGGCAAATTCACTACTTTTATTTACTCTCATTGTTTTCTACATATCTGTAATTAGTAATAAACACTTATTACATGGAAAACGAACAAAAATTTGTTGATCTGTAGTGTTGCAAAGTTATATTTAAAATTTTTAAGGTATCATAAATATATTTCGAGGGTTTTTGGAGTCGCTGATAACGAATATAAACTCAGAATTGTGAAATTCAAAATGGCGGATCCAATATGGCGGACGGTTTTTTGAAAATGAAACGGTTTTTGAGGTCGCTGATTACTCTGAAAGTAATCGTTTACAAATTTTCAAAATTTGAAGTCAGATTTTAAAAATCAAATACATTTCGTTTCATTTTCAAAAAACCATCCGCCATATTGGATCCACCATTTTGAATTTTGAAAATCTGACTTCAGATTCGTACTGATTTTATCTTCATATTATATTTTTGTACTAATGGCTTTTTTCTTTCTTTAGATTTATTATAATTGCATGCTAACAAATCATATTCATATACCAGTTTATTCCAAATAACTGTTAAATCGAAATTGTATTCTAATATAATTTTATTAACCTTATAATTATGAATGTAGTTTTTTATCTTTTACCTTTTTTCTTTTTTATTGTTAATATCATTACTAGTTGAGATTATAAATGTTTTAACAAAGCGTAGCATTTGGGAATCCAAGTGATTACGACGCAAGGTGTTTGAAATGTTTAGAGATCTTCAAACTATAGCATTTTAATATCTAATGCAATTTTTATAAACATCCTGGTAGGTAAGAAGCTTGGTTTAAAGCCAATTTAATTACCTAAAGTAGTTTGTATCTTCTACATGAAATGATTAATCACAATTATTATATTTTATAAATGACTGTGTTATATACCAATTTCCAATTCATTCTCTATCGAATAAAGTAAGATTACTTACAGTAGGGCCTCTCTTATTCTAATTGTCCAGCCTCCCTTATTCTAATTGTTCCCCCACAAGTCTTCTCCCACTATCACACGAAAAGTCAACGAAAAATATTGTCCACGAATCACAAGCTCGCAAGCAAAGTAAGTGGGGGTAAGGGGAAAATTAGAATAAGAGAGGTCGGCGCCATCTTGAAAAACTTTACTAATTAGAATAAGAGAGGTCCTACTGTATTTCTTAACATTTTATTCATTTGTTATCAGTATAATACCAAACTTAATACTGAATAGGGTTGGACGGTGGTGTCTTTGACTATGCAAGGTGGTTTATTTCCCTTGCATTTTGATTTTAACATCTTTTATAACATCTTTTTAACATCTTTATCAAATGAATACTCATAATTTTTTTTTGATGATGGCTCTAAACCCTAGCCGAAAATGTTAAAACTTATCTTCCTTTTTATTTATTATTACAGTGACCGTTTTGTAAAGACTCTTTTCTTATTTAGAGTAAGATTACAATTAATTCTATTTAATTACAATTAGATCTATTTTATTGGATACAAATAATCTACCATCAACAGCAATACATTATAGACAAAATCACTTTAATCGACTAGTATTCTATTATTTTAAACTGATTAAATATAAATATATTTTTAGAATTTTGCTTTATTAAAATGACACTAATTTAAACCGCTTACATTAATTCTTAAAGCTATTTTTATATTGCGTCAGAACTTTGCAAAAGCGATAACCTGTTGCTAACGAATAAAACCTGTTCTATGCTCCGTTACAACTTTAGTAGGATTTCAACCACACTATTTCAAAATAGAATTATATTTAACTAAAAAATCATTAAATAATTAAAATATTACCTTTTCTTCATTTATCACTCTAACTTCAAACTTATTATTTTCCATAACGAAAGAAAAATTATAATAACCAAAGCACAAAATCTAAACTTAACCTAAAAGCACGTGTGACAGATGACTTATAGTATTCTGTTCGTTTTGAACAACAACATTTCAAAAGGTCCAATAATGTGCCTTATTACACACTACATTTTTACAATGTGTTACACATACATATATATGCATACCGGGTGACCATTCAAATCTGATCATGAAACCTTAATTTTTACATATTGTCAAAATAAATATATTAATGGGTGCATTTGATTATCTAAGTTATAAAAATAATATTTGGTTCTAAAACTTTGACGACTTTTTACTCAAATTCATTACATTATCTTCCAATTTTTAGGTTATACACGACTTTCGTGATACATGTATGAGAGTCACCCGGTATATTGGAATTTACTTAAAAAATTTTGGAACTGGATGATTTACAAATTGTTTATTTTACTTCTTTATATGTGGATAGATTGTTTCGAAATTCTTTTAAATTTTTCATTGAAAATTTAATTTAAATCTTTACGGAAATGGACAACGCATCGGAAGTTACAAATATTCACTTCCGGCATTATTGCGTATCAACTGGTTAGGTTAGGTTATCTTTTGGGCTTTATCGTCATTCGTCATTCGTCAGTTCATTGGAGTTCACGTCAGTTCTCGGTCGGTCAGTTATTTGTCAGTTATTGTGAATGAATACATAAATTGTTTCAAGAAGACGCAGAATTTGTCGTAAACAAAGTTCATAAAACAGTTCTGAACGGTTATTTTATTGTAAAAAACAATCGTGAAATCTGCAAACACGATGAACGGAACAATGGCGATGGTAAGTAAATTTACTCGTTCAAGCTTCGATGAAATATTAATATCCAGCTACCCTGAAGCTTCATGGCGTCCTTTTATGGCATGCGGTTTTAAATCCCTTTATTACTGAATAATAATGCGTCGGTTTTTAAAAGTAAATTAATAACAATGATTATAGTCTGCTAAAATATGCATCATAATTTGCCGATGTAATTTGACAGTGAAATTTTATGTTTGATATGGACAATTCTATGGTCGAAAGGCATAACATTAGTCACATTGTCATGATTTCAAGATAAACGGGTTTTAATATTCACTTAATTCTCATATCGGCATGTAATTTAACTTACGGCATTTAGTCCTCGTTTTTCGTAGTTGGCATGGTTCTTTTCACTTCCCAGCAAACGAAAATGGATTAAAATAAATTGAAAATTTGAATTTTTTTTAATCCGGATTCTTAATTCCGTGTAAAGAATTTAAATAAATTAGAATGTTCAGGGTTAAATAATTTTCTATCCATACTGGGTAATTGAAGCGTATAATCATTTTGCATTGAAAAAGATTCAAAATATCAATTAATCTCAATCAATGAAGTGAACATAACCTTAAACAATGGCAGCAAACGAATATGGATTGGAATACATTGAAATCTTGAATTCTTTCGAATTATGATTTTCCATTCTTTCATAAAAGAGTTGGGGAAAGTCGTCAGTTGATAAGGTAGTAATTTACGCTCAAAAATCTATATTAAAAACTTGTTATCGGGACTGTTGAAATGATACACTTAAAAAGTGTTAAGTATATAGAAAGCGATATCTTCTTTATACCAATTACGAATATCGACAGCAAAATTATGTATTTGAGAATAGAAAAACAAGCTTTCGTGTCGCACATACCAAATGTGTTCGAAGCCGACTAAGTCAGTCGGTATCAACACTTTTTAACTACTCTGTAAATAAATAATATTTGATAAATATATCTTTTATGTACTTTGTTATTACGTAGGTACTAGAATAAATTGTGAATATAAAAAATTACTCTTGTTCTATTTATTTACTTTTGTGCATACCGAGTGGATACGTAATTACTGAGGATATAGTAAATTCATGTTTCTAAAAACGTTTTCTCCATCGATGGATTGCAGTATATCAAATTGCACACAAAGACACATGGCAACATTATTTGCTCCATTCCTCTTCGTTCACAATATTTTCGGTGTTAAAATTTATGTTTCAATTAGTATATTACTAACTTTCTAACGAAACCCGGAAAAAACATTTTCTCATAATATTAATATTTTTAAATAATTGGTTATTTATCATATTTTATGTGTTATGCGTATTAAAGTGATAATCAGCTACTTAGAAAAAAGTTATATCCATTATTTAATAACAAAGAATAATTAAAATGACGAAACTCGCATTATTAAATATTAAAAGAATTGTCGTAAATAGATTCTCGTACCAAGGAATTCCCTTCCACACATTTATTTCATTCGGTATTGATTTCAATACATACAAAAATCGGCAATTCCGCACACTAAACTGAAATGAATTCCTCTACAATATTTCTGCTAATAATTGGATTATATACAGGAGAAGGTTGCCTATTCTGTTAAAAGAATAAAAAGTAATCTGATTTTGAAAGAAATACACAATTATTGAAAGATTGTCTTTCCAATTCTACGTCCTGAATTCAAATAAATTGACATAACCTCTCATTTTACGAAGAATTCAATTGAATCTCAAATAACATTGGCGAATTGTATTTATTGGAATTGAAATCAATAGACTACAACTTCCATCTTGTAATTGATTTCACTGAATACAAATCGAAGCAGAGCAATACATGTACAGGAATACAAACGAATTCAGAATTGAAATAGATTTGCTAAAATCAACAATCCGGATTGGCGAGTAAAAATTTCAATTAATTTCAATAAATTTCTATCCATTTTCGTTTACTGGGTTAGGTACAGAATTTTTTCATTAAGGACTTTCCAGGAGGAAATGAAAAATTACATATATTCCTGAATCTTTGCTTAAATGTTTATTTCGAGATGCTTTATCACTGATTAAAAATGCAGTACAGCAAACTGCGTTAAGGAGGCTGGTATGGTTAAGAATTAACAAAGAGATTCTGACGACAAAATTACTAAACGTTAATATGAATATAAAATGAATTTTCTGAAAATTTTGAGTCATTTGAATACCTCAGTGTTGAGAAATTATGAAAACATTTTGTGCCTATTAACATGGTGTCTTATGTAAAATGGTATTTTTCAAGTCTTCATATGCGAGATTTGTACAGAATTAACAACTAGATTTACTTAAAATTAATGTCGATTAAAGAAAAATATATAATAAATGTTCGAGAGAAAGAATTAGATCAATTGGTTACGCTACACTCTAAAAAATCCGTAATGAAATAATCAACATATAATGGTAATTTTACAACCTTGTAAATTTACTACATTAAGCGCAGGGAAATTACAACAAGCTTGTAAAATTACTATTATACGTGGGTTATTTCATTACGGATTTTTTTCAGTGTAGGTAAGAGAACTTCAATGAAATTGTTGTCTAAAGTTCATTATCATACAGGTTAGAAGCCATTATTCGACTTCCAAAAAATCATACACTGTAAAAAATAGTAATGAATTTACCTTAAGCATAGGCAATTTTATGACCAACGCTAAGCGTAGCGATTTTACACAGTTTTCGTTGTAAATTTACCGCCTTATGTAAAGTTCCTTTTCGTCTTTGTAAAATTTCTAAGTAAAGTTGTAAATTTACAACACCGTATTAAAATTCACAAAATGCGGTAATATTGTCACGCAGAGTGTATTAAATTTACCCGTATACGTTGTAAATTTACAACAAAATAGTAAAATTTGTAGGTTATCCAGCTCGAAGATGTTATACACTATATATATAGACGTGATCGTGTATCTTGACTCAGTCAGTAAGTTACCGACTGTACACACGAAGTTATGATCGCTCTTTATGTATGTAGATGCATAATGAACTATATTCTTCATTCGATAATGCACATTATTAGACAAAAGTTGACAAATAATAAACCATACAGATTATTTGATAGTTCTAAAGCCATCAAATAGCAGTACTCTACGCTACAAGTGTAAATTAAAAATGATTGTAAATAATGAAAAATAATCCAATTCACTTAATTGCCATTCGATTCGCAACTAATTTCTTTGGTATTTTGTACGAATTCATTTTTAGTAATTAAATTTGACCTTCCGGAGCTCGAATTTTTGGAAACACCGATTCAATAATTTTCAATATAGATTTTGTAGCATTTTTTATTTATTTATTGGATCAACAGCTGAATGGCCTTTTACAATATATATATATACACACATTTGGTGCAATCAAGTAACAATTCTTATACTTTTAAATATAGACTAAAAATAAACAGAATTAAAAAAAACTGTGAAATTAGGTATTATTAACTGTAATTGTATACATACAGCTCATTTTGGTAGGAATTAGCAGATTTCCTGGAAGAATAGAGTTGCACATTTTATAATATACAATAATATAAAGGTGCTTTCAAATTAGGCTCTTTTATCGTTCGTTAGCTACTGTCATTCGGAAACAGAGCTATGTTTAACCAACTTTAACCGAAGGATAATACCGAACGAACGATAAAAACCCTAAACCGAGTGCACCTATAAATTATTCAGTAACGAAAGAAAAATATAATTTATTTTCTTTATTTATACTGGTATAAAATCAGCAATTTTATCAGAAGCAGACATATAATTCCCCATAAACTGAAAATACATTCCCAATAAAAAACAATTAAATTTGATTCATATTTGGATCATTATTTGTAAAAGATATGAACTCGGATTTGGATTAAATATAGCTGAATATTCCATTGTATACCTTTATTCTTTTTCTGCATGTACTTTATTTTATCAAATTGAAAATTTATTTTTCTATATTCAATAATATAAAACAATAGGTTCGAACTGAGGTAGTAAAAAGGTCAAAAAAAAGAAGTTTTAAGGTCTTAAAATGTTGAGATCAGAGTATTCGTCTAAGCTCTATGTAGTTTAGTTATTAAGTAAACATTTTTTCTATTGTTAACGAATATCTTAGAGGATAAAAAATAAAAAAAAAAAAATCTGAAGAAGGCCTTTTTGAAATATTCCAACTTCTTGTATGTAGATTCAGTCGGTTGTGTAGAACTCTGCGAAAAAACTTCTGAAATGTGCCACCACGGCGTGAATGGTGTGCCTTACGGCCGATCAATGAATTTCGCACTTTAAACCTGTATTTTTCCTATCAGAATGTACATTTAACATGTAATCTGTAATATTACAATTTTTAAATGTAAATTTACAATTAACTTAGAATTTTTACAATGACTATGTGTATTTTTACAAAATCCTGTATTTTTCCCTCGAGTGGTAAAATTACCCCGCGTGGTAAAGTCTACAGTTATGACCAACATACAGTGTAGTACTTTTACAGCGCGTTGTAATTTTCCTACTTTCAGCGTAGTACATTCACAACCGTGTCTGGTAAATTCACAAAAACGTTGTAAAATCCCAAACCTCAAGTGGTAAAAACCCTACGCTACATGTGGGAAATGTTGCCAAATTTGCCATTTGTTTGCCAAATGTTGCCATTACCATTTTTTACAGTGTAGACATCGAATTAAATTCGATGATGTCAATTGTTGAAATAAACGTAATCCTACACTGAAAAAAGTGGGTAGTAAAATTACATTTCAGTAATGTAATTATTTACAACGATTTTCGTGGTCAAATTACACATTTGTTGTAGTTCTCCAGAGATTTCTGAAGATGTTTTACTATAAATAAAGTAATATTACAATAAAACTGTAATTTTACAACAAGAATCATAGGACACAAAAATACCAGTGATAATTATGGTAATTTTCCATCAGAAACTGTAAAAAATTTTACATTGTTTGTGTAATTTTCCTTAGAAAATCACTGTACATTTACAAGCTCCACGGAAATTTTACACCGCTTTTCAAAGAAATTTTACATTGAACAGGTTATACTTTACCAGGTATCGGTAACTTTCCTGCGATTATCAGTGGTATTTTTGTGTCCTACGATTTTCGTGGTAAATTTACATCAACACTTTTTACAGTGTATCAAGTATCGTACATAAATAAAAAAGCATTATTCGACTTCCGAACAGTACTGAACTTGACTCCCTACGTACCATACCAAACGCTTTAAATTTTGAGAAATTTGATATTAAAATCGAGGGGTCAACCACTGAAGGAATACCTGTACATTATACCGGGAATATTTAGGGAATATTCGGGAATATTCTGCAATATTGGGAATACTTAGGAATACTTGGCAATATTTGGAATATTTGGGAATATTCGGCAATATCTCGGAATATTTAGGAATATTCTGCAATATTGGGAATACTTAGGAATACTCGGCAATATTTGGAATATTTTGGAATATCTCAGAATATTTGGGAATATCTCGGAATATTTGGCAATATCTCTGAATATTTAGGAATACTCGGCAATATTTTGGAATATTTGGGAATATTTGGATGACGCAATCATAATATTTGGAAATAATCGGCAACATCTGGGAGTACATGAGAATTTTTTTAAATATTTAGAAACGCTTGTTATTTCGACTATTTTTTTTTATATGGATATATAAGTTTTAAAAATGATGTTAACTGTGGTAATCGAAACTTTTGTAATCGATTTAATTCTCAAAGAAATATTTCCAGTTAATCACTATTGTAAATATGTTTAATTTAATATATCTGAGGATAGAAAATGTGAAATTTTGCAAACTGTTAATAACTACAGATAGTTGCCAAGTTTTAACCTAATGTTAAAAATCAATCAAATTAAAAAAAAATCTGAGTTTAAAATTATTGGAACGTTTTATTAAAATTTAAGATCTGTTATAGCAATTCTATATATTTTACACAATACTAACAAAAAAATGATAATCTAAAATTTTTATAAAATGAATAAAATATTTAAACGTTACATTAGATATTTAGAGCTTTATAGTTAGGTTGTAATGTAAAAAAATTGTCTGTTCATAAATGAGATAAAAATTTGTTTACTTAAATATATGTATGTGTATGTGTATAAGTTGCTTTGTACTACAATATCGCAGATTATTGTACAGCATAAAAGGCTAAGATCTGTATCATCACTGAAAGTACTGAAAATACGTAGGAAATACTAGGAATGCGGTGGGAATGTTGGGAATAAGGTGGGAATATCGGAAATATTAGGATATGGTGGGACTATTGGGAATACGGCAGGAATATTGGGAATACGGCGGGAATATTAGAAATATATTCCCACTTTTGGGAATACCTGTACATTTTACGACCAGCGGTTGACCCCTCGATTGTAATTATTCAAAATTTTTAATACATTTCAATACGACTCACTAGTCGAGTGGTCAGTGTTAAATCGATTGACCCTAAATATTTAAAAATGTAACTTTGTACGGTTTGTTAAAAGTCACTCTCCTGTCTGGTCTAATTATAAGATTAATGACCAGCCTCTAGACTCTGTAAGCTCTGTGAAGGATCTTGGTATCATTTTAGATAACTCTCTTAATTATAAAGAGCATTTAATTAGGACAGTCTCAAACGCAACATCTGTATTGGGGTTTCTAAAAAGATCTACTAGAGATTTTCGTAGTATCCCTGCCATTATCTCAATATTCAAATCAATTGTATTACCCAGTCTTTTATATTGTTCTCCGATTTGGTCTCTTCATTATGCGCAGGATATTAGAATCTTAGAGTCTGCCTTGCATAAATTTATACGTTATTTGGCTTATAAGAAAGGATCACCAATGAGTATTATTGATCACGATTATTCCGCTCTGGCAAAGTATTTTAATGTGCCCTCCATTAAATCTATTCATAATAGATTTGATTTAATCAATACTTTTAAAATAATGAAGGGCATCATTAAGTGTACCGAACTGAGACAGTCCTTTCCTTTACGTCAGATTGCTTACAGCATTCGTTCACAGAGATCATTAATTGAGGAGGTTAATCGATCCGATATAGGGTATTATGCTCCGATAACTCGGTTGCGTTGTCGATATTTAAATCTTGAATTTTTGTAATGTTATCCACTTTTGGATGAATTTTTTTATTTTACGTTAATTACATATTTATAGGTAGCGATTTAATTGTTATCTTATTTTTCTATTTTTCCACTGTATTGTTAAGTTTCACCTACTATTGTTATTATATTTTTATGTAATAGGCTTTTCACCGTTGATTCTAAATAAATAAATAAATAAATAAATAAATACATTTCTGATTGTTCAGGATACTGCTAATTTATCCTGTCTATGTTTCGATCCATGTAATATTTAGACGCTGCAATGATAATAAATCTTAAACAAGTATTACTGTAATATTTGATATCTTTACATTTGATTTGTTTTTTTTTTTCAGTTTCAAATGCAGTCCAGCGGGGAACCAATGATGAAAAAGGCTCGTCTAGAAGGTATATTGCTAATGCAGCTTGATATCATGGTATTCGAATAATATAGGGGACTATATAGGCTGTTAAGAGTAACCTAATGCCTAAATACAATAATCACCGAAGTTGTTGAATCTATATTGATTGAATTATGATGGATAAATTGATGCAAAAAGTGCATCAGTGATTTTTAAGATATTGCAGTTAAACGACTTTTGCAATTCTCGCATAGCTTCGCGATAGGATAGGGCAATAGGCTTATCGATGCCCCGGAATAAAACTAATGTATGGTTGTCCTTTTGTTCTGAGATGTTACAGCAGAGAGAGAGTACAGAGACTGTGGCCTTCGACTGAACTGCGATCATGAGCATGCGCCACGCAAAGAAAGAGAACGCTACAGAAATCTAAGTTTTTGAAAAGTTCCACAAACCAGGCATTTAAAAATGCCGAACATCAAATATTCGCTCACTTTAGATAGGTTAGCATTGTAGGGTAGCTAATGTTAATAGTCTTGTCAAGTATGAGTCTCGTATATAAATGAAATTTGAATAATTTGAACAGTTTTAAAATATAAAAAGGAGACAAATATTAAACAAAAACTTTTAATTTAATGCGACTCATACTGGGCAGAGACAATGGCGATATCATCAGTAAATAAAAAAATTAAACTTTTTTTTAAATATAATATATAGATGCATGTCGAAGCAGGTAAGTCCATGGAAAATTTATGTTTTTTACCGACCATATCCTGGATGTTAATGAAAACGCCATTGTTCAGAAAGAGTAAATGGTTAGGGCCAAAATGCTTGGCAAAGGCAAAGTATATAAAACTGGCGCAGCAAAACACACTGAGAGTGTTCCTCTTTGCTTTGTGCTTACAGATTTCTGCGTCGCATCAAGTCTCTTGGATAGTTTGCACGCGCATCTTCGTTGCTAGTTCCTGAGCACGGTTAGATGTTAAGCAATGAAAGGCTCAGAAGCCAAAACGTCCCGATGAAAATATAGAAGTTTGAGAAAGTCGCATAAAATGGGAAAAAAAGAAAGAAAGAACCATATAAATACGTCACGTATTTTGATTTCTGTTTCAGAGTAACTAGCCGAGCCAAATTGGTGGCCATTAAAGAGTATTTGTCGATAATCTGATTCTTGTATTACGTCGGTGTAGGTAAAACTGCAAAAACGTGAAAATTGTCTCTCGGCAATGATTTGAAAGTTAACATTCTCTCACTCGCTCTAATGCTATGTTTTTGACAAATCCGAAATCTTGATTGTTTTAATTTCTTTGAACTTACAGTTTCACGGAGGTGCCATCTATGGATGCTACGAGGCATTGTTACTATTCTGAATAGAACCTGTACGAAGTCCTGAAATTCCATACCTAGGTCCTTTTTTTTCTCTCATTCTTTCTCGTCAAACGGTACCTATTACATTTGACACGACTTCTCCCTCCGGATGTTCATACTCCAGGGATTTCCTACCTACTTTTCTATGTCATATTATGCCTTAACATTCTTGAACGGTCCGATTATAACATTTGATACCTTCAGGTATCCGATGAAGCAAAAAGATACTTCGGGCATCCCGATATGACATACGCTTGAATATAAATTGTACTCTTTTACGTTCGCGATGGTCGAAGTATGATCGGTGGAAGATATTTTCTAAATGCTAAAATTAACATGATCAATTTTTGTAGGGCGTGCCTTGGATTTCTTGCCAGGCCCAATTTACGATCTCAATCAAACAGGCCAAGTCGTTCCAGGTAAGTCACAATTCTGAATAATCATACATTTAATATCAATCATTTTTATTCGGTTCTAATATGATGAGAATCTGTATAGCGACATTATAATAACATCCTTTCAATACAGAAAGATTGAAAGTTGATTCACGTATGAATGAGCCATTGCTGATAAGATCTGATCAGTCGCTAAAGATCTTGAGAAAAGAAATAAGGTTTTGCAGTCTTTTTAAAGGAATGTTTTATTTTTAGGACCTGGTGCAAAGTACTTGTCTTTGCCCGGAATCTTGGGAGCTGGACTGCCAAAGATCTCGTCAGACTCGCAAGATTCAGTGAACCGGGCTAAAAAGTATGCGATGGAACAAAGCATCAAGATGGTTTTGATGAAACAGACTTTAGCTCATCAGCAACAGGTAAGATTCATCTATTTGTAAAATTTATAACAATGTTAGAATTGTTTATTTGTACATTTCTGAATTTTTCAATTTATTTGCTAACCCATTAACTGCTGAACGTACTGGAATTTTACCTCGAGTTCGGCATTTATTTCTCGCATAAAAATATATGAATTTGAGTGTTTCAAGGTCGCTCTTTCGAATAACGATGAGAAAATTTTCAAAAAATTGTAATTTCCAATATTTTTTTTACAAAAATATGCAAAAAATCATGATTTTCAGACTTATTTTTTTCGTTTCTCGTCGTACAAAACTCATTACTCGGGGATTGCTGATTACGAATCTGTCTTTTACGAAATTTTAGAGATAATGTCCGCCATTTTGAAGTCGCCATTTTGAATTTTAAAAATCTGACTACAAATTCGTTATTAGCGATCAAAAAAAAACAGGCGGATATCGAAAATCACAAAAATCGATTAATATTTAATATTCTCTGCCCTCCATATTGGGTCCGCCATCTTGCATTTCAAAAATCTAATCATGAATTCGGAATCAACGATTCAAAAAACATAAAGATACTGAAAGCCACAAAAATCGACGAATATTTAATACTTTGGGTCCGGCATGTTGGATCCGCCATTTTGAATTCAACAAAACCAACAGATTCGTAATCAGCAACACCAAAAACCTCCGAATAATGAGTTTTGTGTAACTAGAATTACTTTCGTACACAATGATGGGTAATTTTGAAAAATGTATAAATATTTCGACGTATCGATCGCCATTTTGTTAATAAGACGAAAAAAAAAACGGGTGCACGTTTATGACTTATTTTCAGTCGATACAAATGCGTTTTGACAAAAAATTGCAGGAGAAACGAAGAGAAATGAGTCTGAAAATCATGAGTTTTTACATATTTTTGCAAAAAAATATATGGGAAGTTACAATTTTTTGAACAAAAATGCCTGAAATGGCATTTTTTATACTTCATTATCAATCAAGTATTTCGTATCAAAATCACAGTTGAAAACAATTGAGAGGTACATATCCTATTGTTTCCGAGGTCGTTCTTCAAGATTCCGAGGTCGAAATTGAGTTTCAGCCATCAGAAATTCCAATATGGCGCCGAACTTTTAAAAAAATTCCAAAAAATTGGGAATTATTTATTCCTATCAATTTTTTTCGAGATATTAGAATATTGGGATTCTGTTGAAACTCTGAACAAAGGTGAACAAAATACTTCAATTTTAAGGAAAAATTTTACTCTTATACCCTACATCATTCTAACGACCTCAAAATGGCGTCAACAATGAAAATTTCTTTGAAAAATTTCTGAACGTTCTAACTCAAAAACTACATGCTGTTATTAAAAAATGCTAAGAATGAAAAGTTCTTAGAATTAATCGAGAAATATAGTGGAATTTTTTCAGATTTTTGTGATGACATTTTGAGAAATTTTTTTTCAACATTTTTTTCAAAATCATAATTTATTTATGAAAAATTCTGAAAAGATTTGGTGTATTCACTTATGAATTCTACGAGTTTTTTGTTCTTTGCAATTTTTTCCAAAAGTTTTTTGGGGGAAAAAATCCTATAATATTTGAAATTCATTTCCTCGAAAACTATCAACTTTTCGAAAAAATTGCAAAGAACAAATAACTCTTAGAATTTATCAAAGAATACACTAAATTTTTTTCAGAATTTTTTGTAAATAAATTACAATTTTGAAAAAAATGTTGAAAAAAAATGTCTCAAAATGTCATCAAAAAATTTTGAAAAAATTCCACTACATCGCTTGATGAATTTTAAGAACTTTTCATTCTGGGCATTTTTTTTTTAAAGTTCGTAGTTTTTGAGTTAGAGCGTCCAGAAATTTCTCAAAGACATTTTCATTGTTGACGCCATTTTGAGGTCGTTAGAATGATGTAGGGTATAAAAGTAAAATTTTTTCTTAAAATTCAACTATTTTATGCACCATTATGCAAGGTTTCAATAAAATTCCAATATTTTAATAGCTCAAAAAAAATTGATAAGAATAAAAAATTCCCAATTTTTGGGAAATTTCTTTCATATTCGGCGCCATATTGGAATTTCTGATGGCTGAAACTCAATTTTGACCTCGGAATTTTGAAGAGCGACCTCGAAAACAGTAGGATACGCACCTCTCAATTATTTTCAACTTTGATTTTGATACGAAATACTTGATTGAAAATGAAGTATAAAAATTGTCATTTCAGGCGTTAATGGGTTAAGGTACATAACATATATGTACAGTTTCTGTCATGAATTAAGTTTGTATTATCTTCAGAAATGTACTATAAATAAAGATGTATTCATTTTTATTAATCCTTTGAAGTACAAACATAACCTTATTAAATTTGTTTGAATGATGATCAAAACTAGAACAAAGGATTACTAAAAATAAATCTGTATAATTCAGTCCAGCTCTTTACCACTTGTTTAATATTTAATCTATTACTATCACATACAATTATTTATCTTTTGGTAATTTTATTATTATAAAAGTCAAAATTATTCAATCGTATTTAAAATGTTATAAATAACAGCGCTCTAAAATGAAACTCAACACCACAACTTAATTACCATAAAAGTGTCACACCAAATCATTTAGACATTTTTAATTTCAGTACCGACATTATAATTTCGTGTACATTAGTACCTCGTTTATTATAAATCGTTTTTATTTCATATTCTACGTTTCCTTCAATAAAACTTTTCTCCATAATACTGTCCAATATGTGACCAGGAACTCCAAGAAATAACAAAACGATCTACACTTTTACTGTTCTTAGGTTATGTTAATGACGATTCTATTTTAGATACTATTATTTACAACTTTTAAAAATTAATTGGCATAATTAGTAACTGATTGGCTAATATTGTTTCTCCCTGCAGAAGAATAAGTTGGTCCTGCAACAACAATTTTTATTGCTCATATGCAGGTTAGGGTCCCAAATGAAAAAAAAAGCAGTAAAGTTTTGGTTTAATTTCTGATATTCATATTATAAGTGACACAAAACTTAACCCTTTTCGTCCCAAAACGACAAAATTTGTCACTGGTTTTAATTCTACGTGAGTTTATGGATATCTTTGAGATACTGTTATGAAATGTTGATTTTCTATAGTTTTTGAGTATGCTCTTCTTCTTTTTCTTAAATATGGCCACTTAAATGGAAGAAAACGTGAAAAAAAAACGAAAACTTTTTCAGTAAACTACAAGTTTTATTGCGAAGGAGTTCCGGGATCGGGACTTTTACTTAAAGTTGATCAATATGAAAATTTAAATTACAAAATGGCGTCCTCACAATGCCGCTATTGATTGGAATTTTTGTTGTTATTCGCGTCTTAGTAAAATACTTCTAGTATCTTGACGTGTACTTTGATGAATATGCAGATTGTTTTTGACGTGACTGAATGCTAATTTGTGATTAAATTTTGCAAATTCAAAATGGCGGATCCAACGTGACTTCGAAACCTATGTACCAGACAATTTTTTTAACATTTAGGTTACCCATATTGGATTCGCCATTTTGAATTTCCAAAATTTAATAACGGATTTGTATTCACCAACCTCAAAAATAATCCACAAGAACATATTCATCAAAATTCACGACAAAATGCCAGAAATATTTTAATTTCGCCATTGTGAGGACGCCATTTTGTTATTTAAATCTTCGCATTGACCAACTTTAAGTAAAACTCATTATGTCACAGGATTCTGAGGCCTGACACGATTTCGGAACTCCTTCGCGATAAAAATTGCAGTTTACTGAAAAAGTTTTCGCTTTTTTCCACGTGTTCTTTCATTTAACCCTTTCAGTCACAGGCGGACACCAGTGTCCCACCTAGATGCTCTCGTTTTTTTAAGGTTTTTGAACAGATAGTTCTCGATTTCAATGCGATTTTTTTGTTCCTGGCTCTCCTAAGAGTCCAATAACTGTTAACAAACAATAATATTACAAAATTATTTTAAATAATTATTTTTATTAACAAATTAGTACCAAAAAAGGCATAATTTTCAAAAGAAATTCATGTCGGGAAGAACTAATCGCTATTATTATTTGAAATTCGGTATGCCGGAGTTTTTGATGTTGCTGACTACAAATCCGGTGTCAGATTTTCAAAATTCAAAAATGGCGGATCTAATATGGCCTACAAAAATTTTAAAAAATTATGATTTTGTCTAATATTTGGTATATAGGGATTTTTATGTCGCTGATTACGAACCCAAATATAAAAAAAAAACGAAAAAAGAATACAAAACCCCTATATACCAAATATTAGCTAAATTCATTATCTTTCAAATTTTTGGTCGGCCGTATTGGATCCGCCATTTTGAATTTTGAAGATCTGACACCGGATTCATAATCAGCGACCTCAAAAACAAAAGTATACAAAATTTCAAAAAAATTCCGTGGCTGGAAAAATTCGTGACTGAAAGGGTGGCCAAAATAGAAAGTTATATCGAAAAATGGACTTCAGATTTAAAAAGAGCATACCTAAAAACTATCGGGAACCTTCATTTCATAGCAATATCTCAAAGATATCCATAAATTTATGGAGGATGAAAAACGGCGACAAATTTTGTCATCTTGGGACCAAACGGTTAAAAAATAAAGAAAGAAAAAAGGTTAGAATCGGTGTGTCGAGAATCAGAGGCAGCAGAGCTGCTCCTTGGTGTTTCATAATTTTTCTTTACTAAATGTAATATTTTAAAAAATATTTTTTCTTTATTTTGGCCATATACTTACAAAAATCCAATAACATCTAAGGCAGTGATAAAATCTGAATCAGTTTTAATTTCTTTTCATATTGATTGATACTGACAGATGATAGAATAGATAGAGCTATCAATGTGATAATATAAGAAGTAGAGACAATGGTAAAAGAGCTTGGTGGCTTGTTTGTTTTATAAAATTACGTTTGTGAAAGGGGAGGGATAACAATAGACGGCCAATGGTCCTTTGTGTTACAGCAAATGGCTAGTCAACGGAATCAGGTGCAGCGACAACAGGCTCTCGCTCTCATGTGCAGGTTTGTTTATTTATTGCCGTAATCCGCAGGGTCTCTGCCATACAGTTTAACGCTTCTGCTGCCAATGATTATTTACACTTGTACATGTTGCATGCATTGAAATATCACAATATTTAATACATATAAAAGGCTCGGAAATGTTTCGATGGACCCGTTTCATTGATTTAGTCGTTTGGTAATCGCGTCTTACTAATATTAACCCATTAACGCCTGAAATGATAATTTTTATACTTCATTTTCAATCAAGTATTTCGTATCAAAATCACAGTTGAAAACAATTGAAAGGTACACATCCTATTGTTTTCGAGGTCGCTCTTCAAGATTCCGAGGTCAAAATTGAGTTTCAGCCATCAGAAATTCCAATATGGCGCCGAATATGAAAAAAATTTCCAAAAAATTGGGAATTTTTTATTCTTATCAATTTTTTTCGAGCTATTAAAATATTGGAATTTTATTGAAACCTTGCATAATGGTGCATAAAATAGTTGAATTTTAAGAAAAAATTTTACTTTTATACCCTACATCATTCTAACGACCTCAAAATGGCGTCAACAATGAAAATTTGTTTGGAAAATTTCTGAACGTTCTAACTCAAAAACAACGAACTTTAAAAAAAAATGCCCGGAATGAAAAGTTCTTAAAATTCATCAAGCGATATAGTGCAATTTTTTCAAAATTTTTTGATGACATGTTGAGACATTTTTTTTTAAATTGTAATTTATTTACAAAAAATTCTGAAAAAAATTTAGTGTATTCTCTGATGAATTCTAAGAGTTATTTGTTCGTTGCAATTTTTTCGAAAAGTTGATAGTTTTCGAGGAAATTAATTTCAAATATTATAGTTTAGGATTTTTTCCCCCAAAAAACTATTAACTTTTGGAAAAAATTGCAAAGAACAAAAAACTCACATAAGTGAATACACCAAATTTTTTTCAGAATTTTTCATAAATAAATTATGATTTTGAAAAAAATTTTGAAAAAAAATTTCTCAAAATGTCATCACAAAAATCTGAAAAAAATTCCACTATATTTCTCGATTAATTCTAAGAACTTTTCATTCTTAGCATTTTTTTCTAACAGCATGTAGTTTTTGAGTTAGAACGTTCAGAAATTTTCATTGTTGACGCCATTTTGAGGTCGTTAGAATGATTTAGTGTATAAAAGTAAAATTTTTTCTTAAAATTCAACTATTTTATGCACCATTATGCAAGGTCTCAATAAAATTCCAATATTCTAATAGCTCGAAAAAAATTGATAGAAATAAATAATTCCCAATTTTTTTGAATTTTTTTAAAAGTTCGGCGCCATATTGGAATTCCTGATGGCTGAAACTCAATTTCGACCTCGGAATCTTGAAGAACGACCTCAGAAACAATAGGATATGTACCTTTCAATTGTTTTCAACTTCGATTTTGATATGAAATACTTGATTGATAATGAAGTATAAAAAATGCCATTTTAGGCGTTAATGGGTTAAGTCATTTGCACAACTAGACTAAAATAATTGATCGCGCCATTAAATTATCCTCTTCAGATTTTCAAAAAAAAAATCTAGAAATGATCAAAAAAACTTTATTAGAAAAATGGATATCCTATTAAATTAATTGATCAGAGCATTAACAAAAGATTATATTCTCTTAATAAAACAATAAACAATAGCGTAGTATCAGATTCACAAAGCATTAAAACAATTAGCTGTCCCTATAATAAAAAGGACTTTCAGAGAAAATCGGTAAAATCTTCAAGAACAGAGGTATCAGAATGGTTTTTTCTCCTTTTAAAACCAACATTGCGAACATTAAACCCGGAAAGGACAAATTAACACCTGAGAAACAAAGAGGAGTCCTACAAAATTCCTTTTTTACTGTGTAATAATTCGTACATTGGTCGAAAAAGAAGACCTTTAGAAGTGTGATTGAAAGAACATAAAAAGAATATTTTCACCTCCAATGAAGAGAATTTTACAGGCATAACAGATGATAGCGACGCTGCCTATTCATATACTGCTGCTTCAAAAGGAAGTTTCATATAATGCCCGTTCAAAAGTGGGTTTCATATAATGCTCCTTGAAAAATGAGTTTCATAAATTGCTGATTCAAAATTCCGTTTCATAAAATGCTATTTCGCCAATGTATAGAATAAGCTCCTTATTTCCTTCGATTTCACTCTGCCACTTGATTATTTGAAAACAATAAAGTGTTTAAGTTTCAAACAATGATATATCAATCATATTGCTGCTTCTAAAATTATGCAATTGAACCCCTGGAGATCAAAAGGGGATACGCGCGAAACGCCGGAGAATTTGTTGGCCCCGCGGCTCGTAATTTTTTGACTTTCGAATTTTAAAGTTTTCATTAGATATCTTAATAGGAAAATTAATTACGCGTATTTATAAAGTACACAGAAAACGATGTAAATAAAACATTGTTTTTCTCCTTGGGTGAATGAACTACGCTTAGCCGTCTAAGCTGCCTTTTCTAATTCATGGAATTCGTGAAAGAGACGACGCGACGCGACAGCATTACAACTTTCAATTGTTACTTGAAAACTACAAGTCAGATTAGTCTAGAACTTTACAAAAAACTTCTTTGAACCTTCCTAGAATTTTCGGTGGGAAGGAAATTTCGATTTATTCAAATTCCCTCGACTCCCGAAGTGTTTGAAGCTTTCAATGTCAATTTTGTGCAGTAAAACAAAAACCAATTTTAAAAAAAATTTCCGTAATAACTAACCATAATTTGGAAAAATACGTTGGTTTGTAGATAGAATAGTGCATATTCCATAAAAATTTCATTCAAAAATTCCAATTATTGTAAAAGATATGACGAGTTAAAGACCAAATAATTAAGTTATTTTATATTTCAAATAATTTCGTTTTTTGCGATTATATTAAAAACGAAGAGGGACAGAAATTTTTTATTTCAACAAAAAATACGCGTAATTAATTTTCCTATTAAGATATGTAATGAAAACTTTCGAAAGTCAAAAAATTACGAGCCGAGGGGCCAACAAATTCTCCGGCGTTTCGCGCGTATCCCCTTTTGATCGCCAGGGGTTCAATTCTAGATTTCATTTAAATTTTTGGAGTCGAGCCCTATTAGGATATGAGGAGGTAGGTTAAAAAAAAGCTGAAAAATCCGTTTTTCGCGGTTTTTGCGTTTATTTGATGAAAATACAAATCACATTAAAAAATTTTTCCAACAAAGTAAGGTTTCCATGCACTAGTGATAAATTTCAAGTGTTGTATAACATACTATTTTTCTTGAAAGTAATAAATCAATTTTTTAGAAGTGTGATGTAGTTCAGTTATATTTACTTTTTCAAGTAAATCAATGTTTCGAATCGAACTCATCTTTTTTAAGTAAATATTTACTAGAAATAAATATTTCAGCTTCTTAATAATAATAAATAAGAAAAGATTGACTTCATTATCTTTCAGTGGGTTTTACACAGTATGCTGCTATTATTATCTTAAAGAGAAAGAGACTGAGAAGAGGGGGGTTAAGAACGAGGATTAGGAGCTTATTCTATACATTATCCAAATAGTATTTTATGAAATGGAATTCTGAATCAGCATTTTATGAAACTCATTTTTCAAGGAGCATTATATGAAACCCACTTTTGAATGAGCATTAGATTAGATTAGATTAGATTAGAGTTTATTATGCCATGGGTTTATCCCTTATAGCAAATTACATGCAAGATACAATAGTAAGAATAATTTGGTACAGTAATAATATAATGGAGTACATGTTGATATCGTAGTAACAATAATTTTGAACTGGTAAGAAAACGAATCAATTTTTAACCATATAAACTAGCCTAAGAGAAAGGAATAGTGCAAATAATTCAAGTGGAGGGCAAATAACAAAAACTATACGTTTGTTGGCAATGACCAACAACTCATGATATCCAATCAGAAATAATTCGGATTAATCCACGGATAGCTTATTAAATAGGTATATGAATAGTGCGGCCTTGAAAGAAACAATGTTTGGGGATTGTTTTGTTTCAGTGGGGATAGAATCCCATAATTTAATTGCATTATATGAAACTCGCTGCGAAAGAGCGTTATATGAAACTACCTTTCGAAGGAGCATTATATGAAACTTCTTTTTGAAACAGCATTGTATGAAAATTACTTTTGAAGCAGCATTATATGAATAGGAGGGGTCGATAGGTTGAAAACGCGAAAATTTTAGCAAAAGAAGCAAATTGGAGAAAAAGAACCCATGTTGAAAACTTTTTTATTAAAAAGGGAAAAAAACACAGTCAACATAAGATTTGAAAAGTTAAACATATCGGAAGTATAATGTTTTTACGCAGAATTAAAATTCCGGTTATATTTGCTTAAACAACTCTACACTCTAATTAAATACACAGGTCAACATGGTTTTGTTGTTGGGAACCTGTGGGTCATTTTCGACGTAATTTTGTGTGTAGAATCAGAATCCGAAGTCAGAAGTGGCCCATCACGTCAGGATTTTGAGATATTTGAGGTTATTTACTCGAAAACGCGTTTTTTTTGCTGTTTTTGAGGTCATGTACGGAAGATATACAGTTTTTAGGAGTTTTTCCTTTCATTGGATCATGTGATACTACTCTTTTTCTTTAAGATGGGATGCGCAGAATTCTATTAGGACTTTTCTCCACCAAGATACGCCAATTTGAAATTACGATATACATGTAAACAAATTTACCTTGAAATGCTTTTGGAGAACAAGCTCAAGGTCAAATTCAATGTCATGAAACCCATATAAACATAAACATCTATATAAAATATGGATACTAATAACTAAAATCACGTTTCAGTATTGTGACTTTTTTTTTAACCCGTTTCCGCCCAAAATGCCGTAAATTTCACTACATTTTAATCGTCACTTTCTTATAGAAACTAACGATGAATAATTCTGAATATTTAGATTCTATAGTTTTCAACCCTCCTCTTTCCGAATCCGAAGTCCGTTTTTCGCTAGGAGCAGTCATTTTTTAAATATGGCGGCGAAAAGGCAAAAAAATAGAGAAAATTTCGATTTTTGGATCGGTTTTTCATGTTTTTCAATAGGTTCGCGATGACCGATCATTCCAAAGACCTGGATCCGGTGGCATAATGAGTTTGACTAAAAGTTGACATGATCAGATATGCAAAATATAAGATGGCGGATTTTTCGCCGAATTTTGTGTTTTTATAGCATTTCCGACTATATAATGTAAAACCCGCGAGTAACCATTTTCATTTCGTACATGCAACGTTTTGTATTTTCCTCCGCCATTTTGGGTCCGCCATTTTGAATGATGAAAATCAAATGTCATATTCGTAATCTGCGACCCCGAAAACCACCGAGTAGTCAGTTTCATATGGATCAAGAAATTTTGTTGCATTTCAGTCGGCCATCTTGGAACCGCCATTTGGAATTTCGAGTATCGGGGAGAAGATACTGTTACAAATGATTGTGTAAATCAATAATAAGTGGGTACAACAATATTTATTAATAGGTAATAATAATGTCGGAAATTCTATAAAAACACAAAATTCTGCGAAAAATCAGCCATCTTGGATCCGCCATCTTATATTTCGCATATCTGATCATGTCAAACTCATTATTCCACCAGATCCAGGTCTTTGGAATGATCGGTCAGCGCGAACCTTTTGAAAAACATGAAAAACCGATCCAAAAATCGAAATTTTCTCTATTTTTTTGCCTTTTCGCCGCCATATTTAAAAAATGGCTGCTCCTAGCGAAAACCGGACTTCGGATTCGGAAAGAGGAGGGTTGAAAACTATAGAATCTAAATATTCAGAATTATTCATCGTTAGTTTCTATAAGAAATGTGACGATTAAAATGTAGTGAAATTTACGGCATTTTGGGCGGAAAGGGGTAATAATGCTAATGGAATATATCTCGTAATTTCAAAATGGCCGTAACTTTGTCAGGAAAAATGATCAAATAAAACCTGATTTTGAAGGGTGAATGTAGTACTAAAAGATGCAAGTAGTACAGAAGGCCAACAAAAATTGTTGCGTCCTCTACGTAACCTCAAACATAGCAAAATAACGTGTTTTTCGAGTACATAACCTCAAATATCTCAAAAACTTGACGTGATGGACCAATTCTGACTTCGAGTTTGGATTCTACGCATCCAATTACGTCGGAAATGATCCAGAGCTTCCGAACAACATCAAAGACCCTCTTTTCTGCAGACCTGTGATGCTTGCATTTATTCTCGGTATCACAAACATACATAAAGCAACTTTATATGTTCGTCTGGCATTGAATATAAATGCAAGGCAGTTTTGCATCGATTTTCGTATTTGTTTACTGAAGAGGACCCATATCAGGGTCGAAACGTACAGTACCGGTCATAAGTATGAGATCACCCTTGCGGAATTTTGGTTCATTTAAAATGTTGATATCTCATAGCCAAGCTATAACGTACGGAAAAAATAAGAATAAAGGGAATTAAAGAGGAGATTTTCAGCTTCTCAGTCGCGGTGGTTTCATTTCCGTATGTGTATTTGCCTTTGAACTATTCTCGATTTACTAGTAATTTTTGGGGATTATTATTTTTTTTTTAAATCGCTCCCATTTAAAAAAAATAATTGCATGAGAAAAGTACAACGTGTTATCGATAGATAATCCCTTCAGCTTTATTTTTCATCTTCCGGATTTTGTCTAACAATTCTTTACAAATACTTATTTAATTTTTAACAAAATCTCGGAAAATTGGCGTCATATAAAAAATGTTTAAGAAAAAGTTTTAGTTATCTATTAGCTGAAATTTTTTAAAATTTTTCGTCTACAAAATGTGGCAACCAAAATTTACTTGAAAAAATTTTAGCCAATAGATAATTAAAAAATGAACCTTTTTCTTCCTTAAAAATTTGTTATCTCACGTCAATTTTCCGAGATAGAGCAGATTGAAAAATAACCGTATTATTTTGTTCAAAATTGAATATGTATTTGTGAAGAATTGTTAAACAAAATCCCGTAGATGCAAATTGAACCTGAAGGGATTATCTATCGATCGCATGTCGCATTTTTCTCCTGCAATAATTTAAAAAAAGGGAGTAATTTAGAAAAAAATAAATAATACCCAAAAATGACTTTAGTAAATCGAGCATATTTCAAAGGCAAATACACATACGGAAATAAAACCACCGCGACTGAGAAGCTGAAAGTCTCCTCTTTAATTCCCGTTTTTTATTTTTTTCGCACGTTAACTTGGCGATAAGATATCAACATTGTAAATGATCCAAAATTCCGCAAGGATGATCTCATATTTATGACCGGTACTGAATATTTTTCAAAATTTATCATTTTTTAAATAAACACAATTTTTCCTTATTGTTTCTTCCTCTCCATTACCTTAAATTTTCAGTTTTTCAACTGTTATAAGTTTTCCTGAAATATTATCGTTTATCTATTTATTAAGACTATTAACTACTAATTTTTGCTTATTACATATCGAACGGTCGAGTATTTACATAATGTATTAAACTACAATAATGGAATATAATTATAAATAACATTTCTGAGCCTTTTAAGCTTTAAAAAGATACATTATGGCTTATTATGGATAAAGACACCGCATTATTTCTATTTGGAATCGCTGAATCGAAATGTACGGACCGGAATGATGGCATCTTATTAAATTTTATTATTTAACCTCAAAAAACCATAAAAATACTTTATAAAGCGATATAGGCTTAAAAGAGATAGAATATGACTTCTTAAAATAAGAAAACATTAATCTCATTTTTACTGATCCGTTAAATCTAGAAAACGGGGCTCGATGGGTGAATTTCAGACATAACCTCAAAAAATCATTATTTAAAAAATAAGCGTTTATAGTATATACACAAGAAGACAAAAACATTTTTCGGAATTTAATTTTTTTGTGTCTTACTACTGGAGCATATTGTCATTGGGCACTTAATTGTAATTCACAAGGGGACCAATATTTTCAATTACAAATTCATATTGAGCTGAACAAAATACATGGGATTAATGTACTCTTAAAAGGAGGAAGTAGTCATAGTCATTCTTTTTTTTGTACAATATCCCTATAAAAACATATTTTTTACGATTTTTTGACGTCATGCGAAAAGTTAAAAACTAGGCTTCTTGTTACGTTTTCTTGTTAACGAGTTATTTAATTAATGTTGAATGATCAAAAATATCCTGCATGTAAAAAGTTGTAATCTTTGTTCTCTTGTTTATATAATACAGTTTGAAATACCATTAACCAATTGCTTCAACTGCTTTCACTATTTACTAACTTTGCACGCTAAATCAACTATGTTCTGCAAAGTTTTAAAATTTTTTAACTCTGCAGAATGAAAAAAACAAATATTCAAACTTTAAAATGTGACAGGGTCTACGTCGGCAGCATCAGTTTCGAATTGAAAGAAGACACGATCCGACAGGCATTTTTGCCGTTTGGACCCATTAAATCGATAAACATGTCTTGGGACCCAGTGACCCAAAAGCATAAAGGTTTTGCTTTTGTCGAATACGAGATACCGGAAGCAGCGCAACTTGCTTTGGAGCAGATGAACGGTGTCATGATTGGTGGCCGCAATATCAAGGTAGCAGGACGTACCTTTATAACGAATTTCCTGTCCCTGCGCAATCCTATCAGCTCCTTAGAGGTCCGATATATTTTATTTAGTCCTCACTTTACCTTCTGTCTCTTCCGTTCCTTCCTTGCCCCCCCATACAGTCAAATTGTTATTGACAATACACGTTTTTAATATATTTTTGATATGGACTTTTATCCCTTTCTAACCTCTCGGACATATTGTTAATGGGACATCCGTAAGAAAGTTTTTTATTTGATTGGTAGGTTGTGGGTCGACCATCAAATATGCCGCAAGCTCAGTCGGTTATAGATGAAATCACGGAAGAGAGCAAGCACTACAATCGCATCTACATAGCATCGATACATCAGGATCTCACCGAAGATGACATCAAATCAGTGTTTGAAGCATTTGGGCCAATCACTTATTGCAAACTAGCGCAAGGCATCTCACCCCACCGCCACAAAGGCTATGGATTTATCGAGTACGAAACAATGCAATCTGCATTAGAGGCGATTGCTTCTATGAATCTGTTTGACTTAGGTGGCCAGTATCTGCGCGTCGGTCGAGCCATCACTCCACCTAATGCACTGATGGGACCACCCAGCGGCTCCAGCATTATGCCAACAGCAGCGGCCGTTGCAGCTGCTGCTGCCACCGCTAAGATCCAAGCTATGGATGCCGTGGCCAGCAATGCAGTGGCTCTCGGACTTTCACAACTTGATGGAAGTTCGCCAATTTTGAATGCTAGTAAGATATACACACGATTCTTTTGTTTTTTTTTTTTAAATTGTTGGCAGGATTAAAATGATGAATTTTATTCTCGCAGCACATTTGCCTGGAATAGTGAGACCAACTTTAGCAACGATTTCAACAATATCGGCACCTACAATAATGGCCCCTCCAGCTATAGCCACCGTAGCTCCGCTAATTCCACCACCAGGCATCGCAATCCCACAGATTTTGACTCGACCAGCAGCCATTATTCAACCAATGCCTGTCGTCATTCCACCGCCAAGTCTTGTTACACCTGTCAATATCGTCGCTCCATCCGTAAGTATTTTTTATTGTAACCTTGTTCACCAAATTGGTGGCCCAGTAATGTGGGCCGATATTTTTCGATTTGGATTACAAAATTAGTAGCGGACTGAAAATTTGGAAACAGAATTATCGCGTCGTACAGTGGTCCTCCCTTTATTTTAACTTTTCGAGTCAAGGAAGATGGCGGCTTCTTCCATTATTTTACCGATTCCCCCCCATCATCACCACTGGCTGTACAGTGGCCCTCCCCTTATTTTAACTTTTCGAGTCGAGGAAGATGGCGGCTTCTTCCCTTACTTTATCGCTTCCCCTCATCCTCACCACTGGCAGTATGAGAGAATAAAAACAGAGAGAGGAGATATAGCTGCGTTCTTCTTCACCTGTATGCGCAAGCGCAAACAGTAATCCGCACTCTTTTGAACACTTTCAAATGGCGAATGGTGGGGGAACTCACGAGGGGAAGAAGTTAACATAAGGGACGAAAAAAAGTTAAAATAAAGGACGCAGTTAAAATAATAGGAGTTAAAATAAGGGCAGGGCCACTGCACCTTGTACTGTCTCAAAAGTCCCCATCCGTACCAGCTGCTTGCGGAAATGGTGGGGGAAATGTGTACAAAAAATCGGCTTTTTTTAAATAACTCGAAGGATATCATTTTAAACGAAAAAAAGAAAGACACGAAAATTGCAACAAAATACCCATTAGTAACGTTTTAATGTCTCGCATTTCCTTTATACATAAACTAGTAAAATCATTTAGATTTAAAAGAAAAAAAAATTACGTTTGTTTTAAATAAAAATCGTAATTGTTTGACTTTTTTGCATGAAACTTCAAACGTCTATAATAATTCTACGACAATTTATTGTAGAAACTTCAACCGATGCTCATGTTCAGTCTGTGTTTAGTTCTTACGTCGTTAACAAATGGACTCATCCTTTTGATGTTTTTTAAAAATGTTTTCTGATCACATATGACTTTTTTAAGGAATTATAAGTTACCTGAAGAGGAGCGTAAATAAATAGGTCGAAACGTTGTTATTTTTACTATATGGTTTTATTTTGCCATGGTTTAACTTTTTCTGTGAACTAAGAAGAATTATATTCAACAAAAAAACTATTTCATTTACGGGAAAAAAAAATTACACGGATAAGATTTTTATTTTTTACGAACGATGCTCATTTTATAGCTAATTCCTCTTCAAAACACTTCCAATACTACTACTGTCTAAATGTAGCCAAAAAATATTTATTTACAAAAAGTACATGAAAATAAAAATTTTTCTTTTGTACCATTCTGGATTTATGATCAAAATTATTTGTTTATTAAACATGTAGATTCAAAATTTCATTATCTACACGGCATTATATAAAAAAAGAGAATTGTTCGTAATTTCATCCTCTACAACTTTTATTTCAAGCATTTTCTGATCCGAATGGTTTTTTTTAACTTATAAGCGAAAACGCGAAATCTTCGTACTCAGTTTTAACCTCGGAATCTTGGAGAGCCACTTTTGTAAATTAGTCGAGGGGAAGAAGAGTCCTTTGGGCGTTAATAGGTTAACCCTTTAAGTACCAAATGTACAAAAATTTGACACGAAGTTTGTCAGTATTTTTTAGTATTTATATTCAATAAAAAAAATGGTGGTATATACGTTTCCAATTGCTCGAACCCCGCTCTTTCGAATGGTGGATGGTAAAATACTGTCAATTTTAAAATGAACGAATTACAGACCATTTTTTAACAAAAATCATGAGATTTTAAAAGTTTTTTTTTCATTTATCGTTTTTTTTTTATCACTTATAGCATTACTATGCCTCAGATCGGTATAAATATCGTGACAAAAATGTCTAAGCTTCAAAATGGTTATATATGTTTTTATAAAATTCGAAATGGCGGACCCGAAAATGGCATCCTAAATGAAATTTTCTTGAAAAATTTGAGAACGCTCTGACACAAAAATTATGAACTTTATAAAAAAAATGATAAGAGTAATAAGTTGTTAGAATTCATCGACGAATACACTATAATTTTGTCAGATTTTTTTTTATGATATTTTGAAAAAATTTTTAATTTTTTTGTTGAAAATTTTTAAAAGTTTACCAAAAACTCTGAAAAAATTCTAGTATACTCTTTGATGAATTCTAAGCATTTTTTGTTCTTTGCAATTTTTACTAAAAGTTGATAATTTCCGATGGAAAAAATATAAAATACATATAAATGCGCAACATTCGAGATTTATTTCTTCGAAAACTATCGACTTTAGGACAAAAATGCAAAGAACAAAAAATGCTTAGAATTCATCAAAAAATGTACTCGAATTTTTTCAGAATTTTTGGAAAAAAACAATTAAAAATTTTTTCAAAATATCATAAAAAAAAATCTGACAAAATTCCAGTGTATTCGTCGATGAATTCTAACAACTTTTTACTCTTATTATTTTTTTTATAAAGTTCATAATTTTTGTGTCAGAGCGTTCTCAAATTTTTCAAGAAAATTTCATTTAGGACGCCATTTTCGGGACCCCCATTTCGAATTTTATAAAAACATATATCACCATTTTGAAACTTAGACATTTTTGTCACGATATTTATACCGATCTGAGGCATAGTAATGCTATAAGTGATAAAAAAAAACGATAAATGAAAAAAAACTTTTAAAATCTCATGATTTTTGTTAAAAAATGGTCTGTAATTCGTTCATTTTAAAATTGACAGTATTTTACCATCCACCATTCGAAAGAGCGGGGTTCGAGCAATTGGAAACGTATATACCACAATTTTTTTCATTGAATTTAAATACTAAAAAATACTGACAAACTTCGTGTCAAATTTTTGTACATTTGGTCCTTAAAGGGTTAAACAAAAAAAAAAAGACACAAAAATTGTATCTGGGGAAATTCCGCAAAATTTCGTTTTTTAAAAAAGCTTCTACGTCTAATAAAAGCCGAGATAGATTTTTTTTAACTTGTAAGCGTTAAAAAAAACTTTCGGATCAGAAAATGCTTGAAATAAAAGTTGTAGAGGATGAAATTACGAACAATTTTCTTTTTTTACATAATGCCGTGTAGATAATGAAATTTTGAATCTACATGTTTAATAAACAAATAATTTTGATCATAAATTCAGAATGGTACAAAAGAAAAATATGAAAAATTGTTATTTTCGTGTACCATTTTTTTCTAGCCATTAGAATATTGGGATTCTATTGAAACTCTGAACACAGGTGAATAAAATACTTCAATTTTAAGAAAATTTTTATTTTTATACCTTACATCATTCTAACGACCTCAAAATGGCCGCAACAATTTCTTTGAAATTTTCGGGACACTCTAACTAAAAAACTACGATCTTTAAAAAAATGGTAAGAATGAAATGTTCTCAGAATTCATCGAGAAATATCACGATGAATATTTGTTTTCAAAATTTTTTCAAAATTTTAATTTATTTTAGTCGTAGAAGCTTTTTTAAAAAACGAAATTTTGCGGAATTTCCCCAGATACAATTTTTGTGTCTTCTTTTTTTTTTTGTTTAACCTATTAACGCCCAAAGGGCTTTTCTTCGCCTCGAAGCATTTACAAAGTGGCTCTTCAAGATTCCGAGGTCAAAACTGAGTTTCAGCCATTAGGAATTCCAATATGGCGACGAATTTGAAAAAAATATCCAAAAAATTGGGAAATATTTATTCATACCAATTTTTTTCGAGCGCTCAGAATATTGGGATTCTATTGAAACTCTGAACAAAGGTGAAAAAAATACTTCAATTTTAAGAAAAAAATGTTACTTTTATACCCTACGTCATTCTAATGGCCTCAAAATGGCGTCAACAATGAAAATGTCTTTGAGAAATTTCTGGACGCTCTAACTCAAAAACTACGAACTTTAAAAAAAAAAAATGCCCAGAATGAAAAGTTCTTAAAATTCATCAAGCGATGTAGTGGAATTTTTTCAAAATTTTTTGATGACATTTTGAGACATTTTTTTTTCAACATTTTTTTTTCAACAATTTTTTTAAAACTGTAATTTATTTACAAAAAATTCTGAAAAAAATTTAGTGTATTCTCTGATAAATTCTAAGAGTTATTTGTTCTTTGCAATTTTTTCGAGCGTTCAGAATATTGAGATTCTATTGAAAATCTGAACAAAGGTGAAAAAAATACTTCAATTTTAAGAAAAAAATGTTACTTTTATATCCTACATCATTCTAACGACCTCAAAATGGCCGCAACAATGAAAATTTCTTTAAAATTTTATCTACAAAAACTACGAGCTTTATTAAAAAAAATCCTAAGAATGAAAAGTTCTTACAATTTATCAAGAAATATCCCTGATTTTTTTTAGATTTTTTTTGATGATTGTTTTTTTTTTAAATTTGTTTCCAAATTCTAAATTGTTTACGTAATATTATGAACAAAATTTACTGTATTCACTGGTGAATTCTAAGAATTTGTTGTTTTTTTTGCAATTTTGTCCAAAATGTTGACAGTTTTCACAAAAAAGCTATAAAATTTGAAATTCATTTTCTAAAAAACTATCAATTTTTGGAAAAAATGTTAAGGAGAAGAAACTCTTGGAATTCATGAGAGAATACACTAAATTTTTTTTCAGAATTTTTCAAAAATAAATTACAATAAATGAACCGTTAACGTTAATTAATTAAAATTCATGTATGACTATTACAGTTCGTAAAGATGGCAAATGCAGAGAACTTCTGTTTTTTAATTCCAAAAGTATTTTTAGCCTACTTTTTGAAATTCATGAAATTTCCATATTCGAGGCTTTTTTAATATTTATTTTTAAAATTAATTTTAAAAATACAGATTGATGGTGATAAATATTAAAAAAATATGATTGATCCGAATTTTGTTTTTCTGATCTTTGCAATTCCTTGTAAAAGTTGATAATTTTCGAGCAAATGAATTTCGAATATTATAGTTTAGGATTTTTTTTCTCGAAAGCTATCAACTTTTTGAAAAAATTGCAAAGAACAAAAGACTCTTAGAATTCGACAGAGAGTACACTAAATTTTTTTCAGAATTTTTCGTAAATAAATTAAAATTTTGAAACAAATGTTGAAAAAAAATTTCTCAAAATGTCATAAAAAAAATCTGATAAAATTCCACTATATTTCTCGACGAATTCTAAGCACTTTTCATTCTTAGCATTTTTTAAAAAAAGCTCGTCGTTTTTTAGTTAGAGCGTTCAGAAACTTTTAAAGAAATTTTGATTGTCGACGCCATTTTGAAGTCGTTAGAATGATGTGTGGTATACAAGTAAAATTTTTGTTTAAAATTCAAGTATTCCGATCACCATCGTTCATCGTTTCAATACAATCCCTATATTCTAATGCCTCGAAAAAAATTCTTAAGGATAAATATTTTCGAAGTTTATGGAAATTTTTGTCAAATTCGGCGCCATATTGGAATTCCTGATGGCTGAAACTCAATTTTGACCTCGGAATCTTGAAGAGCGACCTTGAAAACAGTAGGATATGTACCTTTCAATTTTGTTGAACTTGGATTTTGATACGAAATACTTTATTGAAATTGAAGCAAGGAAAAGTGTTTGGTCGTTAATGGGTTAATAAGTACAAGATAAGCCAAATTTCCCCGTTTTATTGGGCTATAAGAGAAGGCTAAAATAATATGATCCACATAGATACCAGTCAGCGTGACGACCAACGCCAGTCCAGAAATTCTAAGGCGTGCTCAGGAACAAGCCGCCCACCAGAAGCAACAGGAGGAACTCCAGAAGAAGCTCTTGGAAGAAACAGAGCCACAGACGTTACAACAGCAAGAAAACATGTCGATTAAAGGTCAAAGTGCGCGACATCTCGTAATGCAGAAGCTGATGAGAAAGGTCGAATCCAGGGTTGTCATACTAAGAAACATGGTAGCACCCGAAGATGTTGACGAGAGCTTGCAAGAGGAGATTCAGGACGAGTGTTCGAAATTCGGAGTGGTTGAACGCGTCATCATTTACAATGAACGTCAGTCTGAAGAGGAAGAGGATGCTGAGGTCATAGTCAAGATTTTCGTTGAATTCTCCCAGATGACAGGTAATTAAAAAGGAGATTTTCTTTAATGTATTCGTTAAAATAAATATTACATAAATTACTTTTTTGTTACAGAAGCAGAAAGAGCGAGAGACTCGTTGAATGGTCGTTACTTTGGTGGAAGATTAGTAAAAGGTGAACTGTACGACCAAGCACTCTTCGACAACAATGACTTTTCCGGTTGAATATTCAATGTTTATCACACGATAATTCAGTGAATGGAATATTTTTCTCCTATGGAAGAAAACGGTGTATTTGTAATTACGTTACATTTATAGAAGACCCAGCGTTTAGCGCAGTATTATTGTCAACAGTGGGAAGCAAGATTATGTCAAGCGACATGATTTTCAAGTCTTTCCATCATAATCGCTTTTGAGTTTAAACATTTTTTATGAAACTGGTAAATTTTATAAGAGAACTGTAAATTAAACAATAGGAAAGGTAGAATGATATCAGTGACAATTAAAAAGATTGTACTTGACTGAATCTCAAACGAATATAACTGTTAGCAAACAAAAATGTATTCATTTGTTTTGATTTGTTAACGGGCAATGCCATTTTTAATTATATATAAGAAAGTACATGGCAATATGAAGAAAAAATACAAAATGGTATACAAATCTAATTATGTGAAAAAAGTAAAATATAAACAATATTTTAATAACGATAATAAAACATTTTCTTTTTTGCCAAAGCAGATTTACAGGATAACTGGTGTATTAACTTGTGTTCTCATTCTGGAATATTAGAGGTGTTCTGTAAGTTATGTATCGGTACTAAGAATTCCATTTTCATGTAATGACAGTTAAGGTCAAAATAATTGGGCCAATATTTCTTCAAATGAACAATGATGCTTAGAGTTGGAGGCCAGTAGGATACTTACATTCTTTTGAGACCCGTATGAAAAAGGATTGTTTATATGTGTTTTAAATAAAGTTAATACAATGTCAGCAGAATTTGAAACTATTCAGGATATCTTAAAGCAGTTAACTACTGAACCAGACGACTTAATATTTAGTTTTAAGAATAAGGATGTAGCTGTGGACCACGTATGATTTCTGTAATATTATTAAAAAAATGTATTTTGACCTCAGTAGATTTTGTCTTTAACCTTTTTAATCAGTTATAATTAGGTATTTTTCCTGACTTTTGGAAAGAAATGATTATTTCAATTTTTAACAATGGGAAATCTCGTCAACAAGAACCGAAAGATTTTTAAAAAAATAAGTTGCAAAAAATTCCATCATATTTGTTCACTATAAGCCTTGAAATATCTGACGACATTTAAGGACGTTCCTGCGCGAGAAAGAGACAGCTGTATCGCCTTCTCACTCTTTCTCCCAATGCGCACAAGTCCCACTGCGCCGATCGTGCGATGTGGCAACGTTGAGAGCTGCTTAAACTACAAAATTCAAATATGGCGCTCTAGACAACTTCCAAGTGATACTCGATCATTTGGTTCTTTCACAAAATATGCCAAAATCACAGTATCCTTACGCTTCCATCTATGGAGCGTCGAGGCAGCGCGGAACGGCCGACAGACGGCCCGCGCGCGGTCGGTTTTTTATTAGTTAACAAGCCATTTTTCAAGATAACTAAAATTTTCTTTCACAAAATTAAAGAGGACAATTTTGCGGACATTTTTTAATTGGATCTCAAAAAAATCGCTTCATCCCCTTACAGAGAAAATTGCCTTTTAATGAAAAAATTGACTAAAATTGTTATAAATAATAAAAATTTGTTTATTTATTTTATACCACATAAAAGTTTAGGTCTTTTTCGATCTTTTTTGTTTGAAAAGTTTTTCTCTATCAATTATGATTTCTACGTTATGATCGATCAAAAAATATTTGTTTTCAATTTTTTCGTATATTCTTTTTGCAATAACTTTTAAACAAATTATTATTTTAAGCTACAACTTGGCAGAAAGGCTTATCTTTGCACGTACTATAAGTATTCTAACGTAAAACAAAATCTGGAACCCGACTCCAAAACGTGGGTGATTTCACTTGGAATGCCCCATAGGCAATAAAAATTGATGATATTGAAAGAATTAAAGGTAGGCGGTAATAAATAAGTACAATAAATACTGTGTTCGTAACCGATTTTGTCTTAATTTATTACTTATGTGCCATGTTTATATTCTAATATTCTGCAATTGCATATTCATAAAATAATAGCAGATATACTTAAAAGAAAGTTACTTATACGTATTATATTATTGAAAGGTTTGTTATAGTCGGCAAATAAGACAAACAGTACAATTGAAATTTTTCACTTTTCAACCACAAGTTTATTTTTGATAGCTGAGAAGGGAATCAGATATTATGAAGGCAGCTCAAAAAACAAATAAATAAAAAAAAAATTCTGAATTCAAATATATACAATTTAATTAGTATGAAAAGCCATGAATTTCTAGGTAACGAAGTCAAGATATGAGAGAGCAAACCGAATGTAAAATTTTTATTCAGCAATCCAAAAACAGGATCAAAAACTCACTCTTATCGATTTCAATTAAAAATTGAAATAAAAACATGATATTAGAAAATTGAACGAAATGAGGTTACAGACTTTACACCTCAATAACCTCAATTTATTTATTTGCTTCACTGTCGGTTCCGTTGTCCTGTTACATACTTCAATGTATTAATAAATAAGGACAGTTTTATAATTTAGTATTAAAAAAATTAACAATAAACAAGTCCGATTACATGCTTCTGTTACACAAAAACTATGTGTCTTGGTAGAGGTGGTAGCACTGGTCTTTGCTCAGCTGCGAACGAATGCGACGTTGCCACTGCTTCCCGCGCCTTGATAGTTCCGATCGAAAAAGCCGTTCATTGCATACTTTGCACAAGGATATTTCAAAATCTAATATTGAATGCCCTGTAGAATTTGTGTTCGTTTTATTTCTTATAGTTTTCCGCATGACATACTAGTTTTTCAAAAAAAATCTATAGACAATTTTTTCCGCAATCTAAGAAAATAGCCGTTTTTCATGGCCTTGGTATAGGGAACACATGTAAAAATCAGAAATTTTGAAGCTGAATATCTCAAAATCTGATATTGATTCGATACCTCAACTTTCGCCAACGTATAAAGTACACTTAAAATAATCTTTTCGCGAAGTTTCGAGAAAATCTGTAGAAAACCGATTTTGGCAGGAACGTCCTTAAAGTTTTTCGACTTTAAACGTCAATAAAATTTTTTTTGCCAAATTTCATGGTTTTTTTCTCTTTGTTATGGATTCCGTAGTGTAGGGATGGAGCTACGTAAGAAAATCAAGCAGATAACCAAGCTTGGTAGAACCAAAACTAAAGACATTCTACCTAAAATATTATGGGCCTTGTAAAATAGTTGACATTTTGGAAAAGATTAATGCAGGTAAACAACGGTAAAAGGTTTCTGAAGCATATTGATAAGATAGAATCAAGCATTACATTTTTTTATGTATAAGAGATATTCGTCGATGTTTTACATTTTGGATTTTTCCCGTCGAATATAATCTGTATATTTTTCGTTGAGAAATGAATAATAGTTGTAGTTATCTCTAGCGTCATCTGATGGCATTATCTAACTCTTTGAAGCACTGTAGTCCCTTTCAGGGACCATCTTTTCTGACAGATAATTTCATTTATAAAAGTTAAATTTTGAGGTATTTAAAAATATTGGTTGGTTTTTCTAGTAGCTAAGGTATTTTTGTCAACAATATTTTACCACTAATATTCAAATTTCATTTGTTGTAAAAGTGTTATAAATAAACAAACACTAAAAAAGCGTTTTCCAGCTTATTTCAGTTTTGATTTTCGTGGCAATTTTTACTAAGGGATTTTTATCATGGTGGCCACCGTCAGGGAAAACCGGGAAATCAGGGAAAAGTCAGGGAATTTCAAAATTGGTCAGGGAAAAAGTAAATTGTAGACAAATCTTTAAAAAGTGAAAAACATTATTTAACAAAAAATCGCACAATTTCATTTTCAGAAAAATGCTTTATTTATCGTGTTCGCATAAAATTCTTTTAAATGATTTTAAATGCTTTCTCACAAATTTAAACAAATATTGACGTTTTTTTATCAATAACATATTTCAATTTTGAACATTTTCGACAGATTTCACCAAAAACCAACAATTTTGAGAAAAAAAATAATCTTAAATTAAATATATTTGTGGTACTGCTCAGTTTTAAACGTTCAGGTACATTGCAACAAAAATAAACACGTTTAACAATAACACATTTCGGTATTGAATATATTCTAACAGATTTGAATAAAATTTAATAGTTTAACAAAAATAAAGGCAAACAATTTTATATTTAAAGATATTTATCTTTCTATAAAGATACTTTACAGAATATTTCAAAAATATTTGCCATACTAATTCTCTATTTAAACAAATATTTGTATAAATAAAACCTTTTGAAAATGATAGAAAACTTTCATACATTTTTTTAAATCTTCAAAAATCTTTGAAATTGCATAAAAAGGCTAAAAATTGTAGAAAAATTTTTAAAATGTTGAAAACAGCACAAAACTCCCAAATTTTGAGAATATTAATTTGTTTAAATGATTATTTTACCATTTCTATTTTAAGTAGTTGATATTTGTCCAATAGTATTTGAAAAATATAAAATTTATGGCAATTTTTTGTTGTTGTCAACATTCGTAAGAATTTTAACAATACTTTGAATATACTGTCTAAAATCGCCTAAATTCTAAAATTTATCAACATTTATAATTATTGAGTAACATATTACCGCAGAACTCGACATTTTATAACAAATTTTGAGAACCCCCAACAAATTTTCTACTATTATTTTGAATTAAACACGAAAAAATCCGCAGGAACATGAGTTTTTTTTCTGGATTTTTATAGATAATATGTTTTAGAATATACTACTCGTTGTTGATTGAAAAAATAAAGAATTTATTGAAAATGTGTAGCTGGTTTTCAAACATTTTTATCCGTATTGTTTATTTTTAATAGATATCATTAAAATATTGGTCAGGGAAAAATCTGGGAAAAGTCGGGGAATTTTTTTCCGAGAAAAAAGCGGCCACCATGTTTATGGTCGATGATGATTCCAAATTCAAAATGGCGAATTCAAAATAACAGTACAAACATTTTTAAAATAACGTGTATTTATTAATATAAGAAATTTTCATAGCATGAAAATTCTAATGAACCTTTTCTTGGTGAAGTCGGTCCCTCAAACGTGTATTTATGCCTGGCGTTTATTTTAAGATTTTGGGGGCCCCGAAATACAGCGTACATGTAATACATTTTGAATTATGAAAATTCTGAGGTGGCAGATTCAAAATTTGCTAAAACTATTTTTGAAGATTTTTGAGGTTAAGAAATACTAAAATTTAAATGAAAAATTGTAGGTTAGCTATTGCCGACTTTGACTGCTTACCCTTGGCATAACCCAGAGCTAACGAATGACGTCGTTCTTAATATTTTTTGATACTTTTTTTTATGTCCTTTTGTTTTTGATTCTTGGGTAAAATTGTATAGCCTCGTAACGATTGTGCAGCCTCGAGCAGAGGTAAAATTTTTACTCGGACCCTAAAATTATAATCTTGGATCCGACATTTTGTATATTACAAATCCGACGACACATTCGTAATCAGCGACTCTGAAAACCCTCCCGAGTTCCCAATTTCATCTCCATCAAGCAACCTTTCCCTAATTTGGTCCGCCATCTTTGATCCGCCATTTTCAATATTTAACATTTGAGACCATATTCTTAATCAGCGATTCCAACAACTCCCGTGCACCCAATTTCATCTGGATCAAGCAAGTTTTTCCTAATTTGGTCCGCCATCTTGGATCCACCATTTTGAATTTTGAAAATCTGAGGTCATATTCAGAATCCATCCGTTTTCCATGTAAAGTAAAATGTGTGATTAAGAAACCTTCACGTAACCTTATGCCAGCCTTACATTAACATGTGAATCATCTGCTAAACTTATTAAGTAGAGGTTGCAGAATAATGTTACTTTAATATTAAATAATATCTTTGTAACATGCATGCAATGTTCCATCTAGATTAACATTTAATACGTCAGTAAATAAATTATTGTATTTAACATGCGTTTACATCATTACATTTTGCCACAATAGGATCGCATAGATTCGCAGTAGCCAGGCTCATCAGTCTAACCGTTTAAGAATATGGTAGCACGTCTTTATTTCAAGGACATTTGCCCTATTGAAAAAATCCATGTGGATTCTATATTGATTTTCATTATGGACTTTCCATATGGATTCCATGTGGATTGATGTGGACTCGTCTGGATTCCATATGGATTTTCATGTGGATTTTCCACGTGTATTTTATGTGGAATCTATATCCAATTTCGACAAATTGGTTCAGTCATCTATAATTTATGATTTTTAGTGAAAATTCCTACATTATCAGCGTTACGAACCGCCCCCTATTGAAAAAATCCAAGTGGATTCTATATGGATTTTCATTATGGAATTTCCATATGGATTCCATGTGGATTGATGTGAATTCCATATGGACTCCTCTGGATTCCATATGGATTTTTTATGTGGATTTCATATGGATTTTTTATATGGATCTTCATGTGGATTTTCCACGTGTATTTTATGTGGAATCTATATGGATTCTTTATGTGTATTTCCATACGGGTTTTCCACATGAATTCCTTGTGGATTCCATATGGATTTTTTATGTGGAGTTCCATACGGATTCTATGTCGATTTTTGATGTGGATTCTATATGGGTTTTCTCTACATACATTGTACGCTTTGTAGAAATCGTTGTTATTGTGTGGAAAATCCACATGAAAATCAATATCAAAAATCCATGTGGAATCCATATGAAAAAATCCATATGGAATCCATACGAATCCACATCAATCCACGTGGAATCCATATTGAAAATCCATATGGAATCTACATGGATTTTTTCAATAGAGTGATCACACGTCAAATTATCACAATGATAAAATGTCTCGCATAAAAATATACCACAATGACAATATATCACATTGATAAAGTATCACATTGACAAAATAACACACATTTAAACATTTCCCTATGCCGCGAGGTTCATTTAGGCATTATTAGGAGTAAGCGGAGTTCTGACTGGTTAGGTTAGGTTAGTTTTAGGGCACGCATATGCTTGTAGGCATTATTAGGAGTAGACGGAGTTCTGACTGGTTAGGTTAGGTTAGTTGGGTGACGTTGCCATTTCTCCGTTTCCCACATTTCACTATACGATGTTTGATCTAAAATAATTCTCGCGACAAAAACCATGGTAAAATACACTGGCGCCAAAATGGTGGGGCCAAAACATCCTGGCGCCAAAACGGCGGGGCCAAAACGTACTGGCCAAAATGGCGGAGACAAAAGATTGACATGAATTTCCCTGTGTAATGTTGAATTTTTTATTGGGCTGGTATTTTGTCGAGGTGATATTTTTGATTATGGTTATTTGTCCATGCGTTATTTTGTCGCGTGAGAAGTTGTCACGTGAAATAAAGACGTAGAACCAAGAATATATATATTTATATTTCACAAATTATAAAATTATTTTTTTTTATTTTTATTTATTTACCCTCTACCTTTCACCTCAATGGAGGTGTCCCAAAAGCTTTCAAGGAGCTTGTCCAGGTGCAGGTGAGTACAATTGCGAGAGCTGCAGATCGTCTTTGATGGCGCCATACTCACATTTATCGAGAATCATAGGAAACTGCCGCCTGAAAACAACACCTCGAGAATGCCAAACAGACATTTGTACCCTATTAAAAAAATCCATATGGATTTTGGATGCGGATTTCCATATGGATTTTCTACATGGATTTTATGTGGGTTGGTGTGGATTCCATATGGATTTGTATGGATTCCATGTGGATGTCTGGTGTGGATTCCATATGGATTTTTTATGTTGATTCCATATGGATTTATTATGTAGATTCCATATGTATTTTCTATATGGATCCATAGGGAATTCACACAAAAAATCCGTATGGAATCCACTCCATCAATCTACATGAAATCCATATAAATCCACATGGAATCTATGTAGAAAACCCATACAGAATCCACATCGATAATCCACAAGGAATCCACACCAGAAATCGACAGGGAATTCATGTAGAATCTATGTAAAAAATCCATATATAATCTACATCTAAAATCCATATGGAATCCACAACACAAATCTACATGAAATCCATATAAAACCACATGGAATCTATGTAGAAAACCCATATAGAATCCACAAGAAATCCACACCAGAAATCGACAGCGAATTCATGTAGAATCTATATAGAAAATCCATATATAATCTACATCTATAATCCATATGGAATCCACACCAGAAATCTACATGAAATCCATATAAATCCACATGGAATCTATGTAGAAAATCCACATATAATCCACATCAAAAATCCATATGGAATCCAGATGCAATCCACACAAATCCATATGTAATCCACACCAATCAACATGGAATCCATGTGGAAATCCATATGGAAATCCACATTGAAAATCCATACGGAATCCACATGGATTTTTTCAATAGGGTAATTATATATTTTTATTACATATTTAAAAGTTACAATTTTAACTCTACAGTAGAACCCCCTTTTTACGACATGGGTCGGTTCCGCGACTTCCCCTCAAGCTTCCGTTTATCGGCATGCCACCTAGAAAAGTGCGTTCCCCCACCGCAACCCATCGACAAGTATAAGTGACGTCACACGTCACTCGACCAATACGGTTGTTTCGCGGGCTATGCACATATACATGCGCCGTCTGTTGAGGGGAAACGTTTAGACGTGGTGGGGATGACGGGAATCGCTGTTATGTCGTTAAAAGGTACTGTACTTCATTTACATCATAAAGTTGTAAAAAAAATTAGAGCAAGATTGTTGTAAGGTTACCTATAGGTCTCGCAATAGCTCAGTATACAGTAGTCCTTCCCTTATTCTAATTTGTCCAGTCAGGCAAGATGGCGGCCTTCTTCCCTTATTCTAATTTTCCCCTCTCCCCCACTACTTAGATTTGTAGTCTCACTTTTGTCTCTTTTTCTTTTGTTGCGCATGCGCCGTTATTTGTATTTAGAAAATCCACACGTCAACACACGTCAGTGGGGAGAACGCGTGAGGGGAAATATTAGAATAGAAGAAGAGAAAAAATTAGAATAAGGGAAGACATTAGAATAAGGGAAGGATTACTGTTCTCTGTTCTACACTGGAAAAAATGTACCTAATAGAGCCGGAGCAGTTTAAGAACTTAATCGCGAAACTTTAACTTTAACGTCGTTCTATCCTTTACTCTCCTATGCAATTAGAAAGGGATAGAACGACGCTAAAGTTAAAGTTTCGAGATTAAGGGGGTTCTAAAGTGGTCCGCCGCACACTAGGAAACGATCTGGATAGTTAGATTCAAAATAGGATTCCGTCGAAACTACTCGACCTATTTCAATGATTTTTTTTTTAATGAAGCTAATAAAATTTACAAGAAGATTGTCTAGGCCGATTTTCAAAAAACGATGCATATCACCCTAGGTAAACAACAAATATTAACAACATACATTTTGGATATAGTTCGGTATAGATCAAGTCTCCGACTCAGTTATAACGTATATTAAAGATGACTGAATAACATTTTTAAAATTAGGTCTTTGTAAGGGCAATTCTAATCACTATTAACAGTGGACTAGAAAATACCAAAGATATTAAATGAGAAGTGATCGAGAATTTTTAGAAATCAATAAAAATCACTTATGTCCGATAATTCTCGGTCAGTATCTCCGCCATATTGGATCCGCCATTTTGAATATCGAAAATGATGCCAGATTCATATTCTGCGACCTTCAAAAACTACATATTAGTTTATTTCTTAACGGGGTTCTAAAGTGATCGACCAATAAGATAGGAAATTTCCCTAAAAACGCAAATAAAAGATGACTGAATAACATTTTCAAAATTCGGACTCCGTAAACAGTTTCCTAGAAAATACCAAAGATATTAATTGAGAAGTGATCGAGAACTTTCGGAAATAAATAAAAATCACTTATTTCCGATAATTCTCGGTCAGTTCTCAATTAATTTCCTTGGAATTTTCTAGGATGTCGTCTATAGTAATTAACATTACCTTTACAGAGCCCGAATTTTGAAAATGCTATTCTGTCATCTTTAATTTATGTTTTTTAGTGAAACTTCCTACCTTACCGGCGGACCGCTTTAGAACCCCCTAAGGCGGTTCTAAAGTGCTCAGCTGATAAGGTCAGAATTTTCACTCAAATCCGTAAATAAAAACTGACTGAAACAATTTTTCAAAATTCAGGCTCTGTAAGGGCAATTTTAATTATTATACATAGTATCCTTAACCCTTTAACTGATGATGACGTCTATAGACGTCGTATCAATATCGTTAAAACGACTCAACCAATCGTCTTGAAATTTGTAACTGAAGGGTTTTTTCAGCCGCTGAATTCAAATTTGAGGTAAAAATTTCAAAATTCAAAATGGCCGATCCAATATGGCGATCGAAAAAGCATAAAAGTTTTTCATTTTCCTCAATGTTTACTACTCTTAGGTTTTTGGGGTCGCTGTATTCAAATTTGATATCAAATTTTCAAAATTAAAAATGGCGGATCCAAAATGGCGAACCGAAAATGATTCTGCTAAAATTTGTTACTAGGGGGTTTTTGAGGTCGCTGATTACGAATTTGTCATCGGTTGCTCAAAATTCAAAATGGCTGACCTAATATAGTGTGCAAAAATTTAAATAATTTAAAGTAATGTATATTGTCCAATCCGACGTCAAATTTGCTAAATTCAATGTGGTAGATCCAAGATGGCAGATCGAATGTAGAAAATGAATTTTGACCTTACATTAGAGACCTCAAGGTCGTGTATTTCATAAAATACTTTTGCCACAGTTTTGCGAGACTGCAGAATTGGATTAGTGATAATGTGCACGAAATTACTATAATGAACACTACTGGTGCTGATCATGCGCACTAGTAGTTTTTTTTACGAGAGGAGAGGTCAGGTGCGCATATTTTTGCGCAGCCATGCCATTCTCTCTTTCTTCTGCTCAACGAAAAGAAGAGGCCGGAGAGTATTTTAGACCCTAAAAACTCCCGAGTAACAAATTTCTGTTACATCAAGTAACTTTTTGCATTTTGGTCCGCCATCTTGGATCCGCCATTTTGAATTTTTAATTCTGACATCAGATTCGTAATCACCCACAAAGAAATAAAATCTCCAGAATATCCCTAGAATGTCACAAATGTTACAATTGAAATATTGCAATTGCAATATCTCCAGAATATGCTGAAAATGTCTCAAACATGTTGCAAATGAGATATTCTGATAACATTTCATTTGAAACATTCTATACGTATGATTCTCAGAATATCCTAGCGATGTATTATTCGAAATGTCTCACAACATTTCAAACTTGATGTCGCCCGAATGTTACTCAGAAAATATTGCAGAACATTGCAGATGAGACATTCTGAGAATATTTCATCTCAGACAATCTATGGATATAGTTCTTAGAATATTCTGGACATACATCGCCCGAAATGTCTCTCCATAATCAATATGCATTTTACGTTTGAGTATAAGTTAATAATGTTCACGCGGTAATAATATATAGTACTCCTTCCCTTATTCTAATTTCCCTTATTCTAATGTCTTCCCTTATGCTAATTTTTTCTCTTCTCCTATTCTAATATTTCCCCTCACGCGTTCTCCCCACTAACGGGTGTTGACGTGTGGATTTTCTAAATACAAAGAACGGCGCATGCGCAACAAAAGAAAAATAGACAAAAGTTAGACTACAAATCTAAGTAGTGGGGGAGAGGGGAAAATTAGAATAAGGGAAGGACTACTGTATATGCGAGCGTAGCTTAGTGGTTAACCCTTTTCGTCCCAAAGGTCCGGAATTTGGACACAACTTTCAACAATGTAACTTTTGTTCCAAACAGCGTTAAAAAAAATGAAATAAGTAAAAATCGATAGATTTGGACCTCCTCTTTCAAATGCCGTGGTCAGAATCAGCCGAAAATTTCAGAGAAAAAAGTTATGGTCATTTTTTCGAAAAAAATACTGATTTTTTCGACGTTTTTTCCCAATAATTGCGTTTTTAGACATTGAAAAGGGCAGTGCTGATCATTGCAAAACATACTAATCGCGTCTTTTTGCTCAGACCATTCTTCTCCCGTCGGATTCTTGTCAAAAAACAAAATGGCGGCTTCAAGATAGCGTCTCCAAGTTGTAATTTTACATTTTCTCCCACAAATATTGATTATTTGACCGCGTAACGGTTCAAATCACGGAGAACTGGGATGAAAAGGTAATTATTATCATTTGTGAAAACTTACTCCTATTATGATTCATTCATAACCCCAAATTAGCCGTGTACAATGGGTTATTACCGATATTTTGTCTGATTTTCACTCAATTTCTGACGTTTCCGTATCACTACGTACGTATGAAATGGAAAATGACCATATATGATTGTGACCTATGAAGAATTTGTTTATAACCTACACATTGAGTGCAGGTCAACATACATTGATTTACAAAATACAAAACAAAACACAAAAATAAAAAACAAATATTTCAAAAAAATGAAAGTAATAAAATTAAAATTAAAAAAAAAGGAGAAAAGTATTTTAAAAATAAAAAAAAACCGAACTGTACTAATTTTTTAGATTATAACCCGATAATTAATAGGTCATAAGGGTATAAGGTCATTTTTAATTTCCCACATAAGTAATGTTATGGAAACGTCGAAAATTGTGTGAAAATTAGACAAATAATCGGTATAAACCCATTGTGTCTTACTAATTTGAGGTTATGAATAAATCACGATGAGACTAGGTATTCACAAATGATAATAATTACTTTTTCATTGCAATTCTCCATGATTTGAGCCGTTACACGGTCAAATAATCGATATTTGTGCGAAAAAATTCAAACTTACAACTTCGAGACGCCATCTTGAACCCGGCATTTTGTTTTTTGAAAAAAATTTGACGGGAGAAGAATGGTCTGAGCAAAAAGACGCGATTAATACGTTTTGCAATGATCACCACTGCCCTTTTCAATGTAAAAAATGCAATTATTGGTAAAAAACGTCGAAAAAATCACTATTTTTTTCGAAAAAATGATCATAACTTTTTTCTTTGTAATTTCCGGCTGATTCTGACCACGGCATTTGAAAGAGGAGGTCCAAATCTATCGATTTTGACTTATTTCAATTTTTGTTAACGCTGTTTGGAACAAAAGTTACGTCGTCGTAAGTTGTGTCCAAATTTCGGACTTTTGGGACGAAAAGGGTTAAGACGTCAGCGTAGTAAACGGAAGACCCGGGTTCGATTCTCGGTCGGGGTAAATTATTATCAGGTTTATAGATTTATAACGAAATTGTAAAACTATATTCATAATGACATATCTAAGGACACATACATAATAACAAAAATCAAATTAAATATCTATAATAATTAGTTTTATTTTTTAAGCTTTCTTTATGACCGAAATTTCTTCAGAATATCAAAAGAATATTTGTAGAACATCTCTACAATATCTCTAGAATATTGCAGATGTCACCAGAATATAAAAAAAGCGGACATAAGACGTTCTGGGAATGTCTCTAAAATGTCCCCGAGAACATCTCCAGAATATTAATGTCTCAAAAGTAATATTCTGGAAATGTTATCGGGATATTTCTCTTCTATGTGGGCAGCGTCCCTCGAAACCCCCTAATTAACATTGTCATCGAAATTGGACGAAAACTGGCTCGTACCAGTTTGGGCACTTTTTATTTGAAAACGCCTACCAGTGAAGGGGTTAAAAATGCCAAAGAAATTAATTGAGAACTAACCTAGAATTTTCGGAAATAAGTATTTTTATTTATTTCTGAAATTTCATCTTTTATTTGCGTTTTTTTAGGGAAATTTCCTACCTTATTGGTCGAACACTTTAGAACCCCCTTAAGAAATAAACTGATATGTAGTTTTTGAAGGTCGCTGAATATGAATCTGGCATCATTTTCGATATTCAAAATGGCGGATCCAATATGGCGGATGGATAAGTGATTTTTATTGATTTCTAGAAATGCTCAATCACTTCTTATTTAATATTATTGGTATTTTCTAGTCCACTGTTTATAGTGATTAGAATTGCCCTTACAAAAAAAATTTTAAAAATGTTATTCAGTCATCTTTAATTTACGTTTTTTTTAGAACTCCTTAAATATACATATTTTTATTTATTTCTGAAAATTCTCGAGTAGTTCTCAATTAATTTCCTTCAAATTTAATAGGATGTCGTCTATAGTAATTAAAATTGCTCTTACAGGGCCTGAATTTTTAAAAATCGATTCAGTAGTTTTTAATGAAACTTCCTACCTTACCGACGGACCACTTTAGAACCCCTTAAATTTACATATTTTTATTTATTTCTGAAAATTCTCGAGTAGTTCTCAATTAATTTCCTTGAAATTTAATAGGATGTCGTCTATAGTAATTAAAATTGCTCTTACAAAGCCTGAATTTTTAAAAATCGATTCGGTAATTTTTTATTTACGTTTTTTAATGAAATTTCCTACTTTACCGACGGACCACTTTAGAACCCCTTAAATTTACATATTTTTATTTATTTCTGAAAATTCTCGAGTAGTTCTCAATTAATTTCCTTGGAATTTATTAGTATGTCGTCTATAATAATTAAAATTGCTGTTACAGAGCTTGAATTTTTAAAAATCGATTCAGTAATTTTTAATGAAACTTCCTACCTTACCGACGGACCACTTTAGAACCCCTTAAATTTACATATTTTTATTTATTTCTGAAAATTCTCGAGTAGTTCTCAATTAATTTCCTTGGAATTTATTAGGATGTCGTCTATAGTAATTAAAATTGCTCTTACAGAGCTTGAATTTTTAAAAATCGATTCAGTAGTTTTTAATGAAACTTCCTACCTTACCGACGGACCACTTTAGAACCCCTTAAATTTCCATATTTTTATTTATTTCTGAAAATTCTCGAGTAGTTCTTAATTAATTTCCTTGGAATTTATTAGGATGTCGTCTATAGTAATTAAAATTGCTCTTACAGAGCTTGAATTTTTAAAAATCGATTCAGTAATTTTTAATGAAACTTCCTACCTTACCGACGGACCACTTTAGAACCCCTTAAATTTACATATTTTTATTTATTTCTGAAAATTCTCGAGTAGTTCTAAATAAATTTCCATGAAATTTATTAGGATGTCGTCTATAGTAATTAAAATTGCTCTTACAAAGCCTGAATTTTTAAAAATCGATTCGGTAATTTTTTATTTACGTTTTTTAATGAAACTTTCTACCTTACCGGCGGACCACGTCAGAACCCCTAATTTACTTGGTTGGTAACAACGGAATCTATGAAAATGCAAAGGTGATTTATCTTTGAAACCCCCATAGAAAGTTTTGTGATGAATTTTGTTTTCTTTATTTTCATTTCTTTGAAGAAATACATGGAAGTGGGACGATTCGTCCGGTCGGGCGGCGCTGGTACGGTCGACTTCCGGTTCGTAATGCAACGATTCGAATAGCGCGCCAGGAGTTGTTGCCAATTGTCAAAATGGCGGCCATTAATCAGTGCAGATCTAGCATAACTGCAGAAGCGTGGCGGCGTGCGGCGTCATGAGAAAAGAGAAAAGAATGTGAGGTATTGGTTAGAAGTATTAAGGAACGGCATACGCCGACTGTCAATAAAATCGTTTTTCTCTGTGATTTCGGCCCGGAAGCGCCGACAAACGCGTCCCTTCGTTTCGTCCGCAGGTCGGAGGCTTCGTCGAGGCTAGCCGCATGAAGTTTAGACTAAAAATCGGCTATTGAAAGTCCGGGCGACGAGGTTTTGTTTTGGAGCTGCCAAAGGACTCGGCGCCGCAGCCAAAATGTCTCAGGACGACGATGTCGGATTCTTGTACAAAACGATGAGTAAGTTCCCAACTTTTAAAAATCAAATGCAACGATGCACTTCAGATTTCGGAAGCTGCCGCATCGAATACGACGCCAGTAATACTCCGTTTTTCAAGTTCAAAACTTTATCGCCATTTTCGAATAACCATTTTCAAATCTTAACATTTATTATATTTGCAAGTATTTGAAAAGTCTCAACAGTAAAATTACATTTCCGAGTTTTTACAATTTTGTTGAAATTTCATATTATTTTCATTGTAAAATTACATTTTTATGTATAAAAATCATTAAAAAATAAAAGGAAATTTATCATAAATATGTAAAATTCATAATGTCAAAGGGGGGAAATAAAAATAACAGTAACGATTGTGTAATTAAAAAAATGTAATTTTACATCGTAAATATAACAAGTGCACTGTACTGCCGTACCCTGGAAGAAAAGTCGTATCTCCATTTTTTTCGATTTTGCCGTATCGCCAATAAATCGATTCTAACCAAAAACTAAATTACTTAATTTAACGTTTAATTTTAGAAAATATACAGGATATTTCATTGTACAAGGAATCTTGGGATATGATTTTATAATAAAATACATTCATTTTTGAATTTGCGGCTCTTTTAGCCAAATTATACCAAAAATACTGTTTTTCTAATAAAAGTATTTTTCTTTTTTTTGTAGCTAATAACAAATATTTCAGATATTTTCTTTCAGGAAATAATGCATTGCATTATAAGGAATATAAATATAATTTTATCCCAATTTCACCGAAAATGGAGATACGACTTTTCTTCCGGGGTACGGCAGTGTAAATTGTGCTACACTGCTGTACGTCGGAAGAAAAGTCGTATCTCCATATTTTGCGAAAATGAGATAAAATTATAATCTTTTCTGAAAGAAAATAATGTAAATATTTATTACTATTTATAAAAAACAATAATTTATTTACTGTAAATTCCGTTTTATTTGCTCAATTTGGCTGAAAAAGGCCGTATGTCCATAAATTGTAGTTTCTATTCGAAACTCGTACCTTCGGCTTCCGAAAACACGTTAAAAAAGGCCGTATCTCCATGATGCGAGTTAAAAAAGTCGTAACTCCATTTCAAATGGACATACGACGTTTTTTAATCCGATAAGAGCTACAATTATTAAATGAAATCGGAAATAATAACTCCTTTATTTATTATTTATGTAATATATTCTAATTAAATGTTACATTATTGAATTTTAATTTCTTTTTATCAGGTTTACTTTTCCTAAAGTCCCAGGCGAAAAATAACTTGTACCCTAGTAGAAAAAATGTGTGGTGCTACCTAGCGCTATGCATGTTTTTCACGTTTATTTTCTACTAGAGTAACGCATTTATTAACTATTTATTTTACTCTAAATGTATTTATTTTTTACAAAATTGAAACAAATTTGGAAGAAATACCTTTTTTCGTTTTCCGGGTTATAACATTACATTGACTTGATGACTTGATGTGATGAATAACGGAAATGAACAATTTTAATATATTCGTTAGCTAGAACAAATTCTTTTGAGATAGTTAATTTGATTAATTTTTTTCTGCGTAGAATAGACCGAGGCGGAGTAATATATGGGCATTATTCTAGAACTTTTAAACTCTGAGATTGAAGAAAATTGCAAATTTTTTTTTATGCACATTCATGAAATTAATTTTATTGGCTTTAGAATTGATCAAATGACAGGAAAAACCTTGCGTGACTCATTTATACACAATGTATTTTTTTTTTTTTTTAAATGTAACATGTTACGTTACTCGTAAAATTAGATTTTAGTTTTGTAACGTTTAATATACATAAAAAATTCAGTTCTTTATAGTAGTATATAGCTAGTATATAAAATTAAACGTCTAGTTAATAGTTCAAATTTAAAATAATGGATTAAATATGGCGGACTATTTTTACAAAATTTCTTTGATTTTTATAAAATTTGATATGTTAGGGTTTTTGAGGCCACTGATTACAAATCCAAAGTCAGTTTTCATTAAAATTTGAAATCCAAATACATGATTTAACATTAAGGATACCAAAAAATTAAAACGATTTGTAAAGAATAATCATTTTATTATTGTCAAAAAGTGTGTTTTTTGTTGTATTAAAAAAACACAAAAGTTATAAATACTTTAATAACATAGGAGAAAAGATCACAATGATTCCAAAGTACTTAGAAGCTAAATTGTAGATGTGCCATTAAATAATTTGATTTTTCAAAGTGAGTTTCGCTTGGAAATTTAAAGTTTGACGTGGTCGCATTTTTTACGTATAGGTTGCACACATTCGGGCAAAGGCTCAAATTACTTCTTATCATATATGTACCCCTGTTGTGTGGTTTCTTAAAAACCAATGTGAAAAAAATGATCTAAGGTTGATTGCTAAATTGTCAACTATAAAAAAAAGTTATCTCGCAAGTTTGAAGGTATATAATTTTATTCCTCAGTGAGGCACATCATTAAGTTAAGGATTTTTCATTTGTTTACATCCCCAAATACTTCTACAAAAAACCACAGATCATAAAAAAAAAGGTGCAAAAAGTTTCAGTGTTAAAACTGAAAAAATGTAGTGAGTGTCGGGCACCAAAAACAGGCAAATTCACTACTTTTATTTACTCTCATTGTTTTCTACATATCTGTAATTAGTAATAAACACTTATTACATGGAAAACGAACAAAAATTTGTTGATCTGTAGTGTTGCAAAGTTATATTTAAAATTTTTATGGTATCATAATGAGCGATAACATAAAGTTTAAAAATTCTAGAACAATGCCCATATATATAATTAGATTGGGACATGCGACTTTTTTGACTAATAAATCCCAATTTTAACTCCGATTGAAATCAATGAAGTGACCGAAAGCGAAGTAAAAAGGCCATATCTCCGGTTTATGCGACATACGACCTTTTTCCGCAGTATTATTGAATCTTTAATGTTCGGTATCTCCATTATTAACTAATTATGCAATTCATTTATAACAAAATATATATTGAAAGATTCGTTATGTTATGCACTAAAATGTGCATTTTACAAAATTAATTTTTAAGTGTACATAATTGAATATTTGCTCAAAAATGGTTTTTCATCAATACCCCAAAATCTTAAAAATGGAGATACGACTTTTCTTCTGCAGTACGGCAGTACAGGAATTTACGTATCTGCACCTCCCTCTAGCGAATTGGGTTCCTCTCACTAATAACCAATTGACGTCTCATTTACAGTGCACATGTAAAATTTCGTCGATAATATACGAATTATACGGCAACGCGTAATTTTAATTTCCACCATTTCACAGTCAAATTATATCGAAATTTTTCAGTGTATATAAATCCTTATAGCACAATTTACAGTGCGCTTGTAATTTTACATTCTATGTGCTTATTTATGTAAAATACTAAAAAATAAATACTAGAAAATTGCAAAGACGATATAAAATTAAATTTTTTTAAATTACACTATCGATGTAAAATTACCACGATCATTACTGGTATTTTAATTTCCACCTTTGACGTTGTAAATATTTATGGTAAATTTCCTTTTATTTTTTGATGATTTTTATACGAAAATTATAATTTTACAATGAAAATAATATAAAATTTCAACAAAATTTTAAAAACTCGGAAATGTAATTTTAATTTTAGTTTTCAGAGTGCACTTTTCAAATATTTCTATATTTTCATAACAAAATTACAATTTTCGTGTAAAAATCTTCCAAAAATAAAAGGAAATTTACCATAAACATGTAAAATTCACGATGTAAATGTAAATTTACAAACATCAAAGTTGGAAACAAGAATAACGGTAATAAACGTGGTAATTCGATTGCGTAGCTAAGTATATGTAATTTTATATCGTCTTTGTAATTTGCCAGTATTTATTTTTTAGTATTTTACGTAAATAAGCACAGAGAATGTAAAATTACAAGCGCACTGTAAATTGTGCTATAATTATTTAGGTACACTGAAAAATTTCGACATAATTTTACTGTGAAATGGTGGAAATTCAAATACCAGTGAGAACCATTGTAACTTTGCAGCGTTTACTTATTTACATATTTATATTCTCCTTTATTTACTAGTACATAAACGGCTACACCAAGAAATGAAAATTCACGATTGAATTAAACATTCAATAAGTTGAATTATTAAAAAAGAGAAAAATACTGTGAATATAAGATTTGAAGTATCAAACTTTCCAGAAGTTTATCATCATTTCGTTAATTATGCACTTTTTTCTTATACAGTAAATCAATTTAAAATTTAACGTTCTATCTTATTTTTCTCTGTACCCAGTAAACGAAAATGAACAGAAAGTTAAAAATACGAATTGAAATGAATTCAAGTGAATTAAAATGAACTAAAACGCATGAAAATGATTAATTGAATCCACTTTTTAATTCATTTTAATTCACTTGAATTCATTTCAATTCAATTGAATTCGTTTCAATTCAATTGAATTCATTTCAATTCGTATTTTTAACTTTCTATTCGTTTTCGTTTACTGGGTATTAAACACATATACATACACATGTCCTGTGAATTGTATAAATACAGACAATTTTCACCAGTTTTTTACTTTCTTTCTGAAGAATGGTCGAAACTTCAACTTATTGAATTTTATTATTTAAATTTTCTTTTATTATCCATTATATTTTATTATTCTTATTATTTTTTATTATTCTTATTTTTATAAGACCATCATGATATCAAAAATATACATTTTATTTTTCAATGGTCGATACTAAATACTTTTTTTTTAATGTTGTAGTTGAAATTGTACAATTCAGAATATTAATTTTACTGTAAAATTGTAAAATTGTCACTTTCAAAGTGGGTCTTATTAATTACCTACATTGAACGATGTAATATTATTAAGTTTTGAACTATTTTGTGTAAAATTGAGTTTTCATTTGTGAAAGTGCATGACGACTGCGCCAAATTGTTACAGTTTCCCTTTGCATTTCACGCTGTGTGAAACCACTTAATTTCATTGTAAATTTACACTTTTTTTGATAATTTCACACTGTTTCTTGTATATTATGAGTGAAAAATGATTATTTATATATTTTATTTATACTTATATATTTTATATATTTTATACTTAATATTATATTTTATTATACTTCTTATTTTTTATTATTATTTTTATTTTTATAACAGATCATTGTACATGGTGGCCACCGTCAGGGAAAACCGGGAAATCAGGGAAATGTCAGGGAATTTCAAAATTGGTCAGGGAATCAGGGAAAAGTCAGGGTATTTCAAAATTGGTCAGGGAAAAAGTAAATTGTAGACAAATCTTTAAAAAGTGAAAAACATTATTTAACAAAAAATCGCACAATTTCATTTTCAGAAAAATGCTTTATTTATCCTGTTTCGCATAAAATTCTTTTAAATGATTTTAAATGCTTTCTCACAAATTTAAACAAATATTGACGTTTTTTATCAATAACATATTTTAGTTTTGAACATTTTCGACCGATTTCACCAAAAACCAACAATTTTGAGAAAAAAAATAATCTTAAATTAAATATATTTGTGGTACTGCTCAGTTTTAAACGTTCTGGTACATTGCAACAAAAATAAACACGTTTAACAATAACACATTTCGGTATTGAATATATTCTAACAGATTTGAATAAAATTTAATAGTTTAACAAAAATAAAGGCAAACAATTTTATATTTAAAGATATTTATCTTTCTATAAGGATACTTTACAGAATATTTCAAAAATATTTGCCATACTAATTCTCTATTTAAACAAATATTTGTATAAATAAAACCTTTTGAAAATGATAGAAAACTTTCATACATTTTTTTAATTCTTCAAAAATCTTTGAAGTTGCATAAAAAGGCTAAAAATCGTAGAAAAATTTTTAAAATGTTGAAAACAGCATAAAACTCCCAAATTTTGAGAATATTAATTTGTTTAAATGATTATTTTACCATTTCTATTTTAAGTAGATGATATTTGTCCAATAGTATTTGAAAAATATAAAATTTATGGCAATTTTTTGTTATTGTCAACATTCGTAAGAATTTTAACAATACTTTGAATATACTGTCTAAAATCGCCTAAATTCTAAAATTTATCAACATTTATAATTATTGTCTAACATATTACCGCAGAACTTGACAAATTTTCTACTATTATTTTGAATTAAACACGAAAAAATCCGCAGGAACGTGAGTTTTTTTTCTGGATTTTTATAGATAATATGTATTAGAATATACTACTCGTTGTTGATTGAAAAAATAAAGAATTTATTAAAAATGTGTAGCTGTTTTTAAAACATTTTTATCCGTATTGTTTATTTTTAATAGATATCATTAAAATATTGGTCAGGGAAAAATCTGGGAAAAGTCAGGGAATTTTTTTTCAAGAAAAAAGCGGCCACCATGTTATAACGCCAAAGTTATAAAACCAAAGTATCATATTTTTATAATTTTCATAAATAATTCTTGGTTTATTTATTTATTTATTTATTTATTTATTAATATATTAACGGACATAAATGCCCTTGGTACAAAAAAGAAAATAATAATAATGGTCTCTTGATACAATCCTACATTCATACATAATATTCACACTTATACGTCTTACATCTAAGTATAAAAAGTGATAAAGATCGAGCAGATCTTATTTCCTCAGGCAGATTATTCCACAGACGAGTGATTCTATTGATCGTAGAGAAATAAAATCTGCTCGATTTACATTGAACCTCAGAAAGTGGACGATGTATACGATGTGAATAGCGTACTGTCCGAAGAGAGAATAAATTGGTAATTTCTTGAGCGTTATAAGAGTCGGACATAACCTTATAGACAAAAAGGGAATCTCTGAACTCATGAATTGATTGTATCGTGCGCAAATCAAACATTTTAGAAATAGGTCCATATTCGTGTGAGAACCGATGCATAGGAGTATCAGTTTTATGCGATAGAAATCTTAAAAACTTCCTCTGGATTGCTTCCAACCTACCAATGTTGTATTTCAAATAAGGGCGCCAAATTTCTGATGCATATATACAATGAGGAAGAACTATACTTTTGAAAATGTGAATTATAGCCTGACAGTCAGTGAAAAGCTTCGTTGATCTAAAAAGAAAACCTAAACTTCTGTTGGCTACTTTTATAACATATTCTAAATGATTCGAAAAAGTTAAAGAACTATCAAAAGTGACACCTAAGTCTCTAATTTTATAGCCAACCTGTTTATTTATTTTTTATTTGTTTTATTTAAATTTGGTCGTAAACTTATTACTAAACATATTTTTCAATCTGTACTAATAACAAATGCTATTTTGCATATTAAAATGCAGATTTTATTGTCAATGTATTTAATAATTGCAGTCGAAAGAGATCCAAAGAAACGAAGGGTGAAACCAGTTGAATCGGCGCATCAATCCCTTCTTGATTTTGACTTAGGTGAAAGTTCAGACGACAGTGACTTTAGAATAGAAGATCATTGCGAAGAATCCGATGATGATTCTGTTGATTCAAATGGTGTTGATAAAGGTAACAAAAATTACAGCTATAATAATAATAAATTTATTCAGTTTATGTATACATCATTTATTTTTGATGTCAAATAATATATGTCCCTTTATTCCTTTTATTTCACTCAGACGACAATGAAGAAGAAGAAGATGACGATTCTGATGACTCCTGCGACGATCCGTTACTTGGATCTAAGAATAAAGCAGGAAAAACTGTTAGTGAATTGATAGAACAAGCACGAGAACAGTTGAATCAAGGAGGGCCGGTCGACGATAAACTGACAAAAATGCTTATTTGTTGCGGATGTTTAGGAGATAGAAGCGACGATGTCAATGAAATCGTCGAATGCGACGGCTGTGGCATCACTGTGCACGAAGGTACTAAAACATAACAATTTACCGAGAAATCGCAATGTATTATTAATTAAAAGCGGTCGAGAAGTTAATTATTACATATAAACATACTGTTTAATTGTATCAATATTATAACATAACATTTACTTTTAAGTTGCAAACAAGAACTCAGGCAACTTAGTTCTAAATTTTAATTTTTAAACAACAATTTTTAACTTTCTTTCGTTGGTTTTAAATTTTCAATCTTGGACTTAGAAGTTTTTATACAATTTTTAGAATAGATTTCTGATTAGGGCTACAAAAAGTTTAGCTGAAATTTTTGAAGTTTTTTGTTTATTTATTTCCATTTTCCGTGATGATGACCAAGAAATACATGTTTTATTGAACATATTTATTTAAAATATATCGGAAAAAGAAGTTTTATGAACAGTGTTTTTTACACAATTTTTAATTTACTTTAAAATTTATAATTCTTTCTTTCTTTTCTGACTCTTTCGTAAGTGAAATGTTCTTGAATTTTCTTGTATTTTATATCAGATTTTGAAAAAATACAAAATAATATAACTTACGATAAAAAAATAAATATTTCTGAAAAACTTTTCGTAATCTTTTATTTTCGGTTTTATTTGAATTTTGAACTTGGGTTTTATGTAATTGATTTTGTTTCTGCTTACCTGTAGGATTTATGCTATTGTTTTTGTACGAGTCGGTTTTGAATTATGGAACTGTGACACTATCCGTTTTCAGTTAATATTTGTTTAACTAATTTTAGATTTTTTTCTCTAAATTTAATGTGTGCTAATCTTAATGCTCTATCGATTAATCCAAAAGCTACTCCTATTTTGTAATGTAATGGATGATTGGAATGGAAATTTAAATATCTGCCAGAAAATGTATTTTTATTGTACCAATCTGTAGTTAAAGTATTTTTATCGTTTATGATGAGCAAATCTAGAAAACTAATTCTTTTGTTATTTTCTTTTTCTATGGTAAAAGTGATTTTATTTTGAAAGTCTTTAATTTTATGTAAGCTATTGAAAATGGGTAAAATATCATCTAAAAATTCGTTTGGAACAATTGTTAAAATATCATCAACGTATCTGTGGTAGAAAGGAAGTTTACATGGTAATTTTTGTATAAGAATGTTTTCTATGAAATCCATTAATAAATCAGCTGCTACTGGTGATAACGGTGATCCCATTGGTAAACCGTATTTTTGTTTATAATTTTTCCCTTGGAATTGAAAATATAGAGATTTAAAAATGATATCTAGTCCTTCAAAAAATTCTGTTTGTGTATTCTTTAATTTCGTTCCATTTGTTTTTTAGAATTAATTTTACTATGTTGAAACATTGGTAAATAATGAGACTACATCTAATGAAATTAATGTATGATTTTCAGGAATTTTGAAGGATTGTTTATTTTATCATGTAAATCCCAGCTATCTTTAACCCGTTTCCGCCCAAAATGCCGTAAATTTCACTACATTTTAATCGTCACTTTTCTTATAGAAACTAACGATGAATAATTCTGAATATTTAGATTCTATAGTTTTCAACCCTCCTCTTTCCGAATCTGAAGTCCGTTTTTCGGCAAGAGCAGCCATTTTTTTAAATATGGCGGCGAAAAGGGAAAAAAATAGAGAAAATTTCGATTTTTGGATCGGTTTTTCATGTTTTTCAATAGGTTCGCGATGACCGATCATTCCAAAGACCTGGATCTGGTGGCATAATGAGTTTGACAAAAAGTTGACATGATCAGATATGCAAAATATAAGATGGCGGATCCAAGATGGCTGATTTTTCACAGAATTTTGTGTTTTTATAGCATTTCCGACTATATAATATAAAACCCGCGAGTAACCATTTTCATTTCGGACATGCAACGTTTTGTATTTTTCTCCGCCATTTTGGGTCCGCCATTTTGAATGATGAAAATCAAATGTCATATTCGTAATCTGCGACCCCGAAAACCACCGAGTAGTCAGTTTCATATGGATCAAGAAATTTTGTTGCATTTCAGTCGGCCATCTTGGAACCGCCATTTGGAACTTCGAGTATCGGATAGAAGATACTGTTACAAATGATTGTGTAAATCAATAATAAGTGCGTACAACAATATTTATTAATAGCTAATAATAATGTCAGAAATGCTATAAAAACACAAAATTCTGCGAAAAATCAGCCATCTTGGATCCGCCATCTTATATTTCGCATATCTGATCATGTCAACTTTTTGTCAAACTCATTATTCCACCAGATCCAGGTCTTTGGAATGATCGGTCAGCGCGAACCTTTTGAAAAACATGAAAAACCGATCCAAAAATCGAAATTTTCTCTATTTTTTTGCTTCTTCGTCGCCATATTTAAAAAATGGCTGCTCCTAGCGAAAAACGGACTTCGGATTCGGAAAGAGGAGGGTTGAAAACTATAGAATCTAAATATTCAGAATTATTCATCGTTAGTTTCTATAAGAAATGTGACGATTAAAATGTAGTGAAATTTACGGCATTTTAGGCGGAAACGGGTTAACTCTTTTTCATATTTTTTTTGTAAGAGTAGAAATAATAGTAGTATAAAAAGCAGATAATTTGTAAGTAGGTGAATTTATTGTTGAGATAATGACTTTAACATTTGTTTTATTTTTCATTTTGCTTGATATTATTGTTTAATTTCAGGTTGTTACGGTGTATCTGACGTCGAAAGCTTTTCAAGCACAGACTCATTGTGCCAGTCAGCACCTTGGTTCTGCGAAGCTTGCAGTGCAGGAGTCGAAAATCCATCTTGCGAACTGTGTCCGAATACAGGAGGAATTTTCAAAGAAACAGATGTCGGCAAATGGGTTCATCTCATTTGCGCACTCTACGTCCCAGGCGTTGCCTTCGGAGAAGTTGATCGACTAGCCAGCGTAACTCTATTCGAAATGGCGTACAGTAAATGGGGAGCGAAACAGTGCTCTTTATGCGAAGATTCTCGTTTCTCCCGGACTGGAGTTTGCATCGAATGCGACGCTGGAATGTGTCACACGTATTTTCATGTCACTTGGTAAGTACCATTTTGCTATTTTCTTGCGTAATGTTATCACCAATTTGAATCTAAATTAATTTATTATCTTTTTGTAATGTTGCTATCTTTTCCTTTTATATTGTTTGGTTATATTACCTTTATTTCTGTTACACAAAGATCATTTAACAATTTTGTTACCTCTGTAAGTTTCGTTATTGTTAATTGATTTTTTCATATGTAGCCGGTCAAATTTGCTTAAACTCCCCTATAGCGGTTAAACATTAATTACAAATTAATAAATTTTAACTTTAATTAAAAATTGTTTAATTTTAGAATATTATAAATTTTAATGTAAAATTAAATTTATATAATTATTTAAATTTATTTAATACAAATTTTTAATAAACTAACAAATAAATTAATTGATTAATTTAATTTATTCAAATTTAATTTAATTGAATTCAATTACAAATAAATTAATTGATTAATTTAATTTATTCTTTTCTTAATTATAACTATATATTGATCTGAAATATTTTTTAAATGATAAAATTAAGAATTTATTTTTTAAAAAAATTCTTTCAACAAACATACATAAAAAAAATCAAGTTTAACATCCAGAATGCAAGTTTTTCATGTGCAACTTCCACCGCACAGTACAAACTGAAAATAATACACAGTTTGTTCGGAATGTACCAAATTTACTATTTTCGAGGGTGCTCTTTCGAATGGTGACTTCAAAATTTGAAAAAATTGAGTATTTACCTTTGATTTTGGCAAAAATATGTGAAAAAAAAACACGTTTTTTGAGGTTATTTTTTTTTAAATTTCATTTTTCATGTCGATCCCGCGATTTCTTTGACCGGAAAAGTGCATAAACTGTTTGAACTTAAAGGATATGCTGGTAGGCATTTTTTATTTCACCTTGAAATATCCAAAATGGCGGCTTATTCTAAGAAATTTTTTTAAAAATTTGGCAGTATGGAAATGTAGCATTATGAGATGTTTTTGGGTATGCTGATCACGAATCTGAAGTCAAAATTCGGAAATTCAAAATGGCGGCTCGAAGATGGCCGACCAAAATGCGAAAAATTATCCATACAGTTATGAAACTGGGTTCTCGGGGGTTTTCGGGGTCGCTGATTAAAAATCTGCAGTCAGATTTTAAAAATCCAAGATGGCCGACGGAAATGTGAAAATTTACTTGATAGAGATAAAACTGGCTACTCCATGTACTATGAATTTTAACCCAAAAAAACCCCCGAGTAACGAGTTTCAAGTAAATCCGATGAATTTTTAAAAATTCATTCGCCATATTATTATTGCCATTTTGAATTTTTCAAAACCAACTTCAAATTCGTAATCAGCGACACCAAAAATCCCCGTGCAGCAACTTTCATCAAAATTAAGTAAATTTTTTACATTTATGTCGGTCATCTTCGAACCGCCATTTTGAATTTTCAAAATCTGATTCCAGATTTGTAATCAGCGACCCCGAAAACCCCCGAGAACCAAGTTTCATAAAGTTTTGGTAATTTTTCGCATTTTGGTCGGCCATCTTGGAGCCGCCATTTTGAATTTCGGAATTTTTACTTCAGATTCGTGATCAGCATACCCAAAAACATCTCATGAGATAGACAGACTTGTTTAAAAGGTAACCGGTCTGTTCAACATAGGTAAATGTTGACATTCGCCCATCTCAACACTGAACTCAACATTTACAAAATCAACATTTGACAAACTCAACATTTGACAAACTCAACATTTTAAACTCAACATAAGAATTATTATTAAGAATTAAATTTGTTTATTTTTTTTACATATTTAATTACATGTGATTTAATAACAATATAATAAAGGTATAATTGCGTTTTAATAATGCTAAATAGTTAATTAATGAATGTTGTGGGCTTGTCCACGAAGATAATCTAATACATTGACAAAATCAGCATTGACAAACTCAACATTGACAAAGTCAACATTTTAAACTCAACATTTGACAAACACAACATAAGAATTATTATTAAGAATTAAATTTGTGTTTATTTGTTTTACATATTTAATTACATGTGATTTAATAACAATATAACGATGTAATAACAATGTAACAGTATGATATTTCACACATCTCCAGTTTACATGAGTTTTTGTAATTTTTTGCAATGTATAGAAATATCCTTCATGTGTCAGTTCTTTTGTACCTCTTTGACTTAATATGAAGTGTAGCGGCATATTGACAATAATGACGCTTTGCGTAGTGTTTCGACGACGAAAATTTATCTTTAGTATTGTTGTTGACTCTATTGTGTTGTAATTACATGTATTTAAGTATATTCATTTGCATGTATTATACATACACACGTCTTATGTATTAATTAATATGAAATAATTCATTGAAAAGCACTTTTTATTTTAACATGATGTAGGTTTAAACAAATTAAAATAAATGAAATATAACTGTATATATAAGTGCATTGAGTAGATTTGTATATAAATGTTTTTATGCAAATGCATGTATAAAGTATTATTCGTGTTTTGAAAAAAGACTTTATATGAAATAATTTTTTAGAAACATGAATAGAATGTCGGTATATTTGTTATTATTATTTTGAAACAAATGTAATTTTGAAATTAAAATGTACATATTATAATATTATAAATTATAAATTTTATATAAATTTTTATTTCGTAATCGTGATATTATTTATAGTTATGTTATACAATGAAATTACACTATATTTAATAAGTTGTGTTGAGTATGTCAAATGTTGAATTTAAAATGTTGAGTTTGTAAATGTTGAGCTTGCCAATGTTTAGTAGGAATGTTGAGTTTGATTTAGTTGAATAGACCTGTAACCGTTTAAAATGCTACATTTCCATACTGCCAAAATTTTTTAAAAATTTCTTAGAATAAGCCGCCATTTTGGATATTTCAAGGTGAAATAAAAAATGCCTACCAGCATATCCTTTAAGTTCAAACAGTTTATGCACTTTTCCGGTCAAAGAAATCGCGGGATCGACATGAAAAATGAAATAACAAAAAAATAACCTTAAAAAATGTGTTTTTTTTCACATATTTTTGCCAAAATCAAAGGTAAATACTCAATTTTTTCAAATTTTGAAGTCACCATTCGAAAGAGCACCCTCGAAAATAGTAAATTAGGTACATTCCGAACAAACTGTGTATTATTTTCAGTTTGTACTGTGCGGTGGAAGTTGCACATGAAAAACTTGCATTCTGGATGTTAAACTTGATTTTTTTATGTATGTTTGTTAAAAGAATTTTTTTTAAAAATAAATTCTTAATTTTATAATTTAAAAAATATTTCAGATCAATATATAGTTATAATTAAGAAAAGAATAAATTAAATTAATCAATTAATTTATTTGTAATTGAATTCAATTAAATTAAATTCGAATAAATTAAATTAATCAATTAATTTATTTGTTAGTTTATTAAAAATTTGTATTAAATAAATTTAAATAATTATATAAATTTAATTTTACATTAAAATTTATAATATTCTAAAATTAAACAATTTTTAATTAAAGTTAAAATTTATTAATTTGTAATTAATGTTTTACCGCTATAGGGTTAAGTAAATTTGACCGGCTACATATGAAAAAATCAATTAACAATAACGAAAATTAAAGAGGTAACAAAATTGTTAAATGAGCTTCGTGTAACAGAAATAAAGGTAATATAACCAAACAATATAAAAGGAAGAGATAGTAACATTACAAAAAGATAATAAATAAATTTAGATTCAAATTGGTGATAACATTACTGGGTTGCGAAATGTCAGAAACAGTAAAATGTTTTGTGAGTGTTGTAATTAATTTTGTCATTCCATCGACAAAACGTGACATCAACCCTCAATAAAATGAGAGTTATTCGGACAAAAAAAGATCCACCGTTTCATTTTCAAAGACTTTAAGAACCGCTCACAAACATTAAATACAGGAAGTCGTACATCTAATTGGGATATGTCAATTTTAATGTTCTAAACTCACATTATACTATTTAATAAACTGAAGAAGGCACGCATACGAGTATTTTAATTAAACTATTGTATTAAATTTATTTATTGGGACCGTCTCACCGAGAAAACTTTGAATTTCTCCTTATGAATTTCGAATATATATCTAAAGCGGTAAAGAAATAGCATCATAAGAATGGTTTTTGAACCAGATCTTTACGTGTCCTTAAATTTTGGTATTACTTGTTTAGCGCACAAAGAGAAGGGCTTCTGTCCGAAGCACACAGCGAAGAGGTCGACCAAGCTGATCCATTTTATGCCCATTGTAAATTGCATTCCGATAAAAGTTTAGTTCGCAAACGCAAACGTAACTGGCTTGCGTTGCAATTGCGTGCGACATACCGACAGCAATTGTTGAAACATCCCGATCATCTGGACAGCGAGGAACAACGCAGGATTCAAAGAAAACTGGCGAAACACAGACACAAGTACTTGGCGCACAAAACTTCAAGGCCGTCGGCATGGGGTAAATATATTTTATTAGAATATTGTTTTAAATATCTCGGTATAGAATTATCCACTTTCAACATAGTAAATTTACAATACAGTCTTGAAATTTAACCTCAATTAGGAAAAAAATCCTACGCTCAAGTATCGTTAAACAAATTTAAGGTCAGAATTTTATCAGGTGTAAATTTCATTTTGATTTTTTATAGTGTACTATAACTTAACCTACAATATTTCGTTTGATTAGTATCATTAAAATAACAGTTCAGTGTGTTCAAATTAATATATATATAAAATATTTAATGCAATCTATAAATTTAAAATACAGATAGCGTTTATTCAGTTAGTTTATTAAAACATAACGTTGCAATTGGAGGACATCGTCTACCAAACTCTTTTTTTATTTTCGGTAACAATAACAATAACCCAAGCAATTATTTCTTAGGTAACGACACTCTAATATAATCCATAATGTCCACAAATGATAAATATTCTACCGTTATTCAAATGAATTATAAATAAATGTATAAAATATCTTGGTAGTTACGTTCACATGAATTTAGTAAATATTTATTTATTTGTCTATTTAGAATCAACGGCGAAAAGCCTCCGCTTTAATTATTTTGACGGATAATTGTTATTTGTTAAACGTTTGGATATTCTTTTTAAATTGTTTTTGTAGAACTGTTTGTCGGCTATTATCAATGCCTCTATCTACTAGGTTATATACCATAGATATCTTATGTATTATTGGATAGTCAGATAAAAAGTTCAAAATTCGAATCAAATTTAAAAAGTTTGTCAAAGTTAAAAATAGTTAGGTTAGAAAATTGATGTGATTTTCGTTTTGTGCTTCATAAGTGAATTGTAGACGTTGGTGTTTCGAATTGAAAATCTCAACCATTTCATTAATTTTATCAGACGGAATACATGTCAAAATGTCTTACATTTCTGTACGTTTCCAAGTTTTTACAGTTTTGTTAAAATTTCTTATTTTTTCGTAGTAAAAATTATATTTTTCGTGTAAAAATCATCCAAAAATAGAAGGAAATTTACCATAAACATGTAAAATTCACAATAGAAATAAAAATAGCATTGGGCCTCTCTAACCAATAACCGATTGACGTCATATTTACAGGGTACATGTAAAATTATGTCGATAATGTATCAATTTTACCACAAAGAGGTAAATTTACCATGATTTTTACTGGTATTTTAATTTCTACAATTTCACTGTAAAATTACTTTTTTTTTTTCATTTTTCATTGACCAAAAAATTAGTAATATTGCCAGGTAAAGCATAGGGTTTTTCCGGATGTATGACAAATGTTCGATCGTATATTTTACACGAGTCAAAAGTCTAAATTACATTGGTCGAACATTTTTTCGTTCGAACATTTATCATACATCCGTTTTTCCCACGAAAAACAAAGTAATTTTGCAAGGTTATGTAAATTTACTACACCGAGCATAGGGAAATTACAAGGCGGTGTAAAATTGCCACACTGTACGTTGGTTCAACAGTTTAAAACGAAATTGTAATTTTACCATTCAAAGGGAAAAAGCAAGATTTTTGTAAAAATACACAACGCAAATTGTAAAAATCCTACATTAAACTTAGTAATTTTACAGCTCACGATTTGAAATGACTACATTTAGCGTAGGTTCCATCTTTACCACGTTTAACGTTGTAAATTTCATCAGGATTTTATGCAGTGTAAATTACATACGATGTCGATTTACATTTTTTAAAATTACACAACCGATGTAAAATTGCCACGATTATTACTAGTATTTTTATTTCCACCTTTGACGTTGTAAATTTACATTTCCATTGTGAATATTACATGTTTATCGTAAATTTCCTTTTATTTTTGGAAGATTTTTACACGTGTTACGATTCCTTACTGTCACGAATTTCCTTCGGTAACTGGAATCGGTTTTCTTAAGGTCCGTGATACCACTTATTACTCTACAGGTATTCGCAAACGAATCGGATTAGGAATATAGGGTAACTATACGCGAATCACTTGTCTAAAACTCGCCGGCACTTTCATCAAATTAACCATTGCTTTTTTCATTATCAAAAGTTTTTACATTGCCACGTCGGGACTCGCCGTAATATAAAACTTTAATAATTGACAGTTAGGAATAGTTAATATTTACGCTTGAGCGACTTGTTCTCGTCGTAGTCAGAGCTATACTAACTTGACAGTTGACAGTTCAAAACTATCGACGGTTCATACACTAACACATACATAATCACGATACACGCACAATGCAAAATTCGGAAGGTTTCGGCATCAAGGATTTGAATCCTTCTTATATGCACATATACAAACATCACATACACCTATGAATATAAATTATACATTTAACTAATACAAAATATAATTACTTTAAATTACATTGGAATGGAATAAATCCACAATACTGTTTAGTATTAATTATTACAATGTAATGCATTTCAATGTTTACTTCTATCTTTTATTAAAAATCAAATTATGAAATAAAGTCTTATACATTTATTAAATACAGAAATATTAAATACATGCATGTGTTGGTGTGTTGTTATGATCCGGCGTCACCCGTAATAGAAATAATCAGCATTTAATGAATCTCAACATATAATATATATATATAACTTAAATTTTGAGACGGATCATAACGCACGAAAATTGTAATTTTGCTACGAAAATAATAGGAATTTTCAACCAAATTCGGATATGTAACTTTACTTTTCAACAGTATACAGTGTACACTGTGAAAAGTGTTCAAGTAAATTTATAGTAAAATGCTGAAAATTATAATACCAGTGAAAATCATGGTAAATTTACAGCGTTGAGATGTGATTTTACGTGTCCACTGGAAATAAGACGTCAATCGCTGATTGATGACGAGGGCACGACGTACAAGATGGAGGAGCAGCTACACTGCTTTCTAAATACAGTGAAAAGTAAAAGTAAAATTACATTGTGTTCAAGCTGGTTACTTTCCGGATATTTTGAAGATTGCCTCAGTAGTACCAATCTTTAAAGGCGGCGAGAAAACAAATGTAAATAATTATCGGCCGATTTCCCTCATCTCAAATATAGCTAAGATCTTTGAACATTGCATAAAAGTCAGATTAATCAACTTTTTAAACAAACATAATGTACTAGATAAGGCTCAATTCGGTTTTAGAAATGAAAAATCAACTACGGATCCCATTGCAAAATTAGTTAAATCTGTTCATGAAGCTTTAGATAAGGCGCAACCGATTGTAGGTGTCTTTTTAGACATAGCAAAGGCATTTGATACCATTAACCATGAATTACTTTTAAAAAAAATTATATAATGTTGGCATACGTGGAAATGTGTTTGATATGTTGTATAAATTACCTTAGAAATAGAAAACAGGATGTAAGAATTGGTACTTGCAAGAGTAAAATAAAGATTATTGACTTAGGAGTTCCACAAGGAACTATACTAGGACCTATCTTATTCTTAATCTATATAAACGACCTTTATAAAATTCATTGCATGGGAGAAGTTATTTCTTTTGCAGACGACACTGCTATAATATATAAAGACATCTCTTGGGACTGTTTAATATCGAAAATTCAAAATGATATCCCCAATATAATTAAATGGTTAAGCATAAATAAACTCTCAATAAATTTTGATAAATCCAAAATCTTACCATTTGGTTGCTATAGAGACGGTATTCCTGATTTTAACCAAATTCAGTTCAAAATAAACAAGCAGTGCTTTGTAATGAAAAGAATTGACAATATTAAATATCTGGGGATAACTTTTCACTCACACTTACGCTGGAACATCCATATTAATAATATGGTAAACAAGTTGAGACATTTTCCTTTCGTCTTTCTCAAGTTGTGGAAATTATTAACAAGATCACAATGTCTAACGATTTACTACTCTCTTTTTCTTGCAATATTAAGTTATGGAATAGTAGCCTGGGCAAACGCTTTACATAATGTTTTTAAGTTCATTGAAATTTTACAGAAAACTGTTATCAAAATTATATTCTATAAAAATCGTTTATACCCATCCGATATGTTATTCAATGCTAGCCGATTACTCGAAATACGTAAAATATACTATTTAATAATAGTCATGTTTGTAACTAAGAAAAATTTAGTGACAAGTAAGAGAATGGCTGCAAATACTAGAGCGCAACAATTAAGCCAGGTTGTAATTCCATTTAGTATAAGAAATATAGGTCAAAGATGTTATATATCTATCGCGAGCAAAATTATAAATTTGTTAATTAAATATAAAATTGTATCTAACCTAAATATATCGAAATTAGCAGTAAAAAAGTGGCTGAGAGATAAAAATAGTCGTGAACTTGATACATACACTTTAATTAAATAATCTTACGCAGCACGCTTTAATTGTGTTATGTATATACCACTTAGTATTTTCACAATAACTGTACGAATACATAAATATCAATCTGCAGTCTATCACTTAATCCCTAATCAATAAAGGACTAAGTTACCTAGATTTAAGTTAGTTTTAAGTTAAATTTAGGCTTCAGGGCGCGGACAAGTATGTAAATACTTTTGCGAATTTACTATGTATTGGGTAAATCCCATCATGTAAACCTCCTGAATAAATTTATTATTTATTATTTATTTATTTCAGAGTTTTTACAGTTTCGTTGAAATTTCCTATTATTTTCGTGTAAAATCACCTGAAAATAGAAGAAAATCTACAATATATATATGTAAAATTCACAATGTAAATGTAAATGTACGGCGTTAAAGGTGGAAATAAAAATAGCAGTAATGATTCTGACAATTTTACATCGATTGTGTAATTAAAAAAATGTAATTTTACGTCGTCTGTAATGTAACAAGTGAACTGTAAATTGTGCTACAGGAATTTATGTATCTGCTCCTCCTTCTAGCGAGTCAGGTTCCTCTCACGAGAGATTGACGTCTTATTTACAGTACACATGTCAAATCACATCGATAATGTAGCAATTTTACCGCAACAATGTAAATTTACCATGATTTTCACTGGTATTTTAATTTCCATCATTTAACCATAAAATTGCATGGAAATTTTTCACAGTGTAGAAAAGACCAGCGTAAAATTACTGTGGCATTGTAAAAGCATACCACAATTTTTCGTACACTCAGAGAAAATTCTTACTTTGAAAATGGTAAAAATATGACTCTCTCAAAATAAATAACGTAAACAGTTGCATAAGCAACAAATATTATTTCTCGACCGCTTCCTTTCAATTTTCATAAATAATTCTTGGTTTAGATGGTCACCATACAAAAAAAAAAAACAAAAACCATAAAAAAAATACAATATTCAAAATTCGGCCTGATGCTGAAGATTTTTGAAACGAATCAAATTTAAAACTTGATGTGATTTTCGTTTTGTGCTTCATAAGTGAATTATAGACGTTGGTGTTTCGAATTGAAAATCTCAACCATTTCATTAATTTTATCAGACGGAATACATATCAAAATGTCGCCTACATATCTGTAGTAAAATAAAGTAGAAAAGGATAAGCGGTTTAAACAATCGGTTTCCAAATCATCTAAAACTACATTAGCAAAAGAAGATGATTTTTATCTGTATAAAATAATGATTCGAACCCTGTAGGGCGATTGTTTATTCATTTTTGATCAACTTATCGGAGCTTATTAAATTATTATGAATTTTGTAGTTCCGACCCAGAAGATGCCTCGATTGTTGACTACCTCAGCATCGGCGTGCCGTCAATTGGCAAGGAAAGCCGAATTAATGGGCGTCGACACTGTCGCGCTCGAATCTCAAGAGGCTCAGCTGGTCTCGTTGGTCGACATAAGAAAAAAATGGCACATTCCACCGGCGTTCAGTGTGGAATTCATCGGTTATTACCTCGATCGCAATTCTCGTGTCGTTTCGATGAAGAAGAAGCTCCAGGAATATCTCGACGTGAATTCCCAATTGCTGAACGAGCAACAGAGGCTGGACCGGAAATACGACGATGCAATGAAGGAGAACGAGGAACAACAGCGAAACTTCACTACCCTCAAAGAGAAGATCGAACTGTATCATAAAGTTCTTCGTGCTGCTTCTTACGTCAAACCGTTGCCTCTAATTAGTGATTTAGCGAAGCCTAAAGCTGTGCAGGCACTGGGTATGTACTCGTTCATTATCTATTGTACATTAATTTTTACGTGTTGGGAAATTTCTAGAAACAAAAAATTTTACAATTTTGAAAGCAAAAAATAATAGAGAAATGTCTAAAAACTGATGTAAAATAGTTTCTGAGGATTTCCCATACATGAACGGTAAATTAAACAAATATTTTCCTACAAAATTAACGAATTTTTAAAAAAATATATAGTATACTTACTTTTTTGTAGTTTCTTCAGTAGAATTCGTTAATTTTAATGGGGCATTTTATTTCATAGATTTTATTTATTGAGTAGTTGATTGCGTCCATGTTTCTTAAAATACTAAATGTTTTAATAAAATAAAGAAGAAAAATACTTAAAATTGTTCTTTTAATCAATAACTTTTAATGCTTGTACTTTAAGTCGAATTGAAATTTATACAATGTTTATTGTTAATTTTTTCTCACAATTTATTCTCATATTAATTTCCATCGAAAACCATTTTGGAATTTTACTTAATTGTATTTTTTACATTGCAAAAACGAAGAATTATTTATGAAAACTAAAAATGTTTATTATTAGTCATTTTTATAAACATTTTTATAAATATTTATACATAAATAAGTTAACATAACTGCAGGTTTTATATTTTTAGCATTTTTTATTTAATTATACTTAGAAATATGGACAAATCATTTACGCAGCATCACGATTGTCTACGCTGTCAAATATTTGTAATACATGTTCATAATCGAATTCGAGTTGTTTATAATATGTAATTAAATGTTGGGAAATTCCCAAAAGTATTTGACATCGTAGATTTTGCTGTGCGATGCTTGTTATTATTAAAAATTATATGAAAATCTTCAAATAATATTCTTCCTAATCCTTTTCTTTCTGTTTGGCTTTCACAATACCGTGTAAGTGCCACTCATTTTATTTCTATTATAATTATTATAAGAATTACGATTTGCTTATAATTTTATAATGATACGAAATGTTTCTGAAGTGTCAGATTATGTTAGGTTAGGCAAAATATCCAAGAAAATTGCATTTTGGAAACTTTTTCGGAGAACGGCTTTATTCTAGTAGATCAAATAATTAGTTTTTATCATTTTTAGTTGATTTATAGAATATTGTAATATAGAGTTACTAAGAGTTAAACTTTGAATTTATCATATTCAACCCCATCATTGTCGGCATGCGAAGTCGAAATAAAGAACTACATAATACAAGAAATTTCAAATTTACTATACCATTATTTTTAATTTCCATAAACTGGGTTGTATTGTTCTAATTAAAACAAAAATCAAAAGTACTCTACAAGAAGTACAAAATTAAGTTTGGTTATAAGGTTCCAATGTTTAGTTACACGCCAAAACTTAAAAAGAAATTACGAAGTTGAAACGAAGGTATAATCGACAATATTTATAAACATCAAACCTGTTTTAACTGTTTCAAGTTCGCTCATTCCGAATCGTATTAAAGAACAAGAAAAAAATCATTTTTAATATCGATTTTGTATATTCTTTTAAAAAAATGATTGTATAATACTGAAAAGTTTCTAATTACTTCTAAAATATTGATTAAAATTTAATACATGGCGATTTTGTTTATTATTTGAAGAAAAAAATAAGTTTTATATTCGAGCAGATATAGAAAGTCACAAACTCAAATACTTATTAACTTGTTATGTTTGCACAAAGGTAAAATAATGCATAGGATATCCAAAAGTATAAGTTGTTTGTAAATAACTATTTGTTACACTGTATATTTCTGATTCGAATTGATTCAATTTTCTTTTACAAGATTCCAGACACGTAAACGATTGTCTTCAGGAGATAAATCCTTCCGATGAAGTGTTGACATGAAACTTCTGTTTTATACTTTCGGATAATTGTTTAGCCTTACGTTAAATATAACAGATTTTTGCTAGATTCTCATGATAAAAAAATGTCTGTTAGTGATTGACAAGTAGAAAAAATGTATATTTAATGTTTCTTAACATATTCAATTCTTTTGATTAATGAAATTTTGTGTAACAAAAAAAAAAATGAAATATTTCGAATATATGACAAAATTATTATCTACTATATTCTATACATTATGATCAAGTTGAAATCTAAAACAACTCTGAGTTGTCTACTATGTTTTAGTAGATTCTAGACTATTTTACAACATCTTTAAACAGTACAAAGACGGTTCTGAAAGTTATTTACAGTAAAAATAGAAGAATTTCCTCCACACAACAAAAATAGTAAAATCCCATCCCTCTCTTAACCTTTAGACTGCCGGAAAATCAATATTTTGACGCATCATAAAAACTTGTTTAATGTTTATTTTTAGACTAAAATATATATTAATTTATTATTATTTTCACTTATTAAACATGGTGGCCACCGTCAGGGAAAACCGGGAAATCAGGGAAATGTCAGGGAATTTCAAAATTGGTCAGGGAATCAGGGAAAAGTCAGGGAATTTCAAATTGGTCAGGGAAAAAGTAAATTGTAGACAAATCTTTAAAAAGTGAAAAACATTATTTAACAAAAAATTGCACAATTTCATTTTCAGAAAAATGCTTTATTTATCCTGTTTCGCATAAAATTCTTTTAAATGATTTTAAATGCTTTCTCACAAATTTAAACAAATATTGACGTTTTTTATCAATAACATATTTTAGTTTTGAACATTTTCGACCGATTTCACCAAAAACCAACCAGTTTGAGAAAAAAAATAATCTTAAATAAAATATATTTGTGGTACTGCTCAGTTTTAAACGTTCTGGTACATTGCAACAAAAATAAACACGTTTAACAATGACACATTTCGGTATTGAATATATTCTAACAGATTTGAATAAAATTTAATAGTTTAACAAAAATAAATGCAAACAATTTTATATTTAAAGATATTTATCTTTCTATAAAGATACTTTACAGAATATTTCAAAAATATTTGCCATACTAATTCTCTATTTAAACAAATATTTGTATAATTAAAACCTTTTGAAAATGATAGAAAACTTTCATAAATTTTTTTAAATCTTCAAAAATCTTTGAAATTGCATAAAAAGGCTAAAAATCGTAGAAAAATTTTTAAAATGTTGAAAACAGCAGAAAACTCCCAAATTTTGAGAATATTAATTTGTTTAAATGATTATTTTACCATTTCTATTTTAAGTAGTTGATATTTGTCCAATAGTATTTGAAAAATATAAAATTTATGGCAATTTTTTGTTATTGTCAACATTCCTAAGAATTTTGACAATACTTTGAATATACTGTCCAAAATCGCCTAAATTCTAAAATTTATCAACATTTATAATTATTGTGTAACATATTACCGCAGAACTTGACATTTTATAACAAATTTTAAGAACCCCCAATAAATTTTCTACTATTATTTTGAATTAAACACGAAAAAATCCGCAGGAATATGAGTTTTTTTTCTGGATTTTTATAGATAATATGTTTTAGAATATACTACTCGTTGTTGATTTTATTGAAAATTTTATTGATTTTGTTGAAGAATTTATTGAAAATGTGCAGCTGTTTTTAAAACATTTTTATCCGTATTGTTTATTTTTAATAGATATCATTAAAATATTGGTCAGGGAAAAATCTGGGAAAAGTCAGGGAATTTTTTTCCGAGAAAAAAGCGGCCACCATGTTAAAGTCATTTAAGATAAATTTACCCCTCCATACCCCGTTTTACCTACCCCAAATCTATTAAATCCGTATTTTGTACATTGTGCAAGTGTTCATTATTTTGTTTCCTTCAGACTATAATTACAAGAGAATACATTTTTAGTGTATTTACACTACAAAATAAATAAAACTTGAATACCATATTTGATGGGGTGGTTTTTTATTTTTAATTATTTCAGGGGTTGTTTTTGAATTTATTGTATTTTCGTCATTAGATTCGGATTCAACGTCGAAAAATACTCCGGAAAAGTGCATCTGCACCATAAAATAAATAAAATTTGAATCCTATGTCTAAAGGGGTGAAATATCTTTAAAACAACCCTTAAAATTTAATTAAATCTACAAATTTAACTTATATAATATTCACATAAAGAAAGGAGCGTTTTCTACTATTAAAAATACATTTTTTTTTTAAATTTGAAATGTTTAACATTAGCAATAAATAAATCTTTCTTTCTTTTCTGACTCTTTCTTAAGTGAAATGTTCTTTGGTTGTATTTGTATTGTATGTCAGATTTAGTTGGTGTTAAATAAATAAGACAGTTGACGTTTCGGTCATTTGTTTTGACCCTCTTCAGAATATATTTCTGTATATAAAAAAATTACAAAATAATATATATTATAATGATAAAATTATAATAATAAAAAACTTTTTTGATTATTTCTGAAAAACTTGTCAGTATCTTTTGTTTTATGGTTTTATTGGGATTTTGAGTTTGTTTAATTTTGTTTCTGCTTACCTGTAATTAATTATTGTTGCGTTGATATTTTGAGCCGGTTTTGAATTTATGAACTGTAAAAATATTTTAATGAGTTTTCACTCAGTAAGCAGAAAGAAAAAAAAAATTAATTATTAATTTTAATAAAAAAAAAAAAAAAAAGAAATAAGATTTGAAAGAAAACTCATTAAAATATTTTTACAGTTCATAAATTCAAAACCGGCTCAAAATATCAACGCAACAATAATTAATTACAGGTAAGCAGAAACAAAATTAAACAAACTCAAAATCCCAATAAAACCATAAAACAAAAGATACTGACAAGTTTTTCAGAAATAATCAAAAAAGTTTTATATTATTGTAATTTTATCATTATAATATATATTATTTTGTAATTTTTTTATATACAGAAATATATTCTGAAGAGGGTCAAAACAAATGACCGAAACGTCAACTGTCTTATTTATTTAACACCAACTAAGTTTAACATTAGCAGTTCTGTTCTCTGCCGGAGAATATATTGACGCACCTCATGATCTACACTTTGTGTATGATCAATCATTGATATGAGGTACCTTAAATACCAGTTTTCTGAGGGCGAAATGCTCTTCTAAATCCCGGCAGTCTAAAGGTTAAACAAAAATTTTATACTGCTGCTGTGCATCACTGCCTTACTGAAAACACCACCAGAAACCGAAAATGATAGAATCTCAAGAAGCCGAACTAATAATAAATATTGCCCCTAAATAGTGTAAATGCAACTTTACATTTGAGAATGATTGTTACACAAAAATATTGCAGTCGACAAAATGTGGCAATAAAATTTACTTTGAAAAATTTGAAAAAATGTCAGCCAATAGATAACTAAAAAAACGAAACTTTTACTTCCTTAAAAATTTCGTATACCACGTCAATTTTCCTAGATAGAGCAGATTGAAAAAATACCACATTATTTTGTTAAAAATTTAATAAGTATTTGTGAAGAATTGTTAGACAAAATCCCTTAGAAGCAAATTGAAACTGAAGGGATTATCTATCGATCGCACGTTGTACTTTTTTTCCTGCAATAATTTAAAAAAAAATGGGAGCGATTTAAAAAGAAATAATAATTTTAAAACAAAATTCAGCAAGGGTGATCTCATACTTATGACCAGTAATGTATATAAAGAAATTTTTTCCTGAACTGTACTTAAATGATCAGATTACACCATTCCGATTTATCCAAAATGCAATATCTTATTTATTAATTTTAAGCAAAGAAAGCCTACTGGGAGTTTGATATGTATTCTTGGGTTTTAAAAAATGGACTATTAAGTTATTTGTTCTCTAAGAATGTTGGTGGGGGAAAAAAAAAAACAAGAATTTGGTTATAATTCCAAACTTCCAAGTTTTAATGATATTAAGCCATTAACGCCCAAGAGGACACAAATTTCACCAAGATTTTCGGAATATTTCTTGACATTAAAAACCAATTCAACAAATTTCAGACAAAACATTTTCGACGTAAAATTGATCGATTTTTCCGAATCTGCTGTTAAAAAAAATCAATCGAGCATATTCCAAAAAAGTTATGCTTGGTTTTTCACAAAAAAAAATCAGATTTTTCACTGACAAATATTTTTTTAATCGGCATTTTCACATTGGAAACGGTTAGGGAGATCACTGATCGGTGAAAATATGTGTCCTCGAACCTTTAACTTTGAAATGTGCATGATAGCATTTTGAAAATTAACTTGGAAACTGTTAAAATCGCGCCTCAAACACGAAAAGAACGGAGAAAAGCTCCTAAATTTTTTATTCGAAAATGATAAGCTTTCGGAAAAAATGACGTTCAACAAAAAGTTCTTAAAATTGATGAAGAATATGCTAAAATTTTTTCATAATTTTTAAAAAACTTTTCTTCATTTTCAAAATTGCAAAATTTTGATAAAATATGAAAAGTTGTAGAAAAATTGTGAAAAAATTTCGAGGTTTTCTTTGATCGATTCTAAGAACTTTTTGTTTCGGAACATTTTTTGCGAAAGTCTATCATTTTCAAATAAAAAAAATTCCTGTTTCTTTATGTTTTGAAAACTTCAGAAATTTTTTATTTGAAAACGATAAACTTTTGCAAAAAATGTGACGGAACAAAAAGTTCTTAGAATCGATCAAAGAAAACCTTGAAATTTTTTCACAATTTTTCTATGACTTTTCATATTTTTTCAAAATTTTGCGATTTTGAAAATTAAGAAAAGTGTTGTGAACAAATTTTAATGTATTCTTTGATCAATTTTAAGAACTTTTTGTTGAACGACATTTTTTCCGAAAGCTTATCATTTTCGAATAAAAAATTTAGGAGCTTTTCTCCGTTCTTTTCGTGTTTGAGGCGCCATTTTAACAGTTTCCAAATTTATTTTTAAAATGCTATCATGCACATTTCAAAGTTAAAGGTTCGAGGACACGATATTTTCACCGATCAGTGATCTCCCTAACCGTTTCCAATCTGAAAATGCCGATTAAAAAAATATTTGTCAGTGAAAAATCTGATTTTTTTTGTGAAAAACCAAGCATAACTTTTTTGGAATATGCTCGATTGATTTTTTTAACAGCAGATTCGGAAAGATCGATCAATTTTACGTCAAAAATGTTTTATCTAAAATTTGTTGAATTGGTTTTTAATGTCAAGAAATATTCCGAAAATCTTGGTGAAATTTGTGTCCTCTTGGGCGTTAATGGATTAATGAAGATGTTGGTATTTTTCGGTCATTATAATTAAGTACACAATAATAATTACAAAGTTATTGTTTACAATATTTATTATATTATATGTATGTATTACAATACGTTACTACAAAACATAGATGAATTCTTGAATTATTTTAATGATATTGTTGAAAGCATTATTGCACTTGAAAAAAATGAAACGTGCAAAAATAAACTGTTAAACGCTTTTTAAAGAAGTTTTAAAAAATGTTTAAATATTAATAGATTTTAACGAATGACAGCTTTTGTTTCGTTAAAGTTCGCTTTAGAAATTTGTAAAAATCGTTCGATGATATAAAGAATCCTTTAAAAAACAATAGGCTTAAAACCTATCGATTTTAAAAAATTGATTTAAACTTTTTGACTAGTCAAGTAACAGGAATATTTAAATCATTAATCTATTGACTGAAATAACATTTTTTATTACTTTAATTTCAATCAAGTATTTCCTATCAAAATAAAAGTTGAAGAACATTCTAATTGAAATAACAAAAATCTATTTGATTGTATTTCAATTAAAAAATTTGAGGCGTTAATGAGTTTAAAAATGTTTGACGAATTATTTTTACACGTTTCATTTCTTTTTTCAATAATGCTTTTTCACGGTGTGTCTTAACGCACTTTAACTCAAAAGTTCTCCCACTGTAAATATTCTTGTGAATATTGAATCTGGACATTATTAGAAGTATTTTAACAAAAAAAAATCAAAATCTTTCATCGAGCCGTTTTCGAGAAAATCGACTTTTTAGGTTAAAAAAATAGAATTTTTAGATTTATATTTAAAATATGTGCTCTAACTGTATTTAACCTACTGTACATTAAATCTAGATAGTTTTTTTTTTGAAAAATATATGATGTTTCATAAAACCAGTTTTTAAAAAATCGATTTTTTATGTAAAAATTTGGAATTTTTTGCCAAATCACAATAAATGAGCAATAGTAATTATAAAAACGGATCGTTATTTTAATAAATTATATGTACTAAATTTTAAATAATAATAATAATTTCTAACACAATTCAAAACTTTATTTGGTACCTATTTAAATGTTAAAACAATACATTTCTCCTTTCATACAATAGAAACTAAATCAATAACAGTCAATATCTACAAAACCGGCATATTCTACAAATTCAAACCAACACAACAATAATTAAATACAGAAATATATCTGAAGAGGGTCAAAACAAATGACCGAAACATCAACTGTCTTATTTATTTAAAACACCAACTAAATCTGACATACGTTACAAATACAACGAAGAACATTTCACTTAAGAAAGAGTCAGAGAAGAAAGAAAGATTTATTAAAACAATACATAACAAATTTTACAAACGTGTACTTATCACACGTGGGTACTGCATACACATGTTTTTCATATGTGAATACATATAAAAAAACTTGATATTTACATATAAAAAACTTGTGTTATCAGTACCCATTGTGTGATTAACACACGTTTCTAAAACTTGTTATGTATTGTTTTAACATTTAAATAGGTGTCAAATAAAGTTTTTAATTATGTTAGAAATTATTATTATTATTTAAAATTTAGTACATATAATTTATTAAAATAATGATCCGTTTTTATAATTACTATTGTTCCTTTATTGTTATTCTGCAAAAAATTCCAAATTTTGACATGAAAAATCGATTTTTTAAAAATTGGCTATATGAAACATCGTATATTTTTCAAAAAAACTACCTAGATTTAATGTACAAAAGGTTAAATACCGCTACAGCACATATTTTAAATATAAATCTAAAAATTCTATTTTTGAACCTAAAAAGTCGATTTGCTCGAAAACGGCTCGATGAAAGATTTTGATTTTTTTTGTGAAAATACTTCTAATAATGTCCAGATTCAATATCCACAAGAATATTTACAGTGGGAGAACTTTTGAGTTAAAGTGCGTTTTTGTCTGCAACAATATGACCCACAATAAAAACTAAGTTCTTGGATATGTCATAAAATACTTTTTCCAATATATTTGATGAAATATCGAACAGTTTTTTGAGATACTCATCTAAAATCAGACATCAAATATCCGACTTAAAATTTCAAGTTCTTAAAAATATCGCTCCAGAATTTATCTGAAATGGATGTTTAAAATTCATTGCAGAAATATAAGATTTACAATTTTTATATGAAACTGGCGAAATTTTCATACATTTCCATCTAGAAAAGTGTTTTCAAGTCATAAATTGTAAGACACTTATGGTTGGGAACAAAAAATTCAACCTAGCAATCCACAAAATGGCGTCCGAAATGAAAATTTTTTTTTTTAAATTTCAGGAAGCTCTAAGTAAACAAATTTGAGCTTCTTTAAAGAAATTACAAGAGTGAACAGTTTTCAGAATTAATCGAGGAATATACTGTGATTTTTCCAGATTTTTCTATCGATATTTTGAAAATTGTTCTTAATAGAAACATTGGAACCATTCTAAGTATTTTTTATTTTCTGTGATTTTATTCTAAAAGGTAATAGTTTTCGAGGAAGAAAAACCTTAAACATATCAAATTTTTAATGTCAAAAACTATCCACTTTTTGAAAAAATATAAAAGTTCTTTGAATTCATAACAGAAAACAATACAACAGTTTTTTTTAAAATTCACATTCGTGTTTTTTTAAATTCTTAAGAAATCGAAATACAACATTTTTCAAAATGTCAACAGAAAAATCACAAAGAATCCCGCAGTCTATTTCTCAATTAATTCTGAGAACTTTGTACTCTTATTTTTGTAAGAAACTCATAACTTTTTAATCAGTGCGCCTGAGATTAAACATGTTTACTTTGAATGCCATTTTGAGGATCGCCATATTGAATTTTGTATTCCAGACCCTATGTCTTAAAATTTAGGATACGAAAACACTTTTTTAGGTGGAGAAGAATATTTATTTTACCAGGTTCATATAAAAAACTAAAAAAAAACAACATCCGGTAGAAAAATTTACATTTTTCTGCAACAAACTGTATATAATAACTTACGGAAATAACGTACGGAAACTTACTGAGGAGTCCTACGCAAATTCAAGGACGAATTCAATTTTCTAGCTACTGCTGTCTTTATAGATAGTAGCTGGAAGATTTCATTTATTCCTTTTTTAACATCTTAGTAGTATAGTGACCGATTAGACCAAGAAACTACCTTTTCTATTTATTAATTACAACGGTCGATAACTTTATTCCTTCACATTAAACTGTATATAACTTTTAACTATCCAGTTTAGAGAAATTCTAGGACTATATTCTGAAAGAACAATAAATTTTACGTCGGAGTATGAAAAGAAATAGTTCAAAATTTCATAGAAAATTTACTTTTGGGACTTAATAGGTTAATAACGTTTCTTTACAACATCTGTTACCAAAAAATGTTCGATTCAAGGCTTTAAAATACAAAAAAAAGACGCCTAGTAGACTCGCTTATCCTAAAATAGGGAACTCAGTGGTACATTTTGTACAAACTTGATTAAAAATATAAAATTAAGAGATTGGAGATAATAATGGTATTAATTATTGTAAATTAAATTAAATTGTAATTGTAAAAAATAATATTAAGTAATGAAAATTGTAGATTAACCAAAAAACCTTATATAAAGTTACAGTTTTTGTAAATATCGAAATATAGTTGGGAACTGTGTGTTAATTAAGTTAAAATGTGCTAAGTTTATTATACGAATGTGCCAGAAAAAAACAGAGATTTTTGTTGTTTGTGTAAAACGTTTTTTACTATTTTATTTTTAAGTTTTAAATACTAATAGACGTCGGTTCATTTTATAATAAAAAGGACACAATGAATTCTTGACATGAGTAATTAAAAACTTATGAAATATTTAAAACACAAACTTTTTATCTTATTGAAGCATCGTTTTAGAATTTCTTGAAATAACCAAATCATATGTTTTGTTAATATTTATGTTTAAATTTTTTTCCTTTAAAATGGTTTCTTTGTATATATTTTTGTAGCAACATATCTGGAATATTTTTAATATTAATATTTAATTTAATAAATATTTAATATTAATATTAAAAATATTTCATAAGTTTTTTATTTTGTTTAATATAACTTTTATTAATCTTGAATAAAATTGTTAGGTTTATTTTGCAAATTTCAGTCCTGCTTCAAATTTAATAGGTGCTTTGACCGGTTTAGTTACTTTTTAGAAAAGATAATATAATTAAGAAAATACAAGACGAAAATCAACATACCAACCAAATAATTTATCAAATAGCATGCAACTTAAAAAGTATATTAAAAAACGATTATTTATTATTATACGAAGTGATTTACACCAAAGTACTTTTTGACATTTTGCCATGGTTAGAGCATAAAAATATTTTATTTATAAATAAATTTGCAATGGTTTTTGTAACTTGGATTTTGTCATATATTTTTAAAATTATTTAACAAAGTATGTTTGTTCGTGTCATTTTTTCAAGGGCAATAATGCTTTTTATCTTCAAGAATATGATCCATAAATAAATAACGTTTTTTCTTATCGAAGAATCGTTTTAGAATTTCCTTAAGGGGAGTCTGTGACGGCATTTTCAGCTATACGAAGGAGTTAATTTAAAAATTCGACAAAAATGTTTTTAAAGTAGTTTTTTAAGAGGAATTCAATGGTCATAATATAAAATAGGTCAAAACTATTTTTGACCACTTTTTAAATTCTATTTTTTGAAAAAGTTGAAATATTTCAAAACCCATCCGTAATTTTTTAGAAAATATATTTTTATATCTATAAAAAAATTGCCAACTTAAAATTTTCAATTTTACTATTTTTGAAGCATTTTTTTCGTAAAAAGAATGAATTTTTTCCCTGAAAAGGGTTATTTTTAACATTCTTAATAATATAAAAACACCGTAATAATAATTTTAAAACTTTTCAAGATATTTTGTACCTTATAAATTATTTATTGAATTACTATACGAAAAACTGTATTTATTGACATTAGAATCCACCAGCTTTATATGTTTCACCTTCAGTGTGTTTTAGGGAAAGCTCTAATTTTCTTTTAGTAATTTTTTTAGCTTTTCTCGTTCTTTGAAATATTTTGTTATTTTTAATGGTGCCCTTTCTTAAGCGCCTTTGGTCCCGACGACGAGCGATTTTGCTACTAGCTTTTCCAAAGCTCAAATTGTTTGTCTCAAAAAAATGCTTCAGCAGTTTTGTGGAATCCATTATTATATGCAACTGCTATTTGCAAACGTTGCTTCGATACAAATTTTTCCTTTGGACACTTGTTCCAAATAAGGCTGTGTAAACATTCGTTTGAATTTTGTGTTCTGCACTATTTGCAACGCTCCAACAATTTTTCTTCTGATAGTCTTTCGAAGATGGGTAAAATTTTGTCGAAAACCTATGCAGTGAAAATAAGTAAATAAAGGTCGATTTTTTAATTTGCAATGTATAAGAAATTTTGTTTATAGGAGTTCCAACATTATCGAATATCGATAATTACGCCCTAGTACGATAATACACTATTATTTACATTCATGCAATTTTCTTATTTCTATATTACTTTTTAATTTCGAAAATGTAATGAAAAGTTTCTAAATTATTTTTAAGGTGTTTTTATATCATTAAGAATGCTAAAAATAACCCTTTTCAGGGAGAAAATTAATTCCTTTTACGAAAAAAATGCTTCAAAAATAGTAAAATTGGAAATTTTAAGTTGGCAATTTTTTTTATAGATATAAAAATATATTTTCTAAAAAATTACGGATGGGTTTGGAAATATTTCAACTTTTTCAAAAAATAATATTTAAAAAGTGGTCAAAAATGGTTTTGACCTATTTTATTTTATGACCATTGAATTCCTCGTAAAAAAACTACTTTAAAAACATTTTTGTCGAATTTTTAAATTAACTCCTTCATATGGCTGAAAATGCCGTCACAGTCTCCCCTTAAATAACTAAATTATATGTTTTGTTAATATTTTCAAATGTTTGTTCTTCAAAATGTTTTCTTAATTAAAAATATTTAATTAGTTTTCAATTACTTATGTCAAGAAATCATTGTGACTTTTGGTGTTTATTATAAAATGTATACCGACTTCTGTTTATTAACAGCAAATTTAAACCAGCATATAATTAAGCGATTAATGTAATATCAATTAAAATTATAAATCAGAATTACTAATATATTACCGTTATTCATCCAGCTCATTAATAAAAACAATTAGAATATATTTATTTAAATCTTGTACCAATTAGTTCTTAGATAAGTAGTGTGTAAGAAATCGGAGTGTGCGATTAAAGAGAAAATCTTTGATAATTGGAATTAATTTTATTATTAAGGGTACAACATTTAACAGTATAAAAAAAATAACCAAGTTATCAAAAAAATAAAAATTATTTTATTAAAAATAATAGCAAAACTAACAAGTCAACCCTAGAGGGAATGTAATTTACCAAACTGTTTTATCGCAGTAAATAAAACGTTTTTCAGTTAACAGATTTTTTATAATTAACTTCCTTTTGTATTCCTTTTCAAAATTTAACAATTTTTTTTTCTTGAAAACTATGGACTTTAGAGAAAATTTTATACGAACAATTATGTTCTAGAATAAGTCGAAGAAAACCCTCGAATGTTTTCAGAATATATTGTTACAATTTTTTATTTTAAAAAAAAAATCATTTAAAAATCTGAAAACATTTGAGAGTATTCTTTAAACAATTCTAAGACATTTTGCTTTAAGGAATTAAATAATTTTCAAGAAAATTAATTGTTAGTCTTGAAATCCATAAACGTTTAATATTTTTTTTTAACTATAGACTTTGACGCAAATGTCCATAGAACGAAAATGTATTGGAATTGTTTAAAGAATATTCTCGAATTTTTTTAGTTTTTTTAAATGATTTTATTCAAAGTTTCGACTTTTGGAATTTTGTAAAAATAAAAAATTGTGACAATATATTCTGAAAACATTCATTTTCTTCGACTTATTCTAGAACATAATTGTTCTTATAACATTTTCTCTAAAGTCCATAGTTTTCAAGAAAAAAAATGGTTAAATTTTGAAAAGTAATTTGTAAATACAGTAGCCATTTGGAATCTAACATCGAAAATTTCAAATACACACCAGTGTATCTTTTAAGTACAACTATCGAGTGCATCCTTGCAATATATTTTAGCTCACTCAAAGTAACATATTGTATCGAAAACTTCGACATTTGTAAAAAATGCGTCCTGAAAAAATCATGTATATGTCAAAATCATACATAACTTTCAATTTTTTAATAATTTTCTTACTACCATTCGAAGGAGCGGTCTCGAAAATGGTGGAATTATTTCGGCGTTAATGGGTTAAGCCACTTCAGGGGTTTCGGAATTGTTAATCACAAATTTGAATGTAGATTTTAAAATGTCCAAACAACGGCCAAAATATGGCATCAAAATAAAAAATATTAAGATGTTTTTGACAAAAGTCTTAAAATTTGACTAGGATATAATAGTTTAATAAATTAAGTTCTACTGCGACTAATCCTCATCTTTCCTTTCGTGTTTTCAAGAAATTGAAACTAGCCGCAGATTTGAAATAAAAAATGGTTCTCAATTTTTTTGAAAAAGCAGCAACTATCAATTCACTCATAAGTAACAATAATTACATTGTTGCAATGAAATAAACAACCATGTTTACTACTATTTCGAATCTGCGGTTACGAATTTGAGGCTAGTTTCAGTTTTGTTTTCTGTGTATAGTAGTTCAAAAAGTTTTAAATTTAATAAATGTAAGAATTGTAGGATAAAAGTTATCACTAGTCATTTAAGTTTCTTAAAATTTACATTGAAAGTCTCGATCGAAACCGTTTATGTATTCGAAAATGAGCAACTGCAGTAGTCAGAATACGATTTCACTTTCGAGTTCAGGCGCCATCTATCGCCAAGTAAACATAACCTTACTTTAACAGACAATACATGGCCAGTTTTTTGATTTTTAGTTTATTTAATACTTTTTTTATTGCCATACGAAAATGCCAAAAGAAAATGCATATTTTATTCACAAGTAATTTTACTACCCGACATTTAGAAAGTAAATCCGATCGCACACTCCTAGCAAGTAGCTTCAATTTAATTATTAGAAAATTCAATAACAATTGTTAGTTTTAAGACGGTTTTGTTAGTCCCGGCTAACCGATAATAGTGTATTAATCGCGCAATTGCTTCTTCAGGTGTCCCAACAGCAGCGGCTTTAAAAATGGGTGTAGGTTTTCCGCTTCCGGTAGGCAAAGGTGGCGAAGGAGGTCGGGAAGGTCGAGTTCTGAGCAGTCAGGCACACGAACAGAATCATAAGCCGGAACTGACACTCAGGCACCAATGCGGAATTTGCAGACGTTCAACTAATCAACATCTTCTAGCGAAATGCGACACGTGTCATCTCCATTATCATCTTTCGTGTTTAAGTCCGCCATTACTGCGCATGCCAAAGAAAACGAAACTTATGGGCTGGTACGTATTTCAAATCATTATTTAAAAAAACATGTCTAGAAAATGATTTCTTCAAAAATGACAAAAATGTGGTTCATTTAATGTTTTGCTTATTTTAGTTTAGTTTTATTTTGAATGTTTGCGTTTTAACTATTTTTGATACTTATCTCGTTAAAATATAAAGCTGTATCAAGAGTATAATGAGTGATTCTGTACATGAAATGTACAAAATAAGGGTTCAGAAAGAGTACAAACATCTAAACCCAAAAAAATACACTGAAAGACCGAGAATAATAATTTATAATATTTTCCATACGAAAATAGGGAAATATATGACCCTATACTAAAATTTATTGAATATTAAAACGATTATTCTTATAACTTTATCAATTTTTAGTATTTATATCACAATATTTGATAATATACTTTTAATATTTATAATTTATAATAAGAAAATGCGGAGACGAAGTATCATTTAAAATAAACAAACTACTGTTTGGTAATACAAGAAAAAACATTTTTAAATATGCCTGAGTGTGAACTCTCGGCGTTGAAGTTAAATATGTACAGCGAAATTTTGAAAAAAAAAGAGAACCCTTTATCTCTCTTTAATATAGAAGAGAAAAATGTAAATGATCAGCTTGCGCGTCATTCAAATCCTATTTAAATAAAAAGTTACATTACTCTGGAGAATAAACTAGAGGGTTCTCCCGGCGGACGCTAGGTGGCTACGTAATCCTTGAACGAAGTAGCACATGATTTCGTATAATAGAGACAGATCATCGTGTCACTTATCTAAGCTTATTTATTCTCTCATATAGCAATAAGCATTACTCTAGTTGTCAGGTTTGGGAGATAAATCGCCAAATTCCCATTCGAAATGAACATCTCCTCGTTGTCTATCTGACAACTCTGAGGATTTTATAAAACGACCACGTGATTTCCTGGCCCCTATTTTATTTGTGAAATAAATAGTAACAGAAAACTCTGCAAATCAACATTTTTATGAAATTCAAGATATGAAGTACAATTTTTAGTATAATTAATTTTGATTATTAGTATAAAGAATATAATCTATTCGAAATGTAAATTTTTCGTATAAACATTAAGATTTCATATTCAGAATAGTACTTTCTTATAATTATAATACCAAATATTAAAAATGTCGATACTAAATTTTCGTATAGCGTACCGATTTTCCGTATTTTCATATAAAAATATTAAAATTTATTACATTTATACTAAATTTTAATATTGTCGGTCTCTCAGTGTACGAAACTAATGTGTCATTAATGAACGCGGCCTCCTGTCGATGGAAGAGGAACTCTTGTTCCAAGTGACTATTTTTTTTTAAATTTTTTGTTAAGTAAATGGAAGCAGGAAAATCGTAGAAACAAACGAGCATACATCTAGCGTTGGAAACGGCTAATACCAGACTAATTTATTTAAATTATTTATTTATTTATTTATTTTACATTTATTTACGGGCCTAGACCCTTTACATAAAACAATATATGGGTGAATTAAAAAAATGTGATACCTTTGTGTCCCGAGTACATAAATGGTAAATTAGCATTAAATTTTTAACAAATTAAGGAACAAAACATTAAACCGGGGTATAATCTCGTATATCAATGAATATTTATAAGTTATAAGTGACCGCTTGATATCATTTTCATGCTCAAGATAGAGAAAATGTAAACTCCGTCATGTGTCCCCCAGCACTGTATTTGAACGTTAACCAACATTTGTAGTATGATTCGTTCATTTTTTTTAGAAAACTGGAAAGTGTAACTTTACATATGTGTATCTATTATTCACGCTAATATAATTTTAAAACAACTGATGTTTGTTAAATTCGCTATAATTTGATTTTAATTCTGTCCACGAGTTTTGACAGTCGTGTTGAAAACAGTGTTAAACAAGCTATTTTTATATTTTTTAACGTAATATTTGTGTGATTCAGTTATTGTGCACGTTCTAATCAGTTCTTATACATTCAAACTAAAAATCGATATATTTACATTAACATATTTCGAATAAATTATATACATAATACCACGGTAAAGGTAAGTGTCAATGTGAGGTTAACAATTTTTGAAAACTCCGGGCACAATTTATACATTAAATTAAACAATATAACTGCACTTTGTAACGACGATTTGATAGATTTAGTAAATATCAATTGTACTCCGAGCGGAAATTACATTCTGTTTCAAATTCAAAAAATTATTTCTTATAATATGACAGTTTGTAAACTCCATCATTGTAAACTCCATCATAGTTGTATAATACTCTTATTTTTAATATGAGAAAATCGTTAAAGCTTTGAATATGAATAATTTAAATTATAAAATACAGAATATACTTAATATTTTTATTATATTTTAATTATTTTAGTATTTTTATTAATATTAAAAATTCATTTTATTTAATTTTGATATTGTAAATATAGAAATGAAAACTAGGAAAATAATAGAGGACACGGAAAAACGAGTTGCAATGCAACGGGTTAAGAGCAAATTGAAAAAAGGAAACCTACTATTACGCAGAAAGTACAGTCCGAAAAGAAAAGAAAAATTCGCTTAAGTAAAAATTGCGAATTAAAACAATTAGCAAGGCAAAAGCTCAAGAATAATGTTAAATCCATGTTATGTTAAATTGTGTTCAATAAATATAATTAATTTTTAGACATTAAACTTTTTATTGGTGTAATGAACAAATAATAATTAAAATTAATGTTTATGTTGAAGGGCTATTTTAGTAAATTATTGTCAAAAACATTTTTATTGGTAATTAACAAAAAAAAATTTAAATAAAAATCAGATACAGATGCAGTTTTTAATATACATTGCGTATTGAAGATTATTATCATATTATTGTAATTTCTACTAATTACATTTACAGATGTACTCACTTTTTACAATCGAGTTTGTCATATTAGACGCTGTGTTTAGAGGAATATAATTTAAAATTTACAATTTTAAATATGAATTTTAAAAATCGATTGTAAAACAAAGTTCAAGTGAATTAATAGTAAAATTTGAGGACACTAATTTTCAATACGTAAATGCTGTAATCTCCGTCATCACAAAATTCACTCAAGTCATGATAAAAACTATTTGGAGTAAATTGTAGTTGCAATATTCCAAATTTACATTCATGTAAACATACTTAACAAGTTCCCTGAATAAAATTTCATTAAAATACATTTTGAAATTTGAAAGTTTTATAAATCAAAATGTATCACATTTTTTGAATTCACCCATATACATTAGCTGCTATAATAATCAAATATAACAAACATAACAAAATAAAGTTTTAACGAAACAAGATGAAAGGAAATTGTGGTAAAGAGTTGAACTCCCTTACTATCCTATGATCAATTGAAAAGTAAGACCAATTTTTTCGTGGATGATGGCTCAACAAAGATCCTATAATTCCTAACAGGGTAACTTAACTCCCGACAAGAAAATAAGTTTTCAAGTTCACTACAGTCAATATTACCCTTGACAATATTGTATGCAAAAAGATCATTTAGTTTGCGACACGATTCTAGAGAAAAAATATTAAAATGACGAGCTATAGGAGTATAATTATGGTCAAATGGATGCATGTGGCTATCTGTTTTAAAAGAAAGGTAGCTGAAAGTAGCAGTTTTAAAAGAAAGAAATCTATGCTGAACTGATTCTAACTTTCGAACATTATTATTTGTATAAGGGGACCAAATAGAGGAGGCGTAACGGAGAATAGAAATGATCAAAGATTTCTATAGTGATATTAAAGGTGAAGTTGACCAAAAACTACGTGTAACTCGTCTAATAAATCCAAGTAGTCTGTAAGCCTTGGATGTAACGAAGTTTATATGCTCACGATAATTAAGACAAGAATCGATGACAACACCAAGGTCTCACTAAATTATATTTAGTTATTTTTAAAATTGGTCATAAACCATGTCCATAGATCATCGTTTCAGAGACGGCAATTATCACATGTTTTGGTCTCTCAATTAGTTAATTTTAATTATTAAGTAGCTTATATCGAAGCTCGATCTAACCATTATATGTTGTTATTTATTTTCGTGCATTTGAACCGTAATCCCAAGCAAACATCTAATATGAATTATTTATATTTAGTTATATTTACATTATAATAGATGGCGTAGTAATAAAGATTACACAAAGGAGCGAATATTCAAAATAGTATTATTTGAGGTTATTTTCTCAACATTTTTCGTACGTATGGGGTTATTGTTTCTTCAGACGAACACCCTGATGATACTTTTTATTTATGCGCAATATTTGACATTGTTGTTAATTGTCGGTATTAGGCAATGCTCGGAGTGTGACAAGGAGTCGTCGGGATCTGAAGTGGAACGCGTAGATACATCGGCCCCGCGGAAACTGCGCCATTGCAAGGACGACTCGAGTTCGAATCTCACAGCGACACCGCCACAGGAGCCTCAAGTACCAGCTATCCCAAGTACCCCGACAACGTCGAAGAATTGCATGATAGTTAACTCTAATCAAAATGCCCATGAAACTCCACCAAGTATTCTGACAACGCCAAAGGTAAATATGACGAAACAATACATTTAAATCTAACATTTAGGTTAAAATAATTAATTCTTAAGTTCGCCGCAAGAGGGACGCTGAATCTAAAACTAAAATTATTCTTTTATTTACTTATATTCCGCCTATTAAATCTAAATAAGTTTTTCTGTATGTATATGTAGATTAGAGTAAAAATAATGAAAATTATCCCAACCCCTAAGAACAATTAGAAAAACTGCTCGTAAAAAAAAAAGTTATTATTTGTCACTAAACGATGTATACCAAGTAAATATTAAGACTAAACGTTGGTAAAAATTGCTAAAAATTAATTGGAAATAATCAGGTGCTACTCCGCCCCAACCTCTAATGAAACGCGGCCTTCATCCCTTAAACTACCCCTAATTTTAAAACATTGTTACTGGAGAATAACCATTTTGTATCAAAAATGTATTAAAACTGAAAATTGTCAAAAATTACTAAAAACTAACTGAAAATAAGTATTTATTAATCCAACTCTTAGTGACACTAAGGCTTCATCCCGTAAACTATCCCTAATTTTAAAAAATTATTACTGGAAAATATTCATTTTCTACCAAAAGTGTATTACAAGTGAAAATTGTCAAAAATGACTAAAAACTAACTGAAAATAAGTATTTATTAAACCAACCCTTAGTGATACTTAGCCTTCATCCCTTAAACTACCCCTAGTGTAAAAAAAAATTCTTTTTTAGTAATTTTTGACAATTTTCATTTTTATATATTTTTGGTACAAAATGGTTATTCTCCAGTATTAATTTTTTAAAGTTAGTGGTAGTTTAAGGGATGAAGGGTGAGTTTCACTAAGGGTTGGATAAATAAATACTTATTTGTAGTTAATATCTAGTAATTTTTAACAATTTTCAGTCTTAATGTGTTTTTGGTATAAAATGGTTATTTCCCAGTAATATTTATTTTTAATTTAGGGGTAGTTTCATTAGGGGTTGGGGCGGAGTAATATCTGATTATTTCCAATTAATTTTTAGCAATTTTTACCAATGTTTAGTCTCAATATTTTCTTGATATACATCGTTTAATGACAAATAATAACTTTTTTTTAATTACGAGCAGTTTTTCTGATTGTTCTTAGGGGTTGGGATAATTTTCATTATATTTACTCTAATCTACGTATATTGAAATTAAAAAAATTAAAAAAAAAATTCCAATATGTGTCATACAGAAAAACTTATTTCAATTCGCAGAACATTTTTCAAAATCGCCCTTTGTGCGGGGTTGAAATAACAAATTTAGTTCGCATAATAATCGTCGAATATTTTGTTGCTGATAATATATCTGAGTTCATATTCGTTTCATCTTGATCCAATTGAACATTAACTGCATTTTTTCTACAAAAATGGCGATCTTTAATTGTTTATTTGTTTATAAATCATAATGTTATATAAATATTGACTTAAATGCAATGTTAAAGCACTTCTTCAACTCCCACTTACATTGGATTTTTAAGAAACCGGCGAAAATGCATTATCTTGGCTTAACCCTTTGCGTCATGATGGGTCTCTCGGATAACCACTTACATTTTACCAGTTTTCTATTTTTTAAATTGATTTTTAATCAATAAATACATAATTTCTTGTTTCTATACGGTTGTCTAGACATAAGCAAATGTAAAAAACAGTTGGATAGTTGTTAATTGTTAATAACAATACTGTTGTTAATTAACAAATAGTTAAAAATGGTACTATTTTCAAAAAGAATACTTTAGTTGTAGATTAAGAGATTCAAGACGCTAATTTTTGTTATGTACTTTGTACATTCAATATTATTGCAAAAAATTATTTCAGAATTTTCCGCCATATTTTTTTTTAATAAATTAAATTTTATTCTTACAAAACGTAAAAAATCAATTTTTTTCACAAAATTCAAAAGATATATTAAATGAAAATTAATGAAACAATACACGGGTTTCTTTTATAATAACTTTACTGATATGCGTAATAAAATTTTGTAAATTAAAAATGGCGAATCCAATATGGCGGACGAAATTTTAAAAAATCGATCCAATTGGCCCGAAACTTGTTACTCTGTGGTTTTCGGGGTCGCTGATTACAAATCTAAAATCCAGTTTAAAAAATTCAAAATTGCGGATCCTATATGGCGGACGAATTTCTAAAAATCGGATTAAATTCGCTAAAATGGTGATTATCATTGCCATTTTGAATGTTTGAAAACCGACATCAGATTCGCATTCAGCGACCACAAAAACGTATAAATAATACGTTTCCCGTGTATGTTTGTACGGAATTATTTGTCACAAACGATTTCAAAAATATAAATGGTCATTTTTGTGTATATTTTTGTTTATAATTAATTAAACTATAGTATTTTAATATGTGTCCTATCTTACATTCAATCAGTAAATGCCTTAGCTGTGTAGAAAATCAATCACAACGTAAAAAACAGAAGAAACTGATTTTTAAATGTAAAAAAAGAAAGGGATAAAACTAACTTCGAATTTGATATTAAGTTACTCTTAAATACCACAAGATTCGTAAAATCTATTACATAAAACTTATTCACCATACTTTTGATCAAGAAAGTGGAATTCAATAACAAAGCAATTAACATGTAAAACAAAAAGAATAAATAGTACCTGTAAAGTTCACTGTGACCCAGAAAAGGTGGAAAAAATCGTTAAAATTAAAACAATCGATTAACGTAGTCGTTCTACATTTAAAATGTCACAAGATACAGCAAATTGTAGTAGAGCTATATATTAGTACACTTTAAAAATTGTTCTGCGGTAGTTTAAAGTTAACAATCAAATGAATGTTTGTATTTGGGTCTTCATAGACGTAAGAAATCGTTAATCAAATTGATGCCAAACAGCAATAATAATTGTTTCCAAATACTACATAATATAAATTTTCATTAGGACATTACTTTTTTGGTTAACCCTTTAAGGATGGGAGAGACACATTTTGAACACAATTTTCAACGCAGTATTTCTGTAGGATTAGGTAAGCCAAAAAATTTGGTAGAACCATTTCTAATGGTATCAAACTCGCTCTTTCAGATCCTGAAGTCAAAATTGGAAAAAAAATGAAAATCCGTAAAGATACGGCCATTTTTTTGGCAAAAAATAAGGTTTTAACACTTTTTCGTAAAAATACGTTTTTTCCGATAGGAACTATCGATAAATCCCTAAAAGCTCAAAATATCGCGTCCACAAGGTCTAAGCTTTGAATTCCCGATACATACTTTTTAAAATTTCAAGATGGCGGACTTAAAATGGAGATCAGAAGAATTTTTTTCTTTTATACAAACATAGTAACTGAATTCTTTAAAAAATTGTGAATTTTCATCACACTTGGTAGCTGTTGGTTTTTGAGGTCGCCGAGTACGAATCTGAAGTCAGATTTTAAAATGTCAAAATGGCAGATTGAATATGGCGGATGGTTTTACGAAAACCAAACGAAATCTATTTGAAACATGTTACTCAGGGGTTTTTGAGGTTGCTAATTATCAATATGATGTCAGATTTTGAAAATTTATAATGGCGGATTCAATAAAAAATGATAAAAATAGATATTGCAATGGGAGAAATGTCCTGCGAGAACACAATTGTGTTGTGAGGAGTGGGACAAATATTCATTTTCATTTTATACCTACACTAAAAATAGTACATGGTGGCCACCGTCAGGGAAAACCGGGAAATCAGGGAAATATCAGGGAATTTCAAAATTGGTCAGAGAATCAGGGAAAAGTCAGGGAATTTCAAAATTGGTCAGGGAAAAAGTAAATTGTAGACAAATCTTTAAAAAGCGAAAAACATTATTTAACAAAAAATCGCACAATTTCATTTTCAGAAAAATGCTTTATTTATCGTGTTTCGCATAAAATTCTTTTAAATGATTTTAAATGCTTTCTCACAAATTTAAACAAAAATTGACGTTTTTTATCAATAACATATTTCAGTTTTGAACATTTTCGACAGATTTCACCAAAAACCAACAATTTTGAGAAAAAAAATAATCTTAAATTAAATATATTTGTGGTACTGCTCAGTTTTAAACGTTCTGGTACAATGCTACGAAAATAAACACGTTTAACGATAACACATTTCGGTATTGAATATATTCTAACAGATTTGAATAAAATTTAATAGTTTAACAAAAATAAATGCAAACAATTTTATATTTAAAGATATTTATCTTTCTATAAAGATACTTTACAGAATATTTCAAAAATATTTGCCATACTAATTCTCTATTTAAACAAATATTTGTATAAATAAAACCTTTTGAAAATGATAGAAAACTTTCATAAATTTTTTTAAATCTTCAAAAATCTTTGAATTTAGCATAAAAAGGCTAAAAATCGTAGAAAAATTTTTAAAATGTTGAAAACAGCACAAAACTCCCAAATTTTGAGAATATTAATTTGTTTAAATGATTATTTTACCATTTCTATTTTAAGTAGTTGATATTTGTCCAATAGTACTTGAAAAATATAAAATTTATGGCAATTTTTTGTTATTGTCAACATTCCTAAGAATTTTGACAATACTTTGAATATACTGTCCAAAATTGCCTAAATTCTAAAATTTATCAACATTTATAATTATTGTGTAACATATTACCGCAGAACTTGACATTTTATAACAAATTTTGACAAAGAACCCCCAACAAATTTTCTACTATTATTTTGAATTAAACACGAAAAAATCCGCAGGAACGTGAGTTTTTTTTCTGGATTTTTATAGATAATATGTTTTAGAATATACTACTCGTTGTTGATTGAAAAAATAAAGAATTTATTAAAAATGTGTAGCTGTTTTTAAAACATTTTTATCCGTATTGTTTATTTTTAATAGATATCATTAAAATATTGGTCAGGGAAAAATCTGGGAAAAGTCAGGGAATTTTTTTCCGAGAAAAAAGCGGCCACCATGTAGTAACTGAATTCTTTAAAAAATTGGTAGAGCACACTTGAAGTCAGATTTTAATATGTCAAAATGGCAGATTCAATATGGCGGATGGTTTTACGAAAATTAAACGAAATCTATTTGAAGCATGTAACTCGGGGGTTTTTGAGGTCGCCGATTACCAATCTGAAGTCAGATTTTGAAAATTCGAAATGGCGGATCCAACATAGCAGACGGATTTTTGAAAATTCGCTGATTGCGAATGTGAAGTCAGATTTTGAAAATTAATAATGGCAGGTGGACATTTAAAAAATAAATTATTATATTAAAAATAATAATAATTTATTCAAATTCGCTGTGTGTTATTATAAGTTCTTTAGCCTTTAGAATATTATAATGTTGTTCGACTCTAACTGCGAGGAGGTAAACACGAAGTAAAGAAACAAATTTGTTTTCCTCTTTTTTTCGAGTTTTTTTGTTTATTTTCCAGATTTTTTTACTTTTTTATATTTGTTGTTGTTGTTTTTTTCTTTATATTATTTTTATTTCTTTAATTTTTAGTGTAGGTATAAAATGAAAATGAATATTTGTCCCACTCCTCACAACACAATTGTGTTCTCGCAGGACATTTCTCCCATTGCAATATCTATTTTTATCATTTTTTATTGAATCCGCCATTATAAATTTTCAAAATCTGACATCATATTGATAATTAGCAACCTCAAAAACCCCTGAGTAACATGTTTCAAATAGATTTCGTTTGGTTTTCGTAAAACCATCCGCCATATTCAATCTGCCATTTTGACATTTTAAAATCTGACTTCAGATTCGTACTCGGCGACCTCAAAAACCAACAGCTACCAAGTGTGATGAAAATTCACAATTTTTTAAAGAATTCAGTTACTATGTTTGTATAAAAGAAAAAAATTCTTCTGATCTCCATTTTAAGTCCGCCATCTTGAAATTTTAAAAAGTATGTATCGGGAATTCAAAGCTTAGACCTTGTGGACGCGATATTTTGAGCTTTTAGGGATTTATCGATAGTTCCTATCGGAAAAAACGTATTTTTACGAAAAAGTGTTAAAACCTTATTTTTTGCCAAAAAAATGGCCGTATCTTTACGGATTTTCATTTTTTTTCCAATTTTGACTTCAGGATCTAAAAGAGCGAGCTTGATACCATTAGAAATGGTTTTACCAAAGTTGGCTTACCAAATCCTAAAGAAATACTGCGAAAATTGTGTTCAAAATGTGTCTCTCCCATCCTTAAAGGGTTAACCAAAAAAGTAATGTCCTAATGAAAATTTATATTATGTAGTATTTGGAAACAATTATTATTGCTGTTTGGCATCAATTTGATTAACGATTTCTTACGTCTATGAAGACCCAAATACAAACATTCATTTGATTGTTAACTTTAAACTACCGCAGAACAATTTTTAAAGTGTACTAATATATAGCTCTACTACAATTTGCTGTATCTTGTGACATTTTAAATGTAGAACGACTACGTTAATCGATTGTTTTAATTTTAACGATTTTTTCCACCTTTTCTGGCTCACTGTGAATTTTACAGAGATCATTTATTCTTTTTTTTACCTTATAAACCAGTTTTACATGTTCTTTACTTTGTTATTGAATTCCACTTTCTGGTTCAAAAGTATGGTGAATAAGTATTATGTAATACATTTTATGAAACTTGTGGTATTTAAGAGTAACTTAAAATCAAATTCGAAGTTAGTTTTATCCCTTTCTTTTTTTACATTTAAAAATCAGTTTCTTCTGTTTTTTGCGTTGTGATTGATTTTCTACACAGCTAAGGCATTTACTGATTGAATGTAAGATAGGACACATATTAAAATACTATAGTTTAATTAATTATAAACAAAAATATACACAAAAATGACCATTTATATTTTTGAAATCGTTTGTGACAAATAATTCCGTACAAACATACACGGGAAACGTATTATTTATACGTTTTTGTGGTCGCTGAATACGAATCTGATGTCGGTTTTTCAAACATTCAAAATGGCAATGGTAATCACCATTTTAGGGAATTTAATCCGATTTTTAGAAATTCGGCCGCTATATTGGATCCGCAATTTTGAATTTTTTAAACTGGATTTTAGATTTGTAATCAGCGACCCCGAAAACCACAGAGTAACAAGTTTCGGGCCAATTGGATCGATTTTTTAAAATTTCGTCCGCCATATTGGATTCGCCATTTTTAATTTACAAAATTTTATTACGCATATCAGTAAAGTTATTATAAAAGAAACCCGTATATTGTTTCATTAATTTTCATTTAATATTTCTTTTGAATTTTGTGAAAAAATTGATTTTTACGTTTTGTAAGAATAAAATTTAATTTATTAAAAAAAATATGGCGGAAAATTCTGAAATAATTTTTTGCAATAATATTGAATGTACAAAGTACATAAAAAAAATTAGCGTCTTGAATCTCTTAATCTACAACTAAAGTATTCTTTCTGAAAATAGTACCATTTTTAACTATTTGTTAATTAACAACAGTATTGTTATTAACAATTAACAACTATCCAACTGTTTTTTACACTTGCTTATGTCTAGACAACCGTATAGAAACAAGAAATTATGTATTTATTGATTAAAAATCAATTTAAAAAATAGAAAACACAATTGGATCAAGATGAAACGAATATGAACTTAGATATATTATCAGCAACAAAATATTGGACGATTATTGTATGTTTTTTAAGTTGTGATTGTTTTTCTTATAAAAAATGTTGCTTTTGCCGCTTAAATCTACTGCATTATTAGATGTTAAGTTCACTAAGTTAAATATTAGAACGGTTTTAAAATGTATGGAATTGTTGTCTACAGTTGACGATAAAACCTCTTGGACCATATCCGAGTAAAGTGGAACCAATTCCGATGGAGGTTGACGAGCCCACCTACAATCATCAGTTTGTGAACAACAAACCAATTATTCCAAGGGAAGGTTCCCCGGAATATATGGTTGCTCCAGCAGACGGAACAGAATCCGTGTCACAGCGAAGCGCCAAAAAACGAAGAAGGTAAGTTATTTTATATTTAATTCAAAGAACCGCAAGAAATTTTACAAAATAGTATGCAGTCATGAATTCATTTTCTTTTAAATTGTTTCAGAGAAAAGCATAAGAGGTACACTCCGGATCCAATAACCGGTATAAAACAACGAAAGAGAAAACATAAAAGAAAGAGTCTCGATATCGAAAATCCTGAGAATCATGGTCAGCCGGAAGTTCACCGAAGAATAACCATAAAGGTAATAAATAAGTCCAAAAGTAGAATTAATTACATCTAAATATAAATTCATTCGAAAGTTTCTTGGTGTGATGGTTCATATACAAGTAAAAGTAAATAAAGGAGATAAATGTAAATAATACGTCATTGTAATATCAATGTACGCAAAAGTTTTAAATTAGTTCGGAGTTAATATAGTTTGAAAAATTTATTTTACTATTGGGAAAAGACGTGTGAAAATAAGAACCCCAACCTTGTATCATTTTTTTATCAAAATCTATTGTAAATTACATAAAATTATAAAATAATATTTTTGCGTATATTATAGTTATATATATATATATATAGTTTCTATTATATTATAGTTATATAACTATATTAACTCCAAACTTATTTAAAATTTTTGCGTACATTGATATTACAATGACGTATTATTTACATTTATTTACTTCCACTTGTATGTGAACCGTCACACCAAGAAACTTTCGAATGAATTTAAATGCAAGCGGTTAAGAAATTAAAAGTTTTTTTTCTCTCTATGAGAATTATTATTTATACATCTAAATATATTTCACATTTAAACACTTTCGCAGATAAAACCAATTCCACTACCCGAGGGAGAAGTACCTTCGGAATCCAGCCCGCAGATGTTCGTAGCGACGTCCACGAGCACAGAAATCACTCCGACGAAACCTGTCACCCCCAAGTTCCCACCGCCGCTGCCTCCTCCACCGCCACCACCTCCCCTGACGAGCACACCGACTACGAGACAACCAGGCCTCAACAATGCGAGACTGTCAAGTGGCTCGAAGAAGAAAGAAGCCGACGTCTTAACACAGTGCAACGTTTGTAGCGAATCAGGAACAAACCAAAACCTCGTCATGTCAGTGTCAATTTCTTTTCGTAAAGTTAAAAATGATTTTTGATGTTGTTTCAACGAGTGTTATTTACAGGTGCGACGAATGCAAAAAGTGTTATCATTTCGTTTGTCTGGATCCACCCGTCAAGAAGTCCCCGAAGAGGCGAGGCTATTCATGGCACTGCGCAGACTGTGATCCAAGTGTAAGTCATCTATTTCATTATTTATTTTCATTTAAAGAAATAAACGGTCTATAAGACCTTTGTACAAAAATATACTGACATAATCAGCGCAATTTGAATAACAAAGAAAAGAACATAAAATTTGGTAATAGATTAACTGAAAAACCGTATGTTAAAACAAAATAAGAAAACTTAATAAGTGTATAATAATCGCCCGAGTCCAGCTACACTAGAGTGAAATCCATAACGAGATTTACTATTATTTTCACAAATATCCCGATAACGACGCAATGAATACGGTTGAGAACGAGTAGAGAACAACGAAGATATTTGCTCAGATTTAATCATACCCGTAGTAATTTTACAGACAAATAGTAAATCAATAATATGATGTATTCTAAATATTGAAAATTTAGAAGCAACGGTAGAATAATCATGGTTCACATAACTCATAGGAGTACCTGACTTATACGACAAATATCTTAAGAACCTGTGTTGAACCTTTTCGAGCTGATCAATATCTTTAGAAATAAAAGGGCGCCAAATAACTGATCCATAAGTTAAAATTGATAAAACAATTGATTTATATGGGTGATTCTCCAAAAACAGGCCATTTTCAAGAATGAAAATTTTTTTTTTAAGTTACTGTAAATTCGTTTTTTTTTAATGGATTCTTGATTATTAGCACCAAGTTAAGTTATTGTTAAAGTAGTCACGCTAGAAAATTATTTTAAAGGAAAGGGGAAGACTTTTACTATGACGCATTTTCATACGGCTATATAAACCAACAATTGCTTATTAAAAACTTAAAAAAAATAACTCTAAAGAGTCAAAAACATAATGTACATATCTGATTTAGTGCATTTTTGTGAATAAATGAAAATTATTTATTATAAGTAATAATTAAAAAATTAAGAAAAACACGTGAACTTTTGAAGAAGTTTTAGACAAAATAAATTTATTAAAGTTAATGTGTCGTTGGTTAGTAACTACAATGATAATATTATATTCATAATTTTAATAAATAATATTATTTCATAATAAACTTGATTCATAACGTTGTAACAAATATAAAGTTTAATTTTGTGGTTTTTTAAATTATATTTAAATAAATGTCTAAGAGGAAGAGAAATATAAATGTTATTTATGATTTGAAAAATATTTTCTGCTACGGGTTACACTTTGTTCTTGCTTCGTACCTGATACGCCAAATGTTTGGTAACGACAATGAAGGTGACGACAATGAAAATTTGTAAAAAAATCCAATTTTAGATATTTTAAACAATAATAAATTAAAAAACAAATTGCCAGTAACGTTTATTCCTTTAATCTTTAAGTTTTCATCGTTTTTTAATTGCTGTTTGTATCAAAATACCAAAATTATGACGGGTGACGACAATTAATTTAATAAAAATACGTGGTATTTTTATACAGTTTTTACTTGTTCATGAGGTAAATATGTTCTTTTTTCAATTTTCTATGGAGGATTAGTAAAGTGTAGTGTGTTTTCTTTGATTTTCTCATAAGTTTTAGTAAAAAAGTTAATTATTTCCAGTTCATTTATACCAGTTTACGCATTGTCGTTACCTCATAGACATTTCTTAAGACAATATTTCAATAATTATAAGTACATATATTGATTTAATTAAATATTATACAGAGAGAAATTGTACAGTTTGAGCTGTACTACAGAAATATTATTGGAATAAATTAAAATAATTCGGTTTCTTAATAGCGCTAATATTTTAAAGTTTTGAAGAGGTTTGGACATATCAAAAATGCTACTTTTAGTCTTTAAATGTCATTTTACACCAGTTTTTTGTAACAAAAGTATTATTTTTTCAAATTAACGTGGGCCAGGGATATTTATTTAACATTTCTATCGAAATTTAATAATTTATTGTCAAAGTTTTTGTAAGATTTAACGTAAAGACACGAAAATGCCCTGTTTCCGGAGAATCACCTTTAGAACGTTTTATAAAACCTAAGATTGAGTAACATTTATTGATTATTGTACGAATATGTTCAGAAAACTTGAAACTTTGATCAAAAATCACTCCTAAATCATTAATACATAAGACAGCTCGAATGGGTTCATCGTCAAGTAAATAAGTAAATGCCATCGGAGAGGTGCACCTACAACATGACATCGATTTACATTTACGAATGTTTAATTTAAGACGATTTCCACTAGCCCATACTAGTATAATTTTTATTTGTATTTAGTATAATTCTTATCCGATTTGTAATAAAAAAAATTGTATTTTTTCAGGCTTCGGAGTCGGAAAACTAGCGCTACCCAACCTAAGGCAAAGCTTGGACTGAATTGTATTATTTTGTACATTGCTCGAAAGAAAGTAAAAGCTTCAAACTCGTGAAGGTTTTTCGAGTAAGGTTCGCTGGGAGAAAACTATATTGATTTTGGACGTCATCAATTTCGGTTTTTGTTGTTGTTGTTGTTTTTTTTTCACCTTTTTTTTTTTTGGTCGTAACAACGATGTAATTATTCGTTCGTGCGCTGTCAGCGGCGACAGTCCGTCAATTGCACATAGTGAATTGTATATGATCGTGCGACTACACGTGGTAAAGTGTATTTTATATCTATATACATAGATAACTCTGCCTCTTCGAGGAGGCGTACGTGCAGCGTATGTAGTTAGGTAAAACTCTTTTTCCAATTTCTTTTTTTCTCGCATTATCGTGTGACGGAGAAATGGATATTTAAAAAAAATGTACTGTAGCCACGTATACGGCAGTTTTATTTCACTCCGATGGTTTCGGAGTCTCTCTCGGGACGGGCTCATCACGAAATTTTGCGAGGGAATAAAGAATTCAAATACTCGTAAGCTTGGGACTCGAAGTCGTTTGAGTTTTTCACCCGAAACACACAAACTTTTAACATCTCCAGTGCCAATCGTCAAAATGAAGTGTGCCAAAGAATTCATTTTCTTTAAATCATTTTTTACGAGTATTTTTCACACTTTTTCTTAGTTTTTCTTTTCGACATTGGATTTGTCGAATACACAACGGACTATTTTACAATCGATTTCCAAGTTTCTTTGATTTTTAAACTGCGATATTTATTGTAATGGGAATTACAAAATCATGTACGAATTTTTATCATTGGCACTGATTTCTAAGAAACCTTTTCGGGGATCAAACATTTCATCGGCGTAGACGGTTTCTTTCGTTCAATTTTATTCGCCGTTAGAAATTTTCGAATCGGTTAGCTTCGATCCTGTATAAAATGTAAATAACGGAGACCTGAATAAAAAACATTCGAGGTGCAACAGTGCTTTCTTGACATAATATAAGTAAGCAGAAAGGTAAATTTATAAAGAAATTAAGGAACAAAAAACTTGTGTGAACAAATATATATATATATATGTAGATGATCAGGAATTAACTGTCAACGATTCAATCGACAAATGAATAAAAATATCAATTAAAGAAACGTCTGAATTTTCTTTCTAATTTAAATGCATTTAGAACCTGGAGTCCTGCGAGAATCAACTTTAATTCAGTCGAGTTCTCGAAAACTGGAAACGGCAATATTTTCTTAGTGTTTTATTACTAAGAAGTATTTCAAAAAGATTTTATTTATAGGAAAGTTTCATTATTGTAAATTGTAAATGTTCAATAAATATTGTCTCTAAATTTATCTTTTCAAGATAATAAATTACAGAATTATGTACAGAGTTTTTCAAATTAATTAAATATACAAAACTTTTCCTTTCGGTTACAAACGAAACCACTTCCAAAATCGACGGAAGACATTGGCTTTCGTTCAGGTATTATTAAAGTCTTAACAGAGATCCAGCGTCTATCTCGACAAAGTACCCTCAATACTTTGCTTCGTCTATCGTAAAGTACTAATCCTGCAAAAATGACACATCAATAAATCATCGAAATATCAATTTCAAGAAAAATTACCTGGAACAACTTTCGGCGGTGCAACAAACGAAGAATCTGTGAGTACACGAACTCCGAGAAGTTTAATAACTTTTCCGTTGAAGTGAGTTCGTAAGGGATGAATACCCAAGAGTCCTCGCTGCAAATTATAGACATTGCAAGCCGTCATCTTGTTCCAATTTACAAATGACATTTGTGGAGTAACTTTCGGTGCTGTAAGCCAATAAATTAGTAACAAATCGAAAATTTATCATGCAGTTCCTAACCGTAAGTTACTTCGTCCGGATTCTGCGGAGTGGACGTAGATAAAATATCCGGCATTTGCTTAAGTGTATTTAATAACGTATTTGCTCCTAACTTCGCAATTCTTTCGTACAGTTCCGGATAATTTTCATCTGGTTTGATGTCTGTTTCGGATTTGGCAATTATTGGGCCAATATCAAATCTATTTGAGGAAAGAATTGTAAATGTTAGGAATTACTAAGATTTTATGTGTCAAATTATTTTTACCGTTTCGGCATTATTTTCATTATCGAAACTCCAGTTCGGGTGTCTCCGTGTATCAAAGCGTGGCAAAGTGGCGAAGCTCCACGCCACCTCGGTAGGATGCTGCCGTGAACATTTATCATTCCGCTGAAATATAAAAACTGGTTGAAAGTAATTTGAAATAACACTGACCGACAAAATTTTACTTTTTGTCTGCCTTTGACAAGCGAAGTTGGCGCTAGCAGAATTTTGCTATCACGTCACATTTTGGAGAAAAAACGTGGTTAAATTTAATCTTATTTTTTAGCCACATTTAACTTAATTTTTCTCAAAAATGTGACGTGATAGCAAAATTTTGTTAGCGCCATCATATTTCAGCGTGACAACATATGTCGGAAATGATACTTCGCTTGTCAAAAATAAATTCCATTCTGCTACAAAATAAACCGAAATATGGCCAAAAACGCTATTTTTGACACATTTAACTTCATTTTTCTCAAAAATGTGACGTGATAGCAAAATTCTGTTAGCGCCATTGTTTTTCAGCGTGACAAAATACTTCGGAAATGATACTTCGCTTGTCAAAGGCAACATCAGTGTCGGACAGTATAATTTTAGATAGCAAAATTGTAACTTACTAAGAAAACATGTCGATTATTTTGGACGGAATTAAATGACCAAAGGAGACAACGATACCGATTTGAAAATCATCTTTTTTAATGGAAGGAGGCCAATTGTGAAGAGTAATGCTGTGTTCTTTGGCATATTTTATTACATCGTTTTCCTGGCCTTTGTAAGCTGTGACAACTTCTAATCGACTCACCAAACTTTTATTTTCACTAAACATTTATAAATGATAAACGTTACAATAGTTAAGGTGGTTAGACCCCAGAATATCGTAGGTTGGCGAAAAATATTTAATAATGTTTCCAATAGTTTAATTTTTTTTATTAATAATATTGTTGAAACGTGAAAGCATTAATCTTCTTGACAACAAATTGAATTGTGCAAAAATAATTTGTTAAGCCACTTTTGTTATTGATTCAAATTTTTTCTTCTTTGCTGTTAAGAATTTTGTAAAAATGAACGGATTTCAACAAATGAAGGCTTATGTTTTTGAGAAAAAGATTCTCTTTAACTTTACCGCATAATTTTTTTAAGATTCTTTGTCTGCTCACGAAAGTTACTCAAAATTCGTTAAAAGTAGCAGTTCTTTTTTAAAATAAATAGAGATAATTTATCGTTGGCTTCGGAAATTTCAAAATACCTACGGTAAAGTTTTAGAGAATCTTTTTCTCGAAAAAATAAGCCGTCATTCTTTAAAATCCATTCATTTTTAAAAAATTCTTAACAGCGGAGAAGAAAAAATTTGAAAAAATAACAAAAGTGGCTTAACAAATTATTTTTGCACATTTCAATTTTTTTTTAATTAAGAATAATGCTTTCACTTTTCAACAATATTATTAATAATGAAAATTAATTTCTTCCAAACGTTATTAAATATTTTTCGTCAACGTATGATATTCTGGGGTCTAACTACCTTAAGATCGCTAAAATTAGCAAATAGTCTACATTTAATGATAATTGTTTAATAATAATTGTTTTAACTTTATAATACTTACTATTGAGAGTATAATGTTTGTAAACTTTCTAAAGCAAATCCATCGGTTCCAAAAAACAAAACACTCCATGGTCCATAATGAACTTTTGAAATTGAAGAAGAAATTGTTCTCGTTGGGACATTTATTGTCGATTTGGAAAATTTCTTGTATAATTTCAAAATTGTTCTTGTCCATTGTGCAATTCTACACCTGGAAAAAGCGTTGGTAGACATCAGAATCCGACATTTATGTAGATTTATCAATTATAAATCCAACCGGTAAAAATAAGGCGACATAACCTCAATCAACCTATCTTAACCTTACTTTTTTTTTTGCATGTGTGATAAGACGTCAAAATGACATTAAAAAGACGAACAGTTGGAAAGAGTTTTAAACTTTTGAAATTCGAATCTTTATTTCGAATGGGGTTCGAAATTTTAAAAGTTTGAATTCGTAACAATCGAAAAAAGAAGGGATTTGAATTTTTGATACTTCTAAGCGACTGTTTTGTCCTTTTGAATTCAATTTAATATGTATTTAAGGTAGCTAGACCCCAAGATATCATATGTTAGCGAAAATAATTTAATAACACTTCCAGGAATTGAAGTTTTATTATACATGATATTGTTACAGAGTTCAAGCATTATTATTCTTGAAAAAAAATTGAAACTTGCAAAAATAATTTGTTAACCAACTTTTCGCTCTTCAAGATTCCGAGGTCAAAATTGAATTTCGGCCATTAAGAATTCCAATATGGCGCCGAATTTGACAAAAATATCAAAAAAATTGGGAAATATTTATTCTTATCAATTTTTTTCAAGCCCTTAGAATATTGGGATTCTATTGAAACTCTGAATAAAGGTGAATAAAATACTTCAATTTTATGAAAAAATTTTACTTTTATACACTTCATCATTTTAACGACCCCAAAATGGCCGCACAAATGAAAATTTCTTTAAAATTTTCTGGACGCACTAACTCAAAACTACGAGCTTTATTTAAAAACTGATAAGAATGAAAAGTTCTTAGAATTTACCCAGAAATATCACAGAATTTTTTTAGATTTTTTTTATGACATTTGGGGATTTTAAAAAAATTTTTTTTTTTTCAAAATTGTAATTTGTTAACGAAAAATTATGAAACAAATTTACTACATTCTCTAATGAATTCTCAGAATTTTTTTGTTCCTTGCAATTTTTTCAAATGTTGACAGTTTCGAGAAAAAAAAATCCTAAGCCATAGTATTTAAAATTCATTTTTAAAATCCAACTTTCGGAAAAAATACAAAGGAGAACAAATTCTTAGAATTCATGAGAGAATACACTAAATTTTTTTCAGAATTTTTTGAAAATAAATTACAATTTTGAAAAAATTAAAAAAAAATTCATTACAAAAATCTAAAAAACTTCCGTGATATTTCTAGATGAATTCTGAGAACTTTTCATTCTTACCATTGTATTAAAAAAGACGGCCATTTTGAGGTCGTTAGAATGATGAAGTGTATAAAAGCAAAATTTTTCCTTAAAATTGAAGTATTTTATTCACCTTTATTCAGAGTTTCAATAGAATTTCAATAGAGTTTCGTTAGTAATTTTTAACGAGAAATTCAAAGATAGTATAATAAAAATTGTAAACTTGACCCGAAACAATTTTTTCCTCGACAAGAAATGGAATTTTTTAAAATCCATGAGTAATTATTTCGGAAATACGTTTTTCTGTTCACCAAACTTTTTTTTTAATGATTAAATTAATTTAGCGAATTTTAATGGGCCAAAGAAATTCTTTCTTGAGTAACTTTTGACGTGGAAGTCAGTGGTTTTGTAATAAAAAAATATAAAAAATTAGCTTTTTAAATTTAATTTCTTTACAAAAAAATGTGTTTTTATGTTCACCCAAATTTTTGAAATTTTTAAATCAATTTAGAAGAAAGTAGTAATGAAAAGTCGAAATTAAAAATTACTGAATCGAATTGTCAAAATTTGAGTTTCATAAAGGCAATTCTAACAATTTTGTATGCTTTTTTAACAAAAAAATCAAAGAAATTTGTCCAGAATTGACCGAGAATTTTCTCCAATATCGAAAAATCATGTATTGCAGAAAATTCTCGGCCAATTTTCTTTAATTGTTTTTGATTCTTTTTAGAAGATAGTAAACAATAAGTAGAATTGCCTTTATGAATCCCGAATTAAAAAAACATGAGTCAGAACTTTCTTAGCGACTCAAATTTTCTTCTTATTTTCATTCAAAACTTTTCTAAAAATGAATGGATTTCAATGAATGACAGTTTATTTTTTCGAGAAAAAGATTCTCTACAACTTCACCGAATAAATTTCTCAAATTTTTTTGCCTGATTACTAAAATTATTCAGAAAAGTTCAAAAATAATATATATTTTTTTTTAATAATTCGAGATATTTGACTCTAGTTTTAGAAATTCAAGAAATTCATTCGGTGAAGTTGTAGAGAATCTTTTTCTTGAAAAAATAAGCCGTCATTCATTGAAATCCAGTCATTTTTAGAAAAGTTTTGAATGAAAATAAGAAGAAAATTTGAGTCGCTAAGAAAAGTTGGTTATCAATTATTTTTGCAAGTTTCAATTTTTTTTCAAGAAAAATAACGCTCGAATTCTGTCACAATATCATGCATAATAAAAATTTTATTCCTGGAAGTGTTATTAAAATATTTTCGCTAACATATTATATCCTGGGGTCTATAACTACCTTAAAAGGTATTTTGGCAATGTTACTTTTATATTAAAATTCGAATTAAAAATTTCATTATATTTATTATCTCCAGGTTTTTATCTGTAATTAATATTTTCTTCTTCTTTGATTTTTTCCTAAGTGAAACATCTCTTCAAATGTTTCTTTGACCCATTAACGCCTGAAAGGACAATTTTTATACTTCATTTTCAATCAAGTATTTCGTATGAAAATCAAAGTTGAAAACAATTCTACTGTTTTCGAGGTCGCTCTTCAAGATTCCGAGGTCAAAATTGAGTTTCAGCCATCAGAAATTCCAATATGGCGCCGAATATGAAAAAAATTTCTAAAAAATTAGGAATTTTTTATTTTTATCAATTTTTTTCGATCTATTAGAATATTGGAATTTTATTGAAACCTTGCATAATGGTGCATAAAATAGTTGAATTTTAAGAAAAAATTTTACTTTTATACCCCACATCATTGTAACGACCTCAAAATGGCGTCGACAATGAAAATTTCTTTGAAAAATTTCTGGACGCTCTAACTCAAAAACTACGAAATTTTTTAAAAAAATGCCTAGAATGAAAAGTTCTTAAAATTCATCAAGCGATATAGTGGAATTTTTTCAAAAATTTTTGATGACATTTTAAGAAATTTTTTTTTCAACATTTTTTTCAAAATTGTAATTTTTGATACACGTGTCCGTAAAGTGCCTACTTTTGCATTTTGAGGTCGTTACACTGATGTGGGGTATAAAAGTAAAATTTTTTCTTAAAATTCAACTGTTTTATGCACCATTATGCAAGGTTTCAATAAAATTCCAATATTCTAATAGCTCGGAAAAAAAATTGATAGGAATAAATAATTCCCAATTTTTTTGAATTTTTTAAAAAATTCGGCGCCATATTGGAATTCCTGATGGCTGAAACTCAATTTTGACCTCGGAATCTTGCAGATCGGAATGATGTTTCGGCTATGAATTTTAGCCCTCTTCAGAATATTTTATTCTAAAAAATTATGAAAATTTTACAAAAATTATAAATAAAATTCGTTTTTGCAATAAATTTAACATAGTTAAATAACCAGAATAAAAAAATTTCATACATAAAAAATCGGTAAATGTTTGACAAAAAATATACATAAATTAACAAAAAATTTTTAAAATTTGAAATTTTCAGTTCTTTTAAAAACTTCCGTTAAGTCAATTTTTTAAAATTAATTATATTTGTTCCATCTTATCTTAAATTATTGTTGATAATTTCATTTTATTGAATACCAGAGGATGTTATTGAGTACTCTATAAAAATAAAATGAATTTTATGAGTATAAATACTCAGTAAGATTTCACTAAATATTATTTTTTGAATTAAAAAATACCTATACTACTTTAACACTGCTTTTGGAAATTGTGTTGATTTAGACAAAAGTAGTTAGGAGACTGAAAATTTCTTACAACAGTTGTTTATCTGTAATGTTATAAACAAAAAATTATTTGTTCAATCTCTAAATTGAAAATAAATTTGTTTTTTTTATAAAAAAAAAACTTTTTTTTCTCTTTTCTTATTTTTTCTGACACAATAAAAAAAATAATTTTTCAGGCTTTCATTTACTTTTTTATCCTTTCATTTTTTTCATTATTTCATTACAAAAACTTTTGTACCATTTTACATTTCTTCGTACATAACCTATACCATTTTATATTTATTATTTTATTGTTATATATAATTTCTAGACCAAAATATCACAATAAACGAAAAAGTATACGAAATCGATATTTTGCATTCTGTTTCTTTCTAGTGGCATATTGATTGTTCGAAATTCTTATTCGAATTTATACTATTTTATACGACCTATAATACCAGAATTGAATTCATTCGATCTTTTACGATACCGTTTTTAAGGCATTACAAAAATTGATTTGTTGCCACTTAGAATAGCTTTAAATTCTGTTAACCCATTAACGCCCAAGGGCCACTTCTTCTTGCGTCAATTTCATTCTAGTATTTCGTATCAAAATCGAAGTTAACAAAAATTGAGAGGTACATATCCTACTATTTTTGAGGTCGCTCTTCAAGATTCCGAGGTCAAAATTGAATTTCGGCCATTAAGAATTCCAATATGGCGCCGAATTTGACAAAAATATCAAAAAAATTGGGAAATATTTATTCTTATCAATTTTTTTCAAGCCCTTAGAATATTGGGATTCTATTGAAACTCTGAATAAAGGTGAATAAAATACTTCAATTTTATGAAAAAATTTTACTTTTATACACTTCATCATTTTAACGACCCCAAAATGGCCGCACAAATGAAAATTTCTTTAAAATTTTCTGGACGCACTAACTCAAAACTACGAGCTTTATTTAAAAACTGATAAGAATGAAAAGTTCTTAGAATTTACCCAGAAATATCACAGAATTTTTTTAGATTTTTTTTATGACATTTGGGGATTTTAAAAAAATTTTTTTTTTTTTCAAAATTGTAATTTGTTAACGAAAAATTATGAAACAAATTTACTGCATTCTCTAATGAATTCTCAGAATTTTTTTGTTCCTTGCAATTTTTTCAAATGTTGACAGTTTCGAGAAAAAAAAATCCTAAGCCATAGTATTTAAAATTCATTTTTAAAATCCAACTTTCGGAAAAAATACAAAGGAGAACAAATTCTTAGAATTCATGAGAGAATACACTAAATTTTTTTCAGAATTTTTTGAAAATAAATTACAATTTTGAAAAAATTAAAAAAAAATTCATTACAAAAATCTAAAAAACTTCCGTGATATTTCTAGATGAATTCTGAGAACTTTTCATTCTTACCATTGTATTAAAAAAGACGGCCATTTTGAGGTCGTTAGAATGATGAAGTGTATAAAAGCAAAATTTTTCCTTAAAATTGAAGTATTTTATTCACCTTTATTCAGAGTTTCAATAGAATTTCAATAGAGTTTCGTTAGTAATTTTTAACGAGAAATTCAAAGATAGTATAATAAAAATTGTAAACTTGACCCGAAACAATTTTTTCCTCGACAAGAAATGGAATTTTTTAAAATCCATGAGTAATTATTTCGGAAATACGTTTTTCTGTTCACCAAACTTTTTTTTTAATGATTAAATTAATTTAGCGAATTTTAATGGGCCAAAGAAATTCTTTCTTGAGTAACTTTTGACGTGGAAGTCAGTGGTTTTGTAATAAAAAAATATAAAAAATTAGCTTTTTAAATTTAATTTCTTTACAAAAAAATGTGTTTTTATGTTCACCCAAATTTTTGAAATTTTTAAATCAATTTAGAAGAAAGTAGTAATGAAAAGTCGAAATTAAAAATTACTGAATCGAATTGTCAAAATTTGAGTTTCATAAAGGCAATTCTAACAATTTTGTATGCTTTTTTAACAAAAAAATCAAAGAAATTTGTCCAGAATTGACCGTGAATTTTCTCCAATATCGAAAAATCATGTATTGCAAAAAATTCTCGGCCAATTCTCTTTAATTGTTTTTGATTCTTTTTAGAAGATAGTAAACGATAAGTAGAATTGCCTTTATGAATCCCGAATTAAAAAAAATGAGTCAGAACTTTTTAATTTACATTTTTTTAGCTTTAATTACTACTTAATGGTACCCCCTAAGGTAGTCTAATCTAGTCTAAAAGATTTTAATTAATAAATATAAATTATTCCAACTTTTTCAGATATTCTGACAGATTTACATATTAAAAAACACCATGGTACTAGAAAATTACTACAATTTAAGTATTAGCAATAATATTTCCTTTCTATGAGACAAGCTGTACCACAATGTAATAATAAATAATTAGAAAAATTAACATATAAAATGTACGACCTTTTATTAATATAAAATCATTAACAAGTGAGAAAGCCAATGAAATTGAATGGATTTCAATAATATAATAAGCGCGTACTGAAATCAATGATTTTAAAATAATAGAAAATCATTGGTTACAGCTCTGTTGATAAGATTTTTATTGATATTTAGTGATTAAGAAATCCGATTCAAATCTATTGAGATTCATTCAGAATCACTCAATGTGTAAAAAGTTCAAAACCATAGTGCAAAATGAGACATTAACAATAAGTGGTATTAGTAAACGTTGCTTTTAAAGCGCTGGGTTTTTGAAAAAATTGCATATCCTATTTTTCTATAAAAATGTTGTCTAAGGTCCCTAAGTTAGGGCCACACTAACAAGTTAAGATGTTGTCAAGTCAAACCTCTTACGTCTAGAGGCGTACCCGGCTAAATTCGATAAAGACGAATGTTAAAATGTTAAATATTTTAAAAAAACATTTAAATGCACTATTTTTATTTCTGTTTGTAACATTATTTATATCGAAATTGACGGTGTATAGCATAATTTGGTATCCCTATCTCGGAATAATTTGTGTGTGGTTACAGCCAAGTTTCGGTGAATAATAAAATATCAGACAAGACTATTAGTTGGTGAAGATTTGTTTTGAAATAAGAAAGTCTATTATTGACTGATCGAATATTTTGGTAATAATAGTCATATTCTTTTTGCGATTAGGGGCGAAAAAGGAGGATGCCCACATATATACAGAGTGTCCCAGAACTTCCGCATAATATTGCAGGGGGTGAATCTTGACATCATTCTGAGCCAAAAAGTTTAATACCAAAATGGGATCTGAGTAAGACGCGAAAAACTGCAAAAAAGGCCATTTTTATCCTTTTTCGGTCGATAACTGGCGAAATATTCATTGCAGGTGATATTCTCTCTGAGGTAAGATGTAGATCTATAAAAAACTTCCAAATTAACCATCATTCGGTAAAGTAACTTTAAAACGAGCCGAGTTATAGCAAAAAAAAAATTTTGTTTTTAAATTTCAATGGCTTGCCATTCAAACTCTGAGCTTCAGATCCCATTTTGGTATTAAACTGTTTGGGTCAGAATGATGTCAAGATTCACCTCCTGCAATATTATGCGGGAGTTCTGGGACCCCCTGTATATACGTGATTTTGTCCCCCGAAGTGTAAACCTCCGAATCTGCCCAATTCAGGTAGAGTATGATGAGATATAGTAATTCTACAGTACTTTTAACTTTTACCGTACGTGACGATATATCATGGATGCAAATGGATATCACTAAAACAAAATCGAGATTCTTGTCGTATAATATATTACGAAACTAGTCCTTGTACGTTTTGTCAGACTATTAAGCATTGTAATGCAGACAAACGAGCTTAAAGTACGATTTTTCCAAATTTTAGAGCGTACAATCCAACATTTTTATTTTGATATCGCTCTAAAAAAAATAACTTTAGTCGAATCGCTCTGTAAATTTCAGAGAATCTCCGCATAATTAAATCAAATAGAAAGCGGTCCAATAGTGTGCCTATCTTTAAAAAAATTCTACAGCCTAAAATGTGAGCGTAACACTGATTATTAGAAATTCGAAAATTTCTTACTTTTTTCATTATAGAAAAAATAACTTTTTCTTATTTCAATTTTTAATTTCACATATTCATTCTACATGAAAAGCCCTACAAAATGAGATGATCAACATACGTGTGCCTCAAAAGCTTACTTTGTGGGAACACTTTAAAAATGGTCTGTTCTGTGCAAAACTCGTTCGAAAAAGCAACATTTTCAAATGGCACACTTAAAGGACGTTTATTACGGGGATCAACTAGGATGTAATTTCTTCCTTATAGTATTTCTGAAGTTCCCATCACATGTTTAAGTTGGATATCCTACATCGTAAAATCGACATTTTAGTAACATGAAATATTGACACTCCACATTTTTTTTAATTATTCATTATTTTTACGATTAGGCATGGAAAAAGTAGTGCTGATGCTACTGGCACTACAGTAAAACGACTCTGTGACCAACAAGTTTTGTTAGGCAAAGATGTCAGGTCTGAAAATGACGTTGTTAATGCAGTTAGTCGGTCACCGGATAGTAAAGTACATGTATTCGTTATAACTAGAAATGATATAGAAGAAATCGATAAATTGATTAATCCCAATATAAAATCAGCACCGCATTCAAATAAAATTATGCAAATTATCTGGAATAAAACAGATTCTGGACCGCTTTTCTTAAATTCTCTATCTTGTCATGCGTGTTTAAAAAAACCTCCTTGTCGTCATTATTCCTTGACAACAAATGGATGGTGTTTAAGTGATGTTAATAAGATAAGACTTAAAAAATCTAAAACTAAAAGACCAACAAAATAATTATGATAAACTATTTTGACTTTAGAGTTTTGATTATTGTTGTGATTATTATTGTTGATTAATTATTAATTTTGGAAAAATATGATGTTCATAAAATCTGCGTATTAATGTTTTGAAATATGTAAATATATTAATCTTTGTTTAATAAAATATATATGTTTCTATTATGAATTGTTTCTCAATATTTTCCCCAACGTTCATCAACATTCTTTTTTTCATCATCAGTTATTGTCATATAAATTAAGAATTTGTTGACTTTTGTCATTGACTCTTCTCGAAGTAAGATAAATCATGTTATAGAATTCATTCCACCTACAATTTTATTAAAATTTCGAAATTATTGTAAAAAGCGTAAGTTTTTCATATTTTGTGCAATATAAAAAAAATTTTTGTCCAAAAACGAGTAACACCAACTGTTTCTTATCCGTTAAGAGCCCCAGAAACAAGAAAAAAATGTTCCATTAGTGTGCCACTAAAATAATTTTTGATGATCTTTAGAAGAGAAAAGTTAAAGGTTCTGTAGAATTACTCATATAACACTTCATATCAAATTCGATTGCTTTATCACGTGGGAAAGTTTAAAAAATCGGTGTTGAAATCGCGGATTTTTTACAGAAAAATGCAGTTATGTATGTTATGTATAAACAAACGAAGATGTGGACTGTTACTACTTAGATGACTGAATTTTCCTATGTAATATCCGCGGCTTTGACAACGATTTTTGCAACTTTCCCACCTGATAAAATAATCGAATTTGGTATGAGGTGTTACATCTCACCACACTCTATCCGAGTTGGGCAGTTTCAGAGGTTCCACCTCGGGGGACAAATCCACTTATACATCCTCCTTAGTATCTGTTCTTGAATATCCAGTAGGTGACGGATTGGTGGAAGTAATCAATGTGGGTTTGTTTCTTACATACCTTATTACATTGAAATCTGAATTATGACTCTTGTTATACTCGTCGGCCTCGGATTGTAAAGCAGATTAAACATTCTCTCTGTTTTACGATTTTATCCGTCAAACAGAAATAGCTGGCAATAATAGACGACGATTTTTCAAGACGCGAACAACGTCCTCACGTGACGTAAGACTTGCGACAATTGGACGAGGTTTATTGACGGAAAATATTCCAATATGGCGCATTGAAATGGTTTATTAATATTGTGGATCGTAGCTAATGCATTCTTGATGAATTCACATTGTATATCAGCATTTAGGTCATTTGGAGGATTTGATTCTTGGATACCGTAGATCATAAGGTTGCAGGATCTGTTTATTCTATCCTCGATTTCATCCAAAGAATCATGTACATCGACAGGCTGCTTATCAGCTAATTTTTCCAATTTCTGAGAAAAGTGTCTTTTACCGGGTATTGGAATTCTAATATCATAAAAGGCAGTCTTTTAGATATAGGGACAAAAATATTTCTTTTACAGGTTAAAAGAAAAATATTTTTAAAACATGTTGTAGTCGATATAAATATATCTTTTAACAGTTAAAATATTAAAATACCTACTCATATTTTTACCAGAACAAACGTGGTAATTCTTGGATATAAGAAAAATTATTACCTACTATAATTCAGTTAATGAACCATTTTAGAAAAAATATTGTACGTATCGGGTGATATTTTTTCGATTTCGTTTTCAAGCAACAGCTCGATGATGGTAAGGTGGGTCACATTGTTTGTTTACGTTTCGAAATTATTGTTTGTCCGGCGGAAATCGACTCCATGACCGCTACTTGTACTTTAAAGTATAGGTTTCTGCATGCTTTACAAATGTAAAGTATGGCGCCATCAAGAAAGACGACCTGCAGCTCTAGCAAAATTTGAGAATAATATTGTGTAAACATTTGTGTAAAAAGACAATTCCGCTCGTTAAAATAATAAAAGAACAAAAAAATAACCCGTTTCTAACCTATACATATAACACCTGATTCATAACTTCAGTCAACATCTGATAATTTTTCGTAATTGTTGTAAAATTTTTGAAATTATTTCGGTAGATAGGGGGTGTATATTCATTTTCAAAACTTAAATTTGGATCAAACTTCCCAGAATTTCTAATTTACACTTTATCTTTGATAAATTATGCTGGTAAATGAAGAATAACGCTATTTTCGAATATTCTGATGACGTGTATCAAAAGGAGACACTGTAACGGTGAATTTATTGTATATAAAAGTTTGTATTGATTCCCAGCTTTATTTATTACATAATATTCTATATATTTGCAAAATTATAACCTATAAGAAACTAGTATTTTTAAAATGCTAAAAGACGAAGATTTTTATAGATAACATATGGGATTTCAGTAATTACAATATTTATTTTACATAGTATAAGAAATCGTTTTAAAAGACACGGGATTTTAACTGATAAAATATACTTTTCTCAGTGTAGAAACTGTATTATTAACCCTTTAACGTTCAAATGGCCAAAATTTTGACGTCAACTTCAAGCCCTTGCCTTTCAATTATAACCCGTATGGAAAAAATATTGGAATACATATTCTTGCGTAAAAAAGTCTCATCTTTCGAAGGGCATAGCCAAATTTGTCAATAAATGACTTTTGTTTCTTTTTAACAAAAAAAAAAAGGGTTTCGATTTGTTTTTTTTTTTTAAGGAATTTTTGTAACTTTGCTGTCGGTACTCAAAAACATTCTAACCTGTCAGGACGCGGCACCCGAATGTTGTACTTCCAAAATATATTTTTAGATACTGTGATTTTCATTGTTAACCGATCCAAAATGGCGTCCGAATGCCCGAAATTATTAAAAAATCACAGTAATGTGCACTTTTGAATTCTAATCTAAGTTTTAGCCGGAAAAATAACTTTTTACAGTTTCGTGGCAATAAATTGGATGCACTTTAGTAAAATTAGCTCATACAATTGATTTTCAAGATCGCGACCGTGATGAGTCAGCTAAAATAATGTATTTACACAGCTTTATAGCTACTGTATAGGATCATTAGATCTAAATTCATTATTAGCTTATCAAAATTCAAAATGGCGGATCCAATATGGCGGACCACAAACTAAAAAAATAGTGATTCAGGAAAAATAAAAAATACTACTTAATTCTACGTGAAATATGGAATCAAAATACTTTTTTACGAGTAAAAAAATTATCAAAATAAAAAATTCGCCTCCAAATTTTGCTATCGCGCTTTTACAATTTTTGTTTGTAGTATTTTTTAATTTCCTGAATCGCTATTTTTGAATTTACGGTCCGCCTTATTGGATCCGCCATTTTGAATTTTGATAAGTTTTTAATGAATTCAGATCTAATGATCTTGAGAGTTCATAAAACTATTGAATAAAGAGGTTTGAACATTGTACAGTGGCAACAAAGCTGTGTAAGTACGTTATTTTAGCTGACTCATCATGGCCGCCATCTTGAAAATCAATTGTATGAGCTAATTTTACTAAAGTGCATCCAATTTATTGCCACGAAACTGTAAAAAGTTATTTTTCCGGCTAAAACTTAGATTAGAATTCAAAAGTGCACATTACTGTGATTTTTCAATAATTTCGGGAATTCGGACGCCATTTTGGATCGGTTAACAATGAAAATCACAGTATCTAAAAATATATTTTGGAAGTACAATATTCGGGTCCCGCATCCTGATGGGTTAGAATGTTCTTCTGTACCGACAATGTTGTTAAAAAAATTCCTTAAAAAAAAAAAACAAAACGAAAATCAGCGTTTTTATTTGTTTATTGTTAAAAAGAAACAATTTGCAGTCATTTATTGACAAATTTGGCTATGCCATTCGAAAGATGAGACTTTTTTACACAAGAATATGTATCCCAATATTTTTCCCATACGGGTTATAATTGAAAGGCAGGGGCTTGAACTTGACGTCAAAATTTTGGCCATTTGAGCGTTAAAGGGTTAATATTGGAGACCTTGGTGTTTAGATCTAACAGTGATTATATTTGGGTCTCAATTGTGTCCATTCAATCGGAGAACATTGACATCTGAGATTTAATTTCAGACAGTGATGAGTTAGTAGCTTCAAACAAAGTGCGAATAAAATTAGCTAATTCGGAAATGGATGTTTGCTCAGCCTGCTTATTCTGTACAAGAAAGCAAATTGGCATCGGATCATTGCTCTGCGGATTTTCCTTATCACTAATTTTCAACGCGGGTAATTGAGACAGTCAATTATCAATGTCAACAGTAGTTGATTGCTGTAATCCTACCACGCAATTCTTGTACTACAGGGAGAACACCAATGCTTGAAGGAATCCTCGTATTACCACTGACCCAGTTTTTGCAAATAAAGGTTTGTTTATTAAGACCAGCTGGTAATTTGCTCGTACAGCCGTCTTGGCACGTGATTGATATTTTCCTACTTGCTGGACCAGTATCAAAATAATCTTTGCGTACAGAGTCGTTTGGCAATAGGCGAAACATTTGCAAATTCCATCAATGAGTCAAGTTTTCCCAATTTGTTTACTGCTTTTCTTTTAAACAGCCCATTCATGGCACAAAAAATAGTCTTAACTTTTAAACAGTTTTATTTATGTAAATTTTAAATGATTTACACTACTGCATTTAACACTAACACTGGCCTTCTATCACACAGACAGTAAAAGTCGTAAACGGCTAATTGCACATACAAAACAAGTTACTTTCGTTTTAAAATTGAAATTCCAATTTGGCTAAGTTGCATGCTCTTTGAATATAAAAAAGAAATACAAGAACTCTAAATTTACAGTTAAAAAAAATCACCGAAATTAATGTATAACCAAATAAAACAAATATTCAGCCTTTATCACAGATAGAAAATGAGTTTATATTATTCGAATTGCGGAACAACAAACATGTCTTGCCTAGACGAACGATCAACACTGGTAACTTTTACAATAATTCAAATTTCATTACGAAATTTTCAGGAAATATGCACTATCCAGTAATCGTTGAAAATTATAACAACGAAAAATTTTTGTTCTCGATCGCTTTAATTTTAAATTAAATAATAAATTAATACATCTCGGTGATACAGATCAATTAACTAAAGATAATAATATACAAATTTTTAATTAACATATTTTTTTGGTTTCTACGATAGTCGCTAGAGGGACACAAAACCCATTTATGATTAAATCACTTTAAATACAGATATGAATATTCCAAATTGAAGGTTTTGTCGCGATTATCATACAAAATCCGGCTTTGTTCATCTTTATACCATCTTCGTGTTTTCAATCGGTTTCAAAACCAAAAAAATATGTTAATTAAAAATTTTTATATTATTATCTTTAGTTAATTGACCTGTAACACTAGAAGTATTAATTATTATTTAATTTTAAAAAATGCACTATGTTATCTCCAAACTAGCCGCTTTGCCAAGTTTAGATAATTAACTGGTAAAACTCAATAAAATTTGTTTTCTGAAACAATGGGTTGAGTGAGTACTGAAACATTCAAACGCTTCGAGAGTCGAAGAAAGTGGAAGAAATCGAAATTTACTTAATAACAAAAATTTGAGAAGGGTTCAAATAAGTTTTTTTGAAAACTATAAAACACTTGGGCTGTAGTTTAATAAAGTATGTGACAGTAGACCGGAATACCCAATTGGATTTTGCGCCTTCCGGAGTGCCAATTCTTAAAAATCACCCAAATTCTTAGTGTTCACACTAGTATACAACCTTAAAGGTTTCAATTTTCATCATGGTCGTCACACATATCTTCAGAATTTCCCTTATTTTTTATTGTATTTTCTTTAAAAATTGAAACACATTTTGAAAAAATATTCATTACTTTTTGTTGTTGGCATTCAAGGTATGGAGTACTCAATTTCTTAATCAAGCATGATTACGAGAATCATTACAATAACGATAAATCCCGCATTTTCTGCTACACGTAGTGTTGCAATTTGTTAGTAGTGTGGATGAAGAAACATTCAGCGTTTTTCTTAGGATGATAAGCAATACATTACAAAAAGTTACAATAAAAAATAATCCCTACAAATCAATAAATGCAATTGATTATATTTAATGTATTCGTAGTCGGATTATCGACTGCTTGAGACCGTAGTACTATAACTGGATAATGTTACTTGTCTGAAATCAAATTATAAATATTCTCTGCAACTTGATAATGAGAATATTTAATAATTAGTGGCATATTTCAAATATCTGAGTTAACCTGATTTCTGATAAATTATTATTAATTCAAATCTACGTGTTCTTTAACATCTTGCTATGAATAAATGCTGTTAATGAATTACTTATCATATAATATAAGTTCATTGATTAATAATTTTATATAAAAGCTATCAATACTCGAATTTCGTTCAAATTCAAAACGAAAAAAAACACAATTTCATAACCCCAACAAAAAAGCGAGTAATAATAATCATGTGACAATTAAAAGAGAAATTCCCGAGGTAATAGTAAAATGATAATTTAATAAATGTTTCAAAAAACTTGACAGCTGTGTCGATCGAACATTTTCACTCTCTCAATTCTTCTGTTTCACCTGACATTTTAACATTTATAAAATTTACTACCGTAAAGAAACATTATACACTGTGCCATTTATCGGTGACACGACAAGGAAACGCCAGCAAGATAAACGACGACGAAAAATATAAGAAGAGGGACAAGATTTTTATTGTCAACTCGTCATTCCTATTTCACGAATTCGTCGATTGGTTTTTACATTCACTTTTTTTCGAGAAATAAATTTAGTGGCGATAAAGTTTCAAACGGAAGACGGCATATTTTTTAAATGAGCTCCAAACGACTTAAGGTTCAATCGAAGAAATGGTTGAGATCAAATGTGGGAAGAAATTGCACTGGTGTGTCTCACACGCTAGAAACGCTACCCCCCGAAGTTCTGGAAATGATTATTCGTTTTTTACCTTACCAAGACATAACCTCTACAGTGCGGTTAATTTCAAGGTACATTTAATTATACATGAAAATTTTGTTACCATAAAGTTTGCGTCAGTTGCAGAAAAAGTCCGTACCAAATAGTAAAAAGAGGAGGAAGAAAATAAATACCCAATAATTATAAAAAGGTTAAATTACGATGGAAATATTCTTCTTTATTTCAGTCAGTTATATTAGTATAATTTTGAATTTATTCTAATGGTTGATAACGAATCTTATAGACGATATAAATGTAAAAAAACTTTATTCTGGAATTGAAACAAACGTGAACTTTCACAGATAGTAATAAATATTGGATACTATCTTTCTACCTTTATTTGTTGCAGAATATTTTCTTTTTGCTTCAGACGTAACTTCATTTATATAACAGCGATGTCATATTATTAAAGCATTCATATATAAACACCTATTTTAAAAACTCGTTATACTGTAAATTTTTTTCGTATCCCAAAGGCGCTGTTATACAGTGGCGGCTGCGGTTTTAAATAACGCTTTCCTTTCTGCTGGTGCACGATTGAAAGCAGCCATGATGCATCTGGAGACATCGATGCTCTTAGTTGATACCAACAGTGATCTGCTGACATACAGTAAAGCATTTAACGTCCTGGAACTTGTGCAGTCGCAATACGAAATGTTACGAGCTGTTACCTGGAGATACACACATCCTCCAAGGCCCGAAAAGTTTTCCAGACTTTGTTTTTATGGCAGTTCGATTCTCGATGATCTGGACGATCTTCTAAAAACCGCCTGGAACGACCCCGCGGCTCTTTTTGGACCTTACGGGCCTGACAGCAGCGTCAATTCGTTCATCGGCTTATGCAAACGGTTCATGAACTATTTTGAAAAAATATCAGAAAGAAAATTGAATAAGTAAGAAAAATTTTCTTGCAGTCTGATCAATTCAGCGATTGTCTGAAATTCTAATAAAACTATATCGTAACAACACAGTCAAATAGAGATAAGCTACTTTTATTTTTATATATTTTCTCCATTCCGATTTTCACATACTTAATTAAACAAATATTTGTTTCATAGGTCTGCACTAGTATCTGGATGCAAAACCATAGATGTTCTTGATTGTCTGAGAGAAGGCAGGCAGGTTCTATCGTTTCGTGTTTCGCCGGGTCGAGGAAGTCGCGGTGGTACAGTCACAATGAAACTACGCTACGTGATGAAAAGAGCATGGTTCACATGTCTAGAAGTTCCTACCCAAGATGAGGAGAATTCCTGGAGGGATGAACAACGTTTCATGTACTTAAGGCTACGTAGACTCGTGGGAAGCGTTAACGAACATTTATTGGAGAAATTACATTACGAACGAGAACTTTCGCTTCAGGTGAGGAAGTTCGTTATTTCCTTTTTACTTTTTGATTGTGATTTTTGTTCTATTACGAAGTAACCTATGTAGATAGACGAAAACGAAATATAAAAGTGCAAAGTCTCCGGGGAATGTTAAAATAATACATATTGAGTATCCAACTTTCCTGTCAACGTATCATTTGAAGGTTATAGAGAAGAGTGATGATCAAATTAATTGATTCGTAAATAACCTGCAGCAATAAGTCTGGACTTGTAAATAGAGCGCCATTGCAAAAGCCAATTTATTGTCTACTGTGTTATTCTCCATCAAGAACATCAACTTACGAATTCTTAAGTTTCAATGTTATGTTTGTATAAGAGGACATCATGCGGTCTGTCCATAGAGGAACATGCAAAAAGTTGTTTCAGAACCTCAAGAATTTCAATGCTGAAGGCCATCATGAAGGTGTGAGAAAAAAGTTTCAAAAGATTCGTGAGACTCATGTTGAGAGCCAATAAAAATTGTTTTAATGTAAGAATTTGGCCTAACAAACATAGGCAACCAGTGGCTAGAATACGACAAAGCTCGTAAAAACATAATTTGAAACGATAAAATGGGAAGTCCTAACTTAACCGCAAGCTTTAAAAGCATTGCTTCTAGAAACAAATAAACAAATGGATCGACACGTGTCTGGTACTGACTCATTTTTCGTGGCCTCAATTGCTTCGTTCATCCTAAACCTCAGTATGAAAGTTTGGAGAAATTGGCCTAAGGGGTAAAGGGGATAGAGCTTCTTGAGAGTGAGGGAAATAGATTAACGGGTATAGGAAATACAAGGTGCTTGGAACGACATCGTGTGGATTAGTTACTTTCTTCGAAACTTGCCTCAAGGCATGTGACATAAGTTTCCAACGAGTAGCATAGGCAGTATCAGCCCTGATGAAGGTTAAGATTATTGCTTACGTTAGTAACACAATTAACAGAAATTGGATTATTTTAACAACGCTATTCCTCACATACCATTTGTATACTGCATGAGAAAGAGAATATTACCTCCAAGCTTATACAAACAATAAGTTTTATAGTTACTTGCTGAGTGGTTGGGGGAAGGAATGTTATGTTATATTATTTCTTAAGAATATAAGCGGTGTTTTTAGACTTAAAAATATTTTAAACACATGTGTATACTTTTTAGGGTTCCCCAAAACCACCTCCTGCATCGACATATTCAGGATATGGTGAATACGGTGGACAATTTTTCTATTACGGAAACATGAATCAATACGCCTATGCCAATAAATTCAAGGTCGTCGACACATCGGATTGGGGTGATCCTGAGGATGAAGATACAGCAGATGTAATGCACAGTAGACCCTGTTACGACCTCGTCGTCATTGTAGAACTCAGGTGTTCCCCAGAACTAGCACCTTTGGCCGTTAGAACAACGTTGAAATCGGATGATTTTGAAAACACTGTAGAAACAGAACGTCCGGAACTCTATTTAAAACTAAGTGTTAATTGTCCAGCGTCGACAGTGAACAGATTGCCCGGAAAATTTGTCTGGGAACTCCGCGGTCCCCGTCATTGTAGAATCGCCTCTTAAGAACAAAACTCGCCAGCACTCGAAACTGTGCGCTTATATACAACTTCGTACATTCTTATATTAAGTATACATGTGTACATTCGCTTTTAGCTATACAAAACGATTATTATTACATTGAGATCGTTTATCTATGTTAATACGAGGAAAATAAATTTTTTTTTAATGGTTTACCTATATAACCAAAAGTCTTTTATTTATTTACAAAGTGGATTCTGTTTGAAGTAAATATCTGAAATTTTATTTCTGAATACGCTGAAAGATACAGATCCTTGGAATTTTATTATTTTCTAGAACTAAGTAGACACATGAACCAGTTCTCTAAAATATTAACAAAACACCATATGAGGGAAATAAATTCAAGTCCTTGGATGTACGAGTCAACCCCTCCTTCCCCTAGTCTTTTTCGCCCAATCGTTGATCGATTTGTTCGGGATGTGTATATTTCTGAAAGTACCTCCCTCATTGATCACATGCATACGGGGTCCAGAAGGAAAGTCCAAACTCCGCAATTGATTATCTCCCACCAGCCCTGAAATTGGAAGAAATTCCGTGAGTTTATGATATTCGGACAGGACTCTTCTTTTTGGGCTTCATCATGGTGGAGATAGAAGATCAGAAGTTCAGTTAAGAACTTTTGGACGCAATGAATTACGGAGGTTTTTTATTTCGATCAATTACGGAGGTAATCAATTAAGCAGGTGGGATTGTATGCAAAAGTATAAACAAATTCTTATCCAAGGATTAAGAAAAAGGATTGAAAAATATTTATAATTGAAATGTTGTTCACATGGCCTTAATGCTAAAAAGGTACACGGAGAAAAATGACTCCGCTGGATTAGCTGATTTATATCAGCTAAAATTTTCTGCTGGAATTGCCGAAAATATATGCAATTTTAGCTGTTTTGATTCCGCTAACGTAGCCTTAACCCTACTCAATTCGCGCTTAGCTCTAAATTTCCGCTACATTAGCAGATTTGTTCCGTTAAATTTGCGGACTTTTTCAGTAAATTTAGCTGAAATTATTGGCTATCCCTAACGGAATTCCAACAGCTGTCCCTATAGGATAAAATTGGTAGAATCTGCGGATTTTTCGGCTGATTTTGCTGATTATTTTTCTCCGTGTATCTTAGGAATGTCGTTTGGAAAAGAAAGCATTTCAGAATTTTATTTCATAAGAAAGCATCATAGAATTTCGTTTCAAAATCATCATTCGAAATAATATAATCATCCTCCGATACCATCACTTGTCGTCATCATCAACCACCATTCTTAAACATAATTTATGGTCGGTTATTAACCTTAGAAATTGTGGGCAGTTCGTGTTTTATTGAATACTTTGGATAAGCTGATGGTAATAAGAATGGTAATGGCGTATTGATGGATATTACATTAATTGAAGCTACACAAATAAGCTGACTTTATGAAACGAAATTCGGAGGTGCCTTCTTGCGTTGAAGCAGTTATTTGCTTCTGGAAGCAAAGTTCCGAGTTGTTTCCGTTATTTAATAATTTTGTGCAATAGCGTTATCTTCTCATTACAGAACGGCTTTTAATGTGCATAATTAAAGATAAATAATGCCAGAAAGGTCATCACTGAGTATTTATATCCAGGATTGCGTTTTATTTATTTCAATTCCTACGATTGAAAATTATTCTCAGACTAATTTTGAATTGCGTTGAATTTTTTGAAATATTTTTTTTAATTTTCTGAAATATAGGTGTGATTTTATGTTATATTACTTGTATGAAATCGAATTTGTTAAAGTGTTACATTGCATTAAAACGCATTCGCAAAAGACAGAAAATGTATTAAAAATGTAAAATTAGTTCCTTTAATTTTGCTGAATCCATTCTTATTACCGTGTGGGCGTTCTGGAAAACAAATATGTATTTAAAAAATAAGAAATAAGTTTAAAAATTATACAGAATTATTAATATTATTTTTTGTACTTGAATACTTCGTCGTTTATTATGATAAACGCATATAAAGGGCCATCCATAAACTACGTTAACATGTTGGGAGGAGGGGGAGGACGTCCAAGAACTACTCTATCAAAAATGTATGGGGGGGGGGGGAGATTCAAAAGCAAAAAAAAAAGGTCTACGTAGTTTATGGATGGCCCTGAAGAGAAGATTCATGAATGATTCAAATTAAAAAATGTAATTTATGGAAAAAAAATATAGAATGCAGTTTTTCGAATAATCTGAAACGGGAAAATGTATCATTAATTATTGTTTTGTTACTCCAGGAAATGAAAATTAATTACAAATTTGTCGAAATTAAATTCGTGTGTCATTTCTGAATCCGCTTCCTTAGGTTCTATAATGAATTTTAATAAGAAAGTACATTTTAACGATGACTAAGCAATATTGTTTTAGAAAGTGGTTCAATGGTTTTAAATGGGCAGAAAGTGAAATGGGAAAAGTAACGACTTTCAATTACTTTCAATAGAAAATTGGTAATAGAACATTACGATTGTTACAATAAAACCCAGGTATGTTTCCTCCAAATAAATTGTTTCAATAAGTTTGAATTGGAAACCAATTATTTTCTCTAAATGATTGAAATTTATTACAAAATGAAAGAGAACGACTTCAGAAAGGAATTAATAGTATAATATGAAGTTAAATCATAATCCGGGAAATCAATATCTCCAGAGAAAGAAACGGAATGCAAAATGTCGATTCTCAATACGCCGTGATTCATTGGCGTTTTCTATGAATTATATTATTTGATTTTTAACAAGATTTTTTTAAGTTGTATCTTTTTAATTTAAAAATATTGTTCTCGATTAATATATAAACTTTATAACTGAAATCATTACGCAGGCTCACAAAAACAAGTTATTGATCTACAGTTGAGACCATATATTACTCTTATGTATTTTGACCAGAGATTAATCTCTATTTTGATTCACTGAACACGAATCTGGAATATAAATTATAGTAGGATTACTCTTATTCCAATTTTCTCTTTACTCCCCCTTATTTCGCGCATGAGCTTCTTCAAATATTCAAACATTTAACACTTATGCGAGAAAACGCATTGCAAAACTTATTTTGGAGGCAAAAGATGTAGACGGAGCTAAATTATAGTACCTGTAAGAAACGTACGAAGTCTACGAAACAAACGAAAAATATTTATAATAAGAGCTAACGCATTAAAACGAATTTTTCTGAATTAAAATATTTATAAATCCACTAGAATGTATTAAATCGATGAACTTCGAATTAGGTTGTGACATTCGAAATGTCAAGAAACCGAATTGTAAACGTAATTTCTGAATTCGATCTTATTATTTTTCGTTTGTTGGGATTACGAAGGTAACAACGTCGAAAGAAAAATTTTAATAAAGGAATTCACTGGAATTCACAGATTTCAATCCCTTTCAATCCCTTTCGTTTGTTTACGAACGCCATTTATCGAAGAACGTCTTCGGGAATTACAGAAGAAATCCTTTAAATCGAATTATAACGAAAACGAATTTGTGTATTTAAATTCTGGTAAAGAAAATGTATTAGAAAACTGGTTCCATATTTGTTTTCGCTTTTTCCAATATATATTTAGAGAAATACATAACTTCAGGAATCATTGGTGGATTGATCACGAATTATAGCACAATCTGTAATAATGAAACATAATCTAATCGCAATATTTCATAAGAAATAGCATGTAACAGCATTATATGTTGTTCCAATAAACCAGAAAGTATACGAAATAGATATTTTGCATTCTGTGTCTTTCTAGTGGCGTATTGATTAATCGAGATTCTTATTCGAGTATTTCATATGACCTACTGTTATTCCAGAATTGAATTAATTCGATCTTATACGGTACCGTATTTAACGCATTACAAAAATTGATTTATTGCGGTTTAAAATATCTTTAAATTCTGTCAATTTAATCGAAGAATTAATTAAATCGTTTTCCGTATTTCATAATTTTCGAAGAAATGTTCTGTTTTAGAGTTTTGAGTTCAAATCATTCGACAATCCAAAGTAATCATTTCTTTGAGGTTATATGCGTTTATGTATTGCGTAGATCGCGTATAATTATCGAATACATTAGCATTCGTAACCGAAAGAGCGGGAAAGAAACACTTATTTCGTACTAAATCGTACACAGATTTTTCGTATACTTTTTGATTTGTTGGGATCTAAATGTACCAATGTTACATATATGTTATATTACCGTTATATTACACTGACTGGGGAATAACACTGAACGCGTTACCGATAACATATAGCCCAGCTAGCATGAAGTTACAAAAACGTTAACATATTGTTAACCTCAAAAGTTACGTGTTAACTTTTAAGATATCCTAAAAGTAAATGAAAAGGTTAGTATTTTGGTCTCGAAATCTTGTCGAATGCACCAAGAACAGTTATCCTCTAAGTTTCCAAATTGCTAACTGTTATGATATTGATTGAATAACGTTTTTGGTAACTATTTGACTACAAATTTGATAACTATTTGTGAGACCGTTTTGTAATGAATATAATAACGTTTTGTTAACGTTTAGATGAACTTAGAGTTAAAGTTAAAGTACAGTAGTCTCTGTCCTATTTTAATATTTGGTTTTAAGAAAACGTGCCCCCACTAAAGACGCATTTTGCTCTTCCCCTGCATTTTCGCGCATGCGCATGCTGTGTTATACGCACTTTTGTAGGCTTTGCTATTGTTGGAGATACATTTGAGGTTCCGTAACTTTACCGCGATGTATATATGTATATACATGCATGTGCACAAAGCCATCTATGTGTATATGTAAACACACGCATATTCCGCATGCACTTCGGTGGGGAGATAGAAACAAGGGGAAAGTTAGAATAGGGCAGCAAATTCCAGTTAGAATAGGACAGCGATTAGAATTGGACAGGTTAGATTAGGACAGAGACTACTGTATACAGTTTCAACAGGTAGGTTAACTGTAAGTTAACTTTTACGCGTTACAAAGAGATGACATAATGTTACCATTTTCCAGGTAATATATCCCAACTTGCACACTTGAGCATTCGTCAACAGAAAGTTATCCAGACATAACAAATGTTAACAAATGTTAAAATTCCGATAACTTTTAGGTGTGCCTTTGTTAAGAATATTCGACAAATCTTGGCTAATGCACCCAAAATTTACATTTGTTAATATTTGTTATGTTTGGATAACTTTTTGTTGACGAATGCTCAAGCCCGCTAAACAATATTCCGTTACAGCAACATCTTTGAAACGTCGCATTATAGCCATGCGACCAAACTTGTTTCATTGCAAAAACATTTTTGGGACGTCCTTGGAACCAGAAATGTCCTGGCACATTTACGGTTTTTAAATAACGTTTCATTCGTAACGTACCTGCGACGTTTGAAAACTATACATCCAACGTTGTAAAAACGTTACATTAAACGGTCATAAATAAAAATTATAAGAAATTCGACGAATTATTTTATTCAATTCGAATTTTATTATTATTTATGTATCGTTAGATATGTTATGAAAGAATGTAGTTTTATAATTTTACTCGCAAATAAATCTATGAATCTAAGAAAAATCCGTCCCGACCGAGGATCGAACCCGGGTCTACCGGTTACAACGCTGACGTCTTAACCACTACGCTACGCTCGCATTACCATGCGAACGAGAGCTCTTATACTCAATCGTAGAAGGCTTCTTGATAAATGCGGGTTTAGTTTAAACAAGATATGTTTAATTAATTTTGTCATTTCTATATTGGGAATAATAATATTTTAATATTATTTGACTATTTTGTAGTAATTTATTGTAATTTAAATAAATATTTTCAAGATATCCGTATAATATTTTTTTTAAACGAAATGGATTAATAGACACTGTTTAAAAAATGTAAAGTTAATTGACACACGTATATTTTACAAATGCACTACTTGGAAATAAGTTATGAAATTACGCGGATATTAAAATTAACACAAGTGAACCACTTTTTAAATTATGAATTAAATTTAATACAATTTACATTAAAAATAATAAGGTGCGAGTTATTTTTCTGGACAAGTGACGGAAATTTACAAATTTTGTACATAAATATATTAAAAGCGAACGAGTTTTTTAAAATAAATACACTGTATATATAAAATGCATATTCTCTAAATATTACAAAACCCGTTTCAATTTCAAATGTGAAGTATAACAATAGTTAAATTTCACTTCATTGCAGTCTCAGCCTCAAATTACTCTATATTTTAAATTAATTTTTGTAGTAATATTACAAAAAAAATATTGAATTTAATGGACATCAATGTATTTAAGTTACACACGTATAAGAAATAAAAAGAACAAAATTAATAATAGCAAATAATATTATGCACCAGAAAAAAGAATAACTATAAGAAGAAAAAAATTGCATGTAAATCATGCTAATATACGAAAATAAATGCTGCATTCGAAAGCTTCCGAATCTTGATGGCGAAGTCTGAGATGGAACTGGCCGAAACGATAGAAGATATGCAACAAATCATGTCTACGAAACGTTGCATTCGTAACATTACATGAATGTTACGTTAGTAACCTGAATGCGACGTTTTAAATTTCCTTGGTGATTTTGTGACGTTGCAGAAACGATTCCATAAAACGTTTTTAAAACTGTTATAAAGTGACATTCTGGTAATGTTACGCATTAGCTTTGTGTATTTAGATATTGTGCAACGTCGTGTAAACGGCATTAAGAAGTTGTTACGAAACGTTACGTTTTTGCCATAAATGGGATAACATGTAACGTTTCATTTACGTTACATGTTTAGCGGGAGTGTGCTGGCTGAGATCCTTCCCAGATTTTCGAAGGCTTCTGTGCGTACGGGACCATCAAACTGATGTTTTGATGATCTAGACTAATGGAACGGCGCCTACAGAAGACTTCCCTGATGGATTCTCTGGACGAGGCTAGAATTACCCCAATTGACGTCGGGAGGACGTCCAAGATTTCCAGGCTACGGGCGGTCTGCTGCATGTCCACTGGACGTTCAGGAAATATGCGCGCCGTCCGGAGTCGGTCACCTGGACGTCATGCATAATCGCATCCAGAGCCCGTCCAGCCTGGTCCACAGCTCGTCCAGTCTCGTCCAGAGTTCATCCGGAAGACCTCCAGGCCGGTCCAGAGTTCGTCCAGGCCGATCCAGAGCGCGTCAGGAGGACGTCCAGGTTGGTCCAGAGTTCGTCAGGATGACGTCGACGCCAGTCCTTAGCTCGTCCAGGCCGGTCAAGAGATCGTCAGGAGGACGTCCAGGCCGGTCTAGAGCGCATCAGGAGGACGTCCAGACCAGTCCAGATTTCGTCCAGGCCAGTCCAGAGCGCGTCAGGAGGACGTCCAGACCAGTCCACAGTTCGTTCACGCCGGTCCAGAGCTCGTCAGGAGGACGTCCAGGTTGGTCCAGAGTTCGTCAGGATGACGTCAAGGCCGGTCCAGAGCTCGTCCAAGCCGGTCCAAATTTCGAACTCTGGACTGGTCTGGACGTCCTCCTGACGCGCTCTGGACTGGTCTGGACGCGCTATGGACCGGCCTGGACGAACTCTGGACTGGCCTGGACGAACTCTTTACTGGTCTGGACGTCCTCCTGACGCGCTCTGGACGTCCTGGGGACCGGCTCTTCACGTGCGTTGGACGTCACGCTCCGTCCAAAAGTTACCCCAATAGACGTCCCGCTAAACAATATTCCGTTACAGCAACATCTTTGAAACGTCGCATTATAGCCATGCGACCAAACTTGTTTCATTGCAAAAACATTTTTGGGACGTCCTTGGAACCAGAAATGTCCTGGCACATTTACGGTTTTTAAATAACGTTTCATTCGTAACGTACCTGCGACGTTTGAAAACTATACATCCAACGTTGTAAAAACGTTACATTAAACGGTCATAAATAAAAATTATAAGAAATTCGACGAATTATTTTATTCAATTCGAATTTTATTATTATTTATGTATCGTTAGATATGTTATGAAAGAATGTAGTTTTATAATTTTACTCGCAAATAAATCTATGAATCTAAGAAAAATCCGTCCCGACCGAGGATCGAACCCGGGTCTACCGGTTACAACGCTGACGTCTTAACCACTACGCTACGCTCGCATTACCATGCGAACGAGAGCTCTTATACTCAATCGTAGAAGGCTTCTTGATAAATGCGGGTTTAGTTTAAACAAGATATGTTTAATTAATTTTGTCATTTCTATATTGGGAATAATAATATTTTAATATTATTTGACTATTTTGTAGTAATTTATTGTAATTTAAATAAATATTTTCAAGATATCCGTATAATATTTTTTTTAAACGAAATGGATTAATAGACACTGTTTAAAAAATGTAAAGTTAATTGACACACGTATATTTTACAAATGCACTACTTGGAAATAAGTTATGAAATTACGCGGATATTAAAATTAACACAAGTGAACCACTTTTTAAATTATGAATTAAATTTAATACAATTTACATTAAAAATAATAAGGTGCGAGTTATTTTTCTGGACAAGTGACGGAAATTTACAAATTTTGTACATAAATATATTAAAAGCGAACGAGTTTTTTAAAATAAATACACTGTATATATAAAATGCATATTCTCTAAATATTACAAAACCCGTTTCAATTTCAAATGTGAAGTATAACAATAGTTAAATTTCACTTCATTGCAGTCTCAGCCTCAAATTACTCTATATTTTAAATTAATTTTTGTAGTAATATTACAAAAAAAATATTGAATTTAATGGACATCAATGTATTTAAGTTACACACGTATAAGAAATAAAAAGAACAAAATTAATAATAGCAAATAATATTATGCACCAGAAAAAAGAATAACTATAAGAAGAAAAAAATTGCATGTAAATCATGCTAATATACGAAAATAAATGCTGCATTCGAAAGCTTCCGAATCTTGATGGCGAAGTCTGAGATGGAACTGGCCGAAACGATAGAAGATATGCAACAAATCATGTCTACGAAACGTTGCATTCGTAACATTACATGAATGTTACGTTAGTAACCTGAATGCGACGTTTTAAATTTCCTTGGTGATTTTGTGACGTTGCAGAAACGATTCCATAAAACGTTTTTAAAACTGTTATAAAGTGACATTCTGGTAATGTTACGCATTAGCTTTGTGTATTTAGATATTGTGCAACGTCGTGTAAACGGCATTAAGAAGTTGTTACGAAACGTTACGTTTTTGCCATAAATGGGATAACATGTAACGTTTCATTTACGTTACATGTTTAGCGGGAGTGTGCTGGCTGAGATCCTTCCCAGATTTTCGAAGGCTTCTGTGCGTACGGGACCATCAAACTGATGTTTTGATGATCTAGACTAATGGAACGGCGCCTACAGAAGACTTCCCTGATGGATTCTCTGGACGAGGCTAGAATTACCCCAATTGACGTCGGGAGGACGTCCAAGATTTCCAGGCTACGGGCGGTCTGCTGCATGTCCACTGGACGTTCAGGAAATATGCGCGCCGTCCGGAGTCGGTCACCTGGACGTCATGCATAATCGCATCCAGAGCCCGTCCAGCCTGGTCCACAGCTCGTCCAGTCTCGTCCAGAGTTCATCCGGAAGACCTCCAGGCCGGTCCAGAGTTCGTCCAGGCCGATCCAGAGCGCGTCAGGAGGACGTCCAGGTTGGTCCAGAGTTCGTCAGGATGACGTCGACGCCAGTCCTTAGCTCGTCCAGGCCGGTCAAGAGATCGTCAGGAGGACGTCCAGGCCGGTCTAGAGCGCATCAGGAGGACGTCCAGACCAGTCCAGATTTCGTCCAGGCCAGTCCAGAGCGCGTCAGGAGGACGTCCAGACCAGTCCAGAGTTCGTCCAGGCCGGTGCAGAGCTCGTCAGGAGGACGTCCAGGTTGGTCCAGAGTTCGTCAGGATGACGTCAAGGCCGGTCCAGAGCTCGTCCAAGCCGGTCCAAATTTCGAACTCTGGACTGGTCTGGACGTCCTCCTGACGCGCTCTGGACTGGTCTGGACGCGCTATGGACCGGCCTGGACGAACTCTGGACTGGCCTGGACGAACTCTTTACTGGTCTGGACGTCCTCCTGACGCGCTCTGGACGTCCTGGGGACCGGCTCTTCACGTGCGTTGGACGTCACGCTCCGTCCAAAAGTTACCCCAATAGACGTCCCGCTAAACAATATTCCGTTACAGCAACATCTTTGAAACGTCGCATTATAGCCATGCGACCAAACTTGTTTCATTGCAAAAACATTTTTGGGACGTCCTTGGAACCAGAAATGTCCTGCCACATTTACGGTTTTTAAATAACGTTTCATTCGTAACGTACCTGCGACGTTTGAAAACTATACATCCAACGTTGTAAAAACGTTACATTAAACGGTCATAAATAAAAATTATAAGAAATTCGACGAATTATTTTATTCAATTCGAATTTTATTATTATTTATGTATCGTTAGATATGTTATGAAAGAATGTAGTTTTATAATTTTACTCGCAAATAAATCTATGAATCTAAGAAAAATCCGTCCCGACCGAGGATCGAACCCGGGTCTACCGGTTACAACGCTGACGTCTTAACCACTACGCTACGCTCGCATTACCATGCGAACGAGAGCTCTTATACTCAATCGTAGAAGGCTTCTTGATAAATGCGGGTTTAGTTTAAACAAGATATGTTTAATTAATTTTGTCATTTCTATATTGGGAATAATAATATTTTAATATTATTTGACTATTTTGTAGTAATTTATTGTAATTTAAATAAATATTTTTAAGATATCCGTATAATATTTTTTTTAAACGAAATGGATTAATATACAATGTTTAAAAAAATGTAAAGTTAATTGACACACGTATATTTAACAAATGCACTACTTGGAAATAAGTTATGAAATTACGCGGATATTAAAATTAACACAAGTGAACCACTTTTTAAATTATGAATTAAATTTAATACAATTTACATTAAAAATAATAAGGTGCGAGTTATTTTTCTGGACAAGTGACGGAAATTTACAAATTTTGTACATAAATATATTAAAAGCGAACGAGTTTTTTAAAATAAATACACTGTATATATAAAATGCATATTCTCTAAATATTACAAAACCCGTTTCAATTTCAAATGTGAAGTATAACAATAGTTAAATTTCACTTCATTGCAGTCTCAGCCTCAAATTACTCTATATTTTAAATTAATTTTTGTAGTAATATTACAAAAAAAAATTGAATTTAATGGACATCAATGTATTTAAGTTACACACGTATAAGAAATAAATAGAACAAAATTAATAATAGCAAATAATATTATGCACCAGAAAAAAGAATAACTATAAGAAGAAAAAGATTGCATGTAAATCATGCTAATATACGAAAATAAATGCTGCATTCGAAAGCTTCCGAATCTTGATGGCGAAGTCTGAGGTGGAACCGGCCGAAACGATAGAAGATATGCAACAAATCATGTCTACGAAACGTTGCATTCGTAACATTACATGAATGTTACGTTAGTAACCTGAATGCGACGTTTTAAATTTCCTTGGTGATTTTGTGACGTTGCAGAAACGATTCCATAAAACGTTTTTAAAACTGTTATAAAGTGACATTCTGGTAATGTTACGCATTAGCTTTGTGTATTTAGATATTGTGCAACGTCGTGTAAACGGCATCAAGAAGTTGTTACGAAACGTTACGTTTTTGCCATAAATGGGATAACATGTAACGTTTCATTTACGTTACATGTTTAGCGGGGTCCATTTGACGTCCAGAAATCTCGTCCAGCCTCGCCCAGAGAATCCATCAGGGTTGGAAAATCTCTAAAGGATTTATTATCTGGAAAATGGTAAAACTGATAACATTAATAGTGATATAATATAAATGTTATAAATATAAATATTTATCTTGAATATGGTAGGTTGTATGCAGAAATGAGATACAATTACTTCGACCCAGACCTTAAGTCTGGACGAAGTATTGAATTTGGTCACCTCGGGCAAAAAAATTACCCTATAGTTTTTCATCAAATGTCCACGTTTCAGACCCTAAGGAAGCCAAAAAACGAAAAAAAAAATTTGTGTCCGTGATCTTGTACGTACGTACGTCCGTACGTACGTCCCGTTTTTATGTCTCGCGATAACTCGCGAACGGATAACCGTATTGATATAAATTTTTTTTTAAATACGCGTCTTGGCATAACTTAGATCTGATTAGATTTTGGGGCAGATCCACCCGTCCGTTACTAAAAAAAATTAGCCCCAATTAAGTTTCTTTGTAGTTGTTTGCATTTATTTTGAAAAATACAAATTTTATTAAAAAATGTTTCAAACAAAAAAGGTAGAGCATGAAATTCTCTACAAAAAAGGTTGTATGCATTTTCTTCCTAAAGTCAACGATAATGCCATAAAAACTGGTATAAAATGTTTATGACTATTATCTGAAAAAGTATTGAATTTGGTCATCGCGGCAAAAAAATTACCCTATTGTTTTTCATCAAATTTCGACGTTTCGACCCCCTACCCCCCAGGGGTAGTCTTTGCCAGCCCCTCGGGCGCGGTGACCACCTACGGGCGCATAAGTCCTTTTACGCCCTTGATACGAAAATAACTATTTCGATATATCTAAAAGATGTCTTATAGATATCTATAAGATATCCGTCATAGATCTTTTCGACACTTTCAAGATATCTTTGACGAATTATATGTATATATATTGTATATATAATATCATAATAATACAGACAGTAATTAGTAAAACACAGTAAACATGTAATATGCATCGAATAGTCTATTAGAATACAAGTGCATGAAGTAAGTGTTTTGCAACGTTTATTTATCAATACTTCGGCTGGCCTGTTGTCGGGGTCGAAGTTTTGAAAATGCTCATTTTCAATTTTCATAAATATAAGAAACACTATATTGTTGTAACATATCTATCGAAGCCACTTGGACCTAAATATGATTGGACCCCCAAATATCAATATAATTTTATAATATAATTGAAAGCTGTTAGTAAACAAACTAGTCTTAAGGAATAGCCGACTCTCCACTGGGTAGAAGTTTCTGAGCGAGCTAAGCGAGCGAGGCACCACGCCAACGCTAGTTTTTATTGTTGACTTTGTGATGCACACTTTGCTATGTATGTCTGTATCACAGTTTATTTATCATTTTCAAGTTAAGTAAAGTCTGTGTCCACTCGATAACATTAAAAAGACTCAATTTCGCTACGTATTTTTGGACAACTTAAAAAATTTATCCTTTTGCTATCGTTTTGAAAAGTACGATTAGGCAACAAAGGAATGGTAACTTTACTATTACAGATGATAACAAATTGATAACATTTCATAGTCAGCTTCTCGGTAACGAATTATTGGATAACTTAAGAAAACATGTCTTTTAACTGACGTAACGAAGGCGGCAAATAGACATCATTAATATTATAACAATTTGGTAACTTTATAGGGATAACAATTCCCTAGGTTAACTTTCTCATGAATATTTTTATGATGTTTATCCAGCAACTTAAAAGAGTTATCTTTTTGTTAGAAAAGTGTAAGTTATATCAATTCGATATCTTTTCAACATTTATTTGTACTATACAAATGTATAACATGTAAGAGGCAACTTTTTGAAGTACAAATTGTCAAATAGGCTAGTTGGGAGGTTATATTACAGGTTATATAACCACAATTTTCGGTGTTTACTGAGTACAAATTGAAAGTTTTTAAACCAAATCTGTTTTTTTATCATGCATCAGAATAATTAAGAAAGACCATAGGTTATCAACGCGAATGAAATATTCAAATATACGATTATAAACTCGAATTTCAAACAACAAAGTATAACCCTATAAATTACATGAAAATTGAATTTCCCTAAAATCTGTCTTTTGTTATTGTCCCAATTGTTGCCTCGACTTTGAAACTTTCCATTCTTAAAATGAAAATTATCTAACAGTTTCCGAAATTAGTAAAATCTCCAGTCTAATCATAGTTGCCTTTAATTCGTAATATACACGTAATCTGCGATATCGATTTGTGGAATTTGTATAATATTTCCTAACGTTTCTCGTTTATCATATCTTTTCAACTTTCACTTTTGTTTTTCTATAAGATATTGTCCCTGAACACGACGGAACGGATAGAATGTGAGCGTGACAGACTGCATAGCTCTCTCCTCTTTCATCTTATGGTGATAAAAAAGAAGAGAAGTAGTCTTATGTTCACGATTTGCGCTCCCGTTCTCATTGCCTTGCGCTCAGGCCGTCAGTTCATCTGCAGTCGTGTCATATCCTCCATAAATTTACCATTTTCAAATCCTTGCATAATATTTAAACAATGTCCACATTGGGAAAAGTTTTTGTTTACGGTGGCAAAGGTGCTTTGGGTTCGGCTTGTGTCAATCAATTTAAGTCAAAGAACTGGTGGGTCGGTTCTATTGATTTAAATCAAAACGAAGCAGCAGATGCCAACATTATTGTGCAAGGTAAATGGAGCTGGGAGGAACAGGAGCAAACTATCTTATCGGAGGTAGCCAAAATATTAGGAAACGACAAGATCGATGGACTAATTTGTGTCGCTGGTGGTTGGGCGGGTGGAAACGCAGCTCACAATGATTTTGTGAAAAACAGTGATTTAATGTGGAAACAAAGTGTATGGAGTTCGGTCATATCTTCAAAAATTGCTGCGGCTCATCTAAAGGAAGGAGGTTTCCTTACTCTGACAGGTGCTAAAGCTGCGTTGGAAGGAACTCCAGGGATGATCGGATATGGAATGGCGAAAGCTGCAGTTCATCAATTAACGAAATCATTGGCATGCGAAGGTAGCGGTCTTCCAGAAAAGGCAATGGTTGCTAGTATATTACCAGTGACGTTGGACACCCCAATGAATCGTAAATGGATGCCAAAAGCCGACACCTCTACCTGGACACCCCTCGAGTATATTTCAGAGCTCTTCTGGAAATGGTCTCAAAACGAAGGTAGACCTAAGAGTGGAAGTCTTTTGCAGCTTATCACAAAAGATAATAAGACTTCGGTAACGTCTGATTAATTTCATGATTGACCAAAGAATTAGGAAATCCAACGATACGAAAGTTTATGAAAGTCTGCATTTAAATATCTGTGCCAATGTAATCACGAAGCTAATATATTTGTTGACAATAATTAGTTATAAATACTGAGTATTTGTGATCATTGCATTCCACCTGAAAACTGGACCAATATTAAATAAATAATATATTTAAAATATGCAACATATATGTATACTTTATTTATATAATCCTTTCCTTCTGCGTGTTGTTAATTTATTTGATTGCGTAATATCTGTGGTAATAAGGAAAATGGGTCCTTATGTGATTTTAAGTTATTTAACTTAAATCGATAAAATATTAATTGCATGAATTAATAAATTACAGTATTGGTTTTAGGATAGCATATTAGTAGTAAACAATACCCTATATTATTATTATGAAATATTTTCCTTCTGTAATAAAATACAAAGACCTTAAATCATTTCAATCTGGAAAAAGTCCATGTGACTTATTCAGTTTTTTCCAAAACGATGGTATGAAAATGTTCTTATAGTGATTTAAACTGCAGTAAATGTCTTATAAACGTGAAATATTTGTTCTAAAATATTTTTTTCACAAAAACGCAATACAGTAGGATCTCTCTTATACGAAACTCTCTTATTCTAATCGTTCTCCCACAAGTCTTCTCCCACTATCGCACGAAAAGTCAACGAATCACAAGCTCGCAAGCAAAGTAAGTGGGGGTAAGGGGAAAATTAGAATAAGAGAGGTCGGTGCCATCTTGAAAAACTTTACTAATTAGAATAAGAGAGGTCCTACTGAACTGTACCCAAGTTTTAAGAAAAATCATTGATGTAAAAAAGTGGTTCACTTCACTCGCAAGGTTGGAGATTCGGTGGATGAAAATTTAAAAAATACTGATCCGGATTTGATTACATCTGACATCGAAAAACAAATAGAAAATATCAGTAATACAACTAAAGCAACTACAACAAAGAATAGAAATAAAATTGAAATAGAAAGAAAGATTGTTAAAAGAAAAACAAAAAATCAGTACTTCGAAAGGAAAAGAAAACTATCACAAAAGTCAACTGCTTCAGCTGGCGATCTCGAACACGTACAAGAACAGAAAACAAGAAACACAATTTTTTACGTGAATGTTAATAAGATTATACAATCTTGATTCTGTCACTCGACGAAGTTATATTATTTTAAAGAGTTGATCGATGCAGTCAGGGAGTTAAAAAAATAACTAACTCAGTTATTTAACGTTTCGACAAAGTACGTTGTCCTCATCAGAATGTTAAAACATTTTGTTTACATTTTTTGTAAGAAGTCAAATGTTGATAAATAAATAAATAATTAATAAATACTTCTTAACTTCTTACATAAAATGTAAACAAAATGTTTTAACATTCTGATGAGGACAACGTACGTTGTCAGAACGTTAAATAACTGAGTTAGTTATTTTTTCAACACCTTGACTCGAAGCATCGATCAACTCTTTAAAATAATTAATAAGATTATGTTCATTGTATTATTTATTTATTTGAATTTGAAAAGCTTTTGATTTTTGTTTAAATATTAACGTGTTACTATTTTTTTATTTATAAATTGTATAATAAACATAAATTATGTTAAACAATAATATGTTGCTAAATAATGTTATAAGTTTAAGTGAAAAAAAATTGTATTTTTATATGCTAGTCTTTACATATAAAATAGAAAAATGTCTATTTTGTTACAACAATCATAAGTATTTATTTCATTTATTATGTGTATTTATTGGCTTATTTATTTAGCTGAAATATATAAAAATAACAATTGCTCCAATTTATTTAGTTATTTATATACGTTTATTATTATTTAATGGGCTGTAGTTTTTTTTGTGGACTTATGCACTTTTTAAAAAATCGTGATTTAAATGATGGACTTATGTCCTTTTTCAAGTCAAGTTTTTTAATCACAAAATCGAATTTTTTCAATCAATGCCTATTGAAATACAAGTATTTGACTTCCCTACATCTAAAAACACAGTTATCTCAATTTTAGAAAAAAATGGACATACAGTAGGACCTCTCTTATTCTAATTAGTAAAGTTTTTCAAGATGGCGTCGACCTCTCTTATTCTAATTTTCCCCTTACCCCCACTTACTTTGCTTGCGAGCTTGTGATTCGTGGACAATATTTTTCGTTTACTTTTCGTGTGATAGTGGGAGAAGACTTGTGGGGGAACGATTAGAATAAGAGAGGCTGGACAATTAGAATAAGAGAGGTCCTACTGTATTCCCTTTTTCCTTCCCGGTAAACATGTCGTCACAGCGACGTTTATGTAACGTTACATTTAGGTTGAATGTCCTACTTCAAAAACGTGTCGGATGCGACATTATTTTTTAAAATTTTCAATTTAGAGCAGAGAAATATGAAACAAGTAAATTATTGTAATCTTACATTTTAGACAATTATATATACTGGAAAGTGGACGTAGAGTAATTTCATTTTTTCTTATTTATAACCTCTAAATTGACAATTTAAAAAAATAACGTCACATCTGAAACGTTTTTGATGTAGAACATTCACTCTAAATGTAACGTTACATAAACGTCGCTGTGACAACATGTTTACTGGGTTACTGCCACAGATATAAGTTAATGGAAATTACTTTTCAGTGCTAAAAGTTACAAAACTAATAAAACTTTTAAGAAATATATAATTTTTGTATAAAATTATATAAAATATTTTTTGCTCCGTTTCATTCCGAAGAATTTTTTGAGATGAATTAGAATTTAAAACCCAACTGTAAACAAATTGTACAGCAGGACCTCTCTTATTCTAATTGCTTTTCTTATTCTAATTGTCCAGCCTCTCTTATTCTAATCGTTCCCCCACAAGTCTTCTCCCACTATCACACGAAAAGTAAACGAAAAATATTGTCCACGAATCACAAGCTCGCAAGCAAAGTAAGTGGGGGTAAGGGGAAAATTAGAATAAGAGAGGTCGGCGCCATCTTGAAAAACTTTACTAATTAGAATAAGAGAGGTCCTACTGTAAGTTAATGGAAATTACTTTCCAATGCTAAAAGTTACAAAACTAATAAAACTTTTACGAAATATAAAATTTTTGTACTTAAACAAAATTATATAAAATATTTTTTGCTCCGATTCATTCCGAAGAATTTTTTTAGATGAATTAGAATTTAAAAACCAGCTGTAAACAAATTGTACAGTAGGACCTCTCTTATTCTAATTGCCTTTCTTATTCTAATCGTTCCCCACAAGTCTTCTCCCACTATCACACGAAAAGTGAACGAAAAATATTGTCCACGAATCACAAGCTCGCAAGCAAAGTAAGTGGGGGTAAGGGTAAAATTAAAATTAGAGAGGTCGGCGACATCTTGAAAAACTTTACCAATTAGAATAAGAGAGGTCCTGCTGCAGTTTTAAAAAACTGAAAAATCGAATCTAGGTTATGTATATCAATATGCGCTTGAATTTTAACAATAAACCCAATTTCAGGTACAGTAGAACCTCTCTTATTCTAATTAATAAAGTTTTTCAAGACGGCGCCGACCTCTCTTATTCTAATTTTCCCCTTACCCCCACTTACTTTGCTTGCGAGCTTGTGATTCGTGGACAATATTTTTCGTTGACTTTTCGTGTGATAGTGGGAGAAGACTTGTGGGGGAACAATTAGAATAAGGGAGGCTGGACAATTAGAATAAGAGAGGTCCTACTGTACTTTGCTTGCGAGCTTGTGATTTGTAGATAATATTTTTCGTTGACTTTTCTTGTGATAGTGGGGGAATGATTAGAATAAGAGAGGCTGGACAATTAGAATAAGAAAGGCAATTAGAATAAGAGAGGTCCTACTGTATGTACCGAAATCTCCAGTCGAGATGGAAACAAGATCGAATAAATTTGAATACACCTTAGAAGACGTATAAAACGTCTAAAAAAATGTAAAAAAAGAACAGTAACGATTTCAATTCCTTAAATATTTTAACCCTTTAACGATCGAAACCACTTTTGACGTCAAACCTTCATAATTGGAATATTTTCGGTTTCCAAATACCTAACACCTACAAATTTATCCTACTTTGTGAAAACAATTTATATTGCAATAAAAAATTAACATTTTTTTAAATTATTACACTAATTAAAAAAAAATTTTGTGGCAAGATTTACAAAAAAACCAGAAAATCAAAAATTGAATAAAGTTAAGCAAATGAAAATGACTACTCGGGGGTTTATGGGGTCGCTGATTACGAATCTGCAGTTTATTTTTCAAAATTCAAAATGGCGGATCCAATATGGCGGACAACTTTTTTCAAATTGGTCGGACTCGTTTGAAACATTTTACTCGGGGGTTTTTGGGGCCGCTGATTACGAATCTGGAATCAGTTTTTCAAAATTCAAAATGGCGGACAAATTTTTCAAACTTGTCGGATTCGTTTGAAACTCTAATCTGACCAATTTGAAAAAATTAGTCCGCCATTTTGAATTTTGAAAAACTGATATCAGATTCGTAATCAGCGACCGCAAAAACCCCCAAGTATGTAAAATGTTTCAAATGAATCCGACTGTTCTAAAAAAGTCGGGCGTTAATGGGTAAAGATAAAAGGGTTATGTTTGTCTATAATTCCCATAAACTCCTTTTTTTTCGTAAAATCGCATTTATTTACTTTGTGACACTCTTGTACGAGGTTGAAGACAAAATCTTCGTAAGAAATTTTGTTAAAAGATAGAAATAAATAACAGTAAAAAGACTACGAAACGATTTACAAAACTTTATTTACAGAAGTTTATCAAAAACAATACCTAAAGCTTAATAAACTTAATTATTTGCGGCAACAGCTACCGTTTCATTTTCATTACTTTCTTTCATTGGCATCCACGTTGTTTCGTTGAACTTTTTGGCTCGTTCCTCCAAAATGCCGTACGCAAAGTGATTAAGAATTAACCCTTGTGGTAGCGCGAGTCCTTGAAATCGATAAAGATTATCGCTTTCCTCGGATGGCAATTTATGAACGGCAGATACTGTGCATCGACCGATTAAACCAGTGTGACCGATCATAGGTCCTTTACTAATGTCGATGTGATCTCCTATCCGATACAATGTTACTTTTCCGTTGCCGCTTTCAGCGATGTTTGGAATTTGTTTAGTTTTGAATGGATTATCTTCAAATATCTCCAATGCGATATCTTCCGTCACCACCAACCTTTCGACAGGTGTATTTGTATAAGTTATCTTGGCAAATTCTGCCGATAGAGCTCGCAATTCAGCATCTGTCGGTTTCCAATCTTTATAATCGAAGAAAACGTCGCATACGAAACTTCCTGCTTTTATAATTGCGGGTGGAAAACTGTGCATGTGTACTTCGTACGAATCTTTAAACGCCGATTCAGCTACAGCGCCAAGAATTAACGAACATGTACGCCAAAAAGCGACGTTTACTTCGTAAACTTCTGGCATCATCATTGATATGAGTTTTAATTCACAATCGTTGTGAAGTGGTCTGTGCATATCCCAAGGTACGCCGTCGACTACTGCTATCGAGGAAGTGTTGGCGACACCTTCAGATATATGCATTGCACAGTCGTACGGTGTTGAAAGATCCTTGTTCATACCTAAAATAGCTTCGGAGGTCGGTGATACATATCTTACTTTGATCTTTTCGATTCGACCGACAGAAGTACGCTGTCTTCTTTGTTCGATTGTAAATAAATCATTTTTCTTCTCCTTTGCTTGTGCTTTTTGCGATGAAGTCATACATCGTGATGACAACTGGATAGGAATTCGTGGCCCTGTTAGTAAACATCTGAAACTGCAAATTTTTACATTAAGTTTTAATAATTAAACAAATATGTATTAAAGATAAACTGAAGTCTAAAGAATAGTCAAAATGACATGTAGTGAATATAAACACTTTGCGAAAACAATTATGATCGTGCAATTGTCCTGCGAAGATCAGAGTCTCTTATAAAACTTTTAGTATAAAAAAGTTAGATTGTTGGTATAGTATAAACACTTATTTTAAAGAAAGTAAAATTGATTATCTTTACCGTTGAATCATTTTCGAGGTTAACTAAACGTATCCGAGGATGTACAATTATGTACTAGATACAAGTTTAATTATCACTGGCACCGCACAGAGAAAATAAAAACAATTTGTCGATTTTTACTTTAATTACTTTAATAAATACACCTTAATTCCTTCTAAATTCACGTGTATTATGTCGAGATTATTGCCGACATTTATCGACATTTGGAAATTGGAATATTATTTGCACAAACTAGAAAATTAAAAAATTATCTGTGTACCGACAGAGTACAACGTACCTTCCGTCGATATGTTACCGTTGATTGGTAAACTATATTACCGACGATCGATACACATGTACAATGCGGGTTAAATTGCAAACATTTGCGCGGGCTCACATCCACGTAAGTAAACACATAAAAGGTTGTGTATATTTTTCTGTGCTGCATTGCAACGTATTTCAAACTTGTACCAGGTGTTGGAAATTTCTCGAAGATTTAACCCATTAAGTCCCAAATGTAGTCAATTTTCAATGAATTTTCTTCTATTTTTTTTTTCATGCTGCAAGTAGGGTACCATTTACGACCCACCCCACTATTTCTCTGTAGTGCTGATGTAATTGTGTTGTTGTTCGGCGTAATGTTATTATTTTTGAATGCCGCAGTTATTGACTTTCACTCGAAGTAATTGGAAATGCTATTGTATACAAATTGTCAACACAGTGTACAAAACGAGATTTGAGAAACTTTTCTTCAGTATTTGGAAAGTGCTTGAAATTAAAGTGAAACAAGTGTTAACAGTGAGTGTAGTACGTATATCTTAAGTATTTTCGATATATTTTTATATTCAATACTAATTTTTACCGGTATATGTACAAATCAAAATCTTTTTACGTCGCATATAAGATCCCATTAGTTCCATTTGCGACCCAGTGTCAAGCACCAGACCCACTTAACTTTTTTCATGCAAGTGCATATTTTAGATTTTTATAGTGAAAAATCATCGTTATTAATATGTTAATGTATTCTGAATTATTTTTTTTTTTTAAATTAGACCATGTCTGTCCCGAAAAAAGCTACCAAATAGAAGAAAATTAACTTTGATGCGCTTTTAAATGCAGTCAAACAAATTTTAATTGAAAACTAGTGTTGGCGTGGTGCCTCGCTCGCTTCGCTCGCTCAGAAACTTCGACCCAGTGGAGAGTCGGCTATTCCTTAAGACTCGTTTGTTTACTAACAGCTTTCAATTATATTATAAAATTATATTGATATTTCGGGGTCCAATCATATTTAGGTCCAAGTGGCTTCGATAGATGTGTTACAACAATATAGTGTTTCTTATATTGTATGAAAATTGAAAATGAGCATTTTCAAAACTTCGACCCCGACAACAGGCCAGCCGAAGTATTAATAAATAAAAGTTGAAAAACACTTACTTCATGCACTTGTATTGCAATAGACTATTCGATGCATATTACATGTTTACTGGGTTTTACTAATTACTGTCTGTATTATTATGATATTATATATACAATATATATACATATAATTCGTCAAAGATATCTTGAAAGTGTCGAAAAGATCTATGACGGATATCTTATAGATATCTATAAGACATCTTATAGATATATCGAAATAGTTATTTTCGTATCAAGGGCGTAAAAGAAGTTTGCGCCCGTAGGTGGTCACCGCGCCCGAGGGGCTGGCAAAGACTACCCCTGGGGGGTAGGGGGTCGAAACGTCGAAATTTGATGAAAAACAATAGGGTAATTTTTTTGCCGCGATTACCAAATTCAATACTTTTTCAGACAATAGTCATAAACATTTTAAACCAGTTTTTATGGCATTATCGTTGACTTTAGGAAGAAAATGCATACAACCTTTTTTGTAGAGAATTTTATGCTCTATCTTTTTTGTTTGAAACATTTTTTAATAAAATTTGTATTTTTCAAAATAAATGCAAAAAACTACAAAGAAACTTAATTGGGGCTAATTTTTTTAGTAATGGACGGGTGGATCTGCCCCAAAATCTAATCAGATCTAAGTTATGCCAAGACGCGTATTTTAAAAAAAAAATTTATGTCAATACGCTTATCCGTTCGCGAGTTATCGCGAGACAAAAAAACGGGACGTACGGACGTACGTACGTACAAGATCACGGACACAAATTTTTTTATTGTTGATTTGGATTCCTTAGGGTCTGAAACGTCGACATTTGATGAAAAACTATATGGTAATTTTTTTGCCCGAAGTGACCAAATTCAATACTTTGTCCAGACTTAGTCTGGGTCGAAGTAATAAAGGTTACCGATCTACTGGAAGACCCTTAACGTGCAGGTACTGCGATTCCGATCTCGACGAAGAGGAAGTGTAAAAAATTGAAAAAAAAAAGTTAAAAACATTTTTTGTTGTATCTATTTATTTTTGTCAAAGTATTATTATCATGGAATGAACAAATTTTGATATTTTTGGAAATTATCAGGTGTTTGCTGAGTATTTTTGCATTATTTGTTGGTTTTTCGAAAAATGGTTCATCAAATTTTGTCTGTTGTTTAGATCGACTAAGTTTCTTCTTAATTAGTTGCTATACTACCCTTAGCTTACTTTCAGTACCTATAGTATACAAAAAATGAATCACATAAAAAATTATGCTCGAAGACAGAAAGGTGGGTCGTTTCTGGTGCCTCTCCCCTACAAAAAACAATATTGATACATCATATCCAACGTAAAATTTCATGTTCTTTCAGAATATGGCCACAGAATTTGTCTAAAGTCTATGCTTAAAAAGTTATAAACAAATTTTTGCAAAAAAACGCGTTATTTTTAATTGAAAAAATTTTAGATCTAAAATTTTTATAAGAAACCGGTGGTATCACTGCAAACACAAAAGTAACAGTTATGTAACATCTATGTAACATTTACGTAACAATGTAACCATTACGCAAATATTACATAACTGTTACTTTCCGTGTTTGCAGGGATACGCATCCGATTCCACATAGAAAAGTGTTTTCGAGGCTTAAACTTTAAAACGTATGTATTACAATTTTGAAAATTATTAATGGTAATAAAATTATAAATTAAAAATGGTACGCGTACGCTTAATGTCAAAATTCACGTTTGCAAAACGCTTTGCGTACGCTCCATTTGTAAAGCGAAGCGTGAATTTGGACATTTAAGTGTACGCTTCCATTTATACTAGGGGATGACAGAAAGGATTCACCAAATCAATTTATTGCGATTAACTTGAAAAGTATTAATTTTAGATAAAAATAAGTAATAACTAGAGGTAATAAAAATATCTACAATTTAATTTTTTATTCGATCTCGTAAGCCCAATACTCGCCGAGGTCGATTTTTTTTAGAAACCCGAAATATTTATCGTGTATGAAATAGCCACTTTGTGCTTGTTTCTTTCAATATAACTGTTTTTTTGTTGTTGTTAAAAATACATAGGGAGAATGGGAATGGTAATTGAATTATCTAGTATTTCACTATTTAGCCCCCATGAGCACCAGTTTTTCTTTACCCACATGGAAACAATGTAGTTTGGATGAATATATTCGTCATAGTGCACAGGCGGTTTAATGGGACTCATATAATCAGTATTTCCAAAAATATGATGGATGAAGTAAATTTTTAGCTGCGAGTCATTATGAAGATATCATGAAAACACTCGAGAAGAGTGGCGCAAATGAAAAATATAATTATAATGTACTAAAAATATAATTAAATTAAACATTTTGATATTTTTATGGGTATTAGGTTTATTTAGTTATTCGTGATAACAGTAAAAAAAAATGTTTTTCATCCGTCTTTCCGAAATAGTAATTTAAAGTTCATGCAATCAACGTCAAAAATGATTGCTATTACTTACGCTCAATATTCCGCACGATATGCCTTTTGAAAAATTAGTTAATTTATATCGCTAAATTACGTCGCTTTATTTCCAATAGATATATGAGCAAATCTTAGAAACCTTTAAATTTTGGTCACAAAAGTGCAAGTCTTCCTGGCTTATCATATTCTTGAAATTTGTCTGTGTTATATAGTTTAATACGTACACAGTAGCGCTATGTGCTTCATTTTTTCAGCGATGCTGAAGAGTTTTTAAATAATTTTCGCTAACTGATTCAGAGACATATTTTTCTATTGAAATAATTTGTTTAACTTCCTTATAGTTTTCAGGGTCGCTGATTGTGAATCTGGGTCCAGACATTAGAAATTCAAAATGGTGGATCCAATATGACCTATTTAAATAAAAAGAAAAGCTTCCATCTAACCCGTTAACGCCCAAGACCGCATAAAATGTTTTTCATCTAATTTGTTTTCATACAAAGCGTCACTGAATTTGTTTAGGCATCCATATCTCACTGTTTTTAAGTGTGCTCTTTCTGCATCTGCAATCCATTTTCGATTATAATCAGCCATTTTTCTATTGTGGAAATTGGAATGTGCTTTTGGATCAGGTGGCATAATGACTTATACTAAAAGATTACTACAGGTACGATTGAAAATTCAAAATGGTGGCTTCAAAATGACATGCTCAGATGAAATTTTCTTTGAAAACCTTCGGCCAGCCATATTGTAAAACACGGCTGAATATAATCGAAAGTGGATTGCAGATTCGGAATGAGTACCCTCGAAAAAAGGTAGAAATCATTGAAAAATAGTGTGCTAACATTAAATCTGCAAGCCTCTTAAGGTTTCGAGTTTATGAAAAAGTGATACCTCGTACAATTTGACCAATGCATGACTTTTAAAAACAGCAATAGTGACACGCATATATTCTGCGTGACGATGGAGGTATTAAAAAAATGTGCTCGTGTTGAGTACATTTTTGATCACTCTGAATTTTGGTATTTATAGCTAATTCGACTAGTAAATTTCAGTTGTTTCCTAATTGTAATACTCGTATATAAATCGGAAATTGTACGACATTATAGTTATTTCGTCTGGATTTCTCGAACCGAAGAATGAAAAGTAATGTCGGGTTTAAGGACACCCGAGCACTCTGGGTATTTCAAGAGTTTCATTAAAAACTTGTGGTTAATAATAATTTATTAAAGATAATAATAGTCATTTTCATTTTCTGCAGACAAAAGTATTAAGAAGCTTTTAAAGTATATCGCCAACTCCAAGAAATTTTTGACGTCCAAAGAACTTCTGTTCGTTACAGTGATTGATGCGACTGAAATTCTTTTTACTTTATTTGATTAACAATCTTTTTAATCATTTTAATTTTTTCATCCTGATTCATACACATTTTGGGCAGTCAATGCTTTTCCACAGAAACTTCATGTTGTAGGTCTTTAATAACGCTAGTAAAACTCAATAAAGTAATCGATAATAATTTCTCGGTTTATAGGATCGTTTTGAAAGTTAATTCAAAAACAATTTATGTTTCAACCCTGATTTTGGGCCCTCATCAGAATTTATTCTGGTAACATTATTGTTGCAATTTTTTTTTAGTTGCGAATTAGAACACTCCGGAGAACAGTTTTCAAAAAAATATATATGCGTATTATGTTGGCTGAAACAACGAATCTTTTCATTTTAAATTCTACAAGCAACTCTAAACTGTTTTCGAATTAACTTTCAAAAAGATCCTATAAACCAAGAAATCATTATCGATTACCTTATTACAATTTTAATTGGATCAAGAAGAAAAACCGCAACTAAAAGATAATTTTGCTTACTATAATCATTAAAACACTAAAGAATACCATGATCATATGTTTATCAAGGAATCGTGGTAAGTCGTTACAACCCCCTTGACACGATCCTCTAACTTTCGTTCTTGATTAATGAAAACATTTTTGGCAAATGCTTACATACTATACGAAGAAACTTGGGGTCAAATTATTGTCCGCTTAGGTATAATTAAGTAGAAATTTTAATTTCGATATTTCAAAATATGAAGTATATATTGTTAAATTGGGGTTTCCATAAAACACAACCACAGATGGCGCTGCAAAGATTGTGGCAGTAGGAATTCGAAATCGATTTATTTAATTTATTTTTTATTTATTATTTTATTTAATTGCTTTATCACCAAATTAATCTAATTTTCGACGTACATAAACTAGAGATGATAAGATATTTTGTTTTCTGTATTAAAACTGACATGATAAAAAGATAGATTTAAAATTTTTAAGTGGAGGGTTGAAACCGTTTGGTGTCATTCTTTGTCCCTAAATGTTGTCGATTACATTGTTCGTTTAAAATTATTACTCAAAAAAATGTTTCGATTCGCTCAACGTTTTAATTCTTATATTTAAAATGGCGCATTAAAATCTGATAAAGTAATTGATTTAAATGAAACTGAGTACAATCGGAATTGTCGCTGATGACAAATGCCTTTTCAAGTTCTCTATATTACAATTAACTGATTTAATATATGGCACCAATCAATAAAAACATATTACATTCATTTACATGAAGATAACATCAAATAAGTGCAGCAAAGAAAATAATTACGAAAAATTAATCTGGTTGCAATCGCATTAATATTTCTAGACTTCAGCGTGCAAGTTATTGGCTTCAATATGCAATATGGACATTATCGTACAAAAATGTATGGTTTAAGTTGAGTGTAACTGAAAACAACTTCCATTTGAAAGAATAGAATGACATAATAGACAATACTGCTGTAAATTCAAAGAAAAAAAAAACAACTGAGGAGCCACTGATAAGTGTTATTAAAAGTGTTATGAAATATATATTATGATAAACTTTTCAACAAAATGCCATCATGTATCCAAAACATGGCAGATGGCAAACACTATGTGTCGAGTGATGATTAAATGTATCAATAACTTCTGTGTATACTTGTTTAATAAATTGCTTATGACCAAATTTCTGTTGTTTTATAATCAAATATCATCTGAATTATATCAAATAAATATTAAGAAGTATTCGAATAAATGCATTATATATTTAATACCATTTTTCCACCTATATATCTTTAAGAAGTGATTTATAAATTAAAGAAATCGTTTAATAATTCAAGAAATATTTGTTTTGAATTCCAGAAATAATTCGTTCAAACGGAATGTTTCTTTAAATCATTCTGCATATTTATTTAATGCCAATAAATCAAAATTAACTAAATAAATTTGAGAATTCTTTGAGTTTATAAAGCGTTTTTCTGAGTGGGACAGTGTTCGGCCATCGCGTATATCTAAGCTGTATTTAATAATTTTCTAGAATAACCTTCGGAAGCCCCCATATTGAAAAGTGGTGCAGAAGCCATTTTCTTCAGACATTTGGAAATTTATGTGCTAACAAATGGTTGAGACAGCATGAGGTTTAACGATCGCGACGATGGTGGTCAAGGGGCCTTTGTGGTGAACTTTCAAAGTCATTTAAGGTTAAAGTGATTTCTTGTTAAGAAGGTCATTCGGGAAACGTTTTAGTCATTAATCTTACAATTCTTATGACTTAAAATCTTTAAAAATAACATTAATAATATTTAACAAGTCACGTTTTTGCAGGACAATTTTCGGCAACTTTTTCGATTATAACACTTTCAAGGTATCATGTAAAACATCAAAAACGTGATCCCAATAGTTGAATTTTGAAAACGGGGATTGCACATTTTTACTTTTTCGATTTCAAGGTCAATAACTCTTGTGTAAACTCAACATTTTTCAAAATTTTACACACAGCGATTAAAGTTGCAAAATAAAATATATTCGATTGTAACTTATTATTCAAAGTTTTTTGGGTTACCTGATTATTAATTTGAAGTCAGATTACAAACATTTAAAATGTCGACTAAAAAATGATAAATCACTTTTACGCAATTTGTTACTCGTGACGTTTGCGAGTCGCTGATTCGGAATCTGTCATATTTATGAAAAAGTCATATTTGAAAAATTCCTCCGGTAAAAATGTAAAAAAAAACATTAAAAAATTAAAAAAAAACAACTTTTTTGTTTAAACAAGCACTATTTTTTTCATATAGTGAATTAATGTTTGTTTAGTTCATATGATAGCCATACTCATAAAATGTACAAATAATTGTTGTTTTTTTGTTTCGGACGATTTTCTGGGCTGCTATCCTGCACCATAGTAATGAAGAAATTTTTAAAGTCCTCAATTTGTTTTCCTTATAACAATTGATTTTATGAATAAAATTATATCATTTTTTAAACCTCAATACATGTTTGTGAAACAGTAAAAATGTTAAAATGATGCATCGAATAATTTCTTTGTAAAAAAATCATGAAAAGTACTTTTTTGGGGCTCCTAATGTAGACGGTCCCTTAAAGGGTTAGTTAATATAGACGTGGTTCTATCATTTAATTTGTTTATGATATTAAACAATTGCATGTTTAGATTCTACATACATTAAATTTAATAACACTGTTTAAAAACAAACTTACGGCATGCCAATGGGTTTGACTCTTTCTCCCGTCCTAGCAGATTTGGTAATTGAATACACAACAAACAACATTTTAAAGAAATTATCATTTAAACCACACTTTTTCTACTGATATGTTGATGACATACTCACATAAGGCTCTGAAAATAACATCATGAATAAGTTTAATAACTACCATAAAACAGTTTACTTAAGTTCACCTTCGAAATTGAAACAAATCGAGAAATCAACTATCTTGATGTCAAAATTTTAATTATGCCAGATGGCAGATTAAAACTAGACTGGTTTCTTAAAAAAACATGGTCCGGTAGATACATCCACTACATGCCTAAACATCCAAATTGTTACAATACTGGTATGATTTACGGACTTATAGACAGTGCCGTAAAACTATCTTCACCTGAATTTTTTGATAAAAACCTTAATTTTATTAAAAAGATACTATTAGATAATGGATATCTGTCTGAAATGATCAACCAGTGCATTAAAAAAAGATACAAACAATAGTAACAACAACAATAACAGCAACGATCAAATTATAAAAATAGTAAGTTGTCCGTATATAAAAGGCATAAGTGAAAAAATTGCAAAAATCTTGAAAAATAATACAGTACAACCTCTCTTGTTCGACATGATCGGTGCCAGACGCTCTCTCTCTGACCTCGCTAGTTTGACATTTTTTTATCCACGCCCACTATGACGTCACGCAATCGTGATTGGCTCATTTGTTTTTATGAACATAAGGGTACTGCGCGGCGGAGACAAACATACTAAAAGTACGTATATTTTACTCGAAAGCGATTTTGTAAAATCAAGTGATTATATTTAAATTAAATATTGGAAGATAATAAAAGATGAGCTCTCGGGAAAACGTCGATCCAAATAATTCAGGTAATTCAACAGCCCAACATAACCTAGTTTGGTTACAAAAAAGTTAATTTTCTTTTTACAGGAATAATCGAATTGCATTATTTTAAAGTAAAAATAAATATTTTTTATCAAAACTTAGATTTTATATAAAAGTTCGATTTTAATGTGTAACCTGATGCTTAAGCTTCCTGATGTGTAACCCATATTCCTCAAATCATAAGAACCGACTGTAAATTCTGAACATTACCTTTTGTAGCTGCGATAAGATACAACTGTTAAAATATAGTAGTTCTTCCTCTTCAGCTAACCTTCTAACCTTCTGTTTTCCTATGCATTAATTTCCAGCCTCGTTGCCATACATATAGAAGTTAAGTAGAAGACTAAAACTTAACAACATATGCGGAGGTTATGTCATTCGATTTGACGGGTGAGGTGCAATCGTCCGAGTCCGGCATGGGTGCGTTCGTGTTTGTCGGTAATAAAATGGGCGGGGCGGGGGAGGGAAGAAGTCTCCGCCCACTGTCGAACTAAGGAGGTCCGGCACTGTCGAACTAGGGAGGTTGTCGAATAAGCGAAGTGTCGAACAAGAGAGGTTGTACTGTATCAAGATAGTTTCTACTCCTTTCAACACCAATCTAGCACAGATAAGACCAGAAAAAGACACATTACCGATGGAAAAACAAAGATATGTCGTATACAAAATACCATGTATGCATAAAAAGTCATATATAGGACAAACATACAGACCTCTAGAGCATAAAAAGAATTTTTTTACAACAAACACTGAACAACACACCGGCTAAGAAACGAAACGGGACATGATTTCAATTATTAACAAACCAAGATTCTTGCAACGTAAAGAAATTGGAAGAAACGAAGCAATATCGAAAATTTCTTTATTAACAAAGAAGAAAAGAACACGGTAAATCAAATTTACCCGAAGTTTATAATTCCTTATTGCATTGAACAACTTGAAATTTTGCATAGAAATATAAATTCAAAAGAGTTCGGTACAACACATACACATCAATAAGCCTCTATGTTTCCCAGTTAATATAAATACAAGCGATGTACGCATTCACCTCTGTCTGAAGATGACCCGAATCAAGGGTCGAAACGTAAACAATTAATATATATCCGTCAATTTTACATTATTCTCTTAAAATTAATTCCATTCCTTCCTCTATTATTAAATATATATATTTTTTTTCATATAACCTTAAGTTAATCTTATTGGTTATAATGATTACTGATCGATAAACATAAAAAAACAAATTAAATGATAGAATTATAAACGGTCGTTAAAAATAATAACATGAATACAGACGTGGTTATTTATCAAAAAATAATAAGGCGTTATTCACATCATAAAAGATGTTATCACATCATGAAATAAATATGAATTTGCATTGATATATTTGAATCCACGAAAACAAACAAATTTAAAGGGGTTAAAATTGTCAATAGTTTTTCGATCGCTAGGTGTCCAGGAATAAAAACATGTACATTTCGACAACAATATAATTTCTAACATCAGATTACCACATGATACCAAAAATAATTTGGAAAGCGTGTATTTGTAAAATGCTTGAAATTGCAAAGAATGTGCAAAAAAACGTTGGCCAGTTTAACACTCCGGGACAATCACTTCAAGGACGGTATTTCTGAAACAAAAGAAGTCATCGAAAGCCAGGGACTGTTCGGAAAATCCAGTGCATTTCCGACGGACCTCAATGTCTATTTACAGCACCGTAAAGAACGGTCGAACGTCCGGGAAAACAAGGGACTTTTGGTAAAATCTGGCTTCTCCGCGTTGACCGATTGTTTGAAGGCCGCCGAAAAAGAAAACGTTCTTGGACGTTTTACTGTTTGCGTGCAGTAATAACAGGAACCTGGTCATATCATGCTTTGAACGAAGCCGACGAACCCTGTTAAGGGTCGTGGGTTATTCGCCTCCCTATAGAGCGACCTCCCTCAGGGTACGTGCCCGACTGCAGGGTACCATTCTTCCCTCAAGTAAACCTCGCGTCCCAGGACACGATATTTTCTAGGCCAATTGTCTCCTACTCGACACGACCGACCGGACCTGGGCAGTTACAGACCCCATACCCTCTTCTCCTCATTTCAAACATAGACGTGCACAATTATCATATTTCCATAATAAATTACATAAATACCCAAAACTGCAACGAAACGAAACAATTAGTGACCAAAGGAAAATCGCCGATGTCAAAACAACATTTCTTCCAATCTCGAGGTATGTCTAATTATGATAATACTAATCCTACGATATAAATAAGTCAAATAACATTTGACCAACAGTTCTGAAAATTAGAAGAATTTTCTTGGTATTAAAAATTCTGGTATTTCATCAGCTTACATGGGACTCTTTACAAACAGTTAGTAACATTACATCTTCTTAATCTTGATAATGAAGTTATCTCTCCAGTCTGTAGTGCAACCTTTTCAAGTGTAGTTCAAACCTAGTTTGGTCTTAAAACGAACATCAACTAGTGTAAAGAAGACTAACTATTCACACACATTGGATTTAATTAGTTTTATTTTACCTAAGACCAGTATAAACATTTAAATGATTTAAGTATATTTTAAATAAAGGATGGGAACAAATTATAACTTCATTATCAAAATTATGAGCTTTCATTCGGTCGAATAAGAAAAATAATTTTATATAATTATATCTTCTTATTAAAAGTTTATTTAAAACTTACTAGTTTTTATAAATTTTTTGTTTAGTTTCAATAGCAGCCCAATTCAGTGATAAGGTTACTCGATTACTACAAAATTACACAATAAACTAATTACAAAAGGTAAGAAGATTACAATTCGGTCATATACATCACATTACATATTTTTTTTCACTTATCATTCTTTTATTCCTTTAACAAAAATAATTTTTTCAATATTTCTAGAAAATAAATTCTGAAGAAGACCAAAACATAGGTCGAAACGTAAACAAGATTTTTATTTTATAAAACCATCTATTTAATTATTCTGTTTACCAAAGCAAATTATTACTAAACAACATTTTATCATTTAACCCTTAGAAGCATCGTGGTAAACCACGTTATCACCTCGATTTCCTTAATTTTTGCTCATTTCAATTGCAGTTAACGCATTTAGATCGGTGTTTTTGCTATTTTATGTTACTATAGTGAAATAAGAATGTATAAAAACAGTTATTAAGATATAATTGTTTATTATTTATGATTTATATTATTATTTATATATTGACGCTGTTTTTTAAAATAATTGTTTGAAATTTAGTATAATAGAGTTTTTAGGGTCGCTGATTACGAATCTGACCACAGACTTTAAAAATTCAAAATGGCCGATCGAAGATGGCCGACTAAAATGTAAAAAATTTCTTGATCGGGTTGAAAGTGAGTACACAGGGGTTTTCGTGGTCGCTGATACGAATCAGACTACAGATTTTAAAAATTGTATATGGCTGATCCAAAATGGTGGACCAGAATGTTAAAATTTCATAATTCTCGACTTTAAAATTCACAGGTATTCGTCATTTAGTTCTAAATTGTTGATCGAAAATAAATAAAGTTATTATTGGTTTGCCATCTAATACCAGATTCGTAATCGCAGTGACCCCGAAAACCCCAGGGGTGCCCAGTTTTATATCAATCTAGTAACTTTTCAACATTATGTTCCGTTATTTTGGATCGGCCATAGTAAATTTTTGAAAATCTGTGTAAAGAAAAATGTATGTTTCAAAGGGTTAAGAAAAACAAATACGGAAAAGAAGAATATTATTTATGCGATGTACATTGTACTCTTCTTGAAAATAAAAAATATAATATACAAAAATACAGTACAAATGATACAATGATACAAAACATACTATTTACGACTTCGAGGATATTCGGGCTTGCACGGAAAAAATATATATCCGATGATACAGCCTGCCTATATGAAAATCATACAGGATATAATTCGATCAAAAGTTATGTACCCGTGATGTATGTCAGATATATGTGCTATACATATGACGAATTCCTCGATACTTTTAATATTTAAAAACAAATTTTGTTCTTTAGTGTCCCAAATGCAAAGTTGTTTTTGTTGGTTTGAGAAGTGCAAATAGCAATATTTAAGTACAACTGTTAAGTCATGTAACAATGTAAAGGAATGAATAATATAAAATAAAATAATTAATTTTCTTCCTTTTTTCTATTTGTCAAAGCGGTTTTTTAGCCTTAGTGACCTTTAACAACTTGATAATAGTGACATACACTGAAAAATACATCAAATAAAAAAGAGCCATGCGGTTTGTGGGTTTCCAAATTATATTAATGGTGTGCCAGACAAAAATAAGAGTTTTTTCATAAATATTTTTGTAGTGATTGTTTTTATAATTTCTGTATTTTTGACATGCATTTTTTAGATGATTAATAATTGTTCAGGTACGATTTACGTCCGAACACGTGACATCTTTTATATTAACCCATTAACGACAAAAGATCACTTTTTTCGCTTCGATTTCAATTATATCGTATCAAAATTGAAGTTGAAAAACAATTGAAAGGTAAATATCCTACTAATTTGAAAGTCGCTCTTCAAGATTCCGAGGTTTAAATTGAGTTTCAATCATCAGGAAAACCAATATGGTGCCAATCTTGAAAAGAATTGTCGAAAAATTGGGAAATATTTATTTTTCTCAATTATTTTCAAGCCATTGTAATATTGGGATTCTATTGAAACTATATACAAAGATGGTCAAAATATTTGAATTTTGAGAAAGTGAGTTTTATATCACACATCATTGTAACGATCTTAAACTAGCGTCCTAATTGAATATATTTTGGAAAATGTCCGGACCTCAAAAACTGTGAGCTTTAAAAAAAAAGTGTTAAGAGTGAAAAATTCTTGGAATTCATTGAAAAATGTAGTGGACATTTTTAAGATTTTTTATGATATTCTAAGAAATTTTTGATGTATTAATTAAAGATTAATCTTATCTGACGAATTCTACGAATTTTTTGTTGTTTGCAATACTATTAACTTTTGGAAAAACTTGCGGAGAACAAAAAACGCTAAGAATTCATCATAGAATATTTAAACATTTTTTCAGCATTATTTGATAAAAATTTACAGAAGAATTTCTCAAAATATCATTAAAAAAGTCTACTTTTCTGAATGAATTCTAAGCACTTTTAACTTGTAGTATTATTTTTTAAAAGCTCACGGTTTTTGAGTTTGTTTGAAAATTCTTTAAGGATGCTATTTTCAGGTTATTACAATGATGTAGGGTATAAAACTAAAATTTTTTCTTAAAATTCCAATATTTTGATCACCTTTGTAGGACATGTATCTTTCAATTTCGTCAACTTCGATTTTCATATCAAATACTTGATTGAAGCAACAAAAAGTGTCATTTGGGCGATAATTAATAATAAATAAGGCATGGTGACACTGCTGTAACTACATGGTTGAAAAAATAAATAAAATCACTTTTAGAAATTTTCTTTCCTTTGTGCATTCCATTAATTAAATTAACAATAATACAAGACAAATCAAAACACAGCTTTGTGCATAAAAGTTCGAGATGAGTCATCAAAAAGCTTAGTTTTTTCTAGAAGAAAAAATTTGGTTGTAAAAGGCTGTAGTAGGGCGTGCGTAAATACTGCATCGATACTCAGAAATAGACAATGCAAGTAGGTATACTAACCGAAACAAAGTTGCGATCCATTAATCACGACTGAGCTTTACTCAGAATTTAAGATTTCCCATCTGTACATACTTTTTTTATTTGAATTTTTAATGCTTTCTTCAAACAGTTTTCTTGTTAGTCCATTGTATTAAATTGAACTAAGATAAAAAACTAAACTGATCTGGAAGAACAGTTGGGAACATTAAAAGAACACCGACAGAAAGAAATCATTAACGATAAGATTACCTTGTATCGACAAAAGCGTATATTCATTTTTGTATTATATTTTTCTAGATTATGGTTCTCGTCGATTTGAGTAAATAGAAATTGTTAATTACTAATAATTGATTGAACGATAAAGTTATCACGAAAACAAATAATTGCCAATTTATTTTAGTGGACAAGGTTTGAAATCTCAAATGCAGATGAAGACGGTCAAAACATTTCTTTCGTGAAGCGTATTTAAATTAGACTCTCCTGGCGATTATGCATTTAAATTTAAAAAAGAGAAATAATGGTAAACTTAGGACGGCGTTTTGATAAATTAAATTAAAAGAAACAATTTTGACAAATTATAATTATTCATTCATCACCTTGTTCAGTATCTTGTTGAACCTTCGAAGTGTCGTCCTCTTCTGATTCTATTATCGAGTCTGAACGTTTTTCACCATTTCTGCCTTCAATTCCGAGTGAAGTGTTGAAGGGCGAAGGAGTTCCAATTATTTCCTCGTATAAAATTATTAAGACTCAATTGGTATAAATTGTAACGATTTTTCCTATCACAGTACCCTTTCTTATACTAACAATTACTGCTCAGAGGCAATCGGCTTTTCCTCGTACAAAGTTGTGAAATGTCACGCAAAGAAGCGAAATGTTACTACAATGTATCAAAATTGACTACTTGACCAGAGTTACATAATTTGTTCTCCGCATATTCGTGAAAAATATTTCAAGAGTTAACCCATTTCTGACTTGATTTTGCTCAAGTATGAAAATCTGAAAAAAAACAAAATTGACTGAAATATGAGTGTTGAAAGAGAAGAATTTGTTACGTAAACAAACTAAAATTGAATATTTAAATCCGTTATTTTCGGAATGACATTTTAAAGGTCAGTGTCTAAAATTTCACAAAACTACTAAATCGAGCTTTTCGAAAATCGGCAGGCTTATTTAATATATAAAAGTGCAGTGTTAAATCATTTTTTTTTAAATAGCAGTTTTACAGCAAAAATGTATGTTTTTAAGTGAAACTTTTAACTCAACTATGTAATTTGTTTAAGTAAAAAAATTACTGAAAAGTGTTCAATGGTTTTAAATATTTTCAAAAATTCTAGATTTTCACTTTGGACGTCATTTTGGGGACCGAAATATTCAATTTTTTGAAAATAGGCTTCACCATATTGAAGCCCAGATATTTCTGACGTGTTATTTATATCTGTCTAAGTTATAGCAGTCTAATCCGGAAAATGATAAAGAAAAGATAAGTGAAAAGGAACCCTTGAAAATCCTGTTTTTTATTCATTAGCCATGTGCAAATTTTTTATTTTTGAATTTACAGTATTTTTCGATAATCCATTCGAAAGAAATGTTTTTCATTGCGTTTTAATATTAAAAAGTACTGTCAAATTTCATGTTAAATCTTTGTACATTTGGTCCTTAATGGGTTAAGTCATAGTTTAGTAGAAATTAATATTTGTTTTAAGGCACTATTCTGTTTATAAATTGTGTTTTTACTTCTTTTGACTTTGGCGATATTTTTTACTATGATATTCCTATTCATCGCGCCAAATTGCATCGATAAGTATAGTTTTAAAGAGAATCCTCTCGGAAATATTGTCGAAAAAACTGTAGCAGAATAAGTTTGACAAAAGTGCCTCCTAAGTCGACTATTGAAATAGACTATCCGAAAGGTAACGAAAAAGGTAAGTCAAAATTAGAACCCCAAAAAACTTATCTAACGGTAGTAAAATAACAAAACGTCTTTTTTCGATATAATTTTCTTCCAACGATTTTTTTCATCAGAAAGTCTTGTATAAAATTATGAAAATTGAATTTTAAGTTATAAATCTACTACAGTATTTTGCAACAGATATAATCTCAGAATTGCGTCAAAAAAGAATTAATGAAACTTGTACAGAACTTTTGTACACTCTTTGTACTAGTTTTGAACTAGTTTTAAAATAGGTATTTTGTGAGTATTTTTGCCACTGTTTACGATAACACTGCTGTTTTTTTTTAAATTGGGGCGCTACCAGAAGCTTATTAACAATTTTTTTTAACTTTTGGCGTTATTTAGTGGAGTTTACTATATTTAGATGGCTCGAAATATCACTTTTTTGCGATAACACTACTAGTTTTTTTTTTACAAAATATGCTTCTTCTCTTACAAATTCCAATATTTTTTATGATTTCTTTTCAATTTTGTTCCTCAAACTTGATCAAATTATGATTTGATCAAAAATGACAATCTCAAAAATGCAGAAAAAACATTACAATTTTTGTCTTTTCACTTTAGTTTTCACCTAAAATGATGCCAGTATACAAATACGATGTTTTAATACAGCTGATCCCTTTAAAATGAATCACTATTTAGTTACATTTGTGCAATTCTCAAAGAAGAGCAGAATTTCCAAATAAAAGTACGTAATCGTTGTTGGTTTAAAACAAACTTGTCGAGTTAGAAATTGTCTTTTTTTAATCTTTCATTATACAACAATCTCCAACTTTGCGAATTTTCATAATAAAAACAAGACAAATTGAATTTTTCCCCTAAAAAATTGGAACTTATCCGCATCGATGATAAATAAAAACGTAGATAATCCATATTGTAGCCACACAGAAAAATGGATCAGTGCCTACTAGCATGGCCGAATCCATTACGACAATAAAATGGCTATGAAAAAAAATCAAAGAGTCTATTTTTCATTCCGGTTGAATTTGTAACTTAATTGTAAAACAAATGTTAAATCATTGATGAACCGATTATTTATAATATTCTGTGTAGGATAGTGGAATGGTAAAATGGCCATTACGGTTCTGATGTGATTTCTATTTTTGGCAAAAAAATTTATTGCACAAAAATCCCTTTCACGCCCAACTTTGTAACTTAACTTTGCCTTAAAAATTACGTTAATAACGAAGTGAAGGGTATCAGAAAAATAATTCTTGGAATAAAGCATGGTTAACAAAAAAGTTGCTTTATTTTATACTTTGCAACTGATATTGAGAGTAATAAAATATTAGATCTTAATCCGTTTCTCAAACGTAAATTTAATAATCAGCAGGTAGCCTGCGCATGAAACATTTACCATCGTATTTCCGAAATTCTTAAACTAGAAGGAGTTAAGAATAAGATATAAAACGAATCCTTTGATCGTCTTTGACATCCCCGCATAAATTGTGTCGCTTCGTTTTTAACCCTATCGAAAGAAGAAACTTTCCTTTCAATAGGAATAAAATATCAAAACTACACAAACTTCTGAATGCTTTCAGCATATCAATATACGTTAATAAAGTACGCTTGGCTAATTGAAATATGTACTCTAAAGTAACATTACATGAACAAACTTATGTTACATTTCTTCCTTTCACAAGTTTCACCGTAAAAATATGATAGTTCCTAGCAGTTTATGCGCATATCACTATATTCAAAAACGACTTTATTGATTGACAGTGATTGTTGATCGCGACTGTTTATCCTGGACTGACGTGTCTTAAAACAATTTTCACGCATTTAGCGATAGCAACACGAGGATGGTATTTTGAGGTTAGTTTTTAGCACTGAATATATTATATAATAAATTATAAAATTGCTACAAAATCAGGAAAGATAGCTGAAAATTCTGACAAAAAAAATAAAGTCGATCTCGTTTAAGGGTGGTTGTAATGGTATTCTGTAGACAATAGAGAAACTTTGTTTATTTTTCCTCAAATACTTCATTTCCACACAAAAAGACTAATAAAATATTTAACTGAATTTTCATTATTTAAAACGTATCCTGCACTTATATTGAAAACATGACGTCCATACCCGACTAGTTTTGAGGTCGCTTTTTCGAATGCCGCTGCTGAAATTTTCAAAAAATGCCGTTTAATGTCTTTTTTTTATATACTACACGATTGTTTAGCACAATTTTTATTAAATTGCATTTGTAACTGTATTACCAGGTCTTGATGCACTTCTAACCTATCAGAAACGTATGCTCGATTATATTACTTGCATAATACACATTTAAATATTTTTATTTAGTTTAGTTTAGTTTAATTTATTAATAGCGGGAGAAATCACATAACCATATTTATGTTGTTTTTCATTTTAAAATGTCGTCAGAGCGTTGCAAATTTGTAAAATTGGAGATATCGCTATTATTTTTATTCCACTTGGATTTAATTGTAGTAAAATCGTACAAATAACTTATTACGAGTTTTGCTGGACATATCTTGATTTAACCCTTAACTGTCACTATGGGTCCAGTAGACTCGAGCGTTTATTCGAGTTTGAATTAATAATACTAAATTTTCAGAAATCGACTAATTGTTGATATCTACCGTTTATTGATATCACTAACTGTAACAGAAGTCGATCAGTACAAAGCGGCAAGCATCAATGTGTGTTAAGCAGTCGCTCAAAGTTGATCTTATCGAAATCCGGGTCCAGCAGACCCATTGTGCCATCAGTGAGTGAGAAATAGTTTTTCGTGAAAAGTTTACAGTGGTACATTTTGTGTTTTTTGCTCAATTTCCAACGTAAGTATATCACCTCAAGTAAAATAAATTTCTTAGATTTTTTTCTGATATATAGATGGCTTACAATTTGTCTTTCGAGAAGAGTTACTGGAAACACAGTACGACGAAAATTATTTTGGCGGGGAAATTAACGATAATGAAGAGGATAACGCTTTTGATTATGAGCATGATCTAGATGCAGACCTCACAGATACAAAAGAAGAAGAAGAAAATGAATTTGATGATGAATTGGAAGATGCACCTTCTCCAAACCGAACGATTTTGAGAGAAGAAGCTGAACTTCATTCTAACGATCATCGATCAGCCCTTTGCTGCAAATGTGTGGTTTTTGAATATTTTGTATGCTTTCTTATGTTTGTTTTTTACATTTTTAGTAATTTTATAAGCATTTTTATACAATTTATTCGATTAAACTTAATAAATTAGCTTTAAACATTAATAATTATGAATATTGAATTTTGACCTAAAAAGTTTCATTCATTCTGCAAAATAAATAACTTTTTTGAAAGTCCTTCTATTGTAGTAATTTTTTCCTTAAAGAATAGTATATAAAGAGTATCATCCTAAATTTTATGGCCAAAATATTAAAAAACTTCTGAATTTTTATTTATTTTAATAATTAAATCATAGATTTATTTTTCACAATTTTTTAAAACTAACTTAAAATAAATTAAACTCGGTCAAACCATGTACATTTTGAAAAATATATCATAAGCTACCTCAGATCAAATTTTTGAACAAAAATATTCAGTACTGGCTGCACAATACACGTTTGAATATGTCGGGTCCAGCAGACCCGTTGTGCCGTTTATGTTCGAACGCAGGATTGTGCCAGTTAAGGGTTAAACATAAATATCCCATAAAATCTAATTTCAAGATGGCTGTCATGTGCTCATTAGAAATATGTGTAATTCGAGTTATTTTACAGCTAATTAACAATCTCATAGGTTTTAGTCATCGTTAACCTCGAATCTAAGGTCAGTTTACCGAATTTCAGAGTAGCGGATTCAATATAGCGGTCCCGCTATATAACATTTTGCATTTATGGAATAGAAAAAAATACTATCCTGTTCTTCTACTCCGATTTTCAAGTCACATTATTCTCAATGTTGTCTTTATTGCAGAAATTGCTTTAGAGAGAAAAATTCTGAAATTCAAATAAAAAAAAAATAAAAAAACCTCTTTGCAACGAGAATCGGGCAACATTGATTATTATGTTCAAAAGCAAAGGATAAATTGATAAAAAGACTAATTTCAGGAAGCCTCATCATTTCAGAATTTTTGTTAGTGCTACAAAGACAGAAACATGAAACAGGAACTCTTTATGTGAAAAATAAACAACAAATATTTAACACAAATTATGTGTTGTTTCGATAGATTATTAGATACAGTAGCAGAACAGAAGAGTATTAACAATTCAAAAAACAGTATTTCAAATTATTTCAAATACCCAGTGGAAGGTCTGTATCGAGAAAGTGAAGATACGATGTTAGAAAAATAGCGTACCTTGGAGCGGCAATTCAAATATACAAGACAACAGATACAAAACTAATAGTGGGAGTCACCAGAAATGCAGGAAACAGACCTCGAGGTACAAAGAGGTATAACGGAAGCTGAAAGGAAGTGTTTCGGCTCTATTGAAATTGTGTGCTTTAACGCGTTTTCAAACAATATCAAAAAGAGAAAGATGAATCAACCTTAAGAAATTTTATTACATAAATAATTCAATAAACAAAAATAGTTTGGAAATTGCCATGAACTCTAGAGACAGCTTCTTAAATAAAAATCATTACTTAATCTTTTAACTCTCAAATGTGCAGAATTTACACAGGAAATTCAACGTGATGACTAACCTATATAAGAAACGTATTCCCGATAGTTTTAAAAAATATTCATTTAGAAATTTTAATTTTTACCGTTTCCGATTTTTAAATTACACCTGAACGAAACTAATTATTAGAAATCACGGAATTTCCTTCATTTCTTGATTTTATCAGTCCACAGTAGCCACCACTTAAAACTGCAAAGTCGTTAAATATATTTGAGGGGTTTTCAGATATTTTTACGAATCCGATATCGATTTTACAACATTCAAAATACCATCGTCATATAAAAATACAATAATTTTGTGAAATTGATGAAACCTCGTTTTCGAGTTTTTTTGGGGGTTAATGCAGTTTTACATCTCGGTGGTCGCACTGAACCTGTCATTTTGAATTTCTAATGCCGGATTTATAACCTGTTCAAGCAATTCAACGTAATGCAAAATGTCTGCTTCAAAGGGCTAAAAGTTGTATGCTGAGAGAAATGTTTGTTTGCAATTAATAATTGCTTCATAATAAAAGTTAAAGAATTTAGATTTTTGATCTTAAGGTAAAGTAATTTATTGTGAAGTTATCGTGATCTTAAATTTGTTAATTATAGTTAATATAAAAATTTTAAATATTAATGTTGGCTTTATATTACGTGGCATATTTACGCACTTACAGTTTCACCGAAACAGGAATAAACAAACATACACACGCGAAGTCCATCGATTTTCTGCGAATTTTTCGACGTATTGTTGACATGCTCAGTTCAAATGACAGAATGTAATGTAAGATTTATTAGATAACGAACGCTCATTGAATATCAAAATATACGAGTTAATATACAATAAAATAAGTACTGATATTTTCATCTCAAAGTTAGCTGTCGTTTTTTACTTTAGTGTTATAACTGTACAGTTAATGTAAAAGCATTGAAATTAGGTTACATTAACTATTAGTAAATAATTTCTCTCAATGTATTCCTGTAAATGTATCCAAAGTAAAAGTTCTTGAAATGTAAATACAAATAATTTTAAATACTTCCGTTTTGCAAAAAATTTTCTCTTACTAACTTCCTTACTCATTTGTATATAATTTAAGTAATTTTTAATTTAGAAAAAAATAGTTTTATTAGTATTCTAAAACCATACGCACGCAGTGCGGTAATACATGACTTTGCGCACAGCATTGCATAATAGTACTTTTCGTACCAAGGGCATTAAATAAGTATTTTACTTGAGGAATCACCATATGGAGCGTAAATTACACGCCCGTGGTACCAACAATATTCTTCTGTTACATAGGTGTGAAAATTGCCTTTTTTACGAATTTTGACTTAGCAAAATCCCTATCTAATACATAGGTCTTGAAATGGCAATTTTACGCCTGCTTAATCGAAAAGTGTATATCACACCGAGAAAAGTCTTTTACCGGAATTCCAATACCCTGTAAAAGAGAGTCTTTTACATATAGGGACAAAAATATTTCTTTTACAGGTTAAAAGGCAAAGATTTTTAAAACATTTCGAAGTCGGTATAAATATACCTTTTGCTACAATTGCTATAATTCAGTTAATGAACAAGTTTAGAAAAAATATAGAACCTGTTTCAAATCTATTAACACTCGATTGAAGTTATTTTGGTAGATACGGTGTACATTCATTTTCAGAATTTCAATTTGGATCAAAAAGAGACCTTAATGTAAAGGTGAATTTTTTGTATATAAAAGTTTGTATTGATTCCCATATTGATTTATTACATAATGTTCTAAACCTTTGCAAGATTTTTTGTAACTTTGAAGTAACATTCCATATGTAGGTTAAAAAGTCCAGCATTACGACCCGGGTAATACATTTATGTTTGAGTCGTATGCATGGACAAACCTGCTACAAACATTAGATTGATATTCTTCGTCAGTGTTATTCAGGATGTTTTTTGTTACCTTAATTTAAAAAGTCCACCCCTTTACCAATTGAAGGTGTTAAAGATGAGGTATTGGCCTACGAGCATATCGGATTTTGCACGGATCTTTAAGAATTTCAAACAAAGTGTTTCTGATATAATATATTTATCAGCTTAAAATACCTTCCTTTAAATATAAATTAAGGGTTTATAAATATTTCTTTTCATTTGACAATTATCTTATATAATTAATATAGTAAGCGCTGGTGCAATGCTACTTGTGTAGATTTGTAGGTCTTCGATGCTGCCGATGTTGGATGTAGATGTCCCGGATGTCTTGAATATTTCCCTTCTCAAGTTTCTTATATAGGCTACCGCAATGTACGCTTGTAAAATTGTCATGGCACTTAATGTACATTCTTGAGTGTTCCTTCAAAGTAGCTTCTTCATTTATATCCAAAATGTTCATTAAATTGAATGAAAGAAAGGAACATTTCATGATATTTGTAATAGCATATTAGGAAATGCTGAATCGAAAAAAAGGTGTGCCGATGTACCCGTTACTCTTATTTGTAAATTAGTTAGTAGTTAGTAATCAAATTGAAATAACCAAGTACTGTTAGAAAAGGATGTACATTTGTAATTTGTTTAATGTATTTTGATTATAATATTTCAGAAACCTCGAAAACATATTTAATACAAGTGCACGTATTTGTTTATGTTTTCATGATAAAAAATAATTATATGTTAACATAAATCAACAAATGTTTAAATTTTAAGCTTTTCTATATATTTAGTGAACCTAAGCACTGTCGGTCACCATGCACTTACTAAAGAGAAGTACTATGATATAGATAAATTTATAAACTAAGTTGACGTCAATCTCTAATCAGACCCAAGCAGCTTTTTTTGTTTCTTTTTCACTTTTAATTTGCAACAAGTTTAAAATAGTTCGTGTAACCATATCTGGTTTGTTATTTTCGCAAACTAATTTGGTGGTGTAAGAGTTATAAATGATCTTTATTGCTTCATACAAACAACATGTAGAACTGGAAAATACAATATTTTCAATGTACATTAATCGAGATTCCAACTGCCGTGCTAAGTAGCATTACAAACTGGAAATCTTTACAAATGTGCGTGTAGCATAAAAGTAGTAATCTCAAAATCTGAAAAAAATAAAATTAATATATTAGCAGGATATTAAATAGAGAATGTAAAGGATGACGAATCTTAATGTAGACACAATAATTCTTTAATAATTTTTAAAATTTCGACTCGAGCTTGATTTGATTTCATTCCAAAAAAATTACCAATTCAGATGGTAAATACTTATTTAAAGAAGCGAGGTTTTCAACGTACCTTAATGGCCGACGATGCTTCTCGCATTGGTTCAGGCCATACCGAAAACGATGCTTCATTTCTATAAAATAATAAACACTGGACAGTCAATAATATTGCAAACATTGTTCTGAATGTTCACAGAAAATAAAGAGATGTATTATATTTTTATTAGTTTTTCTTAGATAAGTCGGAAGCTATTGCTCGAATCGCTATTGTTCATTAGGATAATTTATAGAGAATGAAGAGCGTTCAAAATGAGCCCTTACGTGTTAATATATCTTGAATAGAGGCCAAATAATTGGTTTCGTACGTATATTTTTGTACAAATTTTATTCAAAGTTCGAGTAAACTCTTCGTATTGCTAGGACTCATACTGGACAGCTGCACGTGCCGCGAAGGACAATAGGTGTATGCTAACACAATGACATATACGCCCATGTGATCATTGTTAACCTGGTACCTATTGATAAGAAGTTGGTCCTTCCAGTGGAATACTTCTCAACTGGGTACACTCATCAGGGACGTTTTTTGCCCCCATCTAGTTCGATTTCCCTATCTCTTACTTCATGACTCGAGGTTTCAAAGTAATTCGTTCATTTGTCCAGCAAATGTATTTGAATTTCACAAAGAATGGAAGTAAACATAGAATTCTTGCATGAATGGGAATTCAACCACGGAACCTGGAGTTTCTTAGAGTTCCTATAGAAAAAGTTGAGACATACCGATAGCAGGTCGTGATTGGTTAACACAGAACCCTTATTTTGAACTATACGATGGAATAAGTAAGTCTGTAAACATACTCACACTGGCAAGTAAACCTATACCGAAGTGTAAATCTTTGATTTTCGTGATATATGGATGTGTTGTAAAAAATGAAAAACTAAGAGATTTAGGAGGAAAACAGTTCCCCCGAAATTGGGGTGTAATTTGAAAAATGGCGATGTCTTTGAAGGTAGTTAAACGATTTTAGTCATTTTTTGTAGGAAAGTAATAATTAAAAATTGATTTTGAATTTATTGATTCAATCATAATTGAAACTATACAAAGCGGAGATTTACACTTCAGTAGACTTCCTTGTGAGAGAAGTCTAAGATTGCAACCGGTAGCGGTACCTGTGGTGCAAAACGGGAGATGGCTGCCGATTGTTGATTAAGGTGACGGTCGCCTTAGTTTGAGACAGCAATTGTCTTAAATACAGACAACCAGTGTCCCAGTGAAAGAGGATGGAATCATGGAATATACGAATGAAACTTGGCTAAACAGCCGCCTTTTATTTTGGAACAGCAGTCGTCTTAGAAGTTACGTGGTGGTTGTCTTAGGGCGTACCTCTGCTGCTCGATACCAATTACTGCTGATATCTAAAACTTATCTGAGTGTACGTATCACTAATTCAGGATTTAAAAAAAAAACACGGCGGCTTTCGTCTGAACCCTCTCTAAAGGGACTCTGGAGTTCTTAAGGCGAACCCGCTAACTTTTTGACGAAAATATAGCCAAGATCTGCAAGTTATCTGTACGTGAATCCTCTTGTCTAAAAAGTATCAAACCAGGCAGCTACCTCGAAATTGGCCAAATTTAACCTTTAGCGGAACCGGTAGCAGAGCTCCCAAACCCTCTACAGGTTATCGATGATCCTAAAACGATAAAAATCGAATTGAAACCAATCCTATCAACGAGAATAATGGCTTTAAATTTGCATGTTTTTAACAATGCATTATTTTCATCTTTGACAGGTTTTCGATAGTCCGTCTGTACTAACAGGATCCCAAGTAGTTGCATATCCCGAGGAGTGCAAAACGGCAAGGCAACATCAAATCAAGCAGGTTTTCAAGTGGCGGGAAGCTTGAATGCGCGATTCTAAGGATCATCGAGTGAAGGTGTCGAAAATCGCGAAAGAGCGCGAACGTGTCTATCGCGACTCGAGTCTCGAAGCCTTCGGTACTCGAAGAAGTATCAAAGGGAGAACAAGAACCGGGAGCAGTAGAAAATGGAGTCGCGGCAATGGAGTTCGCGTTTTATCCAAGGCAAACACACAATGCCTTGACAGTATACACATTCAAAAGTTTGAAATTGTTTTGTTAGAAGCGCATCTTGGGGAGAAGATCGGAGACTGAGCGATCTCTTTCTCTCTGTCTTACCAACACACTTTGCGTACTCCCGTCTTTTCTGGTGTGTGTACGTAGACGAAGTTTCAAGCAGGTGTGCGAACTACCGAGCCGGATTGCCCTGGTATGGAAGATCTCCGTTTCGTCTGCGGGGGTGTCGTTGAGATCAAAGCGCAACGAGGATCAAAGAACCGGGGATTTGCTACAAGTAGCAGTAAGGTGTGCGCTACTCTCAGTGTCGGAGGTTCCTCTCCACAATAATCATCGACGATCCCGTTTAAGGCGAACTACACGCGACATATATTTACTCTGAAATGAAACGGCGTTTAAAACTAGGATCAGACTTGATTGCAGCAACAATGACACCAGTATTGGATGCATTGTCGCTGACCTCGCCAACTTATAGTTGAATGCGCTATTTAGTAATTAGAGACAAATTTATGTCAATTGCTTACACAGGCCAACAAAACGAGGCCGATCTCCATAACCAGAAATTTGACTATACGTAATTGCATAAAACTGCATGAAAAAAATTCAGTATGTAGGTGAAATATCGTAGAATTACTTTATATGAATCCGAGGTAACCAAAAATGTATAATTTACAATGGGTCTTTTCAATGTTTTAGATCCCACAACTGATAAAATCAAATATAATTTTTGGTGACATACTTTTCTCTGTCAAACCGCACGTACTTTTACTGTATTTCGGTTTTTACACTGATTGTGAGAGGAAAACGGGAGACGGCTCCCGCTTGTTGATGAAGATGACGGCTGCCTTAGTTTGGGACAACAGTTGCCCTAAATACAGACAACTGGTGTTCCAGTTGAAGGGGATGGCAGACTTACTATGTAAATATGGTGTGCTGGTACATCAGGCGTCTTTTATTTCGGAACAGCAGCGTCTTAAAAGTTAAGCGGTTGTTGTCTTAGGGCATAATAACTCTGCTCCGCTATACCCAAAACAGCTGACGTCTTAAACTTCTCTCAGTATGGGTATACATTTTGTTGGCCTGTGTTATCAAATACTTTATATACATCCAATAAAATATACCCAAATAAAGACACAATTATAGGTATATCAACAATATTACCTTGTTAATGTAAAAGTATCAATAATTTGATAGAGTAATGCATAATTGAGCGGTCAATTCAGGACCTTGAGGCTTGAGGACATCTAATGCCTCCCTTTTGCACGTACAATCCATTGCTGTCACCGGAAATTATATTCAAATTAGACATTTTTAATTACCTAGCGTTATTCATATAAAGGAATTCTACTACATTTCACCTACATGGGTATTCAATGTTTGCATTCAATTTGACGCAATAGCAGATCCCCAAAACAACGCGCTTCTTCCTGGCAATGGAATAATGAAAAATGTTTTATCCTACCCGCAAGCGTAACGTAATCCGGTAGAAACAATTCCGTCACTGGTTTTGGATCTCGTATACCCACAAAAGTTTCATTTTTTAAATGCCCGCATATGTGTCTCGACGAATAAATGCGAATCAAAACGCGCGACGAACTTTCCTCGTAAAATGAAAGTGCATTTAACAACAACCTTTATGCATATTGCGGAATATTTGCCATTTCGTTGTGTATGTTTCACTCTGAACAATAAAATAAATTTTCACAGGTAAATTTAAAAAATTGAATGTATAAAATTCTACAGTTCGATGAGGGAGGTCTAGATTGATCCGGAAAGCAATTAAGTTAGGTTTATTAATAAAGGAAAGAGGAAATTAATGATTTGTTGTAAAACTACTGAGTTGCTTAATTACTTGCTTCTCCAGCAGGTGGGTCCTTCAAGTTTGATCATCAGAAAACATGATTTATATATAATAGGAAGATATTTAGTGAATTGGGATCAAACATTGTTTTAATTTAGATTTAGAAAATCTGTATTATCGTTGGTATGTGGAATATTCAGCTACGTTTAAAAGTATTCTAATTCTTAGGGAATCAGAACATTTAACCTATGTGTTGTCAAAACATTGTGGACTTTCATGCTGTTTAGCAATCTGGTTTATATAGGCTTGTTAACGAGGATGCATATAGGAAAATAGAAACAAAATTGCCTACTAATTCTCGACCTGATCCGAATTTATTTTAGCAAACGAAGAAGAGATTTAATGTATGAAATAGAACTTAGGTCTTCGAATTTTAAGTGAGTTTTTGAAACTGTTATTGCACAATTCCTTTCTGTTCTTAATGTCTTGCAATTCAATTAGAGGAATTGGGTAGCTATGATTCCGAATGTCAATTCTTTTCAGTAAGAGAGAAGGAGGTCATACTGGGGGTAAACTACGTCGACACTGAAGTAATTGAAACGATATTTTTTAATACCACGGGCGTGAAGGCTCTATAATTCGAGCCCAAAGGTTTCGCCCCGGGCGTGTTAAAAATGTTAGTTATTAATATTTCGGCTGACATATGGTGATGGTCGAAGTTTTGAAAATACTAATTTTCACTTTTTACATATTTAAGGAACCCCCTCCTTCCCTCACCTTCTTCTCCTACCTAAATTAGATATGGAATGTTCTCATAAGCGCCACTCTTTCTCTAAATATGTTTGGATCCCCTAAAAATCGGTATAATTTTATTATAAAACTGAAAGCTGTTAGTAAACGAATGAGTATTAAGGAATAGCCGACGATCCACATAGGGTCCAAGAGAAGCGAGTAAGTCACCACGCCAACACTAGTTTTCAACTCAATTTAGTGATTTGATGGTTTAATGCTTATTTGGTAATTAGAACAAAATAAGGCTATATTTTTTTATACCACAACTTATTTATATGCAACACTAAACATGTAAATTAATACACTATTTTATTAGTAAAAAATATTCACTTGTAATATTTCGAGAGCATTTTCAACTAAACACGACAAATTAACGATATATTGTAGGGGGGATTGGGCAAGGCAGCGCAGTTTTTTTTTAATTCCATATATCTCCGTCATTCAGCGCAAATTTAAAAATAAAGTATGTCCATAATGCAACTTTTAATAAAATGAGTTTATAGTATGCTACCAACGATAAAAAGTTAGAACGAATTTATTAATCGCATAAATCTCGGGGCGAAACGGCGCATCCGTGATTTTCATACTCCATCACACCAATTACTTCACATATGTGTATTTCAATGCGATATTTCGTTTTAACCCATTAACGCTGAAATTCACAGAAAGTTTACTACAACTTCAACGCCTATTTTGAACATGAAATAAATTTCGAAAACAATCAGATTCTACCTTTTCGAGGCCGCTCTTTTGAATGGTAGTAAGAAAATTAGTAAAAAATTGCAATTTATATATGATTTTGACAATATGTTACTTTGGGTGAGCTAAAATATATTGCAAGGATGCACTCGATAGTTGTCCTTAAAAGGTACACTGGTGTATATTTAAAAATTTCGATGTTAGATTCAAAATGGCTACTGCATTTACAAATTCCTTTTCAAAATTTAACTTTTTTGTTTTCTTGAAATTTTTATTTTTTATTTTTGAAAAATTCGAAAAATCGAAATTTTGAAAAAAGTCATTTAAAAAATCTGAAAAAATTTGAGAGTATTCTTTCACCAATTCTAACTCAGCATTTCTAAGAGTAATGTCTAAATTAGTATATTATGAAACAATAAGGTCCCTATCACACGGTTCAACGCAAGATTAACAATCTTACTTCTATTGATAAAAAAACATATTTGATTTGAAATCTTTTTATTGTTTTTGGTTTGCTAAGTACACATTCCGTGAATAGTTTATTCCGAATAATGATTTGTATACTTACCATAATTCGATGTAAATTTTAATAAGCTGTGACCAAGAATAGTTTTCAACTTAATTTGGCTCCTTGGAGTCTTCTTTCTGCATTCCGGCCCAACGCGAACATATATCTCAAAATAAATATTTGTTTGATTTCGTAGTTCCATAGTCGGAGGTCAGTAATGTTGATGCTTCGCCAACAGAGAATTACATCAAACCAAACCTACAGATAATGTATGCTGCTCTCTTGATTGAAATTCCTGTTGTCCTTTACTCGGCTTCCTCCACGAAATTAATATGCATTTTTTCATCTTAATATCTGAAAACACAAGAAAAATGTTAGGATAACAACTACAAAATACTAAGCTTTGGCAAAAGGTTTTTGTGGTATGAAATTGAGAGAAATGTAGAAAAATAATTTGGTGGTGATCGCGCAGTGGCGCCCGAAGCGGTGTGTTCGTTCCTGAGACGCGGGACGTTGATTGGCCGTTCTTCGGCGCCTAACCTTTAGCACGTCGAGGCTGGTTTTCACTTGCCCTCACTCCTCAGCGCCTATACATAATCGCACACACGTGCGCGCACAGCATTCGCGACAGTTTATCCCTTTTTCCACGGGAGGTCGCGAGATTCGCGGCCAGAGGCAGTATTCCGCCAAAAGTTTCTTCGCCTCCTCTCGCCTCTCCTCGCGGACGCGACGAGTTCGCGGTTTCAATAGAGGACCTAGAGATAATTGTTAAGCTCGAGGTTATCCTCTCCTTGTCGAATTCGGAATTTCACCCTGGATTTCCCGTAAAGTTCGAATTGTTTGATTGCGGAAACGCGGCGTCTCGGCCTAAACGCGATGTCAAAGACGACGGCACAGAGGAAGAGAGTAAAGGCCTGCTTCGAAGATTTGTCGATGCCCATATCCGTGTGCGTGCGTCAGTGCGTATCCGTGAGACACTCGTCGGTATAGCCACCACGTCTCTGTCGCCGCATATTCGATGTGTACGAATTCGATAACGAATGTTCTACTGTGAAGATCAGGGCCTTGTCTACCGAAATTAAAAAAAAGCGATTCTAATCTAACGCCATGTGTTATCTCCCCGAAAGCCTTGAAGGTCCTACAATTATGCACGTTGTAACACACGACACACAACAGAGGAAATGTATGCGTTTCCGTGGACCTCCTAAATATGTCGTGCTGCTAAATCTCATTTACAGAAACCGAATTGTAGGTCCGGCATGAGCTCGACTTTAACTGCGGATTTGCATCAAGGCGCTAGTTACTATGGCGCCGTTGCCAGTTTTTATGAGAATTACATGTTCTTCGCGACACCTGCCCGATTTTCCGTGAAGATTTATGGCGCTTACTCGAGACAGAGAAACTTTTCGTCTCAAAAAGCCAGCTGCAACATCTTTCCGGATTCACGCATCGCATTCCTTTTATTATATACGATAAATGCTGATTCGAGTTGCCGAAAGTAAACTCGAAGAAGGAAGTCGGCACTAATTCATAGAAATTTTTAAGGTGAGTCGATACAGTACCTTGTAGCGACCCTTTCCTTACAAAATTGGAAGACCTATACTTGCGACACTTTTCTTAGCAAGAGAAATATATTTATTTGAGTAGATTTATTATAAAAATCAGCCACTTCATAAGCATTTGTTTTGCCGATGTGATGTATATACAATTTGTAAGCAGAAATATAATCTGCGTTTAGTATTAATTGGAAAAATATAACTGTTATTATACAGCATGACAAGTTTTCTCCTATGCGAGAATATTTTCCTACTTCGATTTGCTCTATTATGGCCGGACCTTCCAATCGGATTTTGAGATTAAACAAATAAATAAGTAAACAGACTATAAGTAAAATAGTAACTGGGATCTCAGATCATGTGTAGCGCAATAAATTATGATCTTACCCTAGTAAAAATCGAACCATTTATTGGGTAAGTATTAGACAATTTACATATTTACTATGTTAAAGGTATAGAGGAAATGGATAGTGTAACAAAACATGAATAGATTTCTACCAGGGTATTTCGCGCCAGGATGTCATACATTTTGCATCATAATGCGGTAGACATAAACTGAGATTCCAGGTGCGTCTGTTTACTTATTTAGTTATTTCTTTAATTACACATTGTATCCTACAGGACCGACAAATACCAAGAAATATCATTACTGATTTACTTATAAGGGGTGAAAAAGCAAGAAATAATTAAATTATTCGCCTTCTTAGTTTACGGCGAAAGTTGTCTCTAACTTTGAATAGTAATTTTCGATACAAGTGCGTAAAAGTTTTTTCTACGAATGTGAGGGTTGCGGGCCGAAATGAAAACGAGGTCCGCATTCACCTTAGTACAATATTTTATATTGCAAGTTTATGTAAAATGCGCCAGAAAAAAGTGAAAAATGTATAAAATAGCATTTTACGCACCCTGTAACATAAATACTAATATATCATCAAATACAATATTAAAATGATACGGCGATAAATCTATGGGGCGTGTTATATTAGTTTTTTAACCCTTAATCCCGACTCTAGAGTCGTTTTCGACCCAGAGAAAATTCAAATTGTACTTTATAAATTGCACAACTGTAAGCATTTTCAAGCGGCAGGACATATTTGACCCAGGTAGTGGGAGGAAAAGGCTTTAAAATAGCCGTCGGAACTAAGGGTTAAATATGTTTGTATAAAGTGTAGTATAGTCTTGGTTTCTCGCCTTCCCCTCCCGTCTCGTTATATTTACCAAAAGAAGAGGAGCGCCGCTTCTCCCACTCTCCCCAATCGCGTTACATTGGTGACGTTACAGCAGGCCCTTCCTGAGGCCCCATCTCGCAAGGTCGGAGAAAAAGAGCGGTGACATGTAAACATAACGAGAGGGAAGCCGGAAAATATGTTGGGACGTAAATATAGTGAGACGCAATTCTGCCGGGACTGTACTGTATGCTTATAACAAAAATGAAGAAAAAAAAACAAAAGAAAGTATGAAAGAAGCGACCCAGCTAAATAATAGTGAACCATTGAATATCATGTTGTACAAGCTGCAGGGTTTTCAACAAGTATACTTTTCAATAAAACGCTATATGTACGATCGTGTCAAGGTTTTGTAAAATTAATAAAAGCAATGAATAGTAAAATGAAGCACTATTGTACACGTGACGTTTACAAGACTCTCTTCAGAAATGATATGAAAAATACATGTTGTCACGAATACCTGGGACGAACCGTGTTTACACAACAATACACTTTTCACAAAATAATATCGCTAGAGGAATAACTAATCTATTAATATTATGTTATATTGACTTAGTAATGCCTAAAGTGCCCATTTTATTGCAACATTTTTGACAGTCAATACACTATCAAAACTCAAGATTTGGTCTATGACAATCACGCTCTTTAAGATTCCCAAGTCAGAATCGCTGTTTTACCGTTTGGAAACTAAATATGGCGACTTTTATACAGAAAAGTCACAAAACCAGGGATTTATTCCTTTTTCCTCTGTTTTCAGACCGAAAACAATTTTTTATTTTTTCCTAACGCATTAAGAAAGAAGCCACTTTTGTACTTTCAGAATAATGTTGCCAAAATTCAGTTCCAAAATGGCGATGTCAAAATAATGCCAAAACAGATGTTTTATAGTATAAACTAATAATATTGGTTCCTGCTACTCATTTTTCCAGGCATTTATTATTTCAATGTTGTTTTAGTATGGTATTTCCCTCATTAAAAAAAAATTCATGTAATAGTATAGTAGAATAATGAATTGTATTAAAACCACCGTTTTTTCTTTATTTTCGAGTCGTCTTGATCTTGAAACTGAATTTTTGTGATTATATTAAATTATTATTATACTAAAGTACGACAAAAATGGTCTCCTTTTTTATGCATTAGGAAAATATAACAAACATTTCGGTCTGAAAACGAAAATAAAGAAAAAATCAGTTTTTCTCGCTTTATTATTTAAAATCCGCTATATTTCATTTCAAAGCTGTCATGCCGCAATTCTGATTTTAGGATCTGAAACAGTGAAATTGAAAACATAGAGCCGCATTTAATATAAATAAAACTTTGTAATCAATTCTGACATTTTTCTTTTTCTGTAATAAATTGTTGTAATGCATCAGAATTGTTTTCTCATCCCTGCCGGTGGTAGTAATATAAGAGTGTTCCGTTGAACTGATTTCTGGCATACCTTTTAACTGTCCTTAATAAACCCACTAGAAGTTTAGATACATATTATTAATCTAAAATGCGGTTTTTGATTATTAGATCGTACGGCCTCTACGACACATTGGTGGTATGAATATAATCAAGATTTATGTTACAACCGGTGTCGTGTTTGGTATCTTGAAAGCCTTTCACTCACTAAACCAAGTTATTATCTTAATCTATTTACGGAACGTAGCCTTTGAGGAGTACGCACTAAGATCACTCCTTCCTCATAGATCGCACTCAGGCTATTGTCAAGCTTGATGGATATCCCTTCGATATACACAAAATCAATATCGTCTGGAGTGCCTAGTGAATAATACTTTTTTCTGGGCCTTCGGCTACTCCGGGACCAGATTGTCCTGGCGTTGGTAGATTAGTACTAAAATTAAATGTATTTATAAGATTATTGATATAACTTTATCATCATCCATTACAATAACCAAATGCCTTTGAATGTATTGGATGCCTTCTTTTTCTTTAAAAATCATACTATATCTGAATCATACTTTATAATAAAAACGATATTATATCAAGACAGTGCCATATGATCTATTTTATCAAACTGACATAACAATTAAATTCTATGTCATTCTAAAGATAGATTTTCTGAGTGTTTACTTGTCCATGCGTTTCATTCATCATACACGGGAATGAGTTAGATGGTGGTTCCTCTTCCCTAATGGTTCTCGCAACCTTACTTTTCGAACCCGTCAGAGAAACGATCTATTTAATTTAGAAGCTCACGTTGAGGTGTAAAGCCAAATGTTACGTACACGTGTTCCAAATAAGTAATGATGACATTGGTATCTGTATACGTTGCTACTTGTGTTTATGATTATTCTGCAATTACACTTCTGCGTCAGCAAAATATCCTGGTGATGAAACAGGTCAGTGACCTACGATGACACAAACCTTTTTTCGGCTGCCACATATTTGAGGTACGACAAACCAATTTCGAGTAATACACCACGAAGTTGTTTTTGCAGCCTATAGACCTATAGAACTTTAAAAGCACTACTTGTTCATCGGGAATTTTATGGCTTGATGGAGACGCTATCAATGTCAACGCCATGTATGCGGGAACATTTTTTATATGGTTATAAAAATGGTCCCGGCATATTTTGATGTTGCATCAATATAATAATCAATTGGATTGCGCACCCAGAGATTCGGAAGTACACAAATAATGCTTTCTTCGTGTACTCAAACGACTCGGTATGTTTCGGATATGGAGATAGCAATCTGCTTATATAATTTCACTTTGATGTCGCATGGGGACTATTCTCTACGCAAACAGCGTTTGCATCCAGCTTCCGCACAAATCCCTGACAGTGGTATAAAAACTATTACCGAACGCTATGATTTCCTAGGTCCTTTTGCAGCTTTCCTGTAATCGTGCCACTTGCAACATTATAATTACAAAGCCAAGCTGAACTCCGAAATGAAGTTTACCCTGAAATTTAAAAATATGCCAGACATCAAAGCGCGGCATAGTCGATCGCGTTGGTGTTGAGTACCGTAGCGGAAAAAGCTCACGAATCTTGCCACAAGATCGCATAAACGAAAGATCACGGTAGAAAGAAATGTGTGAGAGAGTGAGCGAGTGCAGCTGGGTGGGGGATACAGATATGCTAAACAAAGTGGAAAAAGGCATGTCCCCGAGGACCAAAAAACAGATTCGGCCTGCAAACGAGAACATAAGAGACGTCGACTCCACGATAGCAACGACTGCTGGTGCAACTTTGACGAGAGGAACGAGGATGGAAAAAGTGAGACTGTGTGGGAGGACGGAGCAACGACTGCGCACGAGGTATCCGAGAGAGACATAATGGGAGAGAAAGAGAGCAGGATGAAAATGTCGGCGTACGGCTTAAGAGTGAGACTGCATGGGAGAGGGGATCAGCTTGGAAGCGGTCGCTTTGATGTAGACACGCTCTGCGACTCCTTCACGCCAATAAACTAACGGTTAGGTTAAGGTCTCTTTAAGCCTTAATAGTATTATCCTTGCCTTATGCCCCCGGTCTGGCATCAACCGGCGACGTCGACGCGGCTTTGTACTCGCTTTTATTGCTGTTTATGCCGTCGCACTGCGAGTTGTTACGCTTAGGCCGACGTTTTTATAAAAGGGCGTGGAGCCGAACGTGGAAAATGTTAAAATCGCTTGTCGGAAGATTGTGGGAAAATGGACGATGCACAGCTGAACTCCGATGTCCGTTTGGTGCAGCTTAACGGTTCAAACCATATGAAGCCGTTTCGCGGAGATGCGCTGTAATTATAATTAGAGGGACGCTAGCAGGAAGATCGATGTCGACGAATTAACCTTGACATTACAGTCAAGGAACCTAACATGTCTACTCTGTCTGGACGACATGGTAACTCATCGATTCTCTTTGAATGTGTGAGGAAAATGTCAGAAACTTCTTGATGGGCTATATGCTGATAGATTTTGTTATCTGCCCTTCGGGATTTTGGGAAAGCTTCATCGAAGTGTCCAAATCCTGATTCTCAAATGTCTCCCCATTTCTTTCAGCATTAGATCCTATCCAACTCGATATGTGACGGATAAATTCGGAAGGAAAATAATTGGTACAGTTTTCCGTTCCAGCAGGACGACATTTTTAATAAAAACGTATTTTCATTTGATCATCATAGTGAGAAATAACAACAAAGAAGGTTTCATCATTAAAATTTTGTCCACATTACTTTGGTGTGGTCTGCTGATCATTTTAAGACCAAAATGAAAATAATCATTCTAGAGAAACTATCTTTATTTTTCTATACTTTTCGTGGGTTTGTTTATTTAATTAAACCCAACAGATAATCTACATAGCCGTTTTCTTTTAGAATGATTTTCGTGAGGTCCACTAATTATTTTAAGACTAAAATAAAAATAATCGGTCGAGAGAAATTGGAACGATCTTAATTTCTTTTGTGATTTTTTTTTATTTAATTCAACCAAACAGTTAATCTACATTGTCATTTCGGTTGGAGTTACATCGGTGAGGTCTCCTGATTATTTTAAGCCAACAATGAAAATAATCCTTCGAGAGAAAGTAAAATTATCTTGATTTTTCTATTTTTTAGTGTTTTTCTCTGTTCAGTTCAACTCAACAATTAATCTACATCGCCTTTTTCTTTTGTAATTATTTTGGCGATATCCGCTGATTATTTTAAGGCCAAAATTAAAAGAATCATTAGACAGAAAATTATCTGGATTTTTCTATTTTTTAGTGTTTTTCTTCATTCAGTTCAACCAAAAAGTTAATCTACATTGCCATTTCAGTTGGCATTACTTTGGTGAGGTCTGCTGACTATTTTAAGCCCAAAATGAAAATAATGGTCCCAAAAAGGAATCAAATTATCTTGATTTTTCTATTTTTTAGTGTTTTTTTTTTAATTTAAATCCACCAAAAAATTAATCTACATCGCCTTTTTTTTTGAAATTATTTCCGTGAGTTAACAATACGTTAAGTTTTACCAAAATGACTAAAATAAAAATATGAAAAGTATTGCAGCATTCCTCATTCATTATTTTACCACAATATCCAACCAATTGTTAAAATACTTTATTTGGAACATATGTGACAAACTCGCCTTGATTTTAACAATAATGTAAACCCAAGATTTCGAAGTTAATGGCAAACAAAATCAATGTTCAATCTCCAAACTCGACGTAGAATATCCCTCACTATTGTGGTGTATTCCCCTCTCGATTCCACGCTTGAATTGAAATATCTCCCGAAATAAGAAGGGTGCCCTGTAGGTCAGTGATGCTTGGGTCCTTATAGGAACAATTTCCACTGAAAATACCAAAACTTGCATTGCATGGTGTCATAAGTTAATAAAATACAAATCGATCGATTAAGTAATTAACCAAAATAATAAAAATATTGGGATAATAATTTAGTCCACGAACATTTTGTTAGTTGCAATTTGAATACTGACTGATGACTTCAGAATGTAGATAAATGTTATCATGAGGCATTTAAAATATTTATAGAAATGTTGGAACTTACACCATCACAAAAAAAGAACATCGAAAGTTTAAGTATTTTATGTGATAAATTAAAAAAAAAACACAATAAAAATCACATTTACACTAATATTCACTGTCATGTTTGTAAACAGCGCGCCAAAATATGGTAGTATTCTCTACACTTTTACGCAAAATTCATTTTGTAATTGGTCGTTTTGATAGTTTTTTGTATTTAATTTCAAATGAAAATATATGAACGGAAATCTGAATGAAATGGATTTTTTAACCTTTTGGTGATAATTGTAAATCAAATTTTTTCAAATTCAATACGGTAGATATAATATTATAATTGTAATAATGTACAGTAAACTCCATCCTCCGTTATACCGTCGGTTCTTTCAAAATGGCGGAAGTTTATGCAAAGTTGTAACCCCTAACTTTGTGTGGCTCGGCGAAACAATATGGTGGGGGAAGGAGAGGAAGAGTGTGGTATAACTTTGGACATGCCACGCGTATAGCTTTGGATAGGCATATAACTTTGGACGGTATAACATAGGGCGGGGCCTACTGTAATTATGCTATATGATATATCATTAAATTATATCATTAATTTAACATGACCGTACACGGAGAAAAATGACTCCGCTGGATTAGCTGATTCATATCAGCTAAAATTTTCGGCTGGAATTGCTGAAAATATATGCAATTTTAGCTGTTTTGATTCCGCTAATGTAGCCTTAACCCTACTCAATTCGCGCTTAGCTCTAAATTTCCGCTACATTAGCAGATTTGTTCCGTTAAATTTGCGGACTTTTTCAGTAAATTTAGCTGAAATTATCGGCTATCCCTACGGAATTCCAACAGCTGTCCCTATAGGATAAAATTGGTAGAATCTGCGGATTTTACGGCTGATTCTGCTGATTATTTTTCTCCGTGTAACAGAATATTTTTGTTCCCTTTTCCAACATTTGTCGGTGATGTTCACTATTTTAATTTTTGTTACTTTTGTCTTTATTTGTCAGATGCTGTTGTTCTTAAATTTCCAGATTTCAAAATAACAATAATAAAGAAAATGGGAAAGTTTGTTGTACTTTTCATATATCATGCATCACAGACATTCCGTTGACGGACAATGTCATAGAATAAAATGTCAATTTGAAGGGTGCGGGTAGTACTAAAAGATTAAAATATTATATAAGGCCAAAAAACATTGTTGTAAACCGTATGTAACTTAAAAAAATAGTAAGAAAGCGATTTTTTCGAGCACATGACCTCAAATATCTCAAAATCCTGACGTGATGACCCACTTCTGACTTCGGATTCGGATTTTACGGACAAAATTACGTCCGAAATGACCCAGAGATTCCCAACAACAAACCTGTTATACTATTGCATCTCTTATTCATACATCTTGAATGTTTCATACGTATATTCTATTACTTCTATAACATTTATAAAACTTTAATGAACTGAATTTTTGTATATAATTATTCAGAAACATTATTTTTTAAATAAATTTTGATGATTTCTTTCAATACTATAAATAATCGCCACTCTGAATCACGAAAAAGAAATTTTTTAAGATATTTTCATTTACAGAAAAGTCAGCACAGAAATATTTGTATTTACTTCCCCAGTTCGTAAACGACCTAAATTATTTAGGAAATCATTGAAATTTTGTTCTCTCAAAGGTGTGCCGCTTTCTGCAAGTTTATCTAATTTTGAGTTGAGTTAAAAAAAAATTTCCGTTACTTTTTTACAGTTGTAAATTATTTTTTTTGATTGCACATTGTATTACTCCTAGGGAATTCGGAAGATGTCGTACTAACTGTACGACCGGAAGACAAATATTGCACTAGGAAAAATCAGTAAAAAAATTCAATGAAATGCACCATGTTGACTAAAGAGCGATTTAATATACATACAGCCATTTACTTGTACAAAAAGGTAACATACATGTTTTCTTTTTCAAAAATTCTCAACTTTACGAAAAAATGTCTTCTAGTAAAAAATGCATTTATTAAAAAATTACTCGTATTTCGACATGACAAACTGTTTTGCAGATTTCTTATTTTCACTGAAAGCTGAGGTTCTAAGAGTATAAACACCATACAACATAAAGAGCTATAATAAGCTTGGTCCTATCTTATTTTTCAATATTTTGATATATCCAATATGCATATTTCTGTATATTTTTCGACTTTTACTTTACGCAGATCAGAAACAAATACTGTTATGTCGATATCATACTTAACGCAAATACGGATATATGTGGACAGTATACATTGTACACCCTGTCCGTTCTTTCTTTTGTATTTGTCGGTGTTTTCGGTCGGACGTATTCTTTCAACCGTATTTTATAATTACAAACAAACATGTTCTTAGTACTAAGGGCTACCGTTGAAATTGTAAATAAAGTAATGCGCTACGGAAGCTTATTTTCTGTCTTTTGTTTACAATTTGTACGGGGACTTTCAATTCCTAGAACCGCATTTAACACCGCACTCACATTTTGCACATCATGCGGATTTCCTTCAAACCTTTCATCGGTGTGAGAAACAACAACAAAAACCATATTACTCCTCACCCTGGCATAGTTCACACTGGTAAATTTTTAATAGTCTACGTGGAAAAAATAAACTAAAGTTCATTGTTCTAAAAGATGGCGCAAAACCATGTGTTCGTATAAAATTAAAAGTTCCACAAATTCCTATCCATGATTTCTATATTTTTACACTCAGAAAAAGGTTTTCAACCCGAAAATATTTACCAGTAAAATTTGTGCTACTTTTTCTGGTTATATGTGAACAATAGATGGCGGACGATATCTTGTGTGAAATTTAATATTTTCTACTTATACAGGCGAGTATTTCTAACAAATTGAAATTTGTCTACATATAGTATACAGTGCAATGGTGTCCAGAAGAAAAAAGGGTGAAGTCGCAATTTTTTTAGATTTGTAAAAAATGATCAAAACATACCTAGGAAACGCAAAAGCGTTACTTTAACGTAATTTTAACGTCATTTTTTAATTTGTGCTAACATTGTTTTACCATAACTACATTTATTGAAAATTTATTTGAACCAAAAGGTCTTTATTTTTATCAGATTTTTACTAGAATTTATTATTATTTTAACCTAAAATGGATGTTACAGTAACGTAATAATATATTACCTAACAAGGCCGTGTGATGTGTAAAATTCCCGACCGATGCGTAACAGTTATACTTTACACCCATGTTAGGTATCCTAGTTTTTGTAATTGGGTGCGTAAAATTTTGATGGCTGGTTGAGTGAGTAAAGTACAACTTTACGCACGACCGTTCACTTTACGAATTTCGTCGTCGGGAGTGCGTAAAAGTGAACTTTACGCACGAAAAACAGGCATCAAAAGTACTTTACGCACACAATTACAAGAAGAAACTTTTCTGCTAAAATATTCTGGTTAATTTAACAGTAAACTCTTGTACGGATTACCAGAAAAAGCGCTCCAAACTACTAGAAAAACATTAATAACAAATGTAGTTATTTCAACTAGAAAAATGATAAGGGCCTTTTTAATAGTATTTTCTGGTTAAAATATCCAGATTTGTGCTTATTTTAACAATACTTCTTATTAAATGTAGAATACATACCAATATTTTATGCGCAACAACAACTGAAACCTTAGACTAATCACTCTAAATCTAAAATGTATTAATACAGGATTACAAAATAATATAAAGATGTTAAAAACAAATAATTGAGTGTTGATAGTTTTTGAGTGTTTTTAAATTTGTCTGTTGTTTATCAATATTCAATTATTACAAAAAATGTTCTTACATGGAGTGAAATATTTTGTCACCACATCGGATGTTTACTGCAGGTATTCCAGATAAATAACGCCCTCTATGAAGACGACCTGCAGCCCTCGGAAATAAATAATTATATATGGCAAAAATTTAGTAAAAACGTGATTCCGGCGGACCGTTAAATAATAATAAATAAAACATTGGAAATCAGGGGAAGTCACGAGTTAAGTGGTTAAAGCAGGAATGGTTCACAGATTTTCGATCTTTAATAATTTATTCATAATAAAAAGGTTATCTCGTATATTTTGTTTTTTGATTGTATACATCACTATAGAAATGTAAGTTGCTTAGTAAAAATGTAATCCATAAGTATGTTATTTTGTTTATTGTCAAAGAAGAAAAATGTTTTGGATATTTATTTGTTTCCCATTTATTTATTCCAACCAAAAATTTGGTTTTTGAATAATAAATAGTTCTTTACTATTAAAATAAAAATCCTACAACTAAACAGCCTTAAAAATAATCTACAACAAATTAATTCAAATTTGTTTTCCATTTGTTATTTTCGGGGCTTATTTTCATCATCACCAAACGTCAAATTTCAACATTGTGTTCGGCTATTATAATAGATAGTCATTACATCTTCTTTAAGAGTCATGTTTGAAAGCGTTCACCTTCAATATTCCACAGCCCATGTAGAAAATTGTCACGGGAGCCTAGATAGTCCCAAATAACTGGATAGTTAGCGAAATGGTTATACAATTAGTTTCGTAAAACTATGCCGATACTATCGCAAATGTATTTAGTAAAACTATATTTTTCTGTGTCTTTATTTAATATACACATCAAAGGGCGTTTATTTACATTCTTATGCTCATAAAATAGTTCTAGGACTTTCTCATCATTGTATGTTTGAAACTCTCGATTAATCAACCGCCCGGATTCTTCGAAGTTATCAACTTTCAAGAATAGTGTTTGTAATGTTAGTAATGTCTTATTGTGTTAGTAGTGTTTTCATTTTTAATTTTGAAGACATATTGAACGAGGGGCTACGAAAGTGACTTGGTCGATAACGTCAAATTATTCCTATAGGGTGTGGGTCGAAAAACCGACAAATCAAAAAGCCGACAGTTAAAAAAACCGAGAATAAAAAAACCGACAATCGAAAAGCCGACACATAAAAATTAGGCACATCGACAAGCGGACAGTAATTTTTTGAAGTGTCGGTTTTTTTGTTGTCGGGTTTTTGACCTGTCGGCTTTTTTATTTGTCGGTTTCTCGACCCGCTCCCAATTCCTAAGCTACAAACCATAAACTATCGATTTATTATCAAGTCTAAAGTTGAGAAAACGAATAATTTATGACAGAAACAAATTCCAAGAAAATCCAATAAACGATTACTATTTAGCAGTGTAGAATTGATTATAACGTGTTATATTATGATTAAAATTATATTTATTTCCGTTCCTTATTGTTATCTTCGTATACCTATACAAAATTCTGTTAAATAAAGAAATGTTTGAATAAAATGTAATTTGTAAGTTTTAGTTTCATTTGACCTTGAACCGACTTTCATGGCTCGCGATAAAAAAGTTGCACAGGCATAGATTATCGCTTCTAATGAGTAGGTATACAAACATGTAAACAAAACGAGAGTAGTGTGCGACTGAAATTTTTGTTTCAATTGTTTTTTATATCAAAGTTAAAAGTTCTGTAGATTTGCCCATATGTAGTTGTCACCTGATATCCGAATGAAACATTGTGCATGTCGAGAGGAGAGGCTAATATTGAGAGGTACCAGATAATATTGGGAGGATTTACTGCATAGTACTTTTTGTCGCTATGGGAGTAATGAGACAGCAGTACGCAAGCGCAAAAGTTCCGGATGAAATTGGATGGAATCGCGGCTAATTTCTTAGGCACCATGGGTCAACTGACGCAGCCGAGAAAAGCTGACATTTGTGTACACCTAACTTTTATTTATGTAAAAAATGCACTTTTTATTCAATAAATACACCTTGCGTAAATTATATTTTTTTTATGCCAAAGTTAAAAGTTCTGTGGATTTGTCCATGTATATATATGACTATTGCGTTCAGTTCATACTCAGGTTGCACAAGTTGATGTCCCATTTCAACAAGATTAAAAGTATTTAATAGGTAGCTAATAAAATAGGTTCTTTCGAAGGGAAGCTTAAGGACGCTCAAATTCTGGAACGCATGTTAGATGATCCCCATGGAATTTCAACTATTTTAACCCATTTCGTACCAAAGTGTCCGTTTTGTCCGCCAATGTTCAACGACATATTACTATATATTTTCAACAAAAAATCGCCATAGCCATGGTCTACTATATTCGAGTTAGCTCAATCGATTTATGCCATTTAGAAAACAGAAAAACAATGTCTTACCCGTAATTTTCTTCAATTAAAAAAAATTAAGGGTAGTTTAAAGGCTATTTTTGTCAAAACAGTGCAAGTGTTTTTTTAATTGCAGAAAATGGGGGGTAGGACATTGTTTTTCTGTTTTCTAAATGGCATAAATCGATAGAGCGACTTCGAAAATAGTGGACTATGGCGATTTTTTTAGGAGCTGAAAATATATAATAATACGTCATGGAACGTTGAAGGACAAAACGGACATTTTGGTACGAAATGGGTTAAAAAAGATGTTATTTTTGTATTGGAGAGAGGGTTCACAGATATTGTGATTGTTTGCGTTAAAGTTTTACTTTGAACACGTATCTCAATCTTGAGTTATAGAGAGCTTCAAAAGGAGTATAGTATTGCAAAAATTGTATTTTTTATTTAAATTTAACATTTTTTATCTACGAAAATAGACATTTTACGAAAAATTTACAAGGCATATTTTTTGTTCAGAATGGTCTGACAAATTCGAAGACATTTTCTTTGAACAAAACAATTCAAATTTTCGAAATATACCAAATAATTAGAAATTAAAAAATTTGAATTAATTTGGTGCGGAAAAGCTTACGTAGATTCTTTGTATAATTCTGAATAAAAAATGTCTTTTATTTATTTTTTCGTAAAATGTATACTTTCGGAGATTAGAAGGACAACTAAACCCGCAACAAAGTTTCCCGTCACACTCCCAAAATCGAGCAAGGCGCCATGCCAAAGAGAAGAGGGATGTTACGCAACTTCGATATGTTACGTCGATCTTCCAATATATTTTCCATGTATATAATTTTATTTTATGAATATCAAAGTTTGAAATCATAGGATGCATTTCAATAATCATGATTCTTAACTGGTTGCCTTATGACCAAATGAAAATCCACTTCTATAACGGGAGCAGTGATCGCAGAAAAGGGTAACGACGACACCTGGCGGTAACAAGCTTCACTAAAACTATCGAAATTCCATACAAACTCCGTATAGATTTATCATAGTTTGCACATGGTTTTCATAGCTAAGTGATGTATCCTAGTTTTTGTAAGATATTTGAAAATCCTAGTCTTTGCAAGAACCCTCAATATCTTGATATTTTAGGTAACACAGGATCCTAAATATAATCCTGGCCAATAAAACCTCCACATGAATTAATAACACTAACCAGTACGTGCATTATTGAATTCAACAAACAGACGTATAAAAAGATATAGTTGCATATATCCGAATTTCAGTTATTTGAATCTGACCTTGAAGAAATGACAATGAAAATTACCTAAATTAGTTCTTCATTTGTGTCAGCACAATTACATATTAAGGATGACGTGGAAGAAATAATCTATGAAGGAAGTGAAATATAGAGGAGGGTGTAAGTAGGATCTCAGGGAGACAAAAACGATAAAAGACTTTGAAGAGAGAAAGACTTCATAGAATCAGAAGGTAGCGTTTCAGCAAACTTGGTAGGAGTTCGGTCTTTTGATATCAAAACGAAAGGACTTTGAACAGATCACTGGTGCTCGAAGTGAACCGAGCACGTGGTATCAAACAGGATCAGAATGATTCCCTTGCCGACCCCTCTCTGTTTCATCCTGCCATTGGTTTGTACTTTGCGCGAGAGCCTGCGCAACCTGTGTCTGTTACCCGATGCTCGACATCAAAGTTCATAATGATAGCCTTTGACAAATACTTAGACAAAATTTTAATCAAGATCTTATTACGTTACATCTTACGATGTTAACATTTCCTACGTTCATTGAATAATGTAATAATCCTGCGCAGAGGGACGTACACAAGCTCGCACGCATTCACGCACGAGCTCGCCCACATCAATATTGATCACTAACGAAACGTGAATCCTAAAATGTTGTTTGCTGACATCTGTATTTAAAAAACACCTTAATACTGTCAATGGTATTTCAAGTCACGTCACCTCAAGCGGTTAGTAAACCAGGACTACTTTGACCACAATTACCAGACAAATTTGCTAGTTCACCAAAGATGAAAACGGCTTTATTTAAACAAACCCAATTCATCATCATTAGTTCGGTTCTGTAATCAATTAGTGCATTGCTGATTTGAAACTACATTTTTAGCCCTGGACATGGAACTGGTCTGAAATATTTTTTGTTTCCAAGCGATTGCTGATTGGTGGAACAACTAGCTGCGTTACAATTTAATAAAAAATGACCCCCTCGATGTTACTACCACACGAAAGAATACACGCTGGAGGAGAGAGGCGCGTGGCTTGCGGAAATCGTGTAAAGCGTTTGATCCATTATCTTCCACAGTTCCTCCGATACTCGTGCTTATTGTCTGCTTTTGAAGTGGTACCCGGGCGCCGACTGTGTGTGACCCCACCCCCTACTTTCAGCTCTTTCCACAGATCCGTACACACGTTTAGTAAGGGACAGTAGCGGCAACGATGACAGCGACCCTTGCACCCCTTGTGCGCTACTTGCTTTGATTTCTCTACGTATTGCATATATCACTGAGCCCGAGAGCAAAGCTTGCGTGTATCTCCCCTTTTGCCGATAGCAAATTCAAAGTGCGTGGGCTAAGTACCTGGAAACTGTTAAGTGCACTTTACGCCCGATTTCGGTAGCCTTTGTCTTTCACACTCTCCAACTCTTCGCTCCACTTCATAGTGATTCTTATAATTTCTCTTTTCGGATTGCTCTTGGAATGTGTCGACGTTTAGCGATCCTAGTCGCCATTGCCCGAAAATCTCCGAAAAGTTAGATCCCGACATTTTTAGTCTTCCAGATAACATGATCGTGTGGAGATAAGCACTTGTAAAACGATTTTCGATTAAATTGTAGGCACCTTGATGGATGACCTATTTAGCGTTTCTGTACTTCTAACTACGTAGACAAACCATACATGTAAAAAATCAGAATCTCATGATGTTCGACTATGTAAAAGGTACCAAGGCATTGTTAATCGTGAAACCCCCCTGAACGGGTTCTAGAAATTAAAATATAAATTCTTATGGTGATCGTCTATTCAATAGGGATGCTGATTCGTCATTTAAATCAGAATAAATCATCAAATGGAGAACCGGTATTAGGGATCCCCTATGTAATAGCACGATGGTATTTAAAATTCGAATGAATTGTCATAAAAATGAGGATATGCGTCAGTTGCTTCTGAAACCTGCCTCTACAATAATTGGAATAGAATTTCAATTCGTAGGGGTAGAGAATAAAGTAAGTTGGGTCAGTCTGCAGCTCTTTGTAATACAAGATGTACCTCTGAAACTGGGAATGAACTTAACTTACTCCGTAATACAGGAACAAGAGATTTTTTCGTGTAACCTTACTGAGGCCAACAAATTAATCTTTTCATCGTCAGTATAGTTTTGCAGCCTCCTACTCCGCCTATTGCTTCCTCTCATACCGTAAATTTCGAACATGTGAGGGTAATCAACAGACTACCGCCACCACGCGGATTAGTTCATCCCCACTTTTTTTGTCCTCAATAAGATTACATATAACCTCATAGCTGTACCCCAAGCAGCAAAATTGGTCGAAATTACGTCAATTTGACTTCCGAATATAGGTCCAACTGCCTAACGGCCTTAACCTGATCAACATCAAATCGACTTCTATTTCAGGTGAATGGGGAATAAAAATACGGTAAATTTTAAGTCGAAATTAGGTAACGGAAGGCATTTTGACTTTAAAGGCATAGTGCAATTTGGGAGGACGGACCTATAAGAAGTCGAATATTAGTAATAATTAATTTGGTAATTTTGCCGTAATTTAGACTTTCTGACCTAATGAATTCCTTTGTTAAGAAAAAAACCTGCAACCCGACATGGCAAAAACTCGACTAAACCGCGTTTTTTTAAGAATCAGTGTGAACAAGACGTGCTCATTTATCAGTGCTTCGGCTGACCTGCGGTCGGGGTCGAAGTTTTGAAAATGCTCATTTTCAATTTTAATATAGGGTGAATATGCCAATGAATGGAAGACTACCAATGAATGGACGATTTTCTACATATTTCTATTTCTTATGAATGTATGATACACAACATGCAACAAAATACATATTTTTATGTTCTTTGAACCGTCAAAACAATATTTACAGTACTATTGATCTTCCAGTGTTTATTATTTTGTAAAATCAAAGCAAAGTTTTAAAGCCATCCAAAACTGGTACTGAAAACGTCCCATTTGATTTAACCCGTCTATTCATTGGGGTTTAGCGGATTTTTTTACAAACGTATGAAGACGAGGTCAATAATTAAATAAAATCAAAGGTTGAACTACACGGTCATAAAGAGCAGAGTCTAACGATTCTAATGGTGGCATCATAATTAAATTTTCATAAAAGAATTCAAAAGTTACAATCGATCAAAGTGTGAAAAATGCTTAACCGTCCATTCATTGGCATATGCACCCTATTTAAGGAACAAGATATTGTGACAATATATGTATAGAAACTACTCGAACCTAACGATGCTAGAACTACCCTCTGCCGCCTTCTTTCCTGGCAGTGTTAAAATGAGAATATTCCCGGAAGCATCAGCCTTTCGTCAGGGAACTGCAATACGAATTTAGCCAAAATAGTAGGCACCCGGGTCGAAGGCATCTAGTTTATATTATATTTGCAATGCATGGTATACCATTTACTTTTCCCTGTAACTATGTTTTTTACAGTAGTAAATATAATAATCCAATCACATTGATATTCTTGATTTAATTGGCCTGCATTATGATTTCGTGGTTCTCTTGACTATATGTATTGAAGAAGGCTGGGTGTCTCTCAAACTCCTCAAACTAGTCAATGGAGTAAAATGTATACAGTGTTATATAAGTCTATAAGCACTATCGAATACCTGATCTCTAGAACTATATAACTAACACTAATTAGTTCGTACGTGTAAAACTGTTTAAACTATAGCCAATGAAATAGATGTAGTAATAGTTCACTTCAACAATATGAATCGGCAAATAAAACATTTTACGAGGTATTTGACCATTACGCGAATAACATCGAACATGCCTGCACAGTCACATTTTTTAAACCTCATCTTCATTCCTAATCAACAAGCGTCCAAATCAATAAAGACTATACTCCAGCTTTCGAACTATAAACCGCTTCATTCGAATATCGGATTACAATAGATGAATATATATAGATAATTGCGTGATGTTTGATTATAACTTATCATTTCTAGATGCCATCATGAGAGATTTGGTCAGTAAAATCAGAAAAAATTGCATACCTTGAAGTAAGTGTTCACCAAACTGTGATACTTTATTACGAAACATTAAAAAACCAATAAAAATAGCATCATTAAATTACGCGCCCTTTTCTTTCATGTGGACTTCAAAGCCTAATTGAATATAACATGGTTAATAAATTAACGAAAGGAATTTTTATGAAGTTAGAATTTTGCGTTTCTGCAGAAAGTAATTTGGGATCAAAGCTGAAAAGTCCCTACAACGGTTTTAAGTTTGACTCTCAGTCCAATTTAGCAAGAATGGATTGTAATGATATTAAGCATGTGTATAAAAAGTGTCTTTAGATACGAAGCATAAACAATAGTAAAATAATTATCGTTTGCAAAAAGAACTCATCATGATAACGGAGGACGGTGTAATACCCATCTACCTGAGCAAAATCGACTTCAGGAGTTGAAAACGCAAATTAAACAATTTTTATAGTATTGGTTAACATTTGGCGATATCTCAAATATTTTGACATATTTTGGTTTTTGAGTTATGACTCAATTACTTAATGTCACCGATTTTTCAGATTCTGTCAAACTGTGGTGAATTACAACCCCCAAAGGTATAATTTTGATCGCATTTATTTTCAACACAATTTTGCGCTGCTTTGTTGGTTTAATTCATATTTTTCAATTATAAATAAACATACAATATTTTGCTATCAATATAACCTGTGTATTTATCACACTACGTACACAGATCACATATCTACTCTATATTATTGTTGAAAAATTATAACGCAAAAGGTCACTTGAGCTATCAGAAGAGAAAACCAACGAAGCAAATAAAATTTTTGGTTTACCAGTTTACTGGAGATTTTACAAGGAGAAAATAATACACAGGAAACAAATGTTATGATCTACCAACCCTGGTTTGTCCCCAATATAAGCGAAAGTATGTGGAACCAGCAACATCCCTTATTCTTTTATTACTTTTATTACTTTAGTCATATTTCCAGGGTCCATTAAATGCCCGTTCTTTACCCCTTTTATCGCGTACTCTGGGTATCCTGAAGAAAACATATAATTTACATTCAAATATGCGAAAAAAATATTTCCTATTATACCGCGCATTGCAACAATGGATCGTTATTTAGTTTCTCGAATATAGCACCAAAACCACCAATGCGATCTTCGAAAAATCGCTTACGTTCCAAGTAAGTTTCAGATTTTTCGCAATGCGTTTACTTACCTTTCCAACAAAAGTTTTCATTTTCACTAACAATAGCTAACACTGAAGCAAATACTTTCGCCAAATATCTAAGAGCTTTGTCGGATCACGCCGAAGGATATCATCAATAATAAACAGTATTTTTCCAGGCTTCAAACATGCCATCCTCCGAGGAAATCGAATAATGCAAGGGTCAGTGGATTCATTACATGCAGAAAAGTTTGGTCAGTTAAGACCACATTTTACTATATGAGAATTTACTGGATTTTGACTTTTTTAAAAATCAATTTGACTAATTTTATTGTTATAAAATGTTCAACTTTTTGTAGGTGTGAAATTCCACTTTACGCCTACTGTGGCGAAAAACTTTTATGAAGGTCTGACAAAATTCTATGCACTCCTTTCTTTCTCTCTCCCTCTGTCTTTCTTTATCCCTCTCTCTTTCGCAATCTAATGGGTATATGTATAACTCCCTACTACGTTTATCACATCTACATTCTTTTCATTTCACGATTTCTATTCCAGCAGACATCTTCACATATTCATTTTTGTTCATTGTCATTCAATTTTGGAACTTCTTTTCGTAACATTTGCAAGACCATCCACGCCATATTTTCGCAAATTTTAACGACACTGTTTAGGGTACTCGAGTAAGGGGCCATCCATAAACTACGTAGACCTTTTTGGGAATTTTTGACCACCCCCCCCCCCTAAAACGGTAAAGTAGTTTATGGATGGCCCCTACCCAATGATTACACAGGCCACAAAAAAAATTTATTTCCAGATCACCTGAATCAGGAATAGTGGATCTTATAGATTTTTGGTCGCTGAAAACGAATCCCTTATTCAATTTGTTATTCATCACGATAGGATTTAAGATATCTGATCCAAAAAATATTCAAAAATATACTTTTTAATAAAGTTAGGATACGTGAAAAATCTGAAACGATGAGTTAACTTGAGCAAAATCGTCCTCTTCTGTTTCAAGTTGTGTAAAAAAAAAAATGTTTGGGGTTTTGTGTTATTTTTTCGAGAACTACCTGCAGTGATTAATTACACAGAACGGAAAAACAATTTTTTAGGGGGGATAACTTGAATCGTTGGTACTGGATCTTATAGATTTTTAGTCTCTGAAAATTAAAGTAGTTGTCCAATTTGACCCGTGACGTCAGATATTTCACATATCCAAACCTTGAATTGCCAAAAAGTATATTTTTGAATATTTTTCGGATCAAACATCTTAAAATCCTGACGTGATGAGCCAAATCGAACAACGGATTCGTTTTCAGCGGACAAAAATCTATAAGATCCACTATTTTTTATTCAAGTGATATCTTGAAACAAATTTTTTTTGTGGTCCTGTTTTATTAAATAATTGCTTATAATACAGCCTAAGAATACTGTCTATTAATTAATAATTAGTTTGTTATATTTATACAATTTATAGTTTGATTTTTACCTAAGATTAGTCCGTGGTATCCAGAACTATTAAAAATCCCTCACTCTCTCTCTACCTCCCACTCTCTCCCAACCTTTCTTTCTCTGTGCGTATCAATTTGTCTAACTATCTATATTTTTATTTCTCGCAGGTTTTCTATCGCACATTTTTAAAGCATCTGGGATTTCGCGTCGAATTAGGAATCCGCGCAATTCTGATCAGATTTTCAGACTTTACTTTATTCTTTACCTAATCAGCACATGTACGTCCAATCGACGTCCACTAGGTCCGTTGTTTAAGTCCACAGAACGATTATACCCAAGTGCCACTGGTATGGACGTCTACTGGACATCCAGAACATCCTTCGACATTAAAAAATGGAAGAATAACGGACCAACTTCCGGCCTAAAGTGGACGAATTCTGGACTTAAAATGAACAAAGTAAAATATATAATGTAGTATCATCATCAGAGACATCAATGGATAAAAACATCATTATCTTTCAACATCAGCATCAACACTAACACTATCATAAACCTTTTATATTATCAGCAACTCTGCTTAACAGTATTTCTCAACATGTTGCTTGCTGATAATTGGGCGATTTTGAACAAACCTACTTTTAACCGTTAAAATATAACTAGTCACCTTTTCTGGAAGCAAAACGGGTGTACGGGACGTCTACTCTACGTTATAGAAACTTATGTTACAGTAGTCCTCCCCTTAATAAGGTTTAAATTTTAGCTTTCAAGATGGCGGCTTCTTGCCTTAAGGTTTACTCCCTGACCCCCACTACCAGAGTTTTTCGTGCTCGACTGCACGCCGCGCGCCTGCGATTGGTTCACAGGCGGTAACAAAATGTCTGGTGGTGGGAGAGGCCCTGAGGGGAAAAATAAAACATAAGGGAAGAAAGTTTTAAACCTTACGGGAAGAATAAACCTTAAGGGGAGTAACCTTAACGGGAGGACTACTGTACTTGTTTTGAGGGAGATTTCGAAAGGATGTAGGGCGTCGACAAAAATACATTGTACCCCCCACACTATGTTAATCTATTCATCTCACTACTCGCACACTTCTCCTGTTATAAATAAGTTGCGCGGATTAAGGAGTACTGCGTTGGAGGCCCTAGGTATACGATGTTACGCTACGCTGTTCAGTTCGTCAGCCTCAAAAATGGGTTCACGAAAAATGGATCAGTGCCCGTGAGTTTAAGCCGATGGTATCTTGAATCAAAACTTGCAGACTTCCAAATGTTCAACATCAACGAAAATAAGTTTGCGCATCGATCGGCATTTGTGAGGTCGCTAATCAGTCGTGTTGAACTCTTAATTTTCTGAACCTACATAGATACGGGATCAATCATTTTGATTTGCGCAATTATTACTTCAAATTCGAATTCAGCGATCCTTAAAAGCACAAGATAAATATTTAAAATAAAAATCTGACGAAGTACATACTTGTCCTTACAATTTGACTTCAAAAGCAAGCTTCAAAGAGTACCCATCATTGACCTATGTTCCATATTAGCGAGTTTATTACACTGGAGCGGTATTCTACGTACAATACTGATCACTGATAATTCCTGGATGTTGACGACACAATAAAAAATCTTTGGAACAACCGTTATAAGCATACCGGCAATTACCAAGATGATGAAATTACAAAAACATTTCGACTGGATTTCAATTACTTAACATCCTACACCTCAGCCATTAACGAATACTATTTCTCATATTTGATCGCGCCGCCAGATTACAGCGGCGCGATGCGTTGCTTTTCACGGATAATTCAAACGCGGCATGACTGAGAAGAAATTCCCAGTTTGCTTTTTAATTTCTCTCCGGAGACCACGGTACAAAGTGCAAGTGAATCGGATGGCCAGTACGGGAGTCGCACCTTGGAAAGCGGCTACTCGTATTCCGGGAATGAGATTCGCCGCGGTATGCCCTGAGGCTGCTCTGCCCAAACTCTCTGCATCTCTCTCACACAGACACCCATACACCCAGATCATCATCTCTGTCTTTTTTTCTCTTTCCAGTGCATACGTAACCGTGACATAAACTTTCGTCCCCTTTCACACTATCACAGTTCTCCCACTCTATAGGGATTAAAATAACGAAAGACTTTGACCGAGCCTTTTTATAAGCCCTTCTCGCCTCCATCCTTCCTTCGCAGCTTTGGTAACAAAAGGTCTATCATACTTTTCACATTCTATTTTTTTTATTTTGTTTTGATTATTTTAATGTGCTTACGTCAGCGTTCCTTTTACTGGTTTTGAGCACACCGTGTCGTAAATTGTTAAAAGTTTTAAGCATTTGAACTCTAGCTTCTGTTTTATTAATACTGTGCTTATGTATTTCGAAAGAGACACGAGTTTCCTCCTCTTCGTTTTTGCTTTTGTAAATGGTATTAGCGTCATGCCATTATGTTCAAAAGGAACAAGCGACGCATCTTTTGCCGACGTCCGACGAATCTTCACTCTCACGGGACGCAGCTGCCGGAGGATTTTTTCGCTTTTTAGATGACATTTTTCAAGAACGCATTTCTGAATGTGACTTTAAATCTCTGGAGATTTCGTGACAACGAGTCGATGGGATTTTAGTTAAGGCAATTGGGTCCGAAACTTATGGCTATTTAAAATAACGGTTGGGAAGAGTGAGGGCTGAACAATAACAATTTGGGAAACGCGATTAAAAGGAGCAATATTTATTTTATATTTCTTTCTTTTCCTTTCAACTTTACCGAAGTACTCTTTTTTTAGGTGCCTCCTCCACAATTGGCTTTTGAATCGACATAAAAAATAATCGTAATATACAAATCATTCATTAAAAAACTCTCTAACTGCAAAAAATATGAAAAATATCAAATTTTGCAGACGCTCCCATGGGCTTAACGGTTTCTATCTTATTTTCAGATATAATTAGAGATGCTAATATTATGTATACATTTGATAAATGTAACATTTAAAATGTAAAATTCTTGACCGCTTGTATTTAAACATATTGTGCGTATACTCGGTGTGACGGTCCGTATATTATATGTAGAAAAGTAAACAAGTAGAAAAAACTGTAAACAGACGAATTGCGATGGCAATATGCGTCTGGCGCTTTGATAATAGATCTTCTTATGTGTTAAATTTTTGATTCACTAGCTTTTAGATATTGGATTAGTATAATAAGTATCCCTCTTGCGATAATAATTTAAACTATTGTGAAAATGCGTTTCGCACCAGGATACCGTAATGTGCTCATCAGCAGGGTTTACGGCATCCTTACCCTGGACGCAATATTAATTGTATAATGTGAAGACTCGAAAACGAGAATAAAATTAATAATTCAAGTCTCGTACTATACTAAAGCACGGGATTATGCTTTACAGTAACGAGAAAATGAAAAAAAGGAAACGAACTAAGTTTAGTACGTTTCATGTTACCATGACTAACTAATATTATGTATACATTTGATATGTATAATTAGAGATGACCTTGAGATGAAATGTTTCAAAGCCCTAACATTTCCTTTTGTATGTTATTGTTGTTACGTGAAGATTTTAACATACCTATCAATAAATTCAACGAAGGGCATACTTACGAAAAGGTATGACTTTCGTTATTAATATAGATTTGCATGTTTTTTGGTACTATGATTAAGAATTTAAGCCATTTCGTACCAAAGTGTCCATTTTGTCAAAAAAAACAATGTCCTACCCCTCATTTTCTTCAAATAAAAAAAATGAAGGGCAGTTTTAAGGCTATTGTTTTATAAAAAGTGCAATTTTCAATGCGAAATACACCATGAAATTCAGTAAAATGACCAAAAATGATAGAATCGATCGAAGAAAGCGCTGACTTTTTTTTACGCTTTTTGAATTTTTCAAAATCCCAAAATTGGGAAATACTCAAAAAGGTGAACTTCTCGAATGATAGAAAATTAGGAATTTTTTATTTGAAAAATGACACAATTTGGGAAAAAATGTCGTTGAACTAAAAGTTTTTAGAATCGATCAGATTCAGAAAGAATACACTGATTTTTTTTCAGAATTTTTAGAACACCTTTTTGAGTATTTCCCAATTTTGGAATTTTGAAAAATTCAAAAAGCATTAAAAAACTCATCGCTTTCTTTGATCGATTCTAAGAACTTTTTGTTCAACAATAAGTTTTCAAAAAGTCTACCATTTTACGGCAATTCAGCAGTTTTGTTTCCATATGACTCTTATGGGTTAAGGGTGGGTTTTCAACCCTTAGATGGCACAAATAAAATAAGTACATGTCATAACTCTTTATATTGGACCTTTACCGCCCTGTTTTTGGTCATTTCACTGAATTTTATGGTGTATTTCGCATTGAAAATTGCACTTTTTTGAAAAAAAAATGACCTTAAAACTACCCTTCATTTCTTATTAATTAAAGAAAATAAAGGGTAGGACATCTGTCCTATTTTTCTGCTTTCTAAACGGCATAAATCGATAGAGTGACCTCGAAAATAGTGGACTATGACTTTGACGATTTTTTTAGGGGCTGAAAATATATAGTAATACGTCTTTGAACGTTGAAGGACAAAACGGACACTTTGGTACGAAATGGGTTACTGGAAATTGGTTACAAAGAAATTTTCAAGGTCAAAACTACAAAGGTTGTTTTTGAAGGGTTTCCATTTATTTTCAAAAATACAAATCGGTTTGAAACAAAAATTACGGCAAACAAAAAATAATCTCATATTCAGGGCATTTTCATCTCATTGCTTTATCATCGCGTTTGGTTACAAATCATCATCACTTATAATAACAAACAAATAATTAGAAATAATACGAAAATAGATTTCGTTGTTTAGTTACCCGTATTTTTTATTTTGAATTCGCTGCAACGAACAACACACGTGGTACATATTTGTTTTATACGTAAAATTCATATGTAAGATAACATACAATTAAAAAAAAAATACAATCTGCAATCGGTTGATGCACACTACAAAGTATAAAATGTTTTTTATCATTAAACGACGTACTTTGTTAGAATGAAATCGCTCGACAGGTTGGGCCATTTGTGCGATAAATATTTCAGCGGGCGTAAAAGCGAAATCTTATCTACTTTAATCCGTATCTCCCAAACGCAGTCGATACGACATCGACAGTCGGTTTTAACGTCAAGTTTGTCAAGTATTTATCACAATCTCCCTAGTGAATTTCATTATACCTTCATTCAAAATTGAATATTTCTCTATTTATTTTCTGAGGTATATTAATATAATTTATTTGAATTTATAAAAATGCCATACCATAATAAAGTGGAAATTTGAGTATAAAACTGTACTTTTAAACCAGAGATTACGTCGGCTTAAATTCATCCGTTGCTGTTCTAGACGTAGTACCTTTTCGAAATATTATTTTCAGTATTCTTGCAAGTACATATTTTCAGGTTTCTTTTATGAATTCGTAGATACTTAATATTTTTCATTACAAAACGCAGATAATTTTACTCCTTCCTTCTTGCCTATTTTAGTATTTGGCTCAGGACGAATAGCCTCTCAAAAATTACAAGAATATCTCAAAATGTTCATGAATGTGTTAGATTTACAACAAAATCTTGCTGTCATCATCTTTTTGTTGTATCGATGCGGTCTTAAAGTCATGTCACCTAAATGTGCAGTATACTAAAGTATGCAGAACTCAATTTCATCAAAAATCAACGTTACATCCAGCCGTCAAACATATGGGATGGAAAGTTTTCTTATCCAGTTTTGGGTTGATTTTTATGTGTTTTGTGTACATTTGATAATCGTAACATTTTTTAAGCGTGGGGAGTGAAATAAAGTGCGATGAGCTAACATAAAAACGAAAGTGTGCTTATAATCCCCATCAAGTTGCAAGAGATGGTTATATAAAAATTCTTGACAAAACATAATATTTAACCCATGAAAACTCTGCAATTAAAGACTTAAAAGTAAATGAGAAACAAACAATAAACTCAACAACCGCAAAACTAAACCTAATCTAACCTAAAATATATTACGGATATTAATGTAACTGTGATCATACGTGGAAATGTGCTGAGTTCAATTGTTGCTCAGGTAAACAGTCACCGCATGGAGACAGTCCAGTTATACTACCGAACATTTTTAGCACATAAAAAACTAAGAGCGTAATAGTAATTGTAGGGAAAATTTCTTCTCCAATGGTCAAAAGTTACTAAATATCAATGTCGTTTTTTTTGTTGCTAGTACATACTTAGTTGTTTTTTAACACTCATGAATTAATAATCAATTTAGCATTTCGATCTTAGAAGACAAGAAGAACCGAAGTGTTAGAAATTCCTAGCAAACGAAAAGTGATCCAGAATTATTGAAAAGTATTTAATGATAAATTTTGCATTCTTTTTGTTGAATTTTCTGAGTTTTCTATTGTCAATCCCAAATCCAATTATAAGATTTAATTTTATTTGAAAATTCTTCGTAGTATTGCCAATTCTTATTCATGAAGTAAAAAATAGCATTTAAAATAAACATTTTCCAAATCCATGCATAATCATATGATCCAAAGTCTAGCATTGGTACCTTTTATAATATTTGATGTAACAAATTTTATATTAATTCCTACTGGGAAGAATAAAAATGAAATGGAACCAAGAGTGGCTCAAGTCGGAATCCAAATTAATACAAATCCGGACAGATATTTATGAGAATTCAATTTTCATCCCCACTAACCGCAGAGATGAAATAAGAATAAATAGACTGTATGGATAGGCTACAGAAACTTTAGCTACGGACATTTAATGTCAAAAGGTCTACATAGAACATGTCCCAAATGCAATTCATACCTCTTAGTATATTACATCCTAGTCGAGTGTGATCAATTCCAACAAGAACGAATCTCCACGAATCTCTCAAAAATAGCAATGTACATACAATCTAGTGTAAACAATACTTATGGATCTAGTGTAATTTATGTAAAGACGATAGTCGCTTGAAGCCTTAAAAGAATACAGTGACTTTAAATAACATTAAAAAAAATTTATATTGAGTAAACACATCATTACATGTAAAAATAATTGAGAATTCATCCAGACATTCACAAATTCGATGAAGTTTGTTCACTTCACAAATAAATGATTCCAATGCGTCACCAGACGTCGACATCTCTTAGATATAAAACTTATACCAACCGTAGGGTTCCGTATGGTAATGAGTCCACCGCACACAGACTTCAATCTCATTAGAGGCATGGTGATACGAAAAGAGAGGTGCGGCAAACATACGGATGAGCTGTTACCCAACGTTGGAAGGGGCGATATGCAACCAATGAAATCTTGTCAGTGGTCGATCGTCGGTTCCCCTTCAATTTCTCTTTACTCAGCCGTCGTAATTTCATTCCTTGAGAATTAACTTTCCACCTCGTTGTGGGTTCAAATAAACTTTTTTTACATGAAAAACCATCCTCAGCAGTGTAAATCGTATCATTCAAACTGTTCAGTTTGAAACTAGATGTCTTAAGTCAAAACATATTACGACATCAGAGCATATGTTGGCAGATTTCGTGATGGTCGAAATTGCATCCTGTCTTTTTTTTAATGCTGCCACATCTTACAATGGTGTCAAGAAATTACAGCATGCGGTTCGGTAAACCTCAGAAGCACAAGCCATAAATACCATAACAGAATAACCTACAAATTTCACATTTCCGCTGGTTAATGGTATACTTTGTTTACAATTTGCAATGTTGCACGCTTCGAACCAATATAACTGCTAAAATTATCAGAACCGATTGCATTTCCTGTCGCCGCATTCATGTTCAGGAATACCGCAGATCGCTTCATCAATGCTGGTGAAATGCCGCTATTGATGCCGCAAAAACAGCTCTGGCTATTTTGCCGACAGATGCTCTGCTAAATTCCACACACATCCGGAGTTTGTGAAGTTATTGTAGTCATTCTATTCTATTTCATCATACCACAATTCATCGGCTGAACCCTATCATCATTTATGATTTGAAGTAAAGTCAGGGGGGGGGGGATGTCTTATTTTTTGTTGAATTCTATTTATTGTATTTATCAAAGACATCAGTAGGCCGATGATTTCTACACAGACTTTATGTCTGAGAGTATAGAAAGATGTATATGTGGTAACCGAATAGTAGACTGTAAACTAGCAGTTGTTCTAAGCATTTGTTACCATACATATACCTCTTAAAGAGGACGTCTGGAGCTGATTCCAAAGATGTCTCCAAAAATACCTCCTGAACAGGTCTTAATTATGCGTCAAATTATGAGGTTTTTCTGAGCTTGAGGTCTTAATGATCCCATAATGATATCATGTTCAGAAAAACCTCATAATTTACCGCATCTGACCACTTGTAGAATACATTATGAGATCATTATTTTGTTACCTAGGATTACAAAGAAATCTTATTGCGGACTTCTTAAAATAGTAATCTCGAATAGGGTTTATGTTTGTGGTCTTAAATCTATCTCGTTTTGGACCATCTTTTCTTTCAGTAAAGTGACCCTCAGAGTTAGGATCTGTGTTCCTTTCAGATACATCTAACAGTTCTTAAGACTTCCCAAAGATCTCTTAAAGATGTCTTTACTATTGAAATGGCCAAATGAGGAAGTACTTAAAGAATGAAGTGTTCAAATGAAATGTCTTATGACGTATCCAGATGATGATATGAGGTGCTATGAAATGGATGCAATAAAGTGTGTATAAATTATCTCGAGCAAGGCTAAACACGAAACGTAAAATTATTCAAGAGCAGAATATCTCACTGATTTTAGGTTAAAAATTTTCATTACACACAAAATAAAATGCACAAAACAGAACAAACGCAGTACTGTAAAAAATCAAGACACAACAAATTTAAAAAAAATGGTAATATTGTAAACGTGCAATTGTCTCTGTGATTGGTTTCAAAAGCCCACTTGCAAAATAGTCCGTACGAGGGAATTTTGTATTGAGTTGAATTTGTACGACAATGACATCAATGACATCGTATTACTAACAACTACTGGCAATCAGCAATTAACCCTTGAGGTAGCACGTAACAAATAATTACACATACTCCCATACGATATAAAAAAAACGTACATATTTCTTAAAATCTCAACGAAAAAGATACTCTTGAAGTGCATTGATTCCTTTGTAGCCTTATTCCCCCTATGCACTTTAAACCTTTGCATTGCATCTACATGCGGGTGCAGGCCCTCAAACTTCCTGAACCTAACCTATTAACCCTGAATTTCAAATGACACGATATAAATCAGTCGGGTAAACGTTATAAATGTCATGAAACAAGAGTAATTTTTGTATATTGTGATTATCATTGGGGGAAAGGGGTAAAAAAATAAGAGGTTTTTATGAAAACCTGTATATCTGAAAGTTGTGAAGCAGGAACCTTATAACTGACCATAGAAACCCTTATTTTGGTGATAAACTACCATATTTCAATATTTATTTAACAACAAATTTCTTTTTTGTATTCGGAATTTTATTTTTACGAAATGGCTTTGTTTTGTTTTAAGTTTGAAAATCACACGAAAAAAGGGACGAGCCGTTCAAATGACTGCTAGAAATGTATGAATGAAAATATTGCAAAATGACATGAAGTTTATATTTGTTTATAGGTATGTGTCAACTAGGAAACAGAATCTAGCGAAAAAATAAAAATATTTAGCACAAAAGCAGTAAAGCTGAACGCAACATATGCTTTACTTTATATCGTGGACTACAATGTCCCTCACTAATTATATCTTGCTAATACAACATAATTCTTTTTTCACATTTAACTGAGATTTTTACTGACGTCTGAGAGTTGAAAAACTAGACACACCATTCAAAGCAATGCAAAATAATGATGACTGCTTTTAATCTTGGTAATTTCGAAGAGGATGGATTCGTTTAATATGAGCCATCCTTATAATTGAATGAGATGGCTAAACTTTTGGTTCTTTCATCGTGTACCTTTTGATTTGCATCTCGATAAAAAAACTATTCCAAAACACCAAGGTCAACGTTCAAAGGGAGGAAATATCCGTTATTCGTGATACGTGGCTTTTCGACCACGGATAAACTTCAAACGAGATCATTGCACGCTGTGTGCAGCAGTAGCGGCGTAGCAAACGCCCCGTGCAAATGCACTGCAAAATACAAAGCCAACGAACAAGTCGAGGAATCGGCTAAGTGCGTATGAAAAGGATTCGTATTTACGTGCATGCACCTTAAGCGCGAGATTGAAAGAGAAGACGGGGACAACAGGAATTCCGACTTTCTACAAAAAATACCCCTGAACTTCATAAATGATGATTAAGGAATGTAATAATTGTGATCATTTTAAATTGCTTTATTATACGGTAATATAAATGTGTGGGTATGCAAAATCATTAAAATTGTATAGAAAATTTATATTGAATGTGCTGAGCATGTTAAAAAATAAGGCAGCTTTTAGTTAAATAAAGTCCCCTTAGTAGCCTAATACCTAATATACTAAGTAGAAACTATATCCTCATTGTATAGTATTGTCTTATGGCATGAAACCTTGTATACATGATAACATTGATGCAATCACAGCGTCCAGTCTGATAAATGTAAATTGACATCACCAGAAATCACCAGCTAAATAGTATACGCTTGATACAAAGCCAGTGAGTACTGATACAATATGATGCAGTCTTTCTATGAGAGTCAAATATATATATTTTTCTGAGTTATTTCCCAATACACAACAACTCGTTCTTTACGGTAACGCCGGCCATGAGCACATAATCTTTTATTAAAATAAACCCCGTTGTACCCTCAACATTTGAATGAACATACAACAAAAATGCGATGAGAATACTCGAAATAAAAAAGCCAGACACCTTACGCCTGAATGTCTATTTACTCAGTTGCATCTTATCATCGTTACATCATGGTGAAGAATATGTCCACGAGGACACTTGACGATTTTTCGTGATACCTTATTGAAGCCAAGTAATTAAAACGCATATATTCTTACTGCTTGATTTATCGTGTCTCGCTATAGCTATGAGCCATAAATTCTGAACATTGTGTGTGGGAGGCTAACCAAAAAAGATACTAGCGCAACCATGCGGATTAATTCTTCTTCACTTGTTCAGTCTTGATAAGGTTACACTTTAAAATCATAGCTGCTCGTGGATAGTTTCAAGCCCATGGTGTAAGGAATAGGAGGTGAAGTGTTGCGCAACAGACGAAGAAGGCGCTAATGAGCCAATGACAATTAGCCAATATTACAAGTAGGAACTTCATATTCCTATCGGTGTACCTTCCTTGTTCAAATGGTAATTTCGTATTGGTTCACCGTGCTCCCACTATTTTTGATCTATAGCGTCTATGTATCATTAGACCGTGGTCAAACTCAAAAGTTTATTTTTGCAAAATGGTTTCATCGAAAGTAATTTTGTTGTTACCATACCTTTGGATATTCCTTCATTGCTGGTTTCTTATTCTGGATTGATAGATAAAGTATCGGTTTCGGAAAATGATATTTTTGACAACGGAGGTCACAATCTGTAGAGGTTTTCTGACCTCTTATTTAATGCCCAAACTATAGTTTCTTGACGAACACCTAGTCTGAGGAAAATTACTAGTGTTTAGAATGCAATAAGTCAACATCTAAAAATTTTCTTCATACGGAGGCGTTCCATCATCAAAATCCAAACCAAGAGCAGAAAAGAGAAATGTCTAATATAGCTATTGCTGAATCGCAATTGATCCAGAAATGCCAGATTCTTTTGATGCGTTTTCATTAGCGAAGTTAACCCTTAATCCCAACGCATGGGTCGTTTTCGACCCAGAGAAAATTCAAATTGTACTTTATACATTGCATAACACTAAGCATTTTCAGACGTCAAGGCATATATAACCCAGGTAGTGGGAGGAAAAGGCTTTAAAATAGCCGTCGGAACTAAGGGTTAACAATCAAATGTATTGAATCATTCAGTAATTTCAAAATTAAATTTTTATATTATGACATACATAATAAGCAAGAGTGGCTCAAGTTTCCACAGATAAAACTGCAGATTGCTAATAAAAATGTGCTGCATTTCAGACGGTGTAACAAATTTAGGGGATTTTTTATTGTAGTGGAGGAATCTTAACCACACATTGGAATAGAAGGCGTACCACCACTATCGTAAAAAATCGCCCTCAAATGTCATTGGGGCATTGGGAATGACATGTGTACCGTTTAGGGCAACGTGTACTCTGCAGTCTGTTTGTGCACCCAGGCGTGTGCCACAGCGAATGTTGACAAGCTGAGATAAATGTGTTTACATAATAAGTTTGAACTTTAAATTCATGTGGATATGGACATTTGGATATTCTACTTTGGACATTAGCAAAATTATATTTTATTTGAGCCCTGTAATGATAGGAAAGGGACTTGCAGTTTGCTGCCCCTCCCTCTCCAATGGTGTTTGACCTTCTGACATTGCAAATACCGCGACTTCGACTTTCACAATTGTTTGGTGTTTAGAATGTAAAAAAAGGTTGAATATTTAGTAGCCTGCATATATTAAAGATATGTTAGTTGCGCAACGAATTATGAACAAAAAATCTTGAGGGGCCTGCAAGTTTCTTTCCTAGTAATTATTGTATTGCCTACTGATGTGGAGAATTATTCTATTTACTCTAAATGTTTTCTAAGCACTGATGAAATAAGAAGTGGATGATTTCTTATCATTATAAAACGTAACTATATCTTCCATTCGGGCCTGCAAATATTATGCGGTTGGTACCCACATTAAAAAAATGAATTGCTTCATTCGTTATGATTCAAATGAAAAGGATTCATTATTACTTGATTGGAACACAATTCGCTGTCATTACGCAAAGCAAACTCGAATCCGACTGTAATCCCACTTTACTTTCGATAATTCTCGAGCACCGTACACTTTTTTGAAAGTGTGAATTACAAATTAAGATAATTGTGAATAATTAATCTCCCTGGCGTCGGCCGGCGAAAATGAAAGGGGGAGGTACATATTTAATTGTGAGAAAAAAGATAAAGTTTCACGATTGTGAGAAGGAAATCTGGTAAACAAGAGGAAGAGGGAGATAGCTTTTTTAATTGAGGGCGACAAGTGAATAAGAGAAGGACGCACAATGCGTCACGTTCAAACAAACGGTAGCAAAAGAGTCAAAGCGTCGATGGCGAGTGCGGGGGTTAAAAAAAAGGAATTTCAAAAGTTGCACGCGTGCAGGGAACAAGGATAGGACATACACGCTTCTCTGTCTCTCAAAGAAGCCGCGTCGCCCATTTCACTCGGTGGTTCTTTGTTCGTTTCTCGGCTTTTCTCTTTCTCTCTAACATCTTGTTTCTTCTCGTCCTATCTCTCTCCAACTCTCTGTCCTGCTTACGAGGGTACTCACGGACACACGCACGTTTACCGTATGCATACATCTATTTCCCTTCCGTTTCTCCTACGGCGTCGCAACAAGGAAAACCCTTCATTCCTGGCGCTGTCGGTGAGGTCGATCAAACAATCATGCTTCGTATGAATCATGATCCCGTCTATAAAGTCGGCTTTTGATAGACTTTGACTTTATCAGAGACGCCGACAGCGGTAATTTCTCCTGTTGCGGTGATTGGATTAATCGGCACCGCTTTACGCGTATACTTATCCTAAAAACCTTTTATTTCTTACCGCGAGGCATCTGCTTGAAGAATTTTACAATTTCACTATCAACAGAACGTCTGGTATACAGCGTTGCCAAATGTTTCAATCATTAAATCCAACTACATTAATTTAAGCGGTGGCTCATTTGGTAGAGTATCGGCTTCGTAATCAGAAAACCCTGGTTCGATCCCGGCCTCTGTCATCTGTCATTGGGACACCTCTGTATTTGTTCATAAGTGTCTAATAACGCCAAAGCTCAGGTGGTACGGATTCCACCGTCATAAACTGTAAGTCCCGCCGCGATTTAGTCCTGTATGGGTTCAGAAAAGTCAACGTAAAATAATAAAAATGAAAAAAAAAACTACATTAATTTGTCACGTTTTTTGGTCCTGGAAACTCAAAACTGTGAAGAAATGATTTTGACCTCCTACACTAAAAACTAGATACATTACCGAGGTGAAGACTGAACCGGAACCTAATAGTCATTTCCGGTTAATGAACTTTGCCACAAATCTTAAATTGAAATTGAGGAGTTACCAAATGAATGTTGGCGCCAGGTGCTCTTCAAAGGTAAACCATTAGCTGTAACAACTCTGTTCTATCGGAACACACTGGATAGCATTTGGACTATAATAGAGTACTAAACGGTTCTTTTTATAGCATCGATGGAATATTTAAATTGTCCGCTGTCAGTGACACGCTGTGATGTTATTTGCGATTTTATTCAAACCATCCAGTGCTGCCGTAAAGTGCCAGTAAACCCTAAACCGAAATCGATTTGTTGCACAAATGAAAACCGCTGCGGGGGAGATGAGGGCAGATACAACGTATATGGAGGATAAACGTGAAACGACTGCAGTGAGAGGTAACAAATCCCCATTGCGTAGTTTCGACGATTTTGAAAGTTAGGTCGATGTATAAAATCGTTGAAACTTACGACGTGAAGTAATGTTGATGGAAGGCTTGATGAGATGCATTAGAAGTGCGGTTCAGAGTCAATCCGACGTCTGTCTTAATATATCTATCTCACAATTATCAGATTTAGACTACTTGAAACGGAAGCTGATCAAAGCAAATCTGCAACCTTTAAATACTAAGCTGTTAATTCGAATGGAAACTTTTCGAAATCATGAATATTTTAATCCGAATGAACCCAAGCATTCTTTTAGGTACAAATCTAACCTGACCTTTTCATTAACGCTAACCAAAAAAATACCAACATTTGCAGTAATTAAAATTTACGAACTATTCATGATCACTGGAAGAGATGAGATAGACTGGAAAGGGAGAGGGATGCCTTAAAAATAATTGATAATTTTGTAATTTCATGCCGCCAAAAGCGATCGTCTTTTCATCTTTAAATGACCGAGTCCTGTAACTCTCTAATTCGCTGGTTGTCCGAAAGCTTGGTAAACTCGAAAATGCGACCCTAATGAATGTCTGGGTCGATCGGCTTTTTTTATTCAATTTGCCTCACGCTCGCTCGCTTCCATTACTGTCAGCTGCTGCGGTGTACGTATATTTATAGGTATACGTATACACGCATATAAACGTATATATTGAGAACCGACAGAGGCAACGGCTTCGTCAGAACTACACTCAAACGCAGTTGTCAGCTTGACCCGCCACTCGAAACAGCTCCGGTGTAAATACGCGTGAAGTGAATCAGAAAGGCGGCAGAGATGAAAGGTTGCTTCTCTCGGGCCACCTCTGCTGTCGTCGCACCCATTGGACCATTGTTCTTCGGATACACTTCCTTTTTTATTTGCGTATATAAAACTTACAACCTATATCTACGTTTCTTATTCATTTTTATCGGTTTCTTTTTTTATTGCCTGAGCAGCGATTATTGTTAAGTTTTAAAGGGACGAATCGCGTTCGGCGGATTCCGACTAATATCAAAGATAAGCGTAAAAAAGAGGCGCCCACGCTATTAATCCGTGTGGTCGGAAGATCCAGAGTGGTAATGAGCACCGTTTTCGAAACATAGGTATGGTCGACCGACAAAGGCATTTAGCGGAACGATAATTGCATTTCGATTAAAGTGTGCGGATTCGTGCAAAGGACAACGCACAGTCTCTCGGTAATTGAGTGCAGTCAATCACCTCAATAAACAGTGTTCCAGGCGGACTCCATCCTCAACCAATAGCGATTTCCCTGCGTTTGGAATTTCATCCACTCTTGCGCTTCATTGTAGGGCAATTTAGTTTCCTACTGGGGTGAGATTAATTGTTGGTAACTCCGGCCAGGGATGTAGCGTATAATTAAAAGAAGGGCTCCATGAAAATAGAACGCTCGCGTTTAACGCCATTCTGATACCAAAAGGCTCCGACCTTCCGCAACGTTCCGGTCCTTTTGGCTTTTGATATTCCGCATGCGACTTTCCAGATTATGTCGCGTTAGAAGCTAAGATATATCGTCCTTATCGGTTTTGCGAATCTGGATTTTTCCTTGACTTCCTCCGATTTCCTTTCTCTGGAGATTGCCGCAATGCCCTCCTCTCTCTCTCCCTGGCTTTCACAATTCTTCTCTTGTCCCATCGACTCTTCTCTGGTAGCGGCAATTACGAGTTGCCAGAGCTGACGCATTTAATTACACCACGGTCTCGAACGAAAACTAGTTTGAGCACGGCATATGTATATGATTCCGCGTGTGCGCTCACCGCTGCAGGATAGTATACTACCGACGTATAATGCCGGCTTATCAAGATCTCGCAATAGCAGCAGCGGAAACCATCAAAGAGTCCTTTGAAGTTTACTTGGTGTCCTCGGCTCGATTCTCTTGTTTGCCCCCTAGGTCCCCCCATTTGCCTTCACCTTTTTCTTTCGTCCTCTCACTCTCGCGCTCATCCTTATCCTTTCGAACTCTTTTCTTCCTTACCAACTTCGTTTCATCGACGCGCCCTTTTCATCGATTTAAATATGAATGACAAATACTGTGGTCCGCGAAGATCGGAGACGTCGACCGATTCGTAGCCGGGGACTTTCAGTTCTTTCTTTTCGTCATTATCGGGTTGTCTCTTGTCTGGTTGAGCTCGCAGCTTCGCATAAAAAACAATCTTCCTGGAACACCATATATAAACAATAAAATTTAAATATTTACACGAAAGGGCAACCGCTGCGACTCGCTGTTTGATGTCTCGCGATGCAACGGTTTTATGAAACACGTGCACGGAGCCTTCTCGGAAATTAATTTCGATGGTGTTTTCATAGATTTGTTATTAAACAAAATTTTGATGATCAAGTAGAATTCGCAGAAGATCCTATAATTGACATCAAAATAAAACCATACATCATAAAGATTAGAGAAAAAATCGATTCTTATTTATCATCCGACAACTCAAACACCATCAATTTTTCTGGAGACCGTCTCATTCAGGAATTAAGATGAACGAAATTGTTGACAGCTTTGCAAAAGAAGCTACACAGTTGCCCTCTCTGGTTGAACCAAAAATTTCATTTACAGATCACCCAGCTCACTTTACTTATGCACTCGCCGCCATACTTAAGACACTTATGAATGAATCTCTGCACAAGGACACAGCATTTTTCAAAAATTACCACATCCAACAAAAAAACCCATGGTTTCACAAATTAAATCTAAAAAGAGATTTTATAAATTGGATAAATAGAGCACGAGCAAATCACGACCATCTGTCGGTTAGCTCGCATTGGATTTGTAAGTGATTCTAAGTGTCCCTGCGGACATGCGAAGGAAGACCTAGATCACGTAATTTGGCAGTGCCCAAAATACGAATTAAACCTGATGAAAATGTTAAGAAAGCTTAGAAGTTTATACACCACTTAAAATGAACACCTACCTCGCTATTCCAAACGTCACAGCGTTAAAAATTACCCATAAGTTCCTTACATATCACAAAATGCATCTCTGATTGTATAGACTGTATTTAAATTATATGTATTGTAATTAATAAACCTGCATCAGGGTTTCATTAGTTAATAAATAAAAAATAAAGTAGAATTCGCGAAGAGAAGTAAATTTCCATAGACGTAACAAATATTACACTCTGTAGGTACCTGAATAATTATATCAGAGAGTTTGGTATGATTCAAGTTTGGTCAATTCCAAAGACAACTAGATGCCTTCGACCCGGGTGCCTACAATTTTGGCTAAATTCGTATTGCAGTTCCCTGACGAAAGGCTGATGCTTCCGGGAATATTCCCATTTTAACACTGCCAGGAAAGAAGGCGGCAGAGGGTAGTTCTAGCATCGTTAGGTTCGAGTAGTTTCTATACATATATTGTAACAATATCTTGTTCCTTAAATAGGGTGAATATGCCAATGAATGGACGGTTAAGCATTTTTCACACTTTGATCGATTGTAACTTTTGAATTCTTTTATGAAAATTTAATTATGATACCACCATTAGAATCGTTAGACTCTACTCTTTATGACCGTGTAGTTCAACCTTTGATTTTATTTAATTATTATCCTCGTCTTCATACGTTTGTTAAAAAATCCGCTAAACCCCAATGAATAGACGGGTTAAATCAAATGGGACGTTTTCAGTACCAGTTTTGGATGGCTTTAAAACTTTGCTTTGATTTTACAAAATAATAAACACTGGAAGATCAATAGTACTGTAAATATTGTATTGAATGTTCAAAGAACATAAAAATATGTATTTTGTTGCATGTTGTGCACCATACATTCATAAGAAATAGAAATATGTAGAAAATCATCCATTCATTGGTAGTCGTCCATTCATTGGCATGTTTACCCTATATTAAAATTGAAAATGAGCATTTTCAAAACTTCGACCCCGACCGCAGGTCAGCCGAAGCACTGATAAATGAGCACGTCTTGTTCACATTGATGCTTAAAAAAACGCGGTTTAGTCGAGTTTTTGACAGGTCGGGTTGCAGGAAATAAATTTTTTTATATGTGGGATACTTCGGTTTCAGTTTTTTACGGCATTATCGTTGATTTTACGAAGCAATGAATACAACCTTTTTTGTAGAGAATTCGATGTTCTATATTTTTTGTTTGAAACATTTTTTTGTACGATTTGTATTTTTTGTTAAAAAATGGAAAAAACGTGTTTTTTAGCGTTTTTTGTTAAACCTCCCCATAATCTAGTATGCATTGTCTCCAAAAACTAATCAGATCTAAGTTTGGCCAAGAGAAACCCAAATCCGTTTGTACTTTTTAAATTCGTCCTGCCAGTCGCGAGATATCGCGTATACAAAATTTTTCCCTCGGACGGACGGACGTACAACCTAACGGACACCAATTTTTTTATTTTTGCTTTGGGTTTCTTGGGGCCTGAAACGTCGACATTTGATGAAAAACTATAGGGTAATTTTTTGGCGGGAACTGACCAAATTCAATACTTCGCCAGACCTATGGTCTGGGTCGAAGTAATAATTCTAGTAATATGGCCACATGTAGGTCAGTTATGATTGAGTTATCAGTTTAAGGGCATTTTTTATGATTATGGGAGACGCTTTGCCATACAGATGGAAATGTTCCATCTTCATTGTGAAGAGGTACCCTGAAACAGCATCGCTGTATATAACCTCTAGAAACTGATTTTAAACATTAAAGCAAACAAAAACAGAAGAATGGCAGTGGCTCAATTGGTATCTGTCATCCAGACATCTCTGTATATTAATATTAAAAAAAAAACAGGATAACGGACATGAATTTTTTTATTGCATCTTTTTAGGTCTAGTCGACATTTGATGCAAAATTGTAGGGTCATTTTTTTTACCGAGATAACCAAATTCAGTACTTTGTCCAGAACTTTGGTCTAAGGAATTAGTGAAACGATCTTCAAGACCTATTTACTCACTGATACCAGTGTAGTATACTTTTGGGAGAAGGTGGTAGAATACTGTTGTAATATATGGATGAGCTTCTCCCATTATCGTAAACAAATTCTCTAAACTGTTAACACTAGTTTCCCCCTATTCTTTCATCCCCAACCCAGAAATAAAAAATGTGGAAATTCACTTTCAAGGTTCGGAGACCTAAGAGAGGGTAGAAATAAATTAAAATTAGGTAAATTGATGGAAAAGTTTCTAAATATAACATACTGATCGGTACTATTTTGCCACCATCTCTAACCCTTTGTTCCGACGGCTATTTTAAGGCCTTTGCCTCCCACTACCTGGGTCAAATATGTCCTGACGTTTGAAAATGCTTACAGTTGCGCAATTTATAAAGTACAATTTGAATTTTCTCTGGGTCAAAAGGATCCATGTCTAACCGAACTGTTTGCCGATTCTTGCCAAATATTGGGAGGAAATGTAGCGAAATGCATGTGGTGGTGAAGAAGGTGAAGAGATGTATAAAAACATTATAGTTTCAAATTTTATGAATTTAAATTGTAAAATTGTTAATATGTAAAATACTTTAATTTGGAAACATTTTAATCGGAAAAAAATTGTTTTCACTTCCCTTACTAGTTAACGATTACCTTAACAAGAAATAATTTGACAAATATATGCTATTTTCTGTTTGGGCTAGTCATTATCGAGTTACCATTGGATAAAGGTTGTTATAAGTGTAACGTTTGGTTCTTCTTGAATAACAAAAAATATTCAAACTTGATATTAAAAATAGTTAGAACTCTTTTTGCGTATAAAGGGATTGATCATGAATCAGATGTTATTCGGAGAACTTTCAGATATCTATTGTGTTGCTGAGCAGCTGAAGAAGACACGTTCTGTAAACCCTTATGTAAGGAGCTCGTTTCGTATCGGATATCAATTTCATCCACAAAGATTCCAATTGAATTCAAGTTTATCCGGCTCTGCAGGCTTAAATCCAATTAAATTTTATATTACACTTTTATTTTTACTTATTTACCTTTCAATAAATATAAATTTTATTAATGTTTGTGTTTGTATTTAAATGGCATATTTGTATAAAAAATGTAATAATTTCCTCCCATAAAAGATACAAAATTTGCATGTATTTTTATACATTTTATTGAAAGTAAACAATCTAAATCTTAACTGTACTCATTTCATTCTAATGCATTCAAGAACATGAATTTTTAACATTTTAGTTTTGTGTGACGTGTGTCGATTAGTATTCCCAACTTCAGTGTTATCAAGTCTATTTTACCAACAATGTTAGCGTGATAAATAGTTATTATTGCTCAGAAATCGTACCATCTATACTGTCGCAAATAATTCTAACAATTAAGCATAAAGAAATGAAGGACTTGTTTTATAACAATGGAAGAATGACCATTTTTCGGTGAGCCATTACAAATTGTTTTTCGGAAAGATTCTCTGCATTTGCGTATTACGAACATGTGGATGATGATTTTCATCAATGTTACTACTGGTATTAAATGTGCACCCTTCATAACATTACGAATTATGTGAATGTGTTCCACCCCTTATCTGATGTACGAGGCAAAATAGTTTGAGTTTTGCCAATAGAACTATTAGCAACTTAACTCATATCTTGTAACTCTACTTAAGACTACATCACGATCCTATTCATTGGTATCTCATTAAATTAGGACTAGGCAAGTCTCAGTTGCTATTCTTACTTTCTCAGCGCCCTTATGATACTAACTTGTGTGTCCTCTTGCATATTAAAGAATATACTAAATGTATTTTATATAAAAGAAAAGGAAGTTCTTAATATTCAAGCTCAGTCAATAATTAAACGATCTAAAAAGATTATCCTCGAGAAATTTCAGGTAAAAATATACTCAGTTACAAAAGAAAATATCCTGAACAATTGCGCATTTTTCTTTATACTAAAACCCCAAAAATCATCGACAAATCACCTTTCTTTTCGTTTTAAATATAGCCAATCGAAGGGAGACCATTCCTTTTATGTATTTTTAGAAATTAATATATTATTTTCATCAACTGCTGGCTAGTTAAATCGAAGGCATTGAAAACTTGAAATTTTAACCGTGTTAAAATATTAAAAAATGTCTTCTTCTTCATCTTCTGCAATGAAAAATTCTTTCATGTTTTTCTTTCAAATTGTTTTTAATTTTAGCTTTATTAGAACAGGGGATTTTTTATACGAACTTTTAAAGTTATTAAACTTTCATACAAATCTATATTCGTTATTATATAATTTTTGCAGAAAAAATGTATCTTCATTGAGAAAGAATTCTTCATTTAACTTCGTTAGTAGGGGAATGAATCTTAGTGGTAGAATCCGAAATCGAAGTCTGATTCGCCACTCCACGTCAGGACTTGTTTGAGGTTAGGTACTCGAAAAATGAAATTTCTTCATTTTTTAGATTAAGTATAGAATGTGTTTGACATTTATTAGTATTGGCACCATTTAGTAGTACTCCCCCCTTTAAAACGAGGTTTTAGTCGATCACTTAAAATGTTTTCGCACGAAGTTACGGCTATTTTCAATAATGGCATTTATTCCAGAAACCTTTCTACTACACATTTGCTCTTGGAAAGGTGGCATAAACTGAGGCGTTTTTAGGTTCGCTAAGTACGAAGATGAAGTCAAAATAGATGTCCTCAATTTCCAAGACGAAAAATAGTAACGAGACCCATAAACATTCATCGTATAACCTCAAACACAATAAACGTAAAGCTGCTAGTCAAAAAAAGGAATCCATTAGAATTTTGATTCACTCGGTGCTAATTAAGTCTGGCAACGATCTACATCCAATTGAAGTCGCTTTAGCCACTTCGAGGGCTTCCACTGTATGCAACCTAACCACAAAGTACACCAATGCCAATCGTTGCGAGTAATGACAGCTGATCACGAAGAAATCCTGAATTGCGGTGATTTGGAAAATAATTAATTTTGTATTTGATAGTTATGGTAATTTTTTAAGACAGCACGTGTTCGGTATATATTCAACATTGAAATTAATAAATTTCTGTGATTATGTTTGTCACGATTCTCATATTTTTTATTCAGTAGACGTAAAATGACCAATGTATTAAGATAGGGATTTTGCTTAGTCATCATTGTTAAAAATCATTAAAAAATGTACATTTTTCACACCTACTTAATCAAAAAATTATGTTCGTATCACGGGCGTAAATTTGTACACCCTCAAAGCGATTTACGCCCTTGATACGAAAATATCTGTTTTGAGCCCGTAATAGTGCAATTGCTCATAAGCCTTCTAAAATTGTAATCGCTTATTTTGTATACCTTTATGAAGAAATTTACCAAATTTACCAAATTTCTTCATAATATTTTTGCCAATTATATTGCCGAGAGTACTTCCTGAAATGTGTTGATAATACATAGCAAGGTTTAGATATTGCGGAAGTGGTATATTTTAGGGGAAAACCAAAATTAAAAGATAACCCTGATACAAAGTGAAAATAATGATTGTGCATAAAATGCTGAAGAATTGTACAACTTTGAGGAAAGCATGTCTTTGGCTAATTCTTACACAGGAAAAATGTGCATCAATTGCGCAAAATTTACATGCATACAGTATAGCAAATATAAGAAAAATCTTCTTTATTATACAGTGATAGAATAGTTGTACCGGCTAATAAATCAAATTTATTTAATCTTTACATATTTGTTGTTACTAAATATTTATTAGCCACAAACAACTGGTTTATTACACGCTATAATATGGTATTTATTAAGAAGCGGTTTTAACGTTTTATTAGACGATATTGTACCTTGCAAATCCATATTGTATAGTATTTTGGGCATGACCACTGCCCATTCCTTTTTCCGGATGAAGAATAAAGGCAAGATATAAATGCACGGTCACCCTCTACATATACATATACGTTAGAAACTCAATTTGTCCATAATGATGCACTGGAACTTTACAAAATAATTGAAACAACTCGTATACGGCTATAATATACAGCTGGAATAGGAGTTGAGATAAGAGTCGTGTATATACAACACTGTGGACTAATAAAAACGTGGAATTATTCCTATTACCGGTCAATAAAAGCATATCATACCTATTAAAAATCATGTTTACATTATCCTGAACATTAAGTGTTAAAAAGCATATTGTTGTTCCAAGGCTTACTAAACCGTTTTATGTCGATTAACCCTTTCAAGCATACATTTTTCTCTTCGCGGAAAACATCTGAAACTGGTTACTCGAGGGTTTTCGGGGTCGCTGATCACGAATCCGGACTCAGATTTTCAGAATTCAAGATGGCGGATCCAATATGGCGGACCAAATTCAGGAAAAGTTACTTGATCGAGATGAAACTGGGTACGGGGGGTTTTTAAAGAAGCTCGGCTTCAGATATTGAAAATTCAAAATGGCAATTCTAACTTTGCTAACCAAATTCATGAAATCAATGGTGATTATGATAAAAAGATTAAAAGATCCCGTGTGTAACTACCGATTTGAGCCGAAAAGAAAACTATTTTTTTTTAATTTGGTCCGCCATATTGGATCTGCCATTTTAAGTTTTCAATATCTGAGACTGGATTTATAATCAGCCACCCTAAAAGCTCCCGAGTTCCCAGTTTCAGCTAGTTCAAGTAACTTTTTCTGAATTTGGTCCGCCATATTGGATCTACCATCTTGAATTTTTAAAATCTGAGGCAGGATTCGTAATCTGGGACCCTCAAAACCCTAGTATACCATAGGTTGCAATTGTACGTTAAATACTTTTTCTGGTAATGCTTTTTTCTTGAGAAAAGTGTTATTTTTCAGTATTTATTTAGTTATATCAACAATTTGTACCAAATATTGACTATTTGCAGATAATTTCAGGTTCTTTGACATATTACGATATGAAAATTAAAAATACCGAATGAATCTAACAAATTTTGACTTAAAAACGAAAAAAAAACCATGAGGAAATAGGTGGTATAGATTCTATACCACCATGCCGGAAAGGGTTAAAAGAAATTATTTAGGGGTAAATAATCCACTCTCTCAGTGGTACTTATAATGTCGAGAACAATTCAATATTGCATGTTATACTCGACTTGATGATTTTCAATGCGTTATTAAATTCCTGTTTAAAGTTCATCGATCAAGGAGATTGGTGAAGATCAAAACAGAACCAAGATGAAATGAGTGGTTTTGATTTATCATAATAGTATGTTGTACATTCAATTACATAACTATATGAAAACAAAGCAACATAACCTGAGTCGAATTGTTGGCATTCTCGACTTATATTTTGTATAGTATATAGATTGTATATGCCTGATCTCAACAATGAACGGAACATGACAATACAACTTGACAATCGATTCGCCCATGCGTAACTCGTTAGATTAAAAGACAAGAACAGATTCGGCTTCGAATTAGTATTCGAGTTTGGGCCGATAAGGTTTTGGGTTTTCTGCGATAAGTTACCGTTTGAGTACTTCTCTATTAATGAGTTTCCGATCGATTTTGTGGGTTTTCGATTCAGTTTTACTTATAGACGCATAAGTACAAAAATGTACAAAAAAGTGCCAAATATAAATCAATTCCTTCTTGAAGAAAGTCCGTTTCTTATTTTATAACGTTATAACAAACTTACTCGCAGTTCGGCTTGCTGAAACTTTTTTGTCATTTTCATTTTTTTCCTTATCTCGTAATACATTAATTTATTTTAAATGGGCTGCGAACGCAGACTATAAGTTTAGGGTGTTTATAATAAGTACCTAAATTTTTATGGAAACAAAATAAAATCTGTAAAACAATTTGGGCAGGCTGAAATACGAGTAATTTTGAAAGAAAAAACGCATTTTTGACCAGACGGAATTTTTTTATAAAGTTGATTTTTTTAGAAATAAGACATACATCTCACTTTTTTGTACGAGTTATTTTATAGAATAAAAATGAAAATATTTTTGCGGTTATAAATAGAATGGTCCATATGTATTATTATGACTTGTGAGCTTCTGTATACATACGATATTTATGTACATGACGATGTAACCATGAGTAATTTACATGTGTCCGTGATCCTCGAAACGTAGAGAATTTGAAATGATTTACATGTTTTTAAATTCATAGAACAATCTAAGCAATTAAATAGCTAACAAAAGCACACATTTCTAACGAAAATTGTGGAAAAAACGACACGAAAGGCCTATTTCTTAGACACACAGAAAGAAGATGTAGTTGGTTTTACTCTTTACTTAGTAGGATCTGGCACTACCAAGTTACTTCGACCCAGACCATAGGTCTGGCGAAGTATTGAATTTGGTCAGTTCCCGCCAAAAAATTACCCTATAGTTTTTCATCAAATGTCGACGTTTCAGGCCCTAAGGAACCCAAAGCAACAATAAAAAAATTGGTGTCCGTTAGGTTGTACGTCCATTCGTCCGTCCGGCCGTCCGTCCGAGGGCAAAATTTTGTATACGCGATATCTCGCGACTGGCAGGACGAATTTAAAAAGTACAAACGGATTTGGGTTTCTCTTGGCCAAACTTAGATCTGATTAGTTTTTGGAGACAGTGCATACTAGATTATGGGGAGGTTTAACAAAAAAACGCTCAAAAAACACGTTTTTCCATTTTTTAACAAAAAATACAAATCGTATAAAAAAATGTTTCAAACAAAAAATATAGAACATCGAATTCTCTACAAAAAAGGTTGTATTCATTGCTTCGTAAAATCAACGATAATGCCGTAAAAAACGGAAACCGAAGTATCCCAGATATAAAAAAATTTATTTCCTGCAACCCGACCTGTCAAAAACTCGACTAAACCGCGTTTTTTTAAGCATCAGTGTGAACAAGACATGCTCATTTATCAGTGCTTCGGCTGACCTGCGTTCGGGGTCGAAGTTTTGAAAATGCTCATTTTCAATTTTAATATAGGGTAAATATGCCAATGAATGGACGACTACCAATGAATGGATGATTTTCTACATATTTCTATTTCTTATGAATGTATGATGCACAACATGCAACAAAATACATATTTTTATGTTCTTTGAACATTCAAAACAATATTTACAGTACTATTGATCTTCCAGTGTTTATTATTTTGTAAAATCAAAGCAAAGTTTTAAAGCCATCCAAAACTGGTACTGAAAACATCCCATTTGATTTAACCCGTCTATTCATTGGGGTTTAGCGGATTTTTTTACAAACGTATGAAGACGAGGTTAATAATTAAATAAAATCAAAGGTTGAACTACACGGTCATAAAGAGCAGAGTCTAACGATTCTAATGGTGGTATCATAATTAAATTTTCATAAAAGAATTCAAAAGTTACAATCGATCAAAGTGTGAAAAATGCTTAACCGTCCATTCATTGGCATATTCACCCTATTTAAGGAACAAGATATTGTTACAATATATGTATAGAAACTACTCGAACCTAACGATGCTAGAACTACCCTCTGCCGCCTTCTTTCCTGGCAGTGTTAAAATGGGAATATTCCCGAAAGCATCAGCCTTTCGTCAGGGAACTGCAATACGAATTTTGCCAAAATTGTAGGCACCCGGGTCGAAGGCATCCAGTTTGTAACTTGCTTTTTCTATCTAAAAAGATTTGGTAACTCTTCTTTTGGCTTTATACTTTTTATTTTAACCGTTTTGATATTTATCTGCATTCTAAAGATTGCTCTTTAAAGGGTAATGATGATATGGAGGGGATTATTTTATTCGTTTTTATATTTTTGTTTTCATATTTTAGTAAAGTAAAACAAAAATCGATTCGTTTATTTCTGTTGCATGATATTTGTATCTATTTTGCATTTGCTAAATCCACATTTTCATCATCAACGAAACCGTCTGGCTCAATCGAATCCACTGATTTGTTTGTAACATTTTTCACGTTTGGCGTTACAAAATTATTTGTAGAATCTATTAAAGATGAATCACATTCATTTTTAGCTGTAAAAAAACATTATTAGTAGTTTCTGTGACGGGCACTGAACCAGAATGCTGCTAATATTGATACCATTGAAATAAGAAACTGATAGACTGCGTGAAGAAGAGAGAAGTTAGTTTATGTTATTATTTTGAACGCAGACAAATCTACTGTTTACTATTGTCGACCTCAAAATTCACATTCAAATATTAGAAGGGAGTAATTTATAAACACAAATTTATAAACGCTAATGGATATATTATTCTTTGGAACATCTTATATATCGCGGTCTCGACCTTACATTCTGTATTTCGTGACCTCTATACGGGACGAGAAAATTCATTTCGCGGCCTGAGGACAAGAAAAACTTTTCGACTGTTTTAAACTAAATATTTTTCAACATTCTCAATAGTAAAGTCCTTTTTTCTGGCTACATAAATTAAAATAATAGTTACGAGTGTCGCCTAAACTGATATCACAGTTATGCAATTATTTGCGTTATTGTTTACAATATTTATTATTGTCTACTTAAGTATAATGACTGAAAAATACCAAGAACTTTTTCATTTATTTTAAAACGGTCGAAATATGTTTTGTTAATATCTATGTTACTATAAAATGTAGATAGATTCTTGAATTATTTTTATAATGAGAGTTGGCCAATACTGGAGAATTGACCACGTAACAGTGGATTCGACTGTGCGTATTCGAAAACTGATCCCTTGATGACAATTTTCCGGCCGAAATTTTACTTTCTACAGCTCTCAAACAGTAAGAACTTTTGTTGAAGCATCGTCTCAAATTCAAATGTTCTGGAGACTTTCTTGCGTTCCACGTCCGAACATAAAACAAACATGTGTATCATAAAGTTATTGGGTGACATACGAGTCTGTCTTTCACTGGACTAGACGAGTATTCAGATTTCACTATAAAGTCAAGCACGATTAACTTAATTAAATTGCATGTTACGAATCCCTGTACTCCGTCGTAATTGAATGGCACCGTCGTAGACTTTGGCTGACTTTGAAAGTAGATTTCGCGGACACAAGAAGCAATTACGGTGGCTATCTCCTCGTGTACCGTTTAAAAATATAGCATTCCACCCGTTTACACCGAAAGATAGGATACTTCAAAGTCCGCCGAGGCTCGACATAACCTCAAAATCCTTAGACGTAATAAATTCATTTTTACGGCCGGGGCTTTCCACAACGAGTATATCCCGCATGCTCTCGATAGTTAACGACTTCTTCGTTGTTGGCCGCGATAGAAGAAAGTCCCTCGCCGGAAAAATACAAGAGCGAAGGCGAAACGTCACAATTAATTTCGAGACCGCGAATCATAAATACTCCGGCACTTGAGAAACTCGCGCCCAGGCAACATCGGCGACCTTTGCTTCCTCTTCCTCGTCACCGTCGCCGTCGATCCCGTTAACGAACGACGCCATTAAGACGCATTAACATATAATTTTGCGCGGGAAATTATAGGCAACTCGGCGCGCTCGCTCCGAGTCGCCGCCGACACGCGGTGTTTATTACACGGGGCAGGCGGGCATTAAATCGCGTCCTGTGTTGGTGAATTCGTGGGGGAATTTGGCCGTTCGTGTTGCCAAGTCCGTGGGGGGATTCACACGTAGCGAGCCGTGCCATGCTGCAGATGTGTGCGATCGCGTGCGGCGGCTAGATCAAAGAATCCCCCAAGCCCCTTCGGGCCCTTCCCCTCTTCTCCTCGTATTATTCTATCCTTCTCGCACTAGACGTTGCCCTTTGACTCTCTTTCTTCCCCTTTGCCCCCACCCCTCTTAGCTTTCCTCCTATAACCTTAATTCTCACCGTCTTCACGCATTTAGGCATCTGTCTCTCTAGCACTCCACGTTGTACATCTTTGTCAGTTTCTTTCGGTTCTACTTTCTCGATTTCTCTATTCCCTTGACTCTATTTCTGGCTCTATTATCTCTTTTCCCAGCTTGGCATCTTCTACCATTTCCTGCAACCCTTCAGCACCTGTTCTTTCCCCCATTTTCGTTTTATTGTTTTATGGACTTTTGTAACCACTCTCCAATACTCTGACCTCGTTAACTATATATCTCCGATCCCAATAATCTCGATTTTAATATGTGTTTATTTCTGTTTTAATCTTTCAATTATTGGTCGTTCTGGCGTGCTTCCTATCCGTTCTTTGTTTACTAATCGTGGCTTATATTTCCAATATTTTATCTTTCGCCAACGATGCACTTCGCATTAGTTCAACAATAGTATACACTAGTGCTCCCCTTAACCCTTTGAAGCATACATTTTTCTTTAGGCTGAAAATAGCTGAAATTTGTTACTCGGGGGGTTTTGGGATCACTGATTACGAATCTGACCTCATATTTTCAAAATTCAAAATGACGGATACAAAATGGCCGACCGAAATGTAAAAAGAAGTCAAATTCACCCTATTGAATTTTGAAAATATGAGGTCGGATTCGTAATCAGCGATCCCGAAAACTCCCGAGTACCCAAGTTCACCTCGATCAAGTTAATTTTTGCAATTCCGTCGGCCATATTGGATCCACCATTTTGAATTTTGAAAATCGGAGGTTAGATTCGAAATCAGCGACCCCGAAAACCCTTGAATACCCAGTCTCGTCGTATTTGAATGATGTTTTCTTCTCCACATATATTTTACGTAAAAAATTCACCATTTTTACACTTTGTTTAATTTTGTTAAGCAATGTAACATGATAATTAATTAAAAATATTCATTTATTTATGTTTCCTAACATGTTCTTGAAAAAAGGAAGCAACAAATTGTAACAAAATCAATTAATAATTACCTTAAATATGAAAATAATGAGTTACAAAAAGGTGTATGCTGCACCATGCTTGAAAGGAAGTTAAACAATTGAGTCTGGCAATATGGCGTCTGCTCCCCTTAAGTTATATTCCCCCTCAGCCTCCACCACTCGCATTTCCGCTAGCCACACACACATGCATGTATGCGTACATACATACAGATGCACACATGCATACAGTGGTCCCTGTTGTAACGCATCCCGTCCTAACGCATATTTCCTTCCCGTCTAAATGCATAGGTTCCTCTTCGTTCCTCTCCCAACAACACGATTCTTAGTTGCTAGCGTTGCTAGTGAGACATCTACGCGCATGCTCAGTGTGATATATGCAAAGAGACTTTTGCGGTAGTGGGGGTTGAGGGAGGATATGCGTTTGGACGGGGGCGGCCATTTTTTATGGAACGAAACATATGCGTTAGGACGGGGACCAACTGTACATGTAATTACGAGTAATTTTAACATTTTTAAATAATCAGTCGTTGACAAAAACTGAAAATTCCTATTGAAATCGGTAATACATAATATAACAAATCCACCATTGCCACTTTACTTTATACGAATAAGCAATCCCAATTACATTTTGCCTTCGATATAACTTTTGCAAAATGGCTCATGACTTGATCGTAGGTAATCATTGCTCGAGTATGCAGTCTGGCCTCGCGTTTGCCCCAATTCCAAATCTTGAAAATCTCATTTAGAGAAGCGACAAAAAGAAACGAGTTATTGCAAAAAAGTGTTTTATGTACGTCTTTTCGGTGCGTAAAGTAAACTTGTGCGTAAAGTAAACTTTACGCACTCGATTATACTTTACGCACGAAAAAGCCGTACGTAATAGTACTTTTCGATACAAGTGCGTATGTGTAAAGAACTTTACACATACACACGTGTGCCGAAATATTGTTTACGTTTACCTGGAGGTGAATGCCGATAAACTGAACTAGAAGTTCCTCTTCCAAAATTGATTGGCAAGCCACCGAAGTTTCGGAAAAAATAGTAGTTTTCGACACAAGGGCGTATGCGTAAAGAACTTTACACACACACACACGTGTGCCGAAATATTGTTTACGTACGTCTTTTCGGTGCGTAAAGTGTAATCGAGTGCGTAAAGTTTACTTTCACCTCCAGGTAAACGGGGTGTTATAAGTTGTGTTACACGGTGAATTATTTCGTTCAGCGCTAGATGGTGCTCAAATCCAAAAGTGCCCTTTCCTGCCATTTGAACGAAATCATTGTTGATTTCATATTCGGATTTGGGCGCCACCTGGTGCAACTCGAAGAAATCTTTAAGAATTACCCTCACCCATTCTTGAAACCATACCTTCCATGACTTTGTTATTTAAACAAATATTCAATAAATATTAAATATCAATGACATGACTATTACAGTTCTCTATTGCAGTTTTCAACTTCGTTATATTTTCTATGATTTATTAACATTTATTTGTATTTTTAAACAGATATTTTAAAATACTGATGAAAGAGATCTCGAATTACGGAAATTGCCTTTTCGAATAGTTTGAAATAGTTTAATTAATGTTATCTGCTTATCATTTACGAGCTGTAATAGTCATGTATATGATATTTAACATGTTTTTAAAATTTTTCAAAAGCATTTGTAGCTTTTGTTAACTATGGAAGCCAGATTATGCTGCGTTAAATCCCATAGATTCACAAAACTTTGTTTGCTGAACTGATATGAAATGCTTCTGTTTTTCTTTCGTCGTTAATATTTAGTTTTTTTTGCGGTTATATCTCTTTTGTTGTTGTATTTGACATTGAATGACATTAGTTGCATATAGTTTTCTCTGTTGTTGTTTACATTTTTATATTTATTTTTTTGCTTCGAAATTCAAGACAAACCTAGTAAGAATAGAAACATGAAAAAATATGCCGCAAAAACATCATAATGTTATCAGGTTTTAAACTTATTTGATGTTTAATTACTTATTGTAAACTTTTCTATCGCATTATTTTTATAATGGATTTGTAATGGCGTTATTGGCGTTTTTTTCAAAAGGACTTTAGTTTAGACGACCCGAAAGCTTCAAGCACGTATCGGCCTTTAATAGAAATTTGTACTGGCAAGTCAAAATAGACAATTTATTTTGGATAAACTTTGAAAAAACCTAACAATTTCACAATTTCTTTTATGTTCTGAATGCAGTTAATAATAATCTGGAAAATTACTATAACTTGACAGAACGTTTGTTTGGATGAATGTGACCATCAAAATTAATAAAACGTATTTATTTATGTATTTTTTTTTTCTTATTTTGAAGTACGACTGTGATAAAAAAAGTTTGGGCAAAAAAATTAAACAGGATATATATCGTCTGCATAATACGTTTACTCATTTTCTTCATATTTGTTTGAAAACAGTGAACAAAAAACTTTTAGTAGTTTGGCGGCAGAAAATAAAAAAAGTAGTAGCAGTAAAATGTTTGCCTGACATGCTTTAGTGGTTCTGCAGTTTTATCAATTATCATTAGTTAGATTTAGAATTCTTTAATTAATACATGGATTATAAATTTAGAAAGGAATTTTTTTTTTAATAAGATTTCTATTAAAAGTGTACGGTATTCTGAGCAATTAGAGCGACTAAAATATATTTTGAGATGATACCTTTTTCTTTTAATTTGAAACAGCGTGGACAAATCACGTACCAAGCAAAAATCATTAAAGCGATCCTCTACAAAATCGATTATATCAATTTTCCTAGTAATATGACAAAGTAACATTTATTACGAAGAAAATGTTTTTAACCATTTTTGGAGAGATTGCACGCTGCAGATCAGAGTGTAAAATATAAATCCAAATGGAATCCTGTTCTACGAAAAATCTAATTAATTTTAAACCAATTAAAAAAATTTACTCTCACTGTAGGTTTAATTTGCAGACAACAAAATTGTTTTTTTTTTAACTGTAGCTCTTTACGAGATAAATCGAAAAACTGTTATAATATACAATGTGAATGCTGTATTCTGACTATATAACAAACATTCGCATCATAATTGAAAATACACTGTAAAATTGTCTCAATTGGAGACACTTGTGTTCCCATTGACATTGTCGAATGTTCATACTCGATGCTAATGATTTTGAGACGATAAAAGTTCCTTCATTCTTCAATGTTCGAATTGCAATTAACGTGGGTTATTTTTTCTTTTTTATTTAATTGAATTTTTTTTAAAAGCTTTTATTTATACAATAAAAAACTTTTTTTTGTCATGCATTATTATTCCAAAATGATGAGGCAACTAACAACAAACCAGTGTTAAACGAAGCAGGACGTTTTGGCGCCACTGCTTTTTTAAGTAGCTAGAAGGTTGTCCATAAATAAACCATGTTTAACGATTTTTCAGATAATTTTTGGTCTCTAATAACGTAATAATAAAATGTTACGAAACATTCGAAACGTATGTAAAATATAAACTATTTGAGTAAATCAGATGTGACATTTCCATGTTGATGGTGACTGGACCAGTAAATAATTTCACGAAAGTAATTTTTTCGACAGAATTTCCTCGGGCAAAATTTTCCCGTGTAGCTTTTAGACATTATTAAGGGTAGGCAAAGTTATGACAGTTAGGTTAGGTTAGTTTCGTGACGTTGCCATTTCTCTGCCTCTCCATTTTACTATACGAATTTTGATCTAAAATGATTCTCGCTACTAAAACCAGGGTCAAATAGTCTGGAACCACAAAGGCAGAGCCGAAACTGCTAACGGCGGGGTCAAAATGTCGTGGCGCCAAAACGGCCGCGACAAAACATACTGTACCCGTGGTAACTATTGAAACATTTGAATCTATAACATAGTAGGTTATGTTAGCTTCGAGAGGAAAATTACCGAATACTTCCGAAGACAGTCAAATCAGCAATATTTTTCAATTTCGAGTGTCAACATAGTGACGTCGCAAATTATCTAAAACGCCTTAAATGCTGACAATTTTACCATATTTATTATGTTACTGAAGACAGATAAACTTGTATTGAGAAGTTTATTCTAAGAAGAAGTCAAACATGGTCTTCTGAATACAAATCAATCTAGTTATATGGGTTATGAAGGTAATGTTTGCTTTTTATTGTGCAAAGAAATACAATAGGTGGGGGTTTTATGTTACATTAATATACTTTAATAAGGCAGAAATCATGTTTATAAACAGGTTGTGAGTAGTCAGTCAGTATAGTTTATAGTAAGTTTGTGAATATTAAACCTGGCCCAAAATGTAACAATATGGAATAGTGTTTAGATACAATTATAGACATCTTTTTAGACAAATTGTGAACAATTTTAACTGCGTTTCTGCAAAATTACTCAGAATATTACACGAATAACCCTAATAATTTTTTTTCCAGTTTCTAACCAATCATTTCGGTAATATTAGAAGATTTTTTAACATAACCCAAAAGTTGTCTGGAAACTTTGAAACCCATTTTGTAGTTTTGGAACATAAATATTATGTTAGGAAAAATATATTTTGCAAGATTCTTTGTATATCGCATTTAACGCGAATATCATGATCATCATCATAATCACCGTTGTTAGTGTCTTTAAGATTTTCATAAATTATTTGGTCAGAGCCTATATGCTCAGGAAACAGTTTTCTTCATAATTTTCCGCAAATGCAACAGAGTTTTGTAATTTCATTCGATTCTTTATGGTTTACTGGCGGCAGATAACAATTCTAAATCGACAGGAAGTGACCTTATTACCAAACAAAATACCAACGGGCTGTACACTAAGCGAGTATTCACGAGAAACTGATTAGTGCCTTCTACGTACTAGCAACGTACAATTTTCCAGAAACCGCTGACAATGAAATGAATAACAACCGGGAAACGTAAACAACATAGGTTAAGGCATGTAAACAAATCCCTAATTTTGAATTTAATAATGACTTGAATCCATTTAATTTTATCTAATGTAGACAATTTTATAACAAAATACAGATTTGCTGTATACTTATTCCCTAAACCACTTAGTTGGCGAACAAATGGACTCCAATAAAAATGGGTGTCCACATTTTATGTGTATAAAACGTAATATTTCTTTGTGTTGTAGGTAGGTGTTGTAAATGTGATTTGAAAACCAATAAAAATTCTCTTATTTTGTATGCTTTCGTTGGCGGCGACTATATTAGAATCAAACTTTAATTTGTTGTTATTGAGATGTAAATATAACACAAATTAATAATATTATATTTTTTAATTTCTTAGTACCTATACCATACAATAAGTATAAACCAAACAAGTCGATAGCTGTTCTTATCAGCTACATTTTAGACAGACATTTAGCATCAACAATTTTTACTGTTTAAAACAGCCATGAACGCAATTGAATAAATAAGTAAGTCATATGCATGAATCCTACTCATTTAAGATAATAAAATGATACTATTTTATTAGTAAGTTAATTTGATTATTAAAATTTATCAAAATTTTTATTGATTCAATTAGTTGAAATGAGGGCCGCCATATGTGCAGTGTACACAACGTAGTTCCTCATTCTACCGCTAATCGGTGTTATGATTGTTGCAGCCTAACTTTTCGCGCAACCGTTAGAGCAAATGATGGTGTTTAGTACATAAGTTTACCATGCCGTATCAAATATTTCCTATGCAAATGATGTAGGATCTAAATATGACTGTAATTAAAATATAATTTACCATCGCAATTATAAAAGTATTTCCCCATTTTTGGATTATTTTAGTCAGTTTTCTTATTGTCATATAAATAACGGTATACGATTTAAAAAGAAGATTTAACGGCTGCAGTATATTATTAAAAAAGCAGGTTTGTCTTTGAAGTCCTAATCAGATTAGACAACATTTTGTAGAACATTTCTACTACTAATTCTTTCAAATTGAATATAACTCTTAATGAGGTTCGGCAAAGCTCCTTTGAAAAACATATTCAAAGCGACCTCTTGAAGTCTGAGTCTGAAAAACGAGTTCAAAAAGAAGTCTAACTTATGACTTCTTAAACAATTGTTCTTTAATCTTTAAGGTTCCTTAACCTTGAGATTTTAAATGTATTTCATTTCGTATTGATTATTCTTTATTTGTAAAAGCGATCCATCGTTTTAACAATTTCTCCTAGACACTAGATGGCGTTCAAATCCAAAAATGAAATCTACATGAAAGATACCTATATAATGAGAGAAAATTTTTTTATAAATATTGTCTGATTTCCGTTTTATTCTTAATAATTCCTGACCTCATCGATATAAATAACAATAGTTCTAAGATGACTTCCTAAGCTCTTGAAGAACTCTGTTGGAGCAGCAAATAATACTTCTTAAAAAGTTTAAGTCATTTTAAACAGGTCTTAAAAACGTAATTTTGCTGTTTACTTTTAGAAATCCACTGTTTTCAGTTGATAATTAGTAGAGTTCCTCAAATTGAGATTTCGAAAGCCTCGAAAGTGGATTTTAATAAACAATTAAGTAAATTATCTGTCAATCAAGGTTCTACATTTTCCCGTCGCGCAGTCTTTCTTTCTCCATCGCTCGACTCTCTGTTCTGAATGGAGACGAGCCGACATCTATAGCCTTTAGATACCCGTCTGATCGATGGTTCTGTCTAACGACTCAATAAACTGACATCCACGGTTTTTTTTTCTTTTTAAGTTATCTCATATACTGACAATCGCGCACACTCGGAATACTTCAAAGATGCGGAAAACATTTACGTTAATGCTTTTTATCATATGTCCGTAAATTCGTTTCGACATCAAACGTTTCTAAAATTGAACCGTTTTAAAAACTGTTGTTTTACCAATTCATAAATTCATAGAAATAAAATGTATGAAGGACGCGAATATAATGACAATATTCGGAAAAGCTGTAATAAAAAAAAATGTCGAGTAAAAAGTAAGAATTATATTTGATTGTATGATTGGATATATTATTACGCATTGATCGTCGGGTCTTTGAGAAGAGTAACAAGCGCACCAATTATTTCATTCTTTTTTTAATACCGCATTGTCGGCGTACTTTTATTTCAAATGACCGGCGTGTGGGAGGAAAGGAAATGAATTTTATTTTGCCGACAGTTGCTGTTGAGGTGGTGTTCAGTTAGCAGCTGCTGTCGGCTTAGATTGAACATTAGAGGGAAGTCCTCTGAAGGTGACCGAGATGCCGACACTACTTTTCAATTAAAATTAATTGACCTATGCAACGTAACCGACGAGGAACTGATCGGCGTATTTCGATCAGGGACACGCACGTGCCCTTTTTACGCGTGTTTCCTAATTGTAAAAAATTATGTCGGGATGTTCGTTCCAATTCAAAATAACACCGAAATATATTTTCTTTACAAAATTATACCAGTTTTTAGTTCAGCTAATGAAGTCATCACTTCCATGCTGTTTTCCCATTGATTTAGTGTAGTCTAAATCTGACATAAAGTATATTTTTCCGATATTTATGAAGAGTTACCAATCGCCTACAAAATGACTAAAGTCTACAAAAGATTCGATGTGTGGTATCAAGTATAACTTAAAAATTTTCTGACATGTTCAGCTTTACGTAATTTTTTGCGGTTATTATGACCCAAAACAATTGGGACATTAGATAAAATTTTCGACAAAGTTACACAGTAAATAAAAGTCTTAAAATTGTTACATATTCAATTCAGCACCGTAAAAGACTTAAGTTCAGCCTAAAATTGTGCTAATTTTCTTAAATTAACTTAATATTTGCGCTGAAAACCATGTTTTTAGTTTTGGAAATTTACTTTTAGTCAATATTCAGTTTCGAAATAAGAATTCTCTAACTTAGGTAGGACAAGCTCCAAAAAGTTTTCTTTAAGCATGAATCTCGACTAAAATAAAACTTTGCTGTCTGAAAGTAAGACTTTAAGCGCAAATATTGACTTAATTTATGAAAATTAGCTCATTTTAGACTGAAAGCCTAGTGCTTAATTTAAGATGTAACCATTTAAAGCTTTTTTCCGTGTATGATCAATTTAGGGCTTTCGTTGCTCATTACAAGTTTATCGTTGATATTATTGCAGAAAATACATAAAATGGTTTTGTAGAGCATTTTGCCCTCTACATTATGTATGGAAATATTTTCTCGTTTTATATTTTTCAAAATAAACTGTAGAAATTAAACTCATACGTTTCTTGCGATTTTTGCAATTTAGTAAAGATAGACAAATCAAACTTTTAAATCTCTTTCTCTATTTTCATCTGAACTATATCGAAGACAGTTGTTTATTTTAATTTCTGGATTTAATATTGCAGGATTTAGTATTACAAGAATAGATCAAAAGATCTTAACTATGATGATCCGAAAATTGAGTTCTCAAAGAAGTCTTACTTGTGATTTCTAAAATAGTAATATCGAAGAGATCTTAAATATTTGTTTTTAATCTTTATGTTTTCGTAAAACGATCAATTGTTTTGAAATCTGACTTTCGGCTTAAGATGCTAGGTGGCGATCGAATTCAAAAAATGAACTCTCGTGACATTAGTTCTTATGTCGACGTAAAATGCGTGTAAAAAAGGGCGATTTTACCATATTTACCAATAAATTCAAAAGTTATTACAAATACCGATACAAATAGAAAAAAAGCGCTCAACTAACAAATATTAATTAATTGAGCATCAACAAACAGAAGCTATAATTTTAATAAATTTAATTTTCAATTACATATTTATAGTAAAGCTCTTAAATAAAAGCTATTTTATGAGACTTGATGTTTGGGAGGTCTTATGGAGCTCTTGAAATCGATTCATAAATCTTCGTAAAGATCAATTTAAGAGCTCTTTTTAAGTAGTGTTTAAAACATCTTATATGTAGAGTAAAACATATTGAAAAGCCCTTAAAGAAACTCTTATGATGTCTGGAAATGCATAAGGTAATCAAATATTGGTAATAGTAAACAACAGATGAGAAATTGAAATCATAAAAATGTCCGGAATTGTGAACTCATTCAATCAAACATCATATTTATAAATAGCAGAAATACAAAAATGAAGAACAATATTGGTACCTCTACTCAATAATAATTACTCATAAATCCGATATTCATTCCCAGGTTTTCTTGAATAACACGTGATTTTCTTTAAAAAATGTACTGCATGCTTACCAAACAGTAAACTGATTGTGAGCTACAATTTTGTATAGCGATTCAGTGCATTTTCGACTTTGATTTCTACTGAAAAATCGAAATTCGTTACTGCTGAAGGCAAAAACTTGCCTGCACAATTTAGAGTTATTTACAAATTTTTATTGGAAAATTGTCAAATGTTACAATAATGAATGATAAAACCATTTTTCGATTTTTAATAAGATGAGGGCCCAAATTTATTAGTTTATGTAACATTCACCAAAACCAATGGGAAAACAGTATACTCAACGCGAATATTGAGAACTTATTATATTATAATTTATAGGAATTAGACAATAAATCTACCCATATTTTTTTACTTATTGTAATGCTGATTTTACAAAAAATTGTTAATCTTTTAAAATTATTGTTATTATTATTATAATTGTTAAATTAATGCTCAAATCACTCATTTCTTTTCTTTTTCAGGAATACTTAGAGAGAAGTTCAGGCGTTTTACGTAGCATCTTCTTAGTAAGTATTTAAGAAACATTTTATTAATATTTTCATAAATTGATATAGTATTTTTATTTTTATTGAACGAAGTGGTGTGATCGAGAGGAAGGGGAATGGGATGGGACCTAGGGGGGGGGGGGGGGGTCCTATTAATAATTCTGTTTTTAAAGAAACCAAAAACCATAGTAAATTATTTTATTCGTATATTTTTGTATTGATATTTTTGTAAAGGAAAACAAAAATTGATTCATTTATTTCTATTGTATGATTATACTTATGCATTTGCTAAATCGAAAAAGAGGATTCTTGTTAATTTTATAACAACTGCACGTGAATCCACATTTTTATCATCAGAGAAAACAATCAAATCCGCTGAGTTGGTTCTAACATTTTCAACGTTTGGCATTGCAAAATTATTTGTCAAATTTATTAAAGATATATCACATTCATTTTTAACAGCAGAAGAAACATTATTAGCTGTTTCCATGACAGGCACTTCACCGGAGATGGTGAAGAAGAGACTCGAGAAGGTCGTTTGTGTTATTGTTTTGAACACAGACAAATCGATTGTTTATCGATTATCGCCGTCGAAATTGACCTTCAAACAATGGAAGGGACCAATTTATAAACACGAATTTATAAACACTAATAGATATATCATTCTTTAGAACACCTTATTTTATTTCGCGGTCTTGGCCTTACATTCAGTATTTCCCGGCCTCTATACGAGACTCCAAAATTCATTTCGGGGACTGAGGACAAGAAAAACATTTTTTATATTAAACTATGATATTTATTTATTTTTTTGTTTCTTAAAGCAATTTTTTACCGGCCACGTTAGAATGTATAATGTTACCATATTTTTCTGTTATTATTTTTTAATTACTCTAATGTCTGTAATAAATTAAGAGAGTTATTGTGTAGTCTATATAAAGAAAGTATCCTATTTTTTAAACAAACATTTTTCTATTCACTCGTAAATTAGTCGAATATTATCAGAATCACTTTAAAAACACAATTTTATAACATCACAATAATTATTCTAAAAGTAGTTCGCCATACGTCATCTAAAATTGTTAAAATCCTCTAGATTTAATATCCAATTATGTGTTTGATAATAACGTTTTTCAGGGAAATCTCATGCACAGAAAGGTTAACCAACTTTAAAACTGAGTTACGCGAGGTGTTTCGTATTATTTTATCTACAATGAAGAAAAAAAGATTGCATTCAAGAATCTTCCTTAAAAGAAGCTTGAACTGTTGAAAGTTCCGGAGATACGCCAATATAAAAACATTTAATTAACGTTACACGTCTACAAAAGAACTATATTATTAAAATATAGATTTTATTTTCGATTACTTTTCTTCAAAAGACGTCCGCTATAATAACGGCTTGATTATCTCAGAGACGCATCCCATTGTCCACTATGCCATATAGAGGTTAAGTCGAATTTCCCTTCTGTGGTCAAAACGAAAATATAGATTATTGTACTTCTTATATCTAAAAATATACCGTCTAAAAAAATTAAATATGAGAATCATTTTTACTCTAATAATCATTTAATTTTATTTATTTAATTAAATTTCCTTCTAAACGCATTTGCAGGAATCAAATTTTTAAAATTGAAAACAATAATTAATACCTATTGATACAATGATTTATTACGAAAAATATTACGAACTAAACTACTTAAAATAATGAATATGTTAATAATAATTTGCGTATTATTTTGGACCCAATGTCAATAACATTTTAGTTCAATGGTTCAAGATGTGGTTAAACTAAAATACCGTGTATATATACGTGAATTTTCGGATAGAAAAAGAAAGTACATTTAACTCTGTTACATAAGACTAAAATTAGATATTTCTATATCTTTTCGTCCTCGACCGGAAGTGAGATCGAATTTGGATGCGTGCAGTAGAAAAGCCTGCCATAAACATATCATGTATCATGCAATTGTACAGAAACATCTGACGCTCCTTTTTTATGTAGGTATGATGTAGACATGAAAGGTTTATTTCCCTTAGAAGAGTACTTCATAAAATCAACCGCTAGAAATTGTAGAACATTTTTTTACCAGGTAGAAAATATGTATATAATAATAACAATAATTTTATTTAGATATACGATATACGACGCTTTAATTGCAACACACCAAATAAGTCAGTTTCGTAAATTAAAATATGGAATGATAAAGCGTTAAATTCACGAATTTATTAAGAAAAAGATAAACTGAACTAACTAAAAAAATTGTAAATTTAGCTAAAAATGTTCGGTATATATACAATAATTTTTTTTATTGGTGCAGCTATTTCCGGTTTGTTATTCTACAACCAAAAGAAATAGATGAAATAACTATTTTAATTCCTTTAATTAAATAGTCAAATCTGTAAAATAGTAACAGCTTCGTTCAGTTTTAACCAATTAAAATAGTAATTACGACTATTTCAAATAATTGAAATAACTATAAAAATAGTCATCTTAACTATTTTTTTGTTAACAAATTACTCGGATTCGAAAAATGACAAAAAAAAAGAATTGTGGGATAATGTATCAGTTCATATTATTTGCTTCGATTACATTTTCTTCTTTTCTTACCGACTTCTTCATTCTTTTAAGCACTATCAGTGAAGAAAAATTGTAGGAAAAAGTGTACCCCAATTTCTTTTTTAAATAACAAAATTACAAATTCTGAAGATATATATAAGTTTTTAGTGGTTGTATATTAGTTTTTTAAACATATTACTAGGACTATACTACAGAATTTTTCTTGCTTCTTAAAGGTGCATGAAAATTAAAAAATAAGTTTAGAAAGTTAGCACCCAAAAGGTTTTTTTTATTTGATTTTCTGGAATAATAAAAGTCTCGTATATTTGCTCATATATGCAAGTAGAATGTAGCAAGGCTTCACCATGAATGCTAAAGGGAACAATAGACGCCAGGAACTAGATTGTAATACAAATTGTGGACTCAGGTGACGAATCTCGATGCCGCATGCAAATGGAAGAATCTCAAAACCTGTTTCACGTTATACAATAACTCGAATATAGAACAAAATTTGCAAATGGACAGTGTTATAATCCCAAATCACACGTTACCTAATCCCTACTAAAAAATCAAAATAAACGTATAATTTAAACAGGAAATGAACTAAAGAACCTGGTATTTATGCCCCTTAAACCTTCTTGGGTGCTTCAACTCTGTTATTCAACAACCAATAGAAAGAGACTCATACCTAATCTGTCATAGTTATTACAACTAATTAACATAAAATAATTATATTTGGACGATAACTTTTGAATTTCTAATAGGTTTCTATAATTAGTAAATTCAACATTTTTTTCTGTTTATAATACTGTCAGTAGGACCATTTTGTATAATTAAAATAAATAATTCTGATGTAGGCAGCTATTTAACAATTTTTATTTATTGCATTTAATTAAAATTACGTAATGCGATGGCGTCAACAAAATGTTCGAATTTATTACCTCGCGGTTACTGATACAATTTATTTTGATTAGTTGAAGTTTTCTGTTTAGTACAGTTCCAAAATACGAATTTCTATAGCAAATTTACTGTTTACAAGATTCTATACTTTTCGATATAAAATGAGATATGGCAACACTGCGAGAAAGTTAGTAAATATTTTTATAACATCGCTTATTCAGTTGTTTGTTAACTTCACATCTTGACCACACATGTTTTCGCAGATTACAAATTTTTTTCATACAACACCATACAAAATGTTATTGTTTGTTGTAATTCAAAATATTCCTTCTGAAATTTGAATTTTGTATAAATTCAAAGCCCCCCTCCCCTCCCTCTTAACCGCAATGATATTTCTTCTCCGAAGCCCTCCTTCTCCATTCCAGGGCCCTGAATGTCCAGTCCGAACCCCCTTATTGTCTGATGGTCGGGACCGGAGTGGTAATATAAACTCCGTTATTGTCTGTCCCCACTTCCATCCACTTTCGACGCACCCGGCTTACCATCGGAAGAGAAATTACGCGTGAGCGCAATATATGTCCAATGCCCTCTTTGCGCCTTAAAAGAATTGCTTCTCAGTAAGGTGAAGGAGTGGGAGAAGCAAAAAAACAATAACGGAGTTCTGATAACAAACAACGACGGGGTTTTCACAATTATGGAAGAGGACAATTGTGGGGTTTCCGACTGTAAACAATTATAGAGTAAACAATGGATTACGAGAAAGGGCAACCCACATGCGCCCATAAATATAAAATAAACTATTTTAATATAAACACCGATGGGCAATATACACCTGAGGTATATGGGCTAACGCATGTTTTGAGAAAATATCCATAGCTCATTTGACAACTTGAACAGTGATGCTTTTAAATTTCTGGTTGCTAACGAACTCCGTACTTAAAAATGGCTGAAACAAGTAATGATGGTGTGGCATATTAGTTTTCAATGTACCGAAAATGGTACTTATTTGTCGATCGTAGAAAAAATAGGTGATGGCATAGGATTCACACATGTCAGGCACAAAAATGTCTTCAATAAAGGCTATCATGTCAGTAAAGCACATTAAAAGTTCTCATTTTATTACCAATATTTTATGTTTGTTCATTAATACCGTAAATGACAACACTCCTATTTAGTGTTATTCATCAATAAACCACTGCCATTTTCGATGAAAATTTCTCTCCTTGAATTTTGCCACTCCCAAAAGTATCAGTTAAGGGAGAGACTGTAAAATAAAAGTCAATACTTGTTGATACATTGGACAATCATCATCGTCCATAAAAACGATTGACGTTTCTCGAAATTAATATTGACAATTCCGGTTTGTGTTCGATATGACAAGTGCAAAATATTTTCAAATTTTATGCATTTGATAATTGATTTGACCACAAAACGGAACAAACCATTCCTAAGCTCTGATTAATAATGCATCAGTTTAAAAGCCTTCGCCCTAACCAACCTGTTGTACAAATAAACACATTGCTAACGTCCTTTATGTTTGTCCAGATTTACGAATTCGTCGTGGTAAATTTGAATGCTCTGTTTTTAATATAGTAATTTCCCTGGTAGAGATGATCGCGAGAATCTGCCCAGAATTATCCTAGATTTTGATGATCTGGCTAGAAACCATCTTTATAAAATGGGTAGAAATCCTACTAAAAATTATATGAATTCTGGAGTAAATCTACCGAGTCGCGAGATATTGAGAGTTGAGACAGCTCATATAGTTTAACACGAGTGCGACAAGTACCGACTACTTATCGATCGCGACTCGATTCGAGAATCTCGAATACCTCTCGATCGAACGCTCAATATGGCGGCTTGCTCTCAGCTGATTCGCCTGCACATGATGTCGCGATTGTTTACAAAGCTGTTGTAAAGATCAAAGCTTCATTTCGAAAGAAAATTTGTTTACATTTACACCTGCTCATTTTGTCGAATCGATTGATTCTTACCTATTATTCAAATTTACTATGATATTTTCAGCTTGCACTTATTGCTTTATGTCACTTTAAATATATGTTAGTGGTCTAGCGGGTTTTCATCTAGAATTCGTGTTTATTTCTACCGAGATTCTACCGAGATTCTACCGAACAGATATACCTAGCCGCTAGGATAATGGCTAGTTCAACCAGCAAAATTTCTACCAGAATGCAGTCTACATTATAATTTTGACACCCTTACAGTCTTCATGGTATGTTTAAGAAACCTTAAAATATGCTTCAGGTGTATTTATTTCTGACAGGAATTGTACATTTTAATCTAAGACAAGCGGGTTGGCCCATCCAGATTAGCACCCAGAATCATAGTTCAGGCAACGAAATGTTTGACCCGGAACAAATTGCAACAGGACCGATTTTTTCGTGATAATTACTAAAAAAATGAGTTAAAAAACATATCCAAAATCGCCGAAAATCGGAGTGGGGGAAAGCTGTTTTTTTTACAAAATATGCCTAATTTTATTTAAAAACGGCCGTAACGTTTTAACAACGCATTATAGCGCAAAATATGTCAAACAAAAGTTGTAGAAAATGTAAAAATCTATAAAAAAGGTAAGAATGATATTTTCTCTATCTGTCACCATTTTTGAGATAATGGCTTGGAAAGTTGCAACTTATTACAATGTTGGTCAAAACGAGCCTTATTATTCTGTTTTTTTGTAAAGTATATATGTAATTTCCGATCTATTTTTGACACTAATATGCTAACGATCACAATATCCCCTTTTTAGGTCATATTTTTAAAAAAAGTGGGGTTATGTTGGACAGATAAAAAAAATTAAGTGTATTATTTTACTATTGGGTCAGCATTAGCCAGATATCGGCGATATCTGTTTCCAGAATGAGCCACGTGGAGGCTGCTTGGCCGTTCATTCCTTTTTTGTTTCTTTTTTAGGTTGTCTTGTTTTTTTTTTGTTTTTTGTTCTGTTTTTATTATTAATTTTTTAATGATGGTCTCTGATTGGGATATATATGACACTTTTCGCCTCCTTTTCGGTATTACACTTTTTATATTGCAAGTTTAGAACAAAAAAATTATTTACTATGAATAACACAAGAAAGCGATCTTGCTTAGCGGAACTATTGAGAATAAGGTACCTAACATTCGAGAGAAAAAATTCCGGATTAGTAGTGGGGAACAGCTCGCTCGAGAAAAACTGGGGAAGCGGAACTATTGAGAGGGTTGACTGTATAAAACGTGTGGTTGTCCGACATAACCTCACTTTTCATAGAAATATAACTTAAAAGTGGGATATTGTGAGCGTTAGCATTTTAGCGTCAAAAATATATCGGAAACTACATATATACTTTACAAAAAACAGAATACTAAGGCTCGTTTTGACCAACATTGTAATAAGTTGCAACTTTCTAAGCCATTATCTCAAAAATGGCGACAGATAGAGAAAATATAATTCTTACCCTTTTTATAGATTTTTTCATTTCCTACAACTTTTGTTTGACATATTTTGCGCTGTAATGCGTTGTTAAAAAGTTACCGCTGTTTTTAAATAAAATTATAAGGCATATTTTGTCAAGAAAAACAGCTTTCCCCCACTCCGATTTTCGGCGATTTTGGATATGTTTTTTAACTCATTTTTTAGTAATTATCAGGAAAAAATCGGTCCTGTTGCAATTTGTTCTGGGTTACCCTCTATTTTTTCGTTCGTTTCCTGGACTATCATATAAAATTTCCAAGATATTTCACTCCTTTTACGTATGCCAATAAAAATGATTTGATTACAGACTGAATAATAGGCGTAATGAATGGCCCCCCGTTTTGTATTTACATACGATGACCAGGATTGTATGGCCATTGGACGTCCTATTGTGTTCGTTATTGGGACCAGTAGACCTAAAGCGGACGTATGTCCATTAGATTCCCAGGGTTGATTGTGATTTCTGGCCAGTTTTTCTGGGTTCCATTTCTTGCACTATAAAGATATCCTAAAAGACGTCCAAAAAATTGGTCCATATTTTCCTCTAGGGAAGTAATACATCATTTTTACAAATACCCCATTTACATAGTAGATCAGCTAGTTAAGAATGCAGCCTCACATTCGTAATGGAAACTTCTATAGTTTGGAATGCGTTTTTGCATGGATGATGGGACAGCCGCAGGTGCAAATTCAAGAGCAGGACACGATCAGCCACGTTCGCGTGAGGCCTTTTTAGATCGAATGTCTCCGACAAACCACAGCGGTATCTTTGCATATATATGGCTTCTTCGCCGAATCGGAGCTCGTGCCAATTCGTTCGCCGTGCCGTCTCGACCATCGAACCCGGGGCGCTTTTCAGCAAAATACGCTAAGCAAAAAAAGGGTCTGTTAAATCGAATTGCTATTTTTCTGACGATCGCTTCATTCGTTTTACTCTGCTAGTTGTTTTGTGCACGGTCCTTCATGTTCGTGCTCCTGCTTTCCTAAATCGGATTTCAGTTCTCCACACACGCTAGGGTATTTATTAGATATTTCATTCGACGTAAATTTAACTAAACTATTTTACTTTAAGTAAACTGCCACCAATATCAGTTAAGCTACTGGGAACAATTGGATTTTATTATCCTTGTATGCTATGTTCTTTTCGTTTGTTATTGCGCACAGGAGGAAGTTCTCATTTTTTCCGTTAAGTGTATTATTTTTACAGCTGCTTTATATTTCTGCAATTTCCTGTACATATTGGTATAGTGTATATTGGTAAAATTTCTCTTAATATGGTAAAATTCTTCATTCATCGAAAAATCTTCTGCCATATCAACCCCGACCACCTTTTTTTAAGTCGTACATATTGTTCCCTACCGCCACCCTTTATTTTTTCTGTTTGTAGTCAATGAAAAACCAACAACTCAATGTCTGCTTCGATTATATCCCAGGTAGAAATTAGTACGGAAATAGTACCGGCATGGTACTGGCACAGTACTGACTGCCGAAGTATAGCAGTTGCAGACCAGTACTGGAAAGCAGTACTGAATTCATACTCCTAGCCAGTTCGAAATCAATAATGGACCGGTATTGGCTGGAAATGCTTTCGAGACCATTAAATCGGATTTATATTAATATTAACTTCGTTTAGGACAATATAACTGATTTTTAGTACGGGGACAGTGCTGATTTAGTATCGACTTGGTTCCGAATTACTGAGCGGTAGTATCTCCCCGGTACTGATTTATTCCAGTTGCCAGTACTAATTATTAGTACTAGTTCAGTACTTTTACAGTGATATAGGCAGTACTGATTCCACTCCGAATATCTGTACTTGGTCAGTACTCTCCGGTGGTTAACTCCGGCAAGCTACGTAAATTACTACCTAGGTAATCATTTCATACCTACAACAGTTCTGGCCGTCAGTACTCCGTCAGTACTGATTTGCTCCGATGGTCAGTAATCATTTCATACCGACAACAGTACTGGTAGCCATTAATGTTTCAGTACTGATTTGTTCCAGAGGTCAGTAGTCGTTTAATATCGAAAACACTACTGGCAGTCAGTATTGTGTCAGTAATGATTTGCTTCGGCGGTCAGTAATCATTTCATACCGACCGCAGTACTGGAAGTTAGTACTGTATCAGTACTGATGTTCTTCAGCGATCAGTAATCTGACAATACCGAAAACAGTACTGGCAATCAGTACCGAGTCAGTATTGATTTGCTCCGGCGGTTGGTAATCATTTCATATCGACAACAGTACTGGAACTTAGTACTGTGTCGGTACTGATTAGTTCCGGCTGTCAGTAATGTGTCAGTATCGAAAGTACTGGTCGCCAGTAGTAGGTCAGTACTTTGCCGATGTTAATGCCAGTGCTGACACATTTTCGATAATCAGTACCAGATGCCAGTACTAGGTCAGTACCTAGCCGGAGTTTTGATCCGCCCAAATCTACCTGGGATATAAAACACATTGTTTTTCTTCAATCCTTCAAAATTCACAGGTATGAAAGGAAATTTGAAGGTAGCATTGGAAGATATATCTTATATGGAATATAACTGAATGAAAAGACTGCCGTGAAGCTTACGAAGGGCACGCAACATATGGACAGTTTTAGAGAGAGACTACTGTATTTGTTGAACAATATAATAAAAAGAATAATAACATTGTATTTGTTACAAAAATATGACGAGAATTACTGGACGAAGTAAACAAAATTAGGTTCCTATAGTGATAACTAAGGAGATAAACAGCTTACCCTAATAGTACGAAAACCTCCCAGCAACCTTAAGAGAACCTTAAATTATAAGGTTGTAACCTTAACAGTAGAAATACATTAACCTCTGTGCAGTACGAAATGTCCTTGAAAGTAGGATCACCTTACATGAAATGTTACATTGAGGTTGATAAAATTTTTACAACGTACTAAAAACCTACCATTAACTTGTACGGTTAGTAGCACCTCAAAAGGTAGCATAATGGTAGATTGTTAGTACATTCCCTCACAGAATAGGAAGGTTGCTGTAAAGTTATAATAATCTTTCAAGTGTAAGGTTGTAACATTATATGGATGTTGGGATGTTGAATATCACATAGCCTTATGCTTACGTTAATATAAGAATCATCGACCAAACTGATTACATCCAGGTTACAGAATAGTGTCAAATTAATGTTACATGATCTCTATAACGTTGTATAATATCCTCTTAAGGTTAATATTTTATATGTACATGAGGATATTATTTACAATATATTAATAGCATTATATTTATATAATTTTGCATTTATGTATATTTACATATAGAATTAAAAGCTCTCATAGCAATTTCGTGTAAGACTATTATAAAGTTGCATACAAATCGTATAATAACTTAGTGTACCTGATCTTATAATAGAAAAAACATATTTTGTTTCTCCACACGTTACATATAATTCAAAACCCATTTCCATTCCGGAAGTCGAATGGAGTTGCAAAAGTTGCTATAACACCCGGTGGCGATAAAACTAAGTCGGTCAGTTTTTCCAAATGGTAATCTTATATGAAGGTTAACATAAGGGTAGTGTAGTAACATTAAGTTGGCCAGCAGCCATTGGAATATAATCTAACGTCACAATTATTCGAGCCAGTTTTCGTCATTAAAATAATCATTAAAATAGAATAAAATATATAAACTCATTATATATTAAGAATTCTTCTAGAATTTTTTCACAAACGTATTTGTCACCAGCGGCACTTTTATTGATGTTACATTCCGACTTATTGGAATCTCTTGTCATGAGTTTGCACCACTAAAATCGCAATATTTAGAAATTTCATAAAACAAACATTATGGTTTCGTGTCGGCCACAACTATCTGATCTTTTATAGATGTTTACAATGCGACCACTTCGGTTCCGAACAAAGAGATGTGTTTACAGTACCGATTACGTCGTGATATAGTCTTTAGTTGTATTGTTTGAGAAGATCAAGATTTTCCTTTAATAAGTGCCATTAAGGTTCAGGAGTAAAAGTGCGGTCAATGCACAATAACGATAAGAAAGATATACTTTAATAGAGATACAATATAACCCGTATAATTTACAACTTGTCATTATACCGGAAACCGGATAGAAACGCTTAAGGCTAAACCGCACGAATATGTATTCTTAAAAGATTTCCTAAAGAACGTTTGGCCACCCAGATTTTTAACATGGACGTTTCACCCCTACACCAATTTACCGCACGACAATTTTATCTTAGTCAATGCACAATGTAATAATTCTGACATTACTTTTTAAAATATAACATTAAATAGCCGAATGCTAGTAATCTGACTTTTAATAATCGAACCTTATTTGACCTGACCTGACCAAAACTAACTTAACCTAACTTAATCTACCCTAACGTAACCTTTAAAAATTCAATTGGCCCACGCACGAATTTTATTAATGATATCGTGAATAATTATCAACAGATACAATTAAAGAGTGGTGTTTGAGATGTCTGAAAATTCTTGAAAAAAATAGGTAAATATCAAAATTATAATGCTCAACTTAAAAATGGGGTATCTAGATTCGATTCAATATTTGATTGCTTATGCTACCTCGTACCGGATAAACTTCCGAAAGTGCCCTCCGACCAATTTCAGTGTACATTGGTATATTAAATATTTGGGAGCACTCGCTACTTACGTCAAAAAAACTCCGATAAAATAACTTTTAGCAAAACCACTGCAAAAGTTAAAATTTATTGAACTTAAAATTCGCATTCGATTGTACTTATTGTAATAAGAATTTATCGATTTCAAAGTGTGATGTGGCATATGTATGGTTTGTTTAGATTTAATAGATGTGTGTTTCTCACTTTGCCCATCATTTTATATATTCTGTATTATTTAGTTTCGAATAGTCTTCTGTTACATTTCGTTGCGATAATATCAGTATTTTTTATGTTTAAAATTGTCGTTTAACAATGTCCCTTAAATTTTGCGCTCAGTCCCTGGTAGAAATTTGTCCATTTTTTTTAATAAAGTAAATAAGAATGTTGTACAAGAATTGTACAAAAAATGTTATCATTTCTACCAGGGGTGCAAAACAAACATTTTTTTAGCAAAAGTTTTTCTGTTCTTTTTTTTTTTTGTAAAAGTTATTTTGACCAAAGTTTTCGTAACGGAACAAAATTTTTGTTCGCCATTTTTTGCAAACATTGATTAATGTACTATTAATCAACTTTAAAGTGCTATGTTAGTAATACCGATTCGATTTTTTTCATCGAGTTAGCGAAGTTTTTGTCAAGACACTTCGTTTTTTGCACTTTTAGGTTAGGATATCTCAAAATTTTGATGTGATAGGGCAATTCTGCGACCAGACACGGATTTAGCATATCGAAACCGTTCGGAATGGTATAGGCCGGAAAGATTTCTGATGAATGCACTTTAATTTGGTTTTTACCAAATTGCGAACCAAAATTTTGTTCTCCATAAGAACCTACTGAAAATGAACAAAAACGGTGGTTTTTGCACTTTTAGGTCAGAGGAGGATATCCCAAAATCTTCAAGTTATAAAACAATTCTGAGCTAGAAGGTCGATCTCATTTTGTTAGATATTTTCATAGAATTACACATCTACGAAATGCATGCAAAGCATATTTATACCTTGACAAAAACTTTGATAGTTCGATGAAAAGACATCCTATCGGGATGACTAAATGAGCACTTTAAAGCTGATGAATAGAACTTTAATCTGCGTTTTGCCAAATTTCGGACACAAATTTTGTTCCGCCACTAAAATCTACTGAAAATGAGGAAAAACAGTGTTTTTGCACTTTTAGATTAGGATATCTTAAAATCTTGACGCGATAGAACGAGTTAGCGGCCAGATTAGCCCTATTAAAAAGAAATAAGATCTTAATTATCAAACATTAAACCCCCACAAAAAATGAATAAAAACTGCAATGAAACTGCATAAAAAATGTCTAGAAAACATGTAGGTTATCGTAAAAAGATATATCTACATAATATTACCTATAGGTATTATATAGATATTATGAGCTAGAAACTGGACAAAATGTGTTTAGATTAATCGTGTTAAATATTCTGTTGTGAGTACTTTTTTGTAGAAATAAAGCAGAATGTTACATTTTGTATGGAAAACTGGCCACATTTTATTACTCATAAACTGACCAGTACCCAAGTTTATTAGCCAAAAACCGACCAATATTGCATGCGAAATACTAGGAGAGCGTCTGTAAATTTGTTTATAGTGAATTTCGCATGCGGTGGCGAAGATCAGTTTTTGGAGGCATACGAGACTATGAACAATGACATTAAAATTAAGAAACATACATGACATTTTTTGTGTATTTTAAATTTAAGGGCTGACATTAAAAGTCGTTTAAAGTCGGAAATCAATTGCATTCAATCACATCTCATTACATTGATTGCGTTTTCTTTTATAACACACATACAGTGAAGTATTTTAGAAATATGTCGTTCGGTATAAATAACAAATTCATTGAAAGCTTTAATGTTCTGTGAACCAAAAAAAGTAATCCTACAGCATAAAACCAAGTGTCTTATATCAAGACGTTTGTAGTGTCTAAGACGTATTACATGTTTTTCTCCAAGACATTTTGCATGCCTTAGACGCCATAAGTTTCTAAAAATAAGACGTATGGTTTTACAGTGTAGCACTTAAAAATATATTAATCACTACAATGCGTCAGTGCATTAAAAAAAAGTGTGATGCCATGCCACAAAATATGGAGGAAAAAGATATAACTAATACGAAATTTAGCGTTTGTATATACAGTAAAACCCCGCTTACTTGAACACTCGCTTTCTTGAACACCCCGTCTATTTGAACAAAATAACCTCGTTTATTTGAACGATTTCTACTTCCCTTTACCCCCACTATAGCTCTTACGCGGATACAAATTCCAATGCGCGTGCGCTACTCACGCCGGACGGGTATATTGCGTGAGGAGTGGGGACAACTGTAAGCGTTCAAATAAACGGGGTCGGAGGGAAAATGCCGGCTCGACCCTGTTCAAGTAAGAGGGGTTTTACTGTATTCCTTATATAGATAGTTTGAATTCGCTCCTTAAAGGTTAAGTTAAACAATAGTAAATAATTGTTAAAGAAAAATTGCATTCATTCTTTAACTAGTATAAAATACAGGAAAAGCATAAAATAAATTATTATTCTTTCATGAACTGAAGAAATCCCCCCTCCCCCAATTTACAAGAGTAATAAAAAAGTAGGTTTTGAAAAAATCAAATGTCATAACAACTAACTCTCTTGAACTTTAAGAGTAAAAGATGCCTTTTAAAAGTTCCATGACATCTATTTCACTCTATAAGAACTGATTTTATGGCATCTACCTACCGTATACTTCTCTCGCAAAGTATTTTTTAGCTTTTAAGAATCTGTTTAACTCGCGGTTGCAAGCTGAGGGAGGAAAGCTTACTCGAATGCTATTTCACCATTATTGAAGTCAATGAAGTCTCTCAGCCCTTCAATAAAAGAGGCTGACAAACACCTGAGAAGCATTATTGGTTACTCGAACTGGTTTGTGTGAAATTCCGACGAATGAGATGCCTATACGAATATAAAAGGAACAATTCAAATGCGTAATTGGATGATTGTAAAGAATCGATTGAAATAGAGTTGATATATATTTAGTAGAATAGAATGTTTGCCTTTCATTTAGTACAACGATATTTAACTACTTTCTTAGTAACAAATCAGTATCAATCATAACATTTGTTTGTTATTAAATTAATTTCCGCATTTGATTGCATGTACTGTTAAAAAAAATGAATAGTATTAACTAAATATGTGGCAGCTAAAATTACTTAACATTTGGCTGCCAACTACATATTTAGTCGACATTACTAAATTTTTGTTCAGTGTGAAAAATCGTTTTTGAACCAGTTGAAAAAAAATTGTGACATATGGTATAAACAGTGTAGTTTTTTCATCCATCACATCACATTACAGAAAAATGTAGACAAAATTCATTAATAACTGTAGTAAGTAATTACATTTCAAACGTGAGCAGCAACTGCCAAACTCAATTAGAAATTATATAATATCCTTTACAAAGATTTTTTTCATGGAAATTATTTTGTACAAAATAAATAATGACAATTACGAATTTCTCTTAGATTAGACAATTTTATTAATTCGTCTATTTTGTTACTATATTTTTTAGCACATTTTACCCAAGTTTTCGGTAAAATTTACTACAAATTTTTTGTTCAGAGGTTGTATTTATCGCAAGCTTGAAGACATCAATGCCTATTTTTTACATAAGAAAGATAATCGTGAACTATCAGTTATAGTAAATATTTTTTTTGCAGATGAATGCAAACATATGTACCTAAATAATATTGGGTTTTGGATTGTTTCTGTTTGGAGCTTTTAAGTAAAATGCCGACGTTACATAGGCAGATATTTTTAATTTCATACAATGATTTACCTGAAAAATACAATTTTATGGTTGCCAGGAAAAATCGTGTATCTCTAGAAAACTCGAAAAAACGTTATTTATTTTTTAAATAATTCTAAAATATGATATTCAATCCAAATTTCAATCTTACTGCATCTTATTCGATTTCATATTTCTGTGTAAATCACAAAATCCATCCCGTTTCCGGTGGTTTCTCATTTTTTTCAAAAAGTGCTCTTACCTGGTTTTTTTCTAGCGACTAATTTTTAGCAAATTTGTGTTAAATGTAAAGTTTTCTTAAATGTTACGAATACTGGCTGCTCTAAAAATTGCTGTTGTATTTTAGTAATTCGTCGATGAAATACTCTCCAAATCTGGATTAGTTAAAAACTACCAATAAGGAAATGAAAAATGATACAGAATGAATTAGTAATCATTTTTGCTAATAAAAAGTTAAAACCTATTAATTTATTGCTAATTCTACAAATTACTAAAAAGTCAATATCTACTTGCAGATTAGTAGAATTTTACTAATGAATTAGATTTTTGGACTATTTGTCTGTAAAAAATATACTAATTGGCTAACTACTTTTCGCTGTAGATCAGTCGTTTTTTATTTATTCTGCTTTAGAAGGTAGGTGTAATATAATGTTTAATTAATTGGGCACTAGTGGTTAGAAATTTAGGTTTTCAAGACACTTAAAATATCTTTTATGATTGTCATTAAACATCAATAAAATTTCAGATTATTTCTGTATATTTCAGTGTATAATGTGCTTTACACATTTTTACGACAAATAAAATTGTCTTCAATCAAAGAATACTTAGGATAATACAGAATATTTTTTAAGTATTGACCCTACTTTAGAAGTACTCCATAATCCCTTCAAATATAAACAATTATTTGAGATTTAAACATTTGATAATTAAACATTTCGCATTTACTTAAAGTTCTCAGCACATGAATCATTGTGCGCAATATTGTAGTGCATAATTCAGTAAGTTGAAAAAAGTTTAATAGGTTATGATGTGTCTCAAACAGGTTTTTGAATCCCAGAATAGTGAAACACGATGCCAGTCTTCTATTCAATTATATTTCCGTTATACATGGAGATCCAACATTGAATAGTACTTCTTAGTAAAACATAGCATTACAGATGCTACACAAAAGTTTGGCGAATTCGAAAAAAAAAACAGAGTAAAAAATGCCCTCCGTAAGAACTGGATCCTCTGATTCGCGTAATAAATTGACGATGGAATTGTTGCAATATTGTTTTAATTTTTCTGTCTGGATTTCTCCTAAATTCAGAAACTTTCCTGCCCTGTTACATGTAGTGCTGATCAATATTCACAATTTTTTATTTTTTTTTAATTCACTCGCTAATGCGAGCAATAATACCTTTATTGCCATAATGTTTTCAAGTGCATTATGTATACAGAAATTACTATATTAGTAAGTTTTCTTATTTACATAGTTAACAAACCTTTGTAGTAATTTCCCTACAGAGAATAGGAAAGTTTACTAAGATAATTTCAAGAGAACTATATGTATTTTATTTCCGAATTATAAAAAGAATTTCAGTTCCTTTGAAGTCCTTTTTTGCGCACTTTGGATTGATGAATTTCATTTTTTCAAAATTTTAACCGTAGTGCTTTCTTTTGTAACGTCTTGAAAAATGACAGTACAAAATTGACTTTAATGCAAAATTTTAAGAAAATTGTTTATTTATTTTTAAAATTGTCCACCATATTCGTTCCTCCATTTTGAATTTTGAAAATCAACATCGTGAATAGCGCCCGAAGCGTAGATATTAATATTCAGAAAAATCAATTGATATTTAAAAACTTTGTCTGCCATATTGGATCAGCCAGATTAAAATCTGACTTCATATTCGAGATCAGTAAATGATAACATTAATTTTGTAACACTGATGTCCGATGGAGATGATTATGACCGATGAAGACGACGAAGGTGATGATAGCTGACATCGAATGCTGATGTCGGAATGTACATAATAATATCTTCCAATTTCATGACGTACAATGAAAAATCGTAGCGGATGATGATACTAATGTCAACAATGAAGATATTTATTATGTCCCATGATGTATTTCATCGTGTGGTATCAATTTAAATAATTATTCAGAGCATCAAGTTAGAAGAACGTTTAAGTATCACTTATTAAAATGGAATGCGCCGCGTGTCGAAATTAAACCATTAATTCCTGATGAATAACCCAAAATTTAACTGCGAATCTGGGATCTCAAACTTAACTGAAGTCGCTGTTAATTGTTCATATACACTACATTTTATAGATGTTTTTGGATCTAGTCGAAAAATGTCGTCTTGTATTGTTTTCTAATTGTAAAATATCGCGATTTTTACACGATTTTCTTCTTGAAAACTATCCACTCTGACTAGGAAAAATCGTTTCTCTATGCAGTAAATGGCTAAAAACATGTTACTAATACCTGTACTTGAAAATATGGTGGTAGTTTACTTGTACCATTTTTTTCCTGAAAAAAAAATGTTAATTTGCGCCTCTGATGTATCCTGTGTTAGATTTTGGTAATTCTACGCAAAGAAAATATAAAACAATTAAGAATTGCTGATCTTCTGCATTCAATTTTCGAAGTTTGGTATTGCATATTCAAAATTAGAGAAAGAGGCTAGAGAATGGAATTTTCGTGAAACCCGGAATAATTAGCCATTTTTAATTTTTGTAATATTGCAGCATATTCATCATCAGCTTCTCCGAAATTCTTTAATATATATGATTTAACAAATTATCGAGCGTTATATAATAAATACGTAAAATATCAATGTTATCGATTTAGAAATGCTCGGATTAGCAGAATCCGAATCGAATAAGAACTGTATAAATTTGTTGTTAATAAATCGTTTCGATACAGAATCAGATATATTGATACTAGATGTAATAGTTCCTCCTAAAAACCATTCAATTCTTTGTGCTGTCAATATTAGTTTTAATTAAACAAATTTTATATTTGCAATGAAGTTAAACAAGATTTTATAGAAATAGTTGCAAGAAAGTATTAAGAATACCGATATATTAACAAACTAAAAGATAGCAGAACACCTATAGCAGAAACGAAACAAACTAGGATCAACATTTGTAACTCTATTGTTCTTTAGAAGTGGTTTTATTCCCGTGTTGATCTTTAAACGAATTTAGGTATTTGGGTGCGGGTCGAAAAACCGAGAAATCAAAAAGCCGACAGGTTAAAAAACCGACACTTCAAAAAATGATAGTTCGCTTGTCGATGTGTCTACATTTTATGCGTCGGCTTTTCGACTATCGGCTTTATGACTGTCGGTTTTTTGACCTGCCGGCTTTTTGATTTGTCGGTTTTGCGACACTCACCCAGGTTTTTCTAGGTTGCATAATAACTAGCAAAACACAGTTATAACAACGGAAATGAACATACTATCAACAAAACAAATACAAATCTAATTATTGCTCATTAGCTGCTAAAAGATTCCACATATAATATAGACCATTACCGATTTGTTGCTCAAATAATACCGTAAGTTCGTCGACGATTTAGTCGTAAGCGAACCTATTGGGGGTCCTCTTCAGGACCGAGTAGATAACTTTAAATTACTATAAAATACCGAGTTAAGCTGAGTAGATATTTTTTGACAAAAAAATCACATTTCTAAAAAATGACCCGATGTATGATTTGGATTCTGGCACAGATTATCTTCTTTATGTCCTAGAAAACATTCTTGAAAGACAATTTTGGTTTATTTGATTGTCTGGGTATTTTTTATTCTATGTCTGTTAGCAATGGGTACGGGTCGATAAACCGACAAATCAAAACGTCGACAGGTAAAAAAACCGACAGTCAAAAAACCAACAATCAAAAAACCGAGAGTAAAAAACTTCACTTCAAAGAATAACGTTCGCTTGTCAACACATGTGTCTATTTTTTTAAGCGTCGGTTTTTTATTGTCGGTTTTTTGACCTGTCGGCTTTTTAATTTGTCGGTTTTTCGTCCCACACCCGAAATTGCGAGATTAAAAAGGATTTTACTAGATCTAACATCGCCAGCTGTAGAAGTAGCCAAGACCTAATGTGATCTTATTAGATCAAAGATCACAAGATCTTTTTTTGTCGAAAATACATATCAAAGGAAACTTGGGTTTCATACACCCATAAACAAAATGTTGTTTTGTCAGCGGTAAAAATAGTGCTGGTAGCGTATGTAGAGTGAAAATAAGGCATTAGATTAAATAATGTGGAACACGCAAATCCAATTGGTCACGAAGAGGTTAAACTAGTGTGTATTAAAAGTGTGCAGGGATTCATTTGTGAACTTACAAATTTACGTTTTTTCTTTTTGCCGTAACTAAACGCTATTATTTACGCGAGATGGCGCCAGCGGTGTCAGCATAATTTCAAAGGATCGCATAGCTCGCGGGGATCATTTCACCGCCTCACCCTTTCATTAAAAAGGAGAGTAACATCCCAGACAGCTCCGATGCTACTATGAGATACCGCTCCATGAAAATGACTGGGCACTTTTATTTTCAAGCAAAAATCTACGTACGCGCCGCTTTTTGATTAATTGCCAAATTTTTGTTCGTGGTTATTAATGCAAATTTATAAAAGGTCAACTTACACTTTTGTAACTATGTTTTTTTTTCATTCTTTTCGACAATAGATTTTGTTATTTCTGAACTTATTGAGTTTCACCTAGACCTAATGGCGATTTAAAAGATGCAGGAGAACAATGTTACCGTCATCGGTAAAAGTATGCTATAAACTTTTTTCTTTATTTGGGTGGGATTTCGTCTACCCGACACAGTGAAAGACTGTAATTACCAGGGGTGCGATCAGACTTTTTTTAAATCGTATAGAATTGAATAAATTATAGACTCTCAAGGTGCAAAGAAACATGTGGACCGTGAAGAAAAAAACGAATGGGTTAATACAGAACTATTTGGTATCGACCCGGTAATTAGTTATGCTAAACCAATTTGTAGTCGAAAGATCAAAGAAAAATGTTGTGATGAAAGCGACAGTTTTTAAATTGTTTGATAAATATATACAAAGTCTGTTTTGTATTTTTTATTCATAATTCGATTAAATTAAATCAGTAGGATGAAGATTATGACTGTGAAGTGTCCACCCATAGTAATGATTCAAAATCTTATCTGTATATCTGAAAGTGCCATTTCAATCAGACATTCAAAATGGCTGATCCAATATATGGTGGAGAATATTTTTGAAATTCTTCGGACTTTGAAACTGATTATTTCGGTGGTTTTTCGGATCGCAGACTGAAATTCTATCCGAATTTATACAAAAATTACAAAATAAGTATTAGAAGTGAAAATACAAACAAATAGAATAAAGCTACTTCAAAATTAGCGACCCAAATTCCTCTAGGTAGAAAAATATAATAGATTTTTTTTCAAAATAACAAATTTACTGATCACAAAAATTTGTTACACTTTTTATTCTGGTACCACTGAATTCCTCGTCAAAAATTACTGAAGAAATAATTTTCTGGTATTTTTTGAACGACTGTTTCATGCAGCTAATAAGGAATTATACTGGATCATCTTTAATAAGAAAATTAACAAAAATGGAATCATTTCAGTTGAGAGTCGAATAGATTGTGAAATAAAGAAAAAAATGTATTTATTTTTTACACTTTTGTAGAAATTCCTGGTTGTATTATTAGTATATATTTTGTTTATAGATTAATTTTAATGAACGTCTCTCTCGTGAAAACCAACGTTTGATGGAATTATTTTTCGTAACGCATGTCGATGGCACGAACAGAGTGATGTACGAATCATATTATGACAGCAAAAATGAATTTTATTAATTTCAGCAACCCTCGCTTTTATAGACTCTTGTTGAAAAATTCAATAACAATTTCAGTGCAGCAATTCAATTTTCGATGTAATTATATTATTGTTTCGGACAAGCAGATTCTACGCATATTAAGCCCCATGATCGCAATTTCATGGTCTTTGATGCTATAAAGAACATGTCATGTTGTAAACATTTTGTGTCAACTAAAATTTGAGTTGCGACTATTAAAGCATTCTATAATATTATTTTTAAAATATCTGTCCTTTATCAAAATTTTTAGCAAGGATTTTCGACTAATAATATCGTTAAATTGTTATTTACCTTTTTGAAAAAATATATATATTACAGTTCATTTCACTATTTTTTTCCTTTCTTTTTAGTCCATAATTTTCAAACTTATTGATTTCAATTAATCAATTATATAAATTCGATTGAGTATTTATTCATTTTTAAATTGCTCTAAAAATAACACTTTTTAATATCAACATTTATTTGAATTCAATAAAAAAAGTGATACAAATCTCGAGAATTCACTTTTCAACCTATAAATTTCTACAACTTTGATTACTTGTTTATGTATCTCTCAACAATTGCAATTTCGTAACAAAATAAATTAAACATACTCTGTAAATTATTGAAGTGAAAACTTGGAACTTTCAATACTGACCACCAATACTGCACCATTACTGCCGTCCAGTACTGACTACCGTAGTGGTGGAGTACTAAACAATCCAAAACCGTTACTGATACAACCCTTCAGTACTCATTAAAACATTACTGATTTGCCCTGTTTGTTAGTACTGTCCCCATTCTGAAAGCCAATACTGGCGATATTACTAAATGAGTACTGGAACGACCGTTCTGTCAGTACTGAATCAATGTTGAATATGAGTGCCGATTAGTACTGAGTCAGTATTTTACTGGTGGTGAATTCCGTCGTATTTCCGATATTGTTACTAGATGCAATAATCGCTTAAAATCATAATATATCACTAGTACTAAGTACTGTATCAATATTAACTTATTTCCGCAATCAGTAATAATTTAACACTGAAAATATTACTGTTAATCAGTATTGTGACAGTAATGACGTACTTCGGCAGCCAGACGGATAACCGATGGCACTACTGTCAGTCAGTATTAGGTTAGTACACAAGAAAATATTTTCGGCCGTGTCTAGTGTCGGAATAAGGCTGTTTTGGCCGTGCGGCTATAAATGGCGATTAAAACTCGAAATCGTTAAAAAGAAAGTTTCTATAAATATATAGACCTTTGTTATATTATTAAGAAAATTTGTGTATAATTTTTAGACGTTTAAGTTATTTATTGATTAACTTTATGGTTTGCAAACGTTGTCAAAAGTAAACAAATCTGTACTTTGTTCATTTTAAAGCTTCCGTATCGAAAATGGTGCAAGATACGACAAAAATATACTGAACCTTTTTTGTAGTGCATTCAATTCTCTAGAAAAAAGTCCCGCAGAGTTCTTGTCTAAACTTAGTAGGTTAGCCATGAGCAACGCTTGAATTTGCGTCAAATATCAGAGATTAGAGAACGGTTATGGTCAACTTTTATATTAAAGTTTCTAGCGACTAATCTATTAACTTTAGACTAGGCCTCTCTTGTAGGACTTTTTTGTAGAAAATTTTGTACTCTACAAAAAAGGATGAGTATATTTTTGGCGTATCTTGCACCATTTTCGATACGGAAGCCTTAAAATGAAAAGAGTACAGATTTGTTTACTTTTGACAACTTTTGCAAATCATAAAGTTAATCAATAAATAACTTAAACGTCTAAAAATTATACACAAATGTTCTTAATAATATAACAAAGGTGTATATATTTATAGAAACTATCTTTTTAACGATTTCGAGTTTTAATCGCCATTTATAGCCGCGCGGCCAAAACAGCCTTACTCCGACACTAGACACAGCCGAAAATGTTTTCTTGTGTACTGACTTGCCCTGTTAACCAATACTGATTTAATACCGAATATAGTACTGATTACCTGCACTGGATTAGTACTGACGGACTGAGGCGGTCAAACATTATGTCTGACTGGTAGTCAGTAATGTGTCAGTACTAATTTATTCCGTCAGTCAGTACTCATTTAATATCGAACACAGTACTGGCTATACCTGTACTGGGTCAGTACTTTGGCGGCATTATTGATAGTTCAGATTTCTTGTCGCAAACAGTCGTGGATACCAGTACTGGATTCCCTGTTTTCTAGTTTATTTCTAGTATTGACTCATTTCCGTTAATCCATACTGGCTGCCAGTACTGGATAAATATTTTACTCCGCGCATTTCTATCTAGGTTTATCAAGTATTTTAATGCGTCATTGATTTTCCGCATAAGAATGACATTTACTTAATAGATCCAAGACAATATATACAATCTTATAGTTAGTTAATTACAAATATTAATATATCATAAAGTGACCAATGAAAAAGAGTTATCATATAACTCTATATTAAAATTTCTGCCTTTCTGAAAATGTGTAATTTACAATTGTAATCTTAAATCGCACTGTTTCCCTGGGGAAAATGTCTAACTTTCCATGATTTATGTCGAATCATTGTACTGTAGTTTCGGAATTTTTTTCTCGAAAACAGCCTAATTACAAGAGACTGTCAGTCGACGATTTTGCTTGGAGTAAGATAAAATCTTGTTCATGCAGGTAGAAATGGACGGAGCTAGGACGAGGCTAGGAACTGTCTCTACTGGTACCTGATACTGATTAACAGAAATGTGTCAGTACTTGCATTAACATCGGGAAAGTACTGACCTAGTACTGGCGGCCAGTTTTCGGTATTGACAGATTACTAACCGCCGGAACAACTCAGTACTGATTACCAATACTTTTGTCGGTTTGAAATGATTATTGAACGCCGAAGCAAATCACTACTGACTCAATACTGACCGCCAGTACTGTTGTCGGTATGAAATTACTACTGACCACCGGTATTAGTCAGTATCGAAACATTACTGGCCACCAGTACTGTTGTCGGTATAAAATGATTACTGACCGCTAGAGCAAATCAGTACTGACAGAGTACTGACTACCAGAACTGTGGTATCGGTATGAAATTACGATATTTAAAACTTTAGAGATGTCATCCTTCATTTTGACAATTCGATAGAGGTTTCGTAATGCGCGACATTAAAAACCTTAATACACAGGATATCGTGTTTATATGCGCAAAAAATTGATTCCTTTTATTCAGGGCCTGCTCAGAATTTTATGAATTTAAAATGAACCAATGTGTTTTAAATTGAAAAATAAAAGAAAGAATTTAATTTACGTGAATTCAATTTTTTTTGTTTCAATCGTTGGATCTAGTCATTATCTAATAAAGAGGTAAAGTATAAGAATTTTGAAAATATCGATTCCACTACATGGTGTAATTTAAAAATGGGTAAAATTGAATTATCTTTTGAAAACGTTGAATAGTATAATATATATATGAAACATTGAATAGTACTGTATCTTGTGTAACGTTTGACTATGCTAAGTAAGAATGTATGTTACATCAGCATCAAAAGTCTGATTTTACGTTAAAACGGGTGTTAAAGTAAACTTGAAACATTCAATGCGATCACAGGGAGCAATGAAAGTGTATGCATTCAGTAATGCGCGAAGCAATCCGGGGGTCCAGGGAGCGTAAAACCCCTCGGTTTGGGGTTCGAAGGCCAAAGGGGCGAAGTTTTCAAAACATTCGTTATTGACAAGCATCAAAAGTGATGGCTTCAAACGAATCAGGTAAACTTGTAACTACAAAATGCTTTTATAAAAATTAAAGAAATAGAAAATTTAATTAGAACATATTAGCTCGATTTTTAGTATCAAACTCAAATTCATATCAAAAGGTTCATAAAGTTATATAATAAAATATCTATAAACTGTAATCTGTGAAAATAAACATCTTCATATTTGCTAAAAAGTAGTCTTTCATCAATATCTCAAAATCGTTAAAATGGAAATTATTTTTTTCCAAAGTACGGCAGATTATTTACAAACATACATCGAAGCTTTTTACATAATATCGTGATTCTATTTCTAAAGAATTGTGCGTATTTCCAACCATCCAATTTAAAATCAAAATATGCAGGTATTGATATTAACGCTAAAGTTGCTCGTTAAAATATAAAAACTCATTAAATTTAAAAAAGCTTTAAAAATGTATACCACATCGATTGATTGAGTCATGTTTTTTACCTTACCCATAATTTTGCGTTTAGGTTGATTTAAATGGATGGATTGGGGGGGGGGGGGCGGGGGGGGGGGGGGGATATACCAACCTTGCTTTGGGTACATTGCATACAACGATTAACATATATGTATGTGACATTTCTCTCTGTATTTTATGTACACATTTTGTTGCATCGCAATTAGAGAGAATCTTTATCAAGCAGGATTTAGACTAAATCTGTGGATAATTAAACTTCATTTTTAATTGCTTAACTAAAATTTATGAAAAATCAGTATTTTGAAACTCGTAGATATTTCAGTACTAAATCGAGCAAATATTTTGCGAATATCTGTTTTAAAATGTTTTGTACACTACGTAATTGTAATGAGTTGTAATAATATTGGCTGTTAATATTTTGTCAGTACTGACTTTCTCCAACGGTAAAAACGTTATTTACAGTACTGGCAATTAAAATCGTGTCAGTAGGAATTTAGTCCGACAATCAGTATTCATTTAATATCGAATAGAGTACTGGTCATATGTACTGGGTCAGTACTGATGTAGTTTGATAGTCAGCCATTAATTTCTACCAATGACAGAACTATCAGTATTGCGGCAGTATAGTTAGTCAGTACTTACTTAATAGCAAATAAAGTATTGGACTCTAGTGCTGTGCCAGTACTTTGTCGGCATTATTGTCATTTTTTACTCTGATAATCCATACAGACTGCCAGTACTAGGTCAGTATCTTACCAGTGATTTTTATACCTGGGATGTTTTATTATTTATTGTTAATTGAGTATTTTAGTTCTCTCCTGTAATAAGTCGGAGTAACTTGCTCAGTCGAATAAAGAGCAGAAATATGTTTATAACTCCTTTAGAGATTAATTTTTTATCAAAGTGCAATCATTATTATCACCCCAATTTGGAAGTAGATTCTATACTCACTTAATACCGAATACTAGCGCTGGTCCAGTACTTTGTCGACATTATTTTCATTATTGACTCTGTTCCGATAATCCGTACCGGTAATGTTTCTACCTATGATGTTTAGTCTAATTATTATTTAGTCTAATAAACAGTATAAAGGCGTTTAACTCCTTTTAGAGCACATTTTTCATTAAACTGACCAACAATTTATTGCGGATTCGATTTTTGAAATTAAATTTGACCCCAACATTTTAGTATGTGTTTTGTGGTTTATAAGTTTGGCCATCTTGTACCCCATCACGAGTAACTGACAAAGCGGGACGCTTATTTCCTATGAAGTGCGTTTCAGAAGACCTCTGCACAATTCTCTTTCATCCTTTATAACTTCGTTAAAATTTCAAATCTCGCTTGTGCGTTTTCGCACAATGTTCTGCGCACTTATATAGCTTCCGCAAAGTGAAACTACCGAAGACGTTTGAGGTTCAAAGCAAACTGGGATCTTACAATAAAAATTAAAAAAAAAAGTATCAAAACTTCCCGCTTCGGTACTATACATCATCCCATAGCAGACGAAAGCCAATATTGATTTCCTGACGTTTGAAAGGCGACAGCCGCATTGTACTTTATCGATTCGTTAGTGTCTATCACGGTCTAAGTTACTTTTATGTACTTTGGATACGTACGTTGAAGTTACAATATGAAGCGTTAACGAAAATATGAATAATTATCTATTGTCAGGCAGCTGCTCCAAAAACCTAAGTTTGATTGATGTTCGGAACTTTAAAGTAAAATTGTAGGTATTGATTTAAGAACTCGTCGGTAAGAAACCGTGTCTTGTCGGTCCTGCACCTTTTGGTTACGGTCCTCTTTGAACCCTCCGTCAAACTGAAACGGAGGCTTAAAGGAAAGTAGAAAACAAAGTCATAAACGGCGCAACGAGGATGAGCAAACTAACCTGAGGAAGGAAGGATTAAATGTACTAAAATCAGAGCGGTTGTAAACAACATTCCAACAATTTCCTACAAAAATGATTTGCAAAATTTCAGTTTGCAACAGACAATTTTTTATAACAAAAATATTGTCCATTGGACAAAAAAATTATTTCTGGGCTTAAACTAAACGTACTTTTAATTTAAACAAAACACTATCATACGTTGATATACTCACAAATTTATGCGTTCGGAACAAAAATAAATTCTGCAGAATTATGGTAGTTTGTTATCAGTAGACTGATAACGCAGATAGATGATGTAATTTGTGTCACCTGTATGTCAAAGAGTGTCTCGTTTTGTATCTCAAAAGAGTGTTTTTTCGTTTCATGAAAAAAGTAGTTTCATTTGGCAAAGTAATTTCGATTGCGATTTGCGGTGGACTTGAAACAACTTATAAAAAGTCTTCTGAAATGAGATTGTCACGTTGATTCTGGTACTGCTGACCTTCCTGAGTATTTTCATTAAAAAAAATAAAAAAATCTACCATCCTATTGTTTTTTTTATAATTAACTTTTTATAGTAAAATTAGAAAATTAAGAAGTAAAACGTGTGGTTAAATATTCTAAAATGGGATTTTTTCTTGCTTCTGGTACTGATAATCTTCCTAAGTATTTTCATCAAAGAACTAAAAAGGAGATAAATAAATAATACTCAAAATTTATTGTTATATTTTTGTATCTGAGCATTATTATTATAACAAATTTTGTATATAAGCAGTAAAATACTCTTTGAAGTTGTAACTCAGGGTTATCTTTGCAAGTAGTTGGCTTTCAAATGATCATTTACACTATTTTGAACTATTAATATTATTATTATTTTAAAAAAATAAAAAGCACCTGCATGCTTTTAAACATCCAGTTGTGATGTTATCTAGTTTTACTTAAGAACAAATCACTAAAGATTCACTCTCCATTCTGAATCAAATTGAAAAAGAAAATATTAAAAGTGGCATTAATAAACTTAAATGTATTTAGATTTTGATAAAAATGATTATAAATCTTTTAACAAACATTTCGCTTGTACTATCAAATAGAAAATTGGAAACTATGTAGAACATTTTGCACTGAAAACAATTTAATTGGCCTAAAATTCATTTTGTTCTAATTAAGAAAAGCTACTATAAATTTTACCATATGCTTCGTCATTTAAAAGTTGCCACATTTTCGAAAATTCGACATATGGCTTTACCATTATTAGGCTGTCGTAAAATTGGTCGCAGGGGAATCTAGAAGCAAAATTCTTCCTTTGCGTGACTGATGTTATTGAAGATATATGGTATTCGATTTTCGAAACCGCCAGAGCCGCAAAAGTAATCAATACACCAATAGGTATATGACTCATAGTGAGTACTACTATATTGAATTTATAGCTGACTGTCTATTCGATTCTTAAATTCTACACTGTTAGTGTATATTAAACTATATCGATTTGTATTAATCGAAATTGTTTTAGAGGTCTATTAAGAAGAAGGTTTATTTGTTTAGAAGATATATTATTAAAATTCAAAATTAAATTCATTAAAAGTTAAATAAATATTAAAAATAGTTTAATGTAAACAAGCAATTTCTGCGATTTAAGTCGCAACTCAATATTAAACTAGTGCAAGTACATTAAACTACTACCATCGAATAGATAATTTATATCATAAACCACACGTCTTAACAGTATTGAAATGTTTTTGCAAACTCTTAAAATTATCGGTCATACTTCCAGATTTATAGTAAGAAATTAAACAAAATCGTACAAAATTTGTTGTTATATTCAAAATTTAAACTCGATTTAATTAGATATCCTAACCTTTGAACTAAAAAACTGCAAAATAAAAAAGTTGAGCTTTGAAATTTATTTATAAATTTGTAAACAGTTGAAAAAATAATACTTAACTATAAAATATTATAGCTAATAACCAGTAGATAATTAATACAGGCATTAATTTGATTAAACTGAAATCTGCCTTAGTTATGAACATTTTAATTATTCTATAAATTAAAAGTAACGTGTTCATATTTTGGAAGGTAAAACAATGATTTTATTTGTGATACGTAATATAAACAATTTTCAAAATTTGAGGGATTAAATGTTGCCATGTACATATTAACTATAGGCTAATAGGAAACATATCTGTTATCTAACATATATCTGCTAATAGGAAAACAAATATTTAGTCAACATTACTAAATAATTTTCTCAATGTACAAAATTATACTTGTACGTTATTTTTTGCTCAATATTTAGTTAAACAGCAATTTTATCGTTCGAGTTTCTATGCTTTTTTATTTTAACTTGTAATTGTTTAACTTTCAAGAAATTATTATGTTGTAATCAAATTAGTAATACAAATACAGTAGCAATAAAAATTTCGTTTCCATTAATATATTTTCATGTATATAAAATAAGTAGATTTATATGGGATTTAAGTAATGATCAAATTGAAGAATTGAAAATGTATTGGATTTTGCAACTGTTAATGGGTGTTTTTTACATTTAACAATCCTTTTTATCATCGCATAAGTTATAACAAGAAATAACAAATAAAAATTTTTAATAAACTGCAAAAAATAACAAACTGACATGCGGATTTTTCGACAAGTGTATTAAAACCAATATTCGAACTCCATATTTGATCAAATCAGCACAAGTCAAATACAAAAACATCACAATAACATTTAATCATACTCTCTAAATTTGAATTAGTGAAAAGTCGGTTACTATTTTAAATTAGTGACAAAATTTACTAATTGAATCAATTTAACTAATTGAATGAGTTAATGAAAATATTTAGTAAATTTCGTTACTAATTTCAAATAGTAACCTACTTGTCACTAATTCAGATTTAGAGAGCAATAATAATAATATTTACTACAATTATTTATAACAATTATAATCAACTGTTGTTCCATTTTTTAACGAAAATATAAATAACATTACGGCTATGAATGATAAATTATTTAAAAATACATAATAAAACATTTCATTGTTTTCATATATTAAAAATATTTGAAAAATACAATGTTTAAACATTAAATCACAATGTTAATATTTACTTAATACATGTAGGTAAGAATGCGTGATTTAATTTCAATAAATAACAGTAATATTAATTATTAAGACAGTATCATCTCTACTTAATAATGGATCGATTTTCGATCTGATGGTGTATAGACAAATTGTAGACACCAATTCAATTCCAACCGACTTTAGTTGTTAAATACACAATTAATATATTTTGAATTAAATTCAAAAGAAATAAAACAATTATGAAGGATATCTTTCAAAAAAGTATTTGTAATCGTCAGTTCAAAATAAAGTATTACTAAAAGTTTACTCTCTATTTACTACTAGTATGTTTATTCTAGTTAAACACTTCCATTAAACTATGAATTTAAAGTAGTAAATCACAAATTATGTAACGACTTCTAAAAAATCTAATTTCTTTTTAAAACCTTTAGCGTTTTGCTTTGCTACTTTGAATTTTATAAAATTTCTTTGATCATATATCAGTAACAATTTTTGTTGCGAATCCAGTCATTTTTCAATTATTTTATCCATCATTAAGGGATAAGCCGTTTTAAATTTTGTGTAATTAAACTAAAATTCTTAACCAGGTACCTCCACCTCCCCCCTTATATTTTATTAAAATTTCATTCACAGATTTTTGTAAGAGGTTATGTTAATTCCTTATTTAATAAAAACCACATAATTCTTTGCATGTCTATCAATAATAGAAGAAATTTAATCAATATTTGGTTTATATTTATTATTATAAGTTTTAATAATATTAAATTTACAAAATTGGCTTTTTTAACGTTAACTATTTAAACTGTTGTTGTAATAATCATTACTGATAGTAATTTTCAGAAATCGCTCGATAAATGCAGGAATTTGTTTTAAAAATAGCAGACAATTTTTCTCAACTGCCAGGAAAAAAAACTGGAATCTTTTTTATTTCCTCCATATTAAAACATTTTTATGGATTAAAATGTTCTCCATCTTCTTCACTTCAGAAAAATTACCTAGATTGTATATTTTCTAATTAATATAAATTTGTCATGTCTGAAGTTGTGTTTCGATACAAAATACTTTATTTATTCATAATTTTTAAATGTTTCTTGATCCATGCTAATTAATTTTAGACATTCTTGTAATTTTCTTAGCAGAAACATAATCTGCTTTATTTTCACTACAAAAATGGTGCATCTGCTATCTTTGGTATTGTCCTAGGATTTATAGTGCCTTCTATAAATTCTCTTACTAAATATAATCGTAACTAATGGCAAATGTTAATAAGTCGAAGAATAAGTCGATAAAGGTCAACAAAGGACAGTACAGATATTTTTCTATAATTCCTCTTATTCGATTGTGATGTACGGAGGTTTGATCGACGACTTGTTTGACGATGGTTCCAAAAGATGTCGCATCAGTGGTATGCTAAGTCGCAAGTGGTAGAATGACTCGTGATTGATACATTATGAACATTACACAATCGTATTACATTTAATTTTATAATTCGATGAGAATTGCGATTTTTGTTATCGGTATTCTGAAAGTGTATTATTACAATGACAAAACAATATGAGAATCCTGATGATCTTGGCCTCGTTAGACAAGACCTGACGAGGTAAAACTTTATATTCTTTCTGAAGAACATTTGCAATAACAATAGTATTTCAGAACTATATAATAACGAGATAAGCCAATGATTAAAAGTGACTTTTACGATTTAACCACACGTAACCCCTAGAACTAGCAGATTCATGCATGAGAGTACACATGCATGGCTAAATCCATTTATCGATTTTTATATACATATGTAACATATTCACCCGTCTCTACTCATTTGCATGTCTATTACCCATTGGACAGTTCGTCGGTAATGCATTTTCATGCGTTAACTTTCATGAATAGTATATATCAAACCATGTGGAACAGCTCACGCGAATTCTTTTAGTTCTATAGTTGGCTACACATCAGAATGTGTCAGATCAAGTAAATCGTAATGGACACGGTATGTTTTCCCCACGGGTGCAACATACGTGAACTTTGGTAAAGCTAAAGTTAATCCTCTTTCTAGTTTGGAACTATGATCAGCCGCACTCGTTTCATTCCGAATGACGCACGAATTCGAATTAAATCCTGCAAAATATAAATTGGTTCGAAAATAGTAGCTACTAATTAAGTGGGTTCGTTACGATTTTGTGTTACATTTTTTTATTATTTTTATAAGTGAATTTGAAAACATATTTTCGTTTAAATCTTATTTAAATACTTTTTACACGTCTATAAATTTTCAGTGTTAGATTTACTCTTAATCCTACATAACGATTTTCAATTGTAATCCGCCTTACATCAAACGATTACAGTACTGTTTGCAAGAACATGCGCCATATTAAAACTGATCGATTTATTAGTAATTTATTTAATGAAATTTAATATTAAGAATTTTAATTAAACATCATTTTACATATGTAACAATATATGAAAACTATTCGAACACGTGTGAATTCGAGAGTGATTTTTTAAGTCGCTACTGAAAATCTCAATTCTTATGTTCACGCCTTCTGTTCTATGTAAATAATCATAGTTAATCATCTATTTTAATGTCCCCTTCAATGAGTAGTTGTAAAAAAATATGGAATTGTATTTCGTTTGAACAATAATGTCCCATATCGCTGCGTTTGATGTAAGCGGTCAAACACATTTCTTTTTCCCTATGGAACATTAGACATGACGTCAGAGGGTGAAAAAAATGAACCATATGTATGAATTATGCCCCCTTTGAAAGGGAGGGAATAATAAAGTTGCATTATTCCAGAAAAGAATGAACAAAAAGGTATAAAATTATTAGGATAAAGTTATTGAAAAAAAAGTTTGTCTTTTTTTAGGTTAGCGTATGCAAATCCTGGCAGAGTAACGAACTCGATCCAGTATTTAATAAATTAATTTGTCGATTTCAAGTGCAAAAGGTGTCTGATTAAAAAATGGCCAGTACAAAGAACAGTACATGAAATAATAAAAAAAACAATAGAATAAATTGGTGTCAAAAGTAATTATAATCTTTCTAACATTGTTAGAGATTTCTTTTTCTTTTTTGGAACCGACTTAAAAAAAGCATTTTTCTAAAAGTTCTTTTGAGTTTCTAATTTCATTTATCTAGAGTTTTATATTAGTATACTTTATATTAACTAGCAAGAGAGTAACTAAAAAATGACAACGTTTTTTACAAAACAGCCACTTACGGGCTTTGTTAAAAAAAAGTGCGAGCAATGGCATAATGTTTTATTGCAAATCATGTGACTTAAACGAGTCGTATAAATTTTTAGAATTTTAGTAGTTACAAAACAGAAAGTCGTTCATGTATTTGCAAAACTATAACAAAATAACAAAGCATTTTCATAGTAAGATTTTTAACATTTTCTTTTGTTTTTCATCAATCATTTTTCATTTATTATTCGTGAGTGTGGACAATTTGTTAATATCATACAAATCCTTTTCAGCTTAAAATACATTCAATGCTACAATTCAATTTTGAAAATGTTGTATTTTTGTTTCACTTTTTGCAGATCTTGTCCAATTTTATGCTACGTTTTAATTTAGAAAAATCTGATTTCATCTTGATGAGAGGAAACTTGTTGAAAAGTAGTCTTTAAATCATAATTTTATTTTCTTAATCAGTAAAGAAAAAGTTGAAAATGAAAAACAAAATGTTATGAACAAATTTAATGTTTCTTTGTAATTTGTTTCCAGTGGATTCTTTATTGAAGTTTAAAACTCTCTAAAATTATTGAAATGAAAACATCGAAATGTCAGCGTATAAAAGTGTCAATTCGACCACTGTTAATTAAAGTGATCAAATTTGCACTTATATGAGGAATTCTTTGGGACTTTTAATATTCAGCGTAGAAGCCAATTTCACTAAGAAACTAAAACTTTTATCAACCTTTATCTGTGTTAATACTTTGAACTAACTAAAACACATAAGAGATGATGCTTATCAATGTTGTCCAATATTGTAATGAAAAACATCTGAAATTTTTTAACTATTTCATTGGGAACATTTCTTCTATTTCTTGGTACTTGGTGATTTTTTGTGTTGCCATTTTAATTTTTTGAAAACTAACGTCAGATTTGGACTCAACGACCCCAAAACCCCTAGGTACCAATTTTTAAGGGATTTCATTCGGGTCAATTAATTACATACATGCGACTAAGATTTTGAAAAAAAAAATCAACTTTGGTAGCCATTTTTGAGCTGCTATTTTGAAATGTAATTCTTTACAATAGTTCTATCTTCTAGCCCAGACATTTTTTACGCGATATTTATAAATATCTGAAGTTTTGTAATTGGGAAATGATAAAAAAATAACGATAAGTGAAAAAAAACTAAAAAATTTCTGCTATTTGTTAAATAAATGCTCGTAATTTTGTTACTTTTAAATTTACGTCATTTTTCGATACGCCATTGGAAAGAGCAGGATTTGGGCAATATAAAACGTTAATTTCAAACATTTTTCACTACGTTTTACTACTAAAAAGTACTGTCAAACTTCATTACTTTTATGTACATTTCGGTCCTTAAAGGTTTAAGAGGAATACATTCTTTCATTAATTTAAAATCTTAATATAACATAGCTGAAAGGTTCCTAAACAACAACAAATATTTTTATTCATTCATTTTGTTAATTTGCAAATTCTTCAATGGAATAAACATGAAATCAGACAAGTAACAATTTTCTTTTGTTGCAAACAAAAATCTACATGTCATGGAAATCAGAGTTTTTTATAAATTGAACGACACTTTTCACGAAAATGCGACGTGATTGAGCAATTCCGAGGCTAACATTATCTTCAGCATGAGAAAATACGTCGGAAACGGTACTGGGTGTATTATAAAATCATTTACTTTTGTTGTAACAAAATTCATAATATTACCAAATTTTTTATTTTCCCTCACTTTTTGCATAATTGCGACGTAATTGGACAAATTAAAGGTCACATTCGTTTTCAGTGCTGAAAACTGTTTTGAAACTGAACCATAGCAGATTAATAAACAGTTTGATTTTTTGTAAAAAAAAAGTCCATAGTAAAGTCAAAAACAACTTTTATACATTTTAATCTCACTTTTTGCGAAACTGCAACGTGATTATGAAATTTTTAGAGCACCATTTTCAAGGATGCAAAATTTATTAGAAACATATTTTCGTTTGTTGCAAAAATTTGAAATATTGCTGAAAAAGCAAATTTTAACTCATTTAGCACATTTTTTATATAAATGCGACGTAATTAGAAAAATCTGATACTATCATTTTCAGCACATAAAATACTTCGGGAATCACATATTGCGTATTACAATATACTTTTCTTTCCGATAAAAGAAATCAGTTGTCATCAACATTGCCTAAAACACAAATTTGTAAACATTTAGCCTGAATTTTCGTAAAAATGCTACAGGATATAGAAATTCTAAGAGTGTTTTCAGCAGCAAAAGTCCTTCAGAAATGATACTTTGCACATCAATGGCTAACAAGAAAAACATATTTTACCGGACACGGTTATTTTTCCCTATGCATTCCTGGCGGTTGAAACTTTGAATTTAAGCAAAACGCAAGTGATTATGAAAATTAACTGACTAACATAATTTGAATTCATAAAATAGTTTTCCACTTGTTTTTGTCAGGATACAAAAATTACATTTTAAATTTAAGCATCCACGTATTTAAGGCAAAATATGGCTTAAAATGTCAGGAAAAAAGAAAAAAATTATATTCAATTTCAGTGAAACAAAACACTATAGAAGAAAATTATGATATAACTTAAATACGTATAAACTGGTGTTATTTTTTAACTATTTCTGTTAGAACTTATTTCCATTAGTTTTTCATCTATTGCAATTCGATTCGAATTCCACTGTTTTTCATTTACTTCGACCCAGACCATAAGTCTGGCGAAGTATTGAATTTGGTCAGTTCCCGCCAAAAAAGTACCCTATACTCGACTAAACCGCATTTTTTTAAGCATCAGTGTGAACAAGACGTGCTCATTTATCAGTGCTTCGGCTGACCTGCGGTCGGGGTCGAAGTTTTGAAAATGCTCATTTTCAATTTTAATATAAGGTGATTATGCCAATGAATGGACGACTACCAATGAATGGACGATTTTCTACATATTTCTATTTCTTATGAATGTATGATGCACAACATGCAACAAAATACATATTTTTATGTTCTTTGAACATTCAAAACAATATTTACAGTACTATTGATCTTCCAGTGTTTATTATTTTGTAAAATCAAAGCAAAGTTTTAAAGCCATCCAAAACTGGTACTGAAAACATCCCATTTGATTTAACCCGTCTATTCATTGGGGTTTAGCGGATTTTTTTACAAACGTATGAAGACGAGGTTAATAATTAAATAAAATCAAAGGTTGAACTACACGGTCATAAAGAGCAGAGTCTAACGATTCTAATGGTGGTATCATAATTAAATTTTCATAAAAGAATTCAAAAGTTAGAATCGATCAAAGTGTGAAAAATGCTTAACCGTCCATTCATTGGCATACTCACCCTATTTAAGGAACAAGATATTGTTACAACATATGTATATAAACTACTCGAATCTAACGATGCTAGAACTACCCTCTGCCGCCTTCTTTCTTGGCATTGTTAAAATGGGAATATTCCCAGAAGCATCAGCCTTTCGTCAAGGAACTGCAATACGAATTTAGCCAAAATTGTAGGCACCCGGGTCGAAGGCATCTAGTTTTTAATTCAAAATGGCGAATCGAATATGACGGAATTTGAATGGACCATTCTAAATATAGAAAATTCATTATCAAATTTGCACTCATCGATCACTAAAACCTCTTAAATTCGGAGTTTTTAATAAAATAATGAAATTTTTAACGCTTCTTACTCTCCATGTTTGATTCGCCATTTTGAATTTAAACAAAATCGATGTCTCCTTCGTAATCGTCGATGACAAAAACCCCCCAAATGTAAGGTTTTAAAATTTTTATTTATACTTATAAAGTTTATAGATTTTCATGATCGCCATATTTCATTCGCTATTTTGAATATAGAATATCCAATGTCATTATTAAAAACAAAGTAAACAAATTAATTATTGGACCAACTGCCCTATTTTCTTTATTCTTAAGGGAATTTCAAGTAAATCTATGAGACATTCAAAACGTTGTTGTCGACATGATTATACACTTCTTACCCTCCTCCCCATGTTTCATTAGCCATTTTAAATATAGAATATCTAATATCATTGTAAAAGAAAGTAAATAAATTCCCAATCCGCATGTCCGATTATCTTTAATTTTAATGGAATTTCAAAGAAATCTATGAGATATTCAAATTTTACTGTCGACATATTGCAAATCCACCATTTTTTTGACAATTTTGTGCGGAAGTACGACATTACAACAAAGGAATCCTCTCAGGAGTTTCACTAGTATTTTGTTACAAATTGTCACATCGTTTGGTCCTCATGAATGACAATTGTCCATTAAACTCGGTGTCATACATCTCAAAAAACAAAATGGCGGCACAAATACTCTTTAAATTCCATTTAAAATCCATTCATGTTATGAAAAAAAGTTTATTTTTCTAAACGTTGTTATTTGATTTACATGATTATTGTATACTTCTTACCCCCTCCTCATGTTTTTATTCGCCATGTTGAATATAGAATATCTAATGTACTACTAGAAAAAGTAAACTAATTAATTCAAGTACCAAGTATTCGATTTTCTTTCATTTTAAGGGAATTTCAAAGAAATCTATGATACACTCAAAATTTTATTGTCGACATGATTATTATATACTTCTTACCCTCCTCCCCATGTTTTCATTCGCTATTTTGAATATAGAATATCAAATATCATTATTAGAAGAAAGTAAATAAATTAATTCCCGAACCGCATGTCCGATTTTCATTAAATTAAAGGGAATTTCAAGGAAATCTATGAGATATTCAGAATGTTATTGTCGATATATTGGAAATCCTCCATTTTGGTTCCCATTTTGTGCGGAAGTATGAATTTACAGACAAGGTTATTGAATTTATAAACATTGTTATTCAATTTACACGATTATTGTACAACACTTGTCATGTTGACAATCCATTTTGAATTTTTGAAATTCAGTATCATATTAGGATTCAGTGATCGATCGATTTTCGAATTGCCGTTCGCCATATCGGATCCACCATTTTGATTTTTGAAAATCCAGCATTATACTCGTATTCAGGAGCTCCAAAAACTGAGGGACAAGCAAATTCGAAGATTTTTGTTTTTTCGATTTTTACAACATTTAAGCGGCCATTTTGTTACTTACAATTTATGAAAACATATTTAACAGCCAATTTTCATTATGACCTTTCGATGTGCAAAAATTGAACCGAAACACGATGGACACGTGAAAATAAGAAGTGTTCAAATTTTAAATTGTGTTGAGAATTAAATAAATTTTTTTAAAAATGTACTCGAGTTTGTTGTAAATGTTATTTTTCGTATTGCCTATTATTTTTACAAATTTTTGTAACGAAAAAAAAATAATTAAACAAAGTAACTGCACATCAAAAAACATCGAGTTTCACTTTATTTAAGTTATTTAGTTCCAAATATAAAAAAGTACACGAAACGCGTAAATAAAAAAAAAACATAAAAGCCTACAAAAAAAGGAGATATATAAAATTAGTTTAAAAGGAGATAAACGGAGAAGCATAATATTAGAGAAGGAGAGAAGACGAGTGGGTCGGTAGACAGAAAAGGAAACGGGAGACGAAGACGTCGAAGGCGGCAAAGAGAGATGCAGATAGGAAAGAGGAGAGAGTCGATTGCTCGGCGTTGGTTAGAGAGAGAGAGGAAGAGAGATGAATGAACGCCGCGAAAATGGGTAGAGGTTCGGCGCGGCACGGCGGTGAGGGGGAGGGCGGGGTGGCCGCTGGTGGGGGTAGAAAAGGTCACGGGGTGGGGCAAAGGGAAAGGGAACGACAGCTGGTTCTCTTCGTAACGCGGCTTACGGTCACTACTGTTCCTGTGGATTCAGTCGTGGCACGTACATCGCACGAGGCGTAAGACGCCTTTTTCGGCTCCCTTCGCAGAAGCGGCACGCCGCGTTCAACGGCCGCAACCCAGCGCCGGGCCGAAAAGTTCAGTTTTCCGTCCGCACGGTTCAACCGCGATACCGATTCCAAGGATATTGTTCGTCAGTTTTTCGCGCCAAAAGTGAAATGATTTTCTCGCGCAGTGAAATGTGATGGCAAAAGGAGTTTTCGGTGACATTGCCGAGAAGTAGGTTTTTTGTTCTTCGTATGTGAACGACGACCGGAAGCGGAAGTTTCAGTGACGTTATATTAAGTGGCAATTAGATACCGGCCATAGCAAATGCGAGTTTAATGACAGAAATCACGTATTCTCTTCGAAATGCTGCGAAGTGACCGCGTGAGAAAGCGAGGTTAGGAACGTGGGCTTCGACGATCAAGGGAAGCCGAATCGTAAAACATAACTTGCTCTGCCTGGAGGCCATATAAACGTGAATTTTTAACCGAGTACTCAGGATATGGATGTTAGCCGCAACAAGGCACAACTCTTCATTAATAAGGTACTATATCAAATACGCATTCTTAAAAAAATCTTTCGTCACGTTCTGTTAAAAATTCTAGTTATTGATGTTTACCGATATTTTTTAACTAGAACGTGATGAAGGATTTTATAGTTTTAATATTGGTAGTTCATCTTTCTAACTTAAAACCAACTTGAATAAATATCAGTGCACATGCGGTTGTGTACAATTGGGAAGATTTGTAAATCTATCCTCGACTAAGATTAGATCAGTTTCAAGAGATCCTTATTGTCCAGACCTCCCACAGACTGATGTTGCGAAGACAGGCTCCATTATCTTAGCGATTAAAAAATAGACTTCGCAGTCATCAGTTATCGATACTGGCGGATTTACCTATTGGTCCCCGACATACGACTAAAAAAATGGATGGCGATATAACGTTTGATCATCATAAGAGGAGTTTTGTTTATGTCTGAATAAACACGCGCTGGAAGTCTTTTGAATATATCAGTTAGAATTCACTTGCCGATGAAGAAATTATTGTAATCACTTCAAAAATTGAAAGTACTAATTTCATGATATCTCCATGTTTTGCGACCACTAGAACCAAACTTAAACATTTTTGTTGCTTTCAATTCACTGTTTCTACCTGCTTTACCCATCCTTTTCAAGAATTTCATTCCCAAGTTTTGGCTATGTGCTAATTCTCCAAACATGGATAGTCCCAGCTCATCGTGGTTACCTGATTTAGAATCTTTGGTCAAATTCCAATGGTCACGCATGTCGCATATATACAAATTATTGATTCTTGTTACTACCGATGCAAATCACGTCTGAGGTATATAATAGTCATTACCAATGCTTGTACTAAATAGGATTTGCGTTCCCGTCACGGGAGCAAATAATTGTCACATTATCATTGGTTCGTTTGCTCCTTTTGACCGCTCCGAAGTTTTCTTTCAACACATGATATTCAATGGGCAAATTGCCAGAAATGTTTGATCTCGTTAGGTAATAAGGATCGGTCCTGGAACATCTCGTTTTATTCTAGAGAGCTCCCGAGGGTACTTTAGAATGTATGTCGAGTACACAATCTCACATTACTTGTAAGAAACAAAACACAAATAACGAACACAGTTGTCTCGGTCTGCGATTTTACTCATTACGGTTCACAATGAGGCATTCATTCACTGCGAATCATTTTCGTAATGAACTTCATTGTTGACATGTTTACCCCGCCAAATGATGTTTGAATCATCCTCATTAAAAAGCAAAATCGTTCGAGATGATCGATTGTAAACAAAGACCTTAATCTTTTAGATAAATTGATCCTTCAGAAACAATTACTTGTAATGGTCTAGTCTTAAGAAAATCTGTCTGTAATAATTTCGTACACGAAGACTTACGAAATTATTACTTAAACATTGTCGGCATTCTTTGTTACGGTTTATATAGACGAGGATTATTAGTATGAGTAACGTAGAATAAATTAACCGAGCCTCGAGTATTAAAGCGACTGAACTCAAGGCAATACGGAAAAATTATACATAAAAGAGTACCGACAATGCGCAAGAGACGTTAAAAATTACTTATGAGTTTTTAAATCTTGGCTACATTTAAAAACAGAACCGACTATTCGAAAAACTTGCCGAGATTAGTCAGCATGCCTATTCGAGATATGAAAGCGCGATTTCGGACCAGTGAACGTTTCGTGGTTCGGCAATAAATCTGGGCCGAAATACTGAAATCACCGAATAGAGGCGGGCCTTGGGGTCAGAATCCCGCGCCTGGCGTATGCCTTGTGGCGGTCCGACCAACCGTCCAGACAAGATCGGACGAGACTAAGCGCAGCGGGTCCTTCAGAAGTTTCTTTGAAAGATTTACCCGGCGAAGTTACATAGCGTGCTGTAGTGGCACATAATGCTGCCGGTACACAGGCGTAAGTCATCTTATATACCGGACACGATAACTGCACCGTGTTCGTCGAATAACCAAAGCTACGCCGCAGTCACTTTCGACTTGCGTATTCTCCCAACGTATTTGAGCTCGCGTAATCATTGTCAATAACGCGGAACACATCAAAAGCCGTGGAAGAGAAACTAGCGGAATCGCGAGAAAATTCCGCTTTGTCAAATAATTCCCAATGCCGAATAATGTAAGGGTTGAAACAGTTAGGTCGGTAAATCCCGTAGAAGAGTTTGTTTCCTTTTTTTTATTCGATTCGAGTTTTGGAACATCCGAGAGGTTTCCAAACTTTTCCAACTCGTTCGAACTTTTCCGAAACTACTTAGAACCGCTACTCTGAACAATTTCCGAAAACCACCTTTCCTCTATTTGAACTTCTTTACGCCATTAGAACTGTTGAGAACTAACTTTCTCCTGCGGAAAATGTTCAAACATCTTAGATTTCCGGTTGGTCAATTGTGGAAGTACATTTTGTAGAAATGGATTTTCATTGCTTAAGAAAAAAAGTAGCATAATAGTTTCTAAACAGAGCAAAGTATTGTCGTGATACCGGATTCAAGGACAAAGGACAATTATGAACCGTATTCCGCTTGATTTGATAGGAAGAGAAATCCGTGTCTCCGTATTATAGCATTACGATGCTTCATAGTCCAGTTAAATTAAATTGGAATAACTGAGTTCATGGATAAAACTCAAAATAAAAAGAATCTAAAAGACGGTCACTGTTTCAACGTAGTCAAGTTGCGGGCTCTTTAAAAAGTTGGAGGCGTTAAAATCTATTTGGTGGCCTTCCATGAATTTGATCCTTTGCGGTTCCTCTCCAGGAAAGACGATTGTATTTTTCGCTGCATTCGTTGAAAATAAACCAAATGAGAACACATCCACTTGAAATTTGAAATTGAATTTATCATCTGGAATCGAAGCAGATATAAGGAAAAATGTCCCAATAACGTTGGACGAAAATGAACAGAGATGGTGGATAAAATGTTAAAAGCGCGGAATGGATCAAAGGAAACAGAAAATAAATCGAATTACCAATAAGTAAAAAGATTGTAAATGTCGCCGAATCTCCGTATGAAATTCCACAGGTTATTTATCCGTGATTATGCTCCAATTAGAAGTCGGCGATGGCGAAAGAGAAAAAAAAGACTAGTTAAATCGCTTGGATATTCTGTCTCAGGATCTCTCTCTTGCTCAGTCTTGGGGCGGGCAAAGGATATTTTGCCGACAACGCGCGAGGCGGAGGCCTCTTAGACTGAAAGAAGTGGACGTGGCGTTTCTGGCGGTATTGGAAAGAGTAGATGTTAAAGAAAGAGACCGAAGAAAAAAAAAAGGTAACAGGATGTATGACGAAGCGAACTACAAAGTCGGCGAGAACGACGAAAAAAGCAGGAGAGAAAAAAATAGAGGCCAGAAGAAAAAAAAATGCAAAGAACAGTGCGAAAATTCCGAGGTAAACCGGAATTGAAAAAAAGGATGAAAATCAAGGTGATAATAAAAGTAAACTGTTGCCCTGTCAGATTGTTTGCGAGGAGCTCAAATAGTACCGAAATAAATAAGGATATGTCCCACACAATTCCTATCATTCAAAAAACAATAATTTCGGTACCATTGCAACTACTTGTTGACAATATGTAAAACCGAACAAAATATTGAGGCCTAGCCGACAATGGATCAACTTAAGTTGAAGAAAAAAAAGCGAATAACAATAACGACCGTAAAGAAGACAATAAAAAGTGAAAGTTAAGGATAAGAGAACTGAAATGAAGGGAAAAAGAAGGAACGAAGAAACTTGAAGAAAAAAGGAAGAAACGAAAGAGAAGACCTGGCGAGTATGATAAAGAAAGGCCGCCCAGTGCCGTAGGGAGCTTCTACGGTGCCCTATAAGTTGGCCCAACTGTTATAAATGTATATTGATTTTCTTTTGTTCGAGTTCACGCGCCCACAATGAAGGTAATGAGTTTCTTAGATCCCTACAAACAAGTTGAGGTCTTCCGGCCTTGACCCTTTGCATATCCAAACCCTACATCGACGACACTTTTAGTTAAGTGCTTTTCGTCACTTCCTCTCTTCACCTTCTCATACGTTATTGTCCTCATTCGAATTATTGTTATCATGTAGTAGTTACATCTCGAACAGAATTTTAGAACCCTCAACGGAGTTCGTTCAGAACACAATAAATTGTCGTTAAACGAAAGAACAGGAACGGTCACGTCGATGAAATTTGAAGATAATCACGGGCAACATTGGACTTGATCGGCTGGACTTTACGCTCGTTGAGTTCGTATCAAAGATACTCTCGAATTATTAAATGAAAATCGACAATCGATATATGAAATTTGCTGCGATTGCGAGGAGTCTCGAGTACAGCACGTTTCTCCACACAGTAAAAAGTTCGTTACACACAATCTAGATCTAAGGGGCAAAAACGTAACAAACATTCTCGGAGCGTATTTACCTGCTTTCATCTATTGCGGCCTTTCTCGGAAGCTCGACCTTCGGCTAACAACTCCGGTCCCTTGAAAATGAACTCCGGGGAAATATAGATTTTCCTACTACTGACTCATCCTCAATTCTGTATTGTCTTCTCGAGGATTTCTCAGATACCCGAATACCGCTTGTGAAGGTTCGTATTGAGTTACGATCTGTACAGACCAAGCACGCGCAAATAACGTTTTCGACGAAATTGTACTGGTCGTGCGTGCAAAAAAAGGGTGAATAAGAGAGTTGTCATCCAACTCGAGATTTATCTGTGTCAGTCTGGCTTTTTAAATTTGATGAATCTTCACGTTTCTGTCCTGCTACATTACTTTAGTAATTGCTTTAAATTAATTCGAGTTTATTCCATCTATACAAACAAAACAAATAAACCGCTTAGATTTATCTGGATGTTTCTGATATCGACAACGATTTTTCATTGGCGTTATAAGTTTAATCATCAATTGAACATTCAATACCAATTAAAAATCGATGCATCTTTTTATTTTTGAAATCTTTATTCGTTCATTACACTACTTTGTCGCGATTTCATATTTGGATTTCAGAGCCATCTAGCGTTCCGAGAAGAAGCTGCGGTTTAAAATTCGGTATTTCAAAGTCAACTTTTGAATAGTTGTTGGCAATCGAGTTACGTATGAGCGTAATTGATGAATGGGATACCGGATTACAAAAGTTTGAATTGCTCTCAAAGTCTGATGTCGTACGCTTCGTACACGGTCGGATAACTCGTTGCGACACGACGTGTTTCGAAATTTTCTATTTTTTCCCCGCAGCTACTCAATATGCGGCTTTTTCACAACTGCCTGTTAATAAAGGGAAGAGAAAAAAGAAAAACTGAGCGCGGCATTAAGTAATGTGTCTGCGCGCTCGCGGTTCACTTACTATTTATACGTAAACAAGCGTGCACGCCGCGGCTTCTCTAGATATACGTATAAACGAACGCACGGCTCTTAATCGTATTTTCGTCCATCCATCACGGTTACGAACGTCCAGAAAGCACCCGTCCCGGCCTTTTCTTCCAGCTGCATTCTGCATTCATGAACAGCGGCGATTCGGTCCACGCATCGGGTAGCTATGGAATTCCGCAGATACACCTTTTCATGTCTCATTTCTCGAAATACTCGCATTAACTGCTTCCGTGTAATGTAGTTTTGTTATATACCTCAGAGTACAGTAAACATTTACTAAAAAAATATGTTTTTATATCGCCATGTGGCATTCCAATACAAAACTGGTCGGAAGTTTATTGCGTTTGATTCAGTTGATGCGTGTAACATTATCAATATCTTATTGTGATGGAATCGTAACCTGGTGTTCAAAATTATATTTTGTCCTTCAAACCTTTCAATATTGATGTAAAACTTGGGTGTATTAAGTAAAATTACGGGGTTAGTGCATTTACCACTGTTAAATCCTAAGAACGTTACCTAAAATAGAATTTATATCCCTGGTTTTTTAGGTGTCTTGAAATTAGTCAACGATACGGGATTTTCAGCGCACACCACAGGGATAGACTTACCTGCTTATTAGTGTCCCCTACCGAAGCGGCCCTACAACCCCGACGAATGTCAATTAATGTGCTTTACTACACCTAATACTTGGATACTGCCACAACAAACATTTTATTTCAGTACTCCGTGCGATGGATATAGTTTAAACGATTGTGGAGGGTGGCTGTAATGCATACGCGCGTATAAATTGTATCAACGTTTATCCGCATGCAACCCTCGCGTGAAGCAGATTTACGCGATCTAAACGGGAAAATCCTTATAATTTACATAAATTATTCCAGGGTGTATTCGGCCTATTACAGGTTACTCTTCTTTTATCCAATACGAATTCATGCGGCTATACGGGTAGATAATCAAGTTATTATTAGTACGTGAAGGTGGAAAAACAAATATATAAGATAGGATGTTTGTTGGATCTGGATTTTCTACGACTAGGTTTACCGCGAAGGTTGAACATATCTACATTGTAAAAGTGAATCCATTATTTGAGACTATTATTTCAAGGAGTTTTCAATAAGATTTGAGGTATATTTAAACGACCTTAAGGCAACTTCGGTTAATGTTAAAGTCTAATCTTATGGGCAAAGTATAAAGACCGGCATAAAGACATTGTAAACTCAACCTGAAAGATCTTTGTCATCAATCTTTGCGCAACTGCAGATGTCACGGTTGGGTCTCGGTTATTTCTTCGGCCTGGATTTCCTGATTTCAAAAATCGCCGGTTCGTTTAACACGCCGCCGATGCGGCATTTTGTGTTGTCGGATGAAGAAAAGGTTTTGTCGGAACACCCGTTAGATCGAGTGGCGAGGGAAGGCCTTGCCCTGCCTTTCGAGCAGCGTGGCTCGGTCGAGCAAGGCGTTCCGAAAACCTGTAATTACGGACCCAGCGTACATCAAGCGGCGCCGCCGCCGCCAGCCTATCCGATTCTCCAGCTCACTCTTTTTTTCATTTTCTGTCTCTCTCGAGTGACGTTTTTCTCTCTTCTCTGTCTCTCTCTCATTCCTTCTCCCACATGGGCTATTCGCACGTAAAAGCACACGCTGCTGTTACCTGTTCCCTACCTTTTCGGACGCAGCAACGGATTTCTTTTCGCCGCTGATGCCTCAGCGTTACCTGAAGTCTGTGGTTTTGCTCCTGCTGCACTCGGTCCAGGCTTTCCTTTGACAATACGGAGATTAGCCGTGGAAGAAACGGCACCGACGATTATCAGCAGGCCGCCCTCTGAGCTATCGTGAGTCATGCACCTTTTCTGGGAAGTAATTCTAGAAAAGGGATGGAACTTGGAATTTTTCGGAAGTCCTATTCGGGGTTTGGGTGGTCTTCTTCGGAGAGCATAGGACGACAGTATCCTGCAGTTATCAATTAATCGTTAAACTCAATCTTGTATTGCGAATGGATTGCGTTACACGTATACTCATGAGATTCTTCGTCTATAATTGAAAATCCTATCAAAATAAATTTTTTTATTGCGTTAACATCAAAATTAACAAAATAGTTTTTGCAGGTGTTGTTTTTCAGTTTCGTTTGTACTTCCCGTAATATATTTACTTTATGACGCACCAGGCAAATTTCTTTGTAATAAATAGCCGAAATGGCAATAAAATTCGGAAAATTTACAACGTTTCGGGAAGTCCGAAACTCTCCTGAATACAAAGGTTGAAAGGAGGCAAAATAGTTTGACTCCAATAGATTTAAAAACACAAAATATTTATTTGTAATCAATATCGTATTGATCTATTATTTATAACCATGTTATTGTTCTTTACTTCGCAAGATATTTTTGTCTAACTAGAGGAAATACGAAAGGTAGTAGAGTTTTAGCAACATTTGTCAGTTTCGAATACACTTTATTGTTTATTTATTATGCGATTACGGTAGTGTGGAATTACAGATACATCAGGCATGCAAAAATTTGATTTCTTACCATCGTGAAATCCGGTATATTAGGTGATCTCAACGGTAGACTAATCGAAATTCGCTACCTGATGGCCAGTCGCCTCCAGTGTTTCTACCTGATTTGTAGGGATTTTACAATGAAGCTCTTACCGTACATGATATCCAAAATTAATTTATTGGAAAGTTGATCGCGGTATATATCAGTCTTCATATTTTTATGACCGATATATTAATCGACGAGTCCTTGAGTTGTGGGATTTGTTATAAACAGATGCATGGATGAGAATGCTTTTCTAAGAAACGTGGTATTTCGGACGTTAAAGTTAGAACATAGTCGACCCACAATATAACATGTGTTGGGACTGGAAAATCGTTTCTACATCCAGCCGCGAGTTTTGGGTGGGTCTAAAGTATTTATTGCATGGCATTGCCCGCTGTAAAGCGAGATTTCCAAAAAATAACGACGACGGCATTAAGTGTGCCGAACTTTTACTAAACAGATTTGTTCCGTGACGACAATAAACCAATTACAGGCCAATAAAGCGGTTGGTGTTTCTTGCATTTTTCCAAAGGCGTTTCATTCGGTAAGGCTCGAAAAGTATCCATTACATGACAAACAGGATACGACCTTTCGTGCTTTCGTCGTTTTTCCATATCTCCTCTCTACCAGGCCGGCTGGTCGCCGAGTCTTTTGCTACTCGCCGCCACCGTCGCCACGCCGAATGCGGCTGAAAGGCTGAAACGCGAAGGAAGACGGAAGTTTTACCACGACGAAGCGGCACGATGACGATGAGGGGCAAGGGGATCCGCAGGTTGGAGCCTCAACCGTCGGGGCCAGGGGGGAAAGAGGCCGTAAAGTGCGCGAGCGGCAAAACAAGAAAGCGACAGAGAGAGAAAGATAGAGATCCCTAGAGAGAGAAGGAAAATGGAAAAAGGAGAACGTGAAGCTGCAGGAGAGGCCGCTGCCCTGAAAAACTAGTAGCCCCATGTAAGAATGCCGCTCGACAGCTCCACCGGGGGAGTCTTGGATCCTCTCTGAAACCAACGGCGGCGGCGGCATAGAGTCGCTTTCTTCGTGAATCAAGGTTTCACGGTGCCTAGTTTTCATATTTTTCAAATATTAATTGGAGATTTAAGGTTGTTTCTCAAGATGAAAATACACAGATAGTCGAACTGATGAAATATTTTGATCTGTGTATGCATACTTTCCGACGGCTTATTAAAAACGTCCCATTTACATTTATCACTCGAGGAATATGTCCATGTTATATTATTTATGCTACCAACTATAAATTTCAAAAAATATATTTCTCTATAATAATGGTCCATTGAGAGAGTAATAAAAGGCCACCAAATAAAAATTTTGAAGTATATATTTGCTCTCTTCCACTGTACGCGCTTAATCCGTTGTCTTTGAAATTATTTTGCTTTCGAGATACAGTAGGCCCGAAGTTATACCGTCCAAAGTTGTACATCTACCCTAAGTTATATACTAGTCTTGTCCAAAGTTATACCAGCCTCTTCCTCTCCTTCCCCCATCACATTGTCTCGCTGAGCCACACTCGCTTCGTAATACACACAGAAGCACTCATTGTATGGATATAAACAAAGTTACGGAAGAGGGGATAATGAGGGGCTATAACTTTGGATAAACTTCCGCCATCTTGAAAGAACCGAGCGTATACCTTAGGATGGAGTCTACTATAATAAAGGTCCATTGAGAGAATAATAAAAGGCCACAAAATTTTGAAGTATATATTTGCTCTCTTCCACTATACGCACATGACCTGTTGTCTTTGAAATTAGTTTGCTTCCGAGATAAGAGTTTAAAGTACAGGCTTCTTTATAAGATTGCGTAAATTATTCAAAATTCTAACATTCGGAAACAATAATCTTAGTTCTGATGGTGATATAAGAAGCTACGACACAATATCGATAATCGCATTGCCATCGTTAAGGTCTTATACAAATCGCAATTAGTTTGGAAGAAATTGAAAAATAATACATTCAGTACGTGTATTAAAATTGTAAACTCTATATTACACAAGTGTATGATCTCGTGGAAATTTCAAAGCGATTTACCGTCTCGGAACTGATATAATTACCTCCAAATCATTATCGAGTAAATATCATAAAGTGATTCACTATGAAGATAATTATCTCACTCCACAGACGGTCAATCCCTTTGAAAATTTTTATGAAATCAAAAGCACAAAGCTTTTATTCAAATATTCTTACATCATGTATACATCCCTTATAAAGTAATTGAAAACGTTTTATTTGATATCGTTTGTAATTAGACATTTTTATATGTCGAATGAAAAAGTAACAATCTTTTAAAATGGTAGTCTTCTTTGTCTTTCATTGACATTGTTATATGCATATAGACGTTATCGGAATTTGTTGAAAATGTAACTGAAGTTTTTTATCGTTCCTTTTCAAAAAATTTTACAGTTTTCTGAAATGGTCCCAACAAATTATATTGGTTAGCTTCAGAAAATTCAACGCATCAGAAACATTTTTGTCGGGTTTTTATCTTCACCAGCTAATGTTCGCTAATACGCTGACAAATATAACATAACAATAGATTAGATTGATCATAGAGGGCTCATCTAATGATTACAAGTATTTTAAAATATAAATAATCAATAACTTCTTCTCCGTTTTTTCATAAGTGAAAACTTTCGTCAGAGTTTTATTATCAGTATTGATGCCGCTAATTTGTTGTTAATAGATTTCCAATCCTTTAATAGTATTACAGCTTTCTTTCCAAATCGACATTTAATCTTCTTCTTCGTACTTTTTCTCCGCATTTTCAATAGTATTTAACAAATGAACTTCGATTTCAGACATATTCTAATGCCATTTTCATGTTTGCTCTGTCTCGTTAAGCATAGATTACAAAGTATCCAATAGATCAGGAGGATTCGAATGTTCAGTTCTTTTATCTTACATCTTTTCTGCTTGGGGTCATTATTCAAAAAACAAAGACAAAAGCGGAAAAACATTTTATTATTTATTTTTACACTATATAAACAATCTATTATGTTGTATTAAATACATAAAACGCGAAAAAATTAAGCGTAAGTCCTATAAATTACAGAAGTTTCTTCGTAGAATTTCTTAAGACTAAATGAAAACCTATTAGTTTCATCTAATAAGAAATTATAAATTAATACGAGTTATTTTTAATTTTATCAAGATCATATAATAATAGTTTAGTTGCTTAGAAATTCTACACTGACCCAATTGTAATATTAACCTTTTCTTAAACAATCCAAATATTACATACTAAAAAGTGTCGATTACTGCACAAAGAAACACGAATCGTTGCAGAATGTATGGAAGGAATTACAAATACTGTCACGTACTTTTATTTCACCATGTGGACAATATTTCGGCTACGTAAGGTAATTGGATGCTTAGGGCACAATAGTCCCGCCTAATTACATGTAAATTGCAATTATGTCGAAATTTGGGTGGAAAAAAGTTTCGATCATCGTTTCTCACGCGTCCGCAAATAGACATTCTCCTTCGGGTCATGTATCAACGACAACAGAAGTATTATCGAACACCGGGAAACGCTTTGAGGTTCCGAGAAGGGGATGGATTTCCATTTTTCATTGTCGAGTGGCACGTGGCGATCTCAGGATTCGTCGAACGGTGGCGGTAATACATGCTGACTTTCGTTGAACTTTCGTTACTGGTTCGTTTATTCTTTAATATTTTCTATTGTTCGAATTCCAAGGAATTTCAATATTCCGTTAGAGTTTTACCTCGTCAAGAAACACTAAAAATGTTTAAAAATGATTCGTTAAATACAAATTTAAAATGTGTACTTACCTTATTACGACTGGAACATGTAACGAAGAATTTTCTGAAATTTGCGTAATGAGATTTTCCAATTCCCCACACGACGGCTGTCGAAAGAGGAAATGCATTGAAGATATTCTAACGGTCGGAACCGGATTTTGAAATTGGTATTCACTGCCACATTTTTATTCCGCGGTGCGAATAAATGCGATTCACTTTCCAGCGCGCGCTTTCTCGCAAGAATGAGATTTGAAATTCAATATTGCACGGTCGACGGATTTTCGCGACGAATAGATCCTTTTTTTTCTTTCCACTCGATCGGCTGCTAAGCCTATTCACGGAATAACGCGCCATATTCGAAGATTTGAACATGTTGCGGTGATATCGAGAAATATTTTTGGTTGAAAAATTCTTTTCCACTTGGTGTTGCGCCAGCGAGGTCCAGAAATCAGCGAACAAGAATCAAATTCCGTCGTATCTCCAGGATTTCTGCATCACTGCGCGCACATCTTCCTTTCTTCTGCTTCTCCTTATACAATTTTCGTTCTTCGAGTAGCTCTGGGCACGTTAAATACTGCCCTCTCCGATGAAATTTCATGAAAAGTTACCAATTTTACGGATGTAGACTTTCCTAGTTTGATAGTTCTTGAAGTACAGAAAACCTGTAAATAATAGTAACTTAGATGAGATAAATAATATAATTACATTATTCAACGAGTGCTGTCGATTTTCAGGGTAGCCATTGCACATTTTAAAATTTCGACAGTAATGCCATCTGTAACTTAAAGACATTGCATAATCTAGAAGGTTCCAAATTCAGAATCTTCCTAAATGTACAGTAGTCCTTCCCTTATGTTATCGGTTTTCCTTCCTTTATGTTATATTTTCCCCTAGTCAATGATGTCATGTATAATTCATAACCGTGGAAAAAATGAAGCGTTACGCGAGCGTAAAAATGTCCAAATTCACACTGTAAAACATGTTGATGTAAATTTACCACGAAACCCATAGGACACAAAAATACCACCGGTAATCGCAGGAAATTTACCAAGAGCTGGTAAAATATAAACTATTGGGAGTTTACAAAATTGCTATAATATTACAATTTTTAATTTTTCCATTTTGATGTAAATTTACCTCGATTATCAGTGGTATTTTTGTGTCCAATGATTTTCGTGGGAAAATTATACGTTTATTGCAATATTTCTATGTTTATGATAAAAATCCTCGAGAAATCATTGAGAAATTACAACAAATCTGTAATTTCACCACAAAAATCGTTGGAATTAATGCAATATAAATTTACTTGACACTTTTTTCAATGCACGCTTATGATACGCTTAACACACTCATTAGTTCTCTGGCAAAAATCGAAGAGTCGTTAATCGTTTTTTTTTTGTCCAAATTCACTCTTAGTTAACTCTTTTGGCACGCTTTTCACACTCCTTTGACACTCTTACAGTCACTCTTAAGTAACGCCCCATTTTTACCAGGGAAGTGAGGTTAAGTTACGAATTTGCTCGAGTTTGATGAACCTGAAGGACCAGGTGCTACCATCGTTTATTTGTCTTTATTAGTAATAAGTTATCGATTCTATTTAATTGTATATTCGTTTGAAAATGCGTAATACACTGCACTGTAAAAAAAAGATTGTGTGAAATTACTTTACTACTCTGAGAGTAGGTAATCTGTATAACCTCGTCTGAGAGTAGTAAAATCCCTAGAAAGTTGTAAATATTACAGCAAAGATGTAAATTTACAGCGATTGTCAACAGACTTGAAATTGCAGGTTAGAATTTACAATTAATGTAGTAAAATTATTGTGTTTATAGTAAAATCACACCATTATAGTGAAGTTACAGTGCTGTAATAAATTTACAATATCGGTGAATTTTTCACATTTTTTAGGTTAAATACACATTTGGTGCGTGCAGTATATATGTATTAAATACTGAATTGTATTATATAATATAATATATGCATTGCAATGTTTTTTTTTGTGAATGTAAAAAATATTGCAATTTGTTTAAGAATTAATTAAATAGTTTTTAGGAATGTTTTAATATTTATTATTTATCATACAATAGCATTTGTGATATAAAATTCAACCTGACAAACAACGATTCGTATATAGCTTTGCATTTAATGACAATAAACAATACATGTAAATAGTCACTTTACAATAAATTTGGTTCATAAAACTTCACTCGCTTTAACAGTTTGTAGTTTACGAAGTAACGTGTACAATTTTTCGGTGACAGCTTGATTTTTACCCCTGCTTGCGTCTTCTGAATAGATTTGGTTTGATTTCCATCAAACTTAACCTCAATATACTTGTAAAGAAACTTCATTTTATTTGGTCAAATAAATATGTAGCATATGATATATATACTTCTGCACACGTTTGATGAGATAAAAAATATCTTCACATAACAAATAACCGAAATCTTTACAAGAAATTCAAACAAGTATATAAACATCAATGATGGTTGCCCGGGTCACGCGCGGAATGGAAAATATTACTAGAGAAATTGTATTTTTAACATTGTCAGATGTAATTTCACATTCAAACAGTTATTTCAAAAAGTGTAAAATTACTGCTCTCAGAAGTGGTAATTTATATAACCTACCTACTCTCAGAGTAACAATTTCACAATATTTGTAGTGCTATTACAGTTTTGGTGTAAAAATACTAGTGATTTTGTACTTTTACACCATTCAGAGTGGTAACTCGGGTGTGTAATTTCATACTTGGGTCGTGATTTTACGAAACCATTTTTTACAGTGTGCTTCGAAAAAAATATAACTTAAGGGAAGAAGCGGCAATCTTGTCTGTCTTGATTGTACAACATAAAGGAAGGATTACTGTATTCTTAACCCCAATCCTTGCTAAAAATTGTTAATTTATGAAATAAACAAAATAATTAGCACATTACTAGATTTAAAGATGGCGTCGTACTCTGCTTGACCGGTCGTTTTGCAAAATTCTTGTAAATCTGCATGTTTCCTATAAATAAATAAAAGTAATGGTGTTTAGTCACATTTGAACTGTTACTAAATGTTTCTTACCCACGAGTAACTGTTTTGTGCATTTGAAACATATTTTCTGCCAAAATTTGTCTCAAAATTTTGAATGATCTGCTGATCTCGTTGAATCTCTTTTGTAACATTGATTTAGATTATGCACCGCGTAATCAAAGCTATTAAAAACTTTTGGAAATACACTAACATAAAAAATCACAAAGATTACCTCTGATTTTCGAAAGTTTTTGCTTCATTCGGATGTGGAATTGCGGCAGGAGTTTTACATGTGTCTTTTTTTCCTTCGGGCAAACCCCTGTGCTTGCGCATGCGCCGCTCTGATTTTCGCCTCGTTTTTCCCTTCTGGCGCGCGTCTTTTTCGCGTTCTTTATCCTTGTTTTATTTTCTTTTAGTCCATTTTTTTTTTTGAGTTTATCTTTCATATACAAGAAATGTCGTCGTCTTCCCGTCTTCTACAACGGGGGAGATGTGTTTCATTTAGTCGCAAGTAAGTTATCGTATATTTCACGCATCACTAATTTTGAGGTTAGATTCCATAAAGTAAATAATAGGTTCTTTGTTTTTTACTGCAAATCCTTGTATGCTAATTTTTAAACAATTCTTAATTGCCTAATTCAAAGTTACAAATTACTTTACAATACAATTTACTGCTTTAAAAGTATCAAATCAATATTTCTTAAATAACTTAGTATCGAAGTTCCTTAAAATTTGTTTAGAAACAAAGTATTAATCATTAACATTTTATTCAGTTATAGATTATTAATTGTACATAAATATTCTAAAGTTTCTTATGATTATTTTGATATTAATTTAGCTCAGTTTGGAAAAAATAAGCTGTAACTCGCCTCTTGGCATATATTATTGTACCGAGTGTATATATCTACGTACGGTTTCCTATATCATGCATTAGTGGAAGAGAGACGGATGTAACAAAGGTTTATGTATTTGGTTACGTTAGGATAGCGTTAACAGGGGGTTTGGGGAACGGCAGCCCCAAATCCAAGCATATATGAAATTAATTTATCTATGAATTTAGACACAGCTATTGTAGAGAACATTAGTTTTATATTTGTCAATAAAGACGTTAATATTACTCCAAATTGTAATATAGTCGTAGCGTGTAGTCTGCTTTAGACTTTAGGTTTGAAGCGAGTAATCCACGAGTGGTTGGAGTCCTGTTATCGACCCCTCCACGAAACTCCCCTCGGTCCTGATCAGGACGCTGCCGCTACACAGTTGGCTTTTGCTCGTCCTATCGGTAGCATCGTAATATTCGATACGCTTTTGATAAACTTGCACCTCCCGAACAAAAGATTTTATATTAATTCAGTGATTTACCTTGTGCACATAGTAGCTTTTGAAAGAGCTTCTAAGAGTTTACCCTGAAGGGCCTTTCATCAAAATGGTATGTACTTTCTTCATCCCTCAACTCAGGTATGAATGCGTTCGACCGAGATGATTCGTTATGACAGCTTTTCATACTGTCTTTTTATACTCGAGTATTAAATTTCGCGACACGCGCCTTGAATTTAATCCAGCATTTACTTACTTCCTTTTGTTTATAAGAAATTAATATTTATTATAAGCTCGTCATAACTTCGTACATTATTTTTTTTCCTACGTAGGTTTCTATATCCTATTGTGAAATCATATTTCTATAGAGTCCTATAACAATAGCGGGGGGACAATACAACTTTTTCTATTAATACGGCATCTTTTCATAACCATTTTCCAGCCTGTCGAAATTGATTCTTTAGGAGAGGGATCATAATTATAATACATTTTATTCCTCCGATCAATATCGAGCATGAAACTTACGGGTGCGCATTGCTTTCTGGTTTCTTTGCGTCAGCCCCTCTCTTAGGTAATGTTGGGGAAAAAAGACTCTTCAACGCGTAATTGCTACATGATTCATGGCGAAGCTCCATCGATCGGTAGCCCTGGAGTTCTTTGTTTCGAAGCACCGAAACCCCAGGCATTGTGCAAGTATACAGCGCAAGAATCAATAGTACGCTGCATATTCTGTCGACTGCTGAATTGACTTTTGCGTAGAAAATATACAACTGATATATTTTAAAAAGGAATAGGCAAGAATACCATCTTCAATATTTCTTCTTGACCGCTTGATGAATATTTATAGAAAATTATTATGAAGAATTTTAAAGTTTTCTCGGTGTGACGGTCTATCGAATAGAGACTAGATAGTTTTTAGAAAACGTTTCGGCAATCAATGTGTGCCTTCTTCAGTTTATTATTAAATCGCCTTATAGTTGTAAATGGCAGCTAATCCGGTGCAAAAAATTGGTGATTCCCTACTGAAAATGTTCGTTATATCATATGATAAATCATATGAGATTTTTAAAATATCAGTCGATCCGGGAAACTTTTCATGTGATTATAAGAAATAATAATAATATGAGAAAATGAATTACAATCGTCTGCATTCCTCTAAGATATTAAAGAAATTATAAAAATCTCATATGATTTATCATATGATTTTACGGAAATTTTTACCAGGGTTCTTATATGGATAAATGTTGCGAGAGTTCAAGATATGATGACGAGGTGCTTGTTGGAAAATTGCACATATTATATCCACTGATTTTCCACATTTTTGTACGCGAATTGTGCGAAAGGTTAAGACTGATATATTTGTTAGGTTTAGAAAATTATACTTTTAACCATTGGAATTATTCAGTTTCTGTATACAAATACAAATTATGAAATTCACTTTTTAAACGTTACGAATTAACATTGTAATAATATTACAAATGCTACCGAAGATGACTACGAAATCTAAGTGGAAAATCAAGAAATGGTTCATAAACTGCACACCCGATGTGCTTAAAAATATTTTTCTACCAGTGGAATAGAACATCAACTACATCAAATTCGTTTTTGCGATATTAGTAACCATTTCCATGACTTTATTTATTTATTGTGTATATTTTTTCTTATTTTTGTAATTTAATTAGCGAGTACGAGCTATTAAGTTAACTTTTCATGTAATATAAACGGTCATCATGTGACGAGACTATTTCAAGTTGCGGACAAGTACGATCTGTACTTTATTTATTTATTGTGTATATTTTTGCTTATTTTTGTAATTTAATTAGCGAGTACCAGCTATTAAGTTTCTTTTTTTAGTCATTGTTATAAATAGTCATTAGTTTAAGTCGAATTTCTCCTCCACCGTGCGGATACTTCGAGTGTCCAAAAATCCCTTTCTCGCAGTCAGGTTATGCTTTGCGGGACACTGTGTAATTCGTTTACTTCGCTTTGCGAACAAATGTATTTTCTTAGATCTTAAAGTTATTGTACTCTAAAATTGTATATTCTTCCCACGAAAGTGGAAATGTAAAACAGAAGTGAGAGAGAAATAAATATTCTATTCTATTCTAATATAAATGGTCATCATGTGACGAGACTATTTCAGGTTGCGGACAAGTACGATCTGTACTTTATTTATTTATTGTGTATATTTTTGCTTATTTTTGTAATTTAATTAGTGAGTACCAGCTATTAAGTTAACTTTTCATGTAATATAAACGGTCATCATGTGACGAGACTATTTCGAGATTATTAATAACCTGAATAAAATTTATTATTTATTTTATTATTTATTTATTTATTTTATTAACGTTAATTTATAAGTTTCATTCGTTTACGTTTCAGGTTCGAACCAGCCATGTTTAGTAAGTGGAGTTGCGAGTTGACTTTCAGTTCAGATCGGAAAGTAGTACTTGAGCATTGCGAGAGATAGGATGAGCGGGTTGCGGTACACCGAAGTCCGATGTTTCAATGAAAATTCTCCAAGACCACCAGTTCCTGGTAAGTAAACAGCACAGAAACCGAAACTCTTAACTTTAAATGATTTTTTAAGACGTTTGTGAATTTACAGGTGAGGAGACTGAAAACTATATCAACAAATACCGTCCCGAGGGCCCGGCTTTGACGCCGAGGCGTTCGTCCTTTGGACAATCTACGTACCCAGACTCTTGCGATGCTTCTGCGCCTTTGGGGTTCGAGCCTGAGGGACGTTGCGGAAACGTTATGGAGAGCGATTCACCACCAGCCTGCCTGCGGTGGGCGAGAAATCTGCACTCGCTGCTGCAGGACCCGGACGGTCTCGAACTCTTTCGACAATATCTCGATCAAGAGGGCACCGATTATGCAAATCCACTTACCTTCTGGTTCGCTTGCGAGGGACTTAAAGAGCAGCAAGATCCCGAAAGAATACACCATCTTGTTAAGATCATTCATCGACGGTGAGTTCAAATAATAATAATAATAATATTTATTCAGATAGCATATATACATATTGTATTACATATCCCAGCAAACTAAAATGGATTAAAATAAATTGAAAATTTGACTTTTTTTGAATCCGGATTCTTAATTCCGTGTAAAGAATTTAAATAAATTAGAATGTTCAGGGTTAAATAATTTTCTATTCATACTGGGTAATTGAAGCGTATAATCATTTTGCATTGAAAAAGATTGAAAATATCAATTAATCTCTATCAATGAAGTGAACATAACCTTAAAATGGCAGCAAACGAATATGGATTGGAATACATTGAAAAAACTTGTTATCGGGACTGTTGAAATGATACACTTAAAAAGTGTTAAGTGTATAGAAAGCGATATCTTCTTTATACCAATTACGAATATCGACAGCAAACTGGAAATACTCGGGAATATTTGGGAATACTCGGGAATATTTGGGAATACTCGGGAATATTTGGAAATACTCGGGAATATTTGGAAATACTTGAGAATATGTAGGTAGGAATACTTGGGAATACTCTGGAATATTTGGAAATACTTGGGAATATTTGGAAATACTGGGGAATATTTGGAAATACTTGCGAATATTTTGAAATATTTGGGAATATTTGGAAATACTCGGGAATATTTGGGAATACTCGGGAATATTTCGAAATACTCGGGAATATTTGGGAATACTCGGGAATATTTGGAAATACTCGGGAATATTTGGGAATACTCGGGAATATTTGGAAATACTCGGGAATATTTGGAAATACTCGGGAATATTTGGGAATACTCGGGAATATTTAGAAATACTCGGGAATATTTAGGAATACTCGGGAATATTTGGGAATACTCGGGAATATTTCGAAATACTCGGGAATATTTCGAAATACTCGGGAATATTTGGAAATACTCGGGAATATTTAGGAATACTCGGGAATATTTGGGAATACTCGGGAATATTTGGAAATACTCGGGAATATTTGGAAATACTCGGGAATATTTGGGAATACTCGGGAATATTTGGAAATACTCCGGAATATTTCGAAATACTTGGGAATATTTGGAAATACTCGGGAATATTTGGGAATACTCGGGAATATTTGGAAATACTCCGGAATATTTCGAAATACTTGGGAATATTTAGGAATACTCGGGAATACTTGGGAATATTTAGGGAATACTCGGAAATACTTGGGAATACTCGGGAATATTTAGGAATACTCGGGAATATTTGGAAATACTCGGGAATATTTAGGAATACTCGGGAATATTTGGGAATACTCGGGAATATTTGGAAATACTCGGGAATATTTGGGAATACTCGGGAATATTTCGAAATATTTGGGAATACTCGGGAATATTTAGAAATACTCGGGAATACTTGGGAATACTCGGGAATATTTCGAAATATTTGGGAATACTCGGGAATATTTCGAAATACTCGGGAATATTTGGAAATACTCGGGAATATTTAGGAATACTCGGGAATATTTGGGAATACTCGGGAATATTTGGAAATACTCGGGAATATTTGGAAATACTCGGGAATATTTAGGAATACTCGGGAATATTTGGGAATACTCGGGAATATCTGGAAATACTCCGGAATATTTCGAAATACTTGGGAATATTTGGAAATACTCGGGAATATTTGGGAATACTCGGGAATATTTGGAAATACTCCGGAATATTTCGAAATACTTGGGAATATTTAGGAATACTCGGGAATACTCGGAAATACTTGGGAATATTTGGGAATACTCGGGAATATTTAGGAATACTCGGGAATATTTAGGGGAATATTTAGGGAATACTCGGAAATACTTGGGAATATTTGGGAATACTCGGGAATATTTAGGAATACTCGGGAATATTTGGAAATACTCTGGAATATTTGGGAATACTCGGGAATATTTGGAAATACTCGGGAATATTTGGAAATACTCGGGAATATTTGGGAATACTCGGGAATATTTAGAAATACTCGGGAATATTTAGGAATACTCGGGAATATTTGGAAATACTCTGGAATATTTGGGAATACTCGGAAATATTTGGAAATACTCGGGAATATTTCGAAATACTTGGGAATATTTGGGAATACTCGGGAATATTGGAAATACTCGGGAATATTTAGGAATACTCGGGAATATTTATCCTTTCTATATATTCCTGTTTTTTTTGTTCTTTTTATTCAAAATTCTTTGGATACATTTACAGTAATTGTACATTAAACTTATTGTATAAAATAAAATAAAAACATAATAAAATAATTTATTTTTTTTTTTTAGATTCTTCCAGAAGTCGCAGCTAGCGATTCCTGAAGATGTACGTAAGGAAGCGAATCGTAGGGTTAGGGAAGGTCGTCTCGACGGACAAGTGTTCGACGTTGTACAGCAAGAAGTCGAACGACTCATTAACGAAACGACTTATCCCAATTTCCTACGATCCGATCTGTACCTTCAATACGTACGATCGTGTCAAAATCCCGAAGCTGGCGCCTGCCTTAGCTCATCGGGTTCAAGCCGCGAGATGTCCCTCTCCTGCGGACCATCTCTGCTGCCGACACTGCACGAGGACAGCGAATTCGTAATGGCAACGAATGCACCCCGTTCTGCAAACGAAACGACGACTGAATCGCGAGCCGAATTAAGACTGACGAAAGATATACTCATGGCCACTCAAGACAGTCGTGCGTTTCACCTGAGACCCAAGCCTGAAACTTTTGCCGGGTATGTATAAATAACACGCTGACACTTTTGCTTGATTGTTGACTGCAATTAGTTCCCCCGCAGCAAGTAGTATTTTGTTAAGCTTACCGCTAGTTTTTTAATTTACGACACTTTGTCGGACCTTTAATTTAAATTTTTATGTTGCCTTGGTTGTTTTCTTAATTTTCGTTTTCTGTTTGTCCCGTTTTGATTTTGTGCGTGGCATTTAAGTAGCCTGTACTTGCAACCGGGGGCTAGTCCGTACCATGTCGCCCCGTCTAGACCGCACGCGCATTACTCCTCGTACAACCCCGTGTCGAGACAGGACTCGGAGCTGCAAAGTTTGAGTAGCGATGCTCGAACTGAATCTGACAATCTGTCAATCACCGATTCATCAATGTAAGTATCGATTTCAAGTTTTTAAAGTGTTTCCATACAATTTCAAATGTATGTCCCTGCAAACACAACAGTAACAGTTATGTAACAACTATGTAACATTTATGTAACAATGTAACAATTACGTAAATGTTACATAGCTGTTACTTTTTGTGTTTGCGGGGGTCAAATATATTTGAAACTGGAAACACTTTGTAAGTTATGTAATTATCGCCATTATTTTTTTGATGTTAGTGCACGAACCACACATAACCTAATTTTGCATTTTTTGCACATTTATGTTTGAATGTGTGTTTTTAATATTGAAGTTCAATAAAAAGATGTTAATTGTTTATAATTCAATGTTTTAGTAAATTAATGAATTTATCTTAATTTAGAAATTCTAAACTATAAGAAATTTTGAGGTTATCTAACCTAATTTTGAGTGATATGATAAATAAATTTAATTATTAAAGAATCGTAAGAACGATTTTGAAAAATATGAAAATTGGATGTTAATTAATAAAAAATTGAGAAAGTCTGAGAATTTTTCTCTGTAATTTTACAAATCAAGGAAAAATATACAAGATTGTATGAAAAGTAATGTTTCGAAAGTTACAATGTTCTTCGTTGTAAATTTTCTGTGTTTTAACACAATCAAAAAGTGGGTAATTCTTTTTGCCCATGCTCAATGTTGTAAAATTCATTTTGATTTTTTACAGTTTACAGTTTTTTTACAATTTTTTATTTTAAATTCTTACGATTAATAATAAACGCATCTATAATACGATGCGAAATTAATTTCTTTGAGAAAAATTCTCAGACTTTCTCAATTTTTTATTAATTGACATCCAATTTTCATATTTTTCAGAATCGTTCTTACGATTAATAATAAACGCATCTATAATGCGATTCAAAATTAATTTCTTCTCGGTCGTTTGTAATAATATAATAAAATATGAATTTATTCCTCTATGTTCTTACGATTCTTTAAAAATTAAATTTATTTAATTTTCGTGTCACTTTCCATCTAAAATGAGGTTCAATTTGCAATTACCGTTGAATTACTGATAGATTTATTCGCTAAATAATATATACTGTAAAAAATCAAAATGAATTTTACGACGTCAAAAAAATTACCCATTTTCAACACAGAAAATTTACAACGAGGAACATTGTAACTTTCGAAACGTTACTTTTCACATAATCTTGTACATTTTTCTTCGATTTGTTAAATTACAGTCCTAACGTAGGCAAACAAATTTATAAACAATGTAAGAGTACATAATTTTGTATGTTTCCGATATAAATTTGTAATTTTGTAAAATTTACAATACAGTCTTGAACTTTAACCTCAAGTCGGAAAACATTCCTAACCTCAAAATAGTATTATTACAAAAATATTTACTGCGGTGTAAATTTCATTTTGATTTAAATATAAATTGTAAGGCCTATGCCTACCAAATCTATCGGTGTTTTAAAAACTTTAAAAACTAACTTTATGAAAAAAATTATAAAAAATAAAAAATTTTAAAATTTAAAACTGATTAAAACTTTGACTTGACGTTTTGGACCGCTTGGGTCCCTCTTCAAGAGTCTGTCTGAATGTAAAATTAGTTTTACTAAAACTACATACTACATTTTAAAACTACATTTTAGTAAAACTAATTTTAAATTATATAAACAGTTTTAAATTTTTAAATTTGTTGTATATTTTTTTAATAAAGTGAGTTTTTAAAGTTTCTAAAAGACCGATAGATTTGGTAGGCATAGCCCGTACAATTTATATTTATTCAAGAATCAAGCCTACACTGTAAAAAGAAAAGTGTTGATGTAAATTTACCACGAAAATCGTAGGACATAAAAATACCACTGATAATCGCAGGAAAGTTACCGATACCTGCACTGAAAAAAAAAAAGGTGTAAAATTACAATCGAGAATGGACTCAAAAATTACCCACTTTCAACGCAGTGAATTTACTATGTGGAACACAGTAACTTTCCATACATCTTGTAATATATTACTCGTTTGTAAAATACCCACTTCCAAAGTAGGCTCGAAAAATTACCTACGTTTGACGTAGTAAAAGTACAACAGTCTAGTATTTTTCCTATGCTCGACGTCGTAAATTTACAATGCGGCGGTAAACCTCTAACCTCACTTCGGTAAAATTTCAACGCTCAACGTAGTATTATTACCAAATTTCCATGATTGAAAATTACCATTGCATTGTAAATTTCATTTTCATTTTTTACAGTGCGGTAAAGTATAACCTGTTCAATGTAAAATTTCTTTGAAAAGCGGTGTAAAATTTCCATGGAGCTTGTAAATGTACAGTGATTTTCTAAGGAAAATTTCACAAACAATGTAAAATTTTTTACAGTTTCTGATAGAAAATTACCATAATTATCACTGGTATTTTTGTGTCCTATGATTCTTGTTGTAAAATTACAGTTTTATTGTAATATTACTTTATTCATGGTAAAACACCTTCAGAAATCGCTGGAGAACTACAACAAATGTGTAATTTTGTGTAACGAAATGTGTAAAAACAAATGTGTAACGAAAATCGTTGTAAATAATTACATTACTGAAATGTAATTTTACTTCCCACTTTTTTCAGTGTAGATTAAACCACTATTTATATCCATTTTGATTTTTAACAGTGTATTAAACATTTTATGTAGAATTAACTGAACGATAATATAAATTATGTCAACGTAAAACTCGACTATCATTTATTCAATGAAATTCTTTTTCTTAGTGATGGAATGTCGATGGGTCGACACAGTACACGAAAGCAGTACCAAAGGCAATATCGTGCGATCAAAGAATCAGCGAATTTGAATCGAGATTCGATGGCTCATCATACATTCATTCCGCGCACCCAACGAATGGGCCTGACACGCCCGATGGATCCGCAAGTCTTTGCCATGATACTGATCGAGAAGCTCGAAGCGGTGAAGCGCGAGCGCGACAACCAGGAGAAGCTCGAACGTCATCTCCAGGAGAACGACTCCTCGTTGGAAAGTCCCCCGGAGGCTACGTCGTCTATGCCACCACCTCCGGCACCTGCGAATGCTCCGAAAGTCCTCGCCGAGGCATTGCGCGAAAAGCTGCACATAGAAGACGACAGCGATCAGGCGATTCTCGATCAGCACGTGTCGCGAGTATGGTCCGACCTGACGCCCTCGAGATCCCCGGGTCTGGTGTCGCCACGTCCGCATTCGCCGGATCGTCGACGCGGACAGCACAGCTATTTGCGGCAGCACAAACAGCGCAAGGAGAAGGACGTCTTCTCGACGTTCTCCGGCGACAGCGGCAACGTCCACGACTTCCCCGAAGCTGGCAGCGACCTGGTCGGAGCGGGCTCCGTCAGTTCGCTCGGATCCCATCTACCCAAATCCAAGTCTGTACCTTCCGATTATGCCGATTCGCTGCACAAACAGGATCTTTACTTACAAGGTATGAAAATTTTCTTTATATTTCGTAACTGTAAAAAATGTACAATAGCAAATATCTTGATTAAAGTTTGAGTCGAAATTAAACCCAGCTAACGGTGACTATTCGACACGTAACTTTTCAATACAAGTTTGTTTTCATTACAAAACAATTTCATTATAAACATTTCTTCTTAAAATTGTTTAACATATGACCATTTCAACATAAAATATTAAACATTTTAACAAAATAGGTTAGGTTATGTTAGGTTAGGTTAGGTTAGGGTAGGTTGGGTTAGATTAGGTTAGGTTAGAGTAGGTTGGGATATGTTAGGTTAGGTTAGGTACACTGTAATAAAAAGTAGAAATAAAGTTTACAAATTTATTGTAATTTTCATTAATTTTTAGTAATTTTCATACGTACACCCAAAAGCATCCATTGCATACGTTTCGATCCTTTGTTGTCTTTATCTTTTACATGGAGATGTATGTATAGGCGAAAACAAAGACAACATAAGAGTCGACAGGAACAAATTGTTTCTCTTGGGTTAGGTTAGGTTAGGGTAGGTTGGGTTAGATTAGGTTAGGTTGGTTAGGTTAGGTTAGGTACACTGTAATAAAAAGTAGAAATAAAGTTTACAAATTTATTGTAATTTTCATTAATTTTTAGTAATTTTCATACGTACACCCAAAAGCATCCATTGCATTCATTTCAATCCTTTGTTGTCTTTATCTTTTACATGGAGATGTATAGGCGAAAACAAAGACAACATAAGAGTCGAAAGGAACAAATTGTTGCTCTTGGGTGTACACTGTAAAAAATACGAATGAATTTTACAAACTCATTGTAATTTTAATTTTATATAAATTTGGTAATATTCTTACACTGTAAAGAATAGTAATGAATTTTACCACATTAAGTGTAGGCAATTTTATGACCAACGTTAAGTGTAGCGATTTTACATAGTTCGAGTTGTAAATTTACCACTTTATGTAAAGTTCCCTTTCGTCTTTGTAAAATTTACAACACCGTTTCAAAATTCACCAAATGCGGTAATATTGTCACACAGAGCTTATTAAATTTAGCCATGTACGTTGTAAATTCACAATAAAATAGTAAAATTTGTAGGTTATCTGGCTCGAAGGTCTCATAAAAAAGTTCTGAAATGTGCACTATAAAAAATACGAATGAATTTTAGAAATTCATTGTAATTTTCATTTTATATAAATTTGGTGATTTTCCTACGCGTGAAATAGTGTTTTTACTATTTGAGGTTAGGATTTTTACAATATTTTGGTAAATTTACCAGACGGCACTGTAGATTTACTACATCAAGCGTAGGGAAAGTACAACGATTTGTAATTTGACAATGTTACACATTGGTAATATTTGAGCTCACATGAAACGTGGTAATTTTACCGTTCAATGGGAAAAAGCGACAAAATTTGTAAAAATACAATGCTCAAAAAGAAAATTTACAATGTTAAAAGTGTGAAATTTTGCCATGTTGAACGTGGGTAATATTTCAGCCCACATTCAACGTGGTAAAATTCATTTCTATTTTTTACAGTGTAGGTTAGGTTAAATTAGGTTATGTTAGGTTGGGTTGTTAGGTTAGGTTAGGAACACTGTAAAAAGTAAACTGTAAAAAAAAATCATGTAAAATTACCACACAATAAAAAAGGAAAATGAAACTTACAACAGACTGGTAAAAATCAGACATAAAATGTTGGTAATAATACTACGTTGAGCGTAGATATTTTTCCCCAATTGAGGTTAAAGTACAATACTGTGTTGTAAATTTACAACGTCGAGCTTAGGAAAAATGTTAGACTTGTGTACTTGTACTATGCTGTACGTAGGTAATTTTTCAAGCCCACGCTGGACGTTGTAATTTTACAATTGGAGGAAATATTACAAGATTTTATGTAAAGTTACATCGTTCAACATTGTAAATTACCTGCGCTGAAAGTGGGAAAATTTTTCGAGCCCACGACGCAGTTGTTATTATATTGTAAAGTTTTGCTGCGACATAGTTGTAGCATTTTCTTCCAACACTTTTCTGGAATGTGGGGACCATTACTATTCCCACACTTTTCCCACTTGTAGTCGGTCCTGTTTTACTTTGTGGTTAAAACTCTACATTAAACTTTTCAGTGACTTTTGCATTAACGATCATTTAGATGTTGACGAAAAGTTAACCAAAATTACCTTTTGGATGTCTTTATAATTGACATGTTAAGTTAACTAAATAAAGTTAACTATCGGTTACAATTCAGAAGTAAACGAAACAATATTAAGTTATCATTTTTGTACACTTTTTAAAGTTACTTATTACAAATAACTTTTTGTTACCAAAAGAACATGTCAGTAACATTACAGAAATAACTTTCGATAACAAAAAAGTCACCGTTGTTAGCTGGGTATTAAAAACGTTGTAAACTAACTTATAATTGATCTATCAAATTATATAAAAGATTATTAAAGATAAAATAACAAATTTGTTCAGGTCAAGAACGATTCCGAAGGATGGACGTATCCAGGAGGTCAGCAACAAAGAAGTCGATGACCGAACTGACCGACAGCGGCGTAAGTGTCGTCAGTGATGTACAGCCGAGTGGAAATAAGGATAGCCGATTACTTACCTGGTTGAAAGAATCCGACAAGAGAGAATCGTTGAAGTACGTTCGGCATACGAAGAAGTTGGGTTCGAGGAGCGGTTCCCTGGAAAGGACACCGCCCTTATGGGGAGTACCAGCCCAACCTTTCGTCGCCGATCCAGGAATGCCACCGCTTACGCAGCCTCACACTGTAAGTTTTACATCCTCTCTTCTGCATATTCCAGAATCCATTATGTAGAGACGAACAAAGACTGACCTTTTCCTTTTTGTATTTAGCATACGCAACTAGAGGAGGCGAGGAGAAGATTAATAATCGAAGAAGATCGTGCTCGTAGCAGACAACGATATCCTTCGAGCAGCAAACAGGGTTACGAGCCACCGCCCCAGTCTTGCATTCCATCGAATCAATCGACGTTAAGGAGAACGAAACAGGAGGCCACCGCCAATTGTACCACCGTTGTGTTCAGCTTCTGCGACGAGCAGTTTCCTTACAGGACCAAAATACCTGGACATGACGTCACGCTCAAAATGTTTAAGGATGTCCTTCCAAAAAAAGGAAACTATCGGTAAGCATCTTGCACTTTAATTTAGTATTCGTAATAATTGGTTGCGAATAGATAGGTTATGTATAATAATATTAACGATTAAATAATTATGAAAATAATTTTGTTTAGGTATTTCTTTAAAACGGAGTGCGAAGACTTGGACACGAAAGTAATTCAGGAAGAGATCACAGATGAGAACGAAGTGCTGCCTTTATGGGACGGAAAAGTGATGGCACAAGTCAAGTCGCTCGAATAGAGAGGAGAAACTCATCGGACTCTTTTGTCTTTCGTTCTTTCCAATTGATTGTACAAAGCGCATAGATAACCGCCTTAAAGGTCTGCGTAGACCCTAGACTTAAATAGAGAATGAAATTATGTAACAAATCGTTTTTTAAGAGCCTTCGAGCTTGACAGGATGCGGAGAAGCTGCGAGGAAAATTAAAAAAAAACAACATTTCGGATAATTTCTTGTGACAAAGATATTTTTTAGGTTATTAGCCACCGAATAAGTGGTTCTGGATTCTATCGCTAGGAAGTAATAGAAATTTGAAAAAAAGATGAGAGGTTAGGAATAGAAATAATACTTTTTAGTGAATTGATCCAAAGTTACTCATTCGATTACCAATTTTGATCTGCCTTTGGTCACGCTCGATGGCCCTTAAGTACGCTGACCATTATGTATATTATATATACATATTTCGTTTAGTTATATATATATATATATAAATATTTATATGCGTACTTACATACGGGTGAATATTTGGTGTATGGACACGTATGTATGTACGACCGTGTATGTAAATTTGGGGAGAGAAAAGGAAAAAAAAAAGAGAGAAAAATTTTCGATTTTTCGAAAATTCGTAAAAAAGTGTACATAGGAAGGTATTTATGCGCAACGGCAAGGCGGTTTCGAATCAACCGCCTCGCTATTTTAGATACATAATGACGAAGCGAAAAAACGGCCATTTTTTTTTTTATCGGGTGCGGAACATGTGCCTTTTTAGCGCATTAAGCTCGGAAATAAGCCAGAAGCGTGGGTTCAGAAATACTTATTGCTCGTACTCGCCGGAGGCTAACGATAATAATGTTTTCGACGAGATATTTGCTACTTGCCGGAATGAAGATTTCGTCGGGCCCGGTGCTTCGCGGATACTTTAACACCGGTATTTCTTTCATTTCCGGTTGGTTTTTGAAAAATTTCTTTGCGAAGTAATTGTCGATCGTTAACGAAGGAATCGGCGCCGATCTCTGCGATATTAGTATTGGTTGCAACGTAAGCGATTCGATTTAAAAAGAGAATATTTCCATAACGGCCTCGGTTTTCTTTTATTTGTAATTTTGTAAGTAAACGCGACAACGATCGAGAATTACGACGGTTTTGTATTACGAATGATAAAGTGTTCCTGTACCTATCTGATTAATATAATTATGATTGTATATCGAAGAAGTATTGAGAATAATAATAAGATTTTCATTGCAGAGTGTTTTTCTTCATTTATGAAAATCTACCGTTTAATTCCCAGAGACAAAATACGGTAAGTAAAATGTTTGGTATCTCAGCAATCGAGATTGGATAGGATTGGATTGAAAATTTCAATTCATTTTGAATTCATACTTTCATTCCGTAAATATGTATTCAAATGGATTGAATTCTGAAGAAAGGAATCTGTATTCAACTTTACGAACAAAATACAGTAACGCGCCATAACTATAATTATATACTTTAAAATCGAAATTGGCGATCAACTCATTAAGACCGATTACATTCAAAATCGGGCAGGGGTACTATGTTACTAAGTTTCCTATTTAAAAACGAAACTTTGAATACATCCGTTTCAACATTAGGGATTCAAAACTGTCCAAATGTATACATTTCAATCCAAAAAAAGTTAAATTTCAAAAATGAAACTTTCAATACATCCGTATTCAACATTACGGATTCAAAACTATCCAAATGTATTCATTTCAATCCAAAAAAAGTTGTATTTCAAAAAAGAAACTTTCAATACATCCGTATTCAACATTATGGATTCAAAACTGTCCAACGCTAAACAATATTCCGTTACAGCAACATCTTTGAAACGTCGCATTATAGCCATGCGACCAAACTTGTTTCATTGCAAAAACATTTTTGAGACGTCCTTGGAACCAGAAATGTCCTGGCAGATTTACGGTTTTTAAATAACGTTTCATTCGTAACGTACCTGCGACGTTTGAAAACTATACATCCAACGTTGTAAAAACGTTACATTAAACGGTCATAAATAAAAATTATAAGAAATTCGACGAATTTTTTTATTCAATTCGAATTTTATTATTATTTATGTATCGTTAGATATGTTATGAAAGAATGTAGTTTTATAATTTTACTCGCAAATAAATCTATGAATCTAAGAAAAATCCGTCCCGACTGAGGATCGAACCCGGGTCTACCGGTTACAACGCTGACGTCTTAACCACTACGCTACGCTCGCATTACCATGCGAACGAGAGCTCTTATACTCAATCGTAGAAGGCTTCTTGATAAATGCGGGTTTAGTTTAAACAAGATATGTTTAATTAATTTTGTCATTTCTATATTGGGAATAATAATATTTTAATATTATTTGACTATTTTGTAGTAATTTATTGAAATTTAAATAAATATTTTTAAGATATCCGTATAATATTTTTTTTAAACGAAATTGATTAATAGACACTGTAAAAAAATGTAAAGTTAATTGACACACGTATATTTTACAAATGCACTACTTGGAAATAAGTTATGAAATTACGCGAATATTAAAATTAACATCAGTGAACCAATTTTTAAATTATGAATTGAATTTAATACAAATTACATTAAAAATAATACGGTGCGAGTTATTTTCCCGGACAAGTGACGGGAATTTACAAATTTTGTACATAAATATATTAAAAGGGAGCGAGTTTTTTAAAATAAATACACTGTATATATAAAATGCATATTCTCTAAATATTACAAAACCCGTTTCAATTTCAAATGTGAAGTATAACAATAGTTAAATTTCACTTCATTGCAGTCTCAGCCTCAAATTACTCTATATTTTAAATTAATTTTTGTAGTAATATTACAAAAAAAATATTGAATTTAATGGACATCAATGTATTCAAGTTACACACGTATAAGAAATAAAAAGAACCAAATTAATAATAGCAAATAATATTATGCACCAGAAAAAAGAAGAATTATAAGAAGAAAAAGATTCTTCCGAATCTTGAAAGCGAAGTCTGAGATGGAACCGGCCGAAACGATAGAAGATATGCAACAAATCCTGTCTACGAAACGTTGCATTCGTAACATTACATGAATGTTACGTTAGTAACCTGAATGCGACCTTTTAAATTTCCTTGGTGATTTTGTGACGTTGCAGAAACGATTCCATAAAACGTTTTTAAGACTGTTATAAAGTGACATTCTGGTAATGTTACGCATTAGCTTTGTGTATTTAGATATTGTGCAACGTCGTGTAAACGGCATTAAGAAGTTGTTACGAAACGTTACGTTTTTCCCATAAATGGGATAACATGTAACGTTTCATTTACGTTACATGTTTAGCGGGAGTGTATTCATTTCAATCCAAAAAAAGTTAAATTTCAAAAATGAAACTTTCAATACATCCGTATTCAACATTATGGATTCAAAACTGTCCAAATGTATTCATTTCAATCCAAAAAAAGTTAAATTTCAAAAAAGAAACTTTCAATAAATCTGTATTCAATATTACGGATTCAAAATTATCCAAGTGTATTCATATGTCTTCAAAATTGGAGTATTTGTTATATTTGTCAGTTTGCAATTTATGCTTAATTGTGCATAATTTTTTTGAATTTGTATGGATAATCGATTTGAAAAAGTTACTTATGACCGATTCCATTCAAAATCGGGCAGGGGTGCTATGTTGACTTCTCAAAAATTATTTTCCATGAAATATGTTGTTCTTTAGGGCAAATAAGGTGACCCGTATTTTTTTGTTTCACGAAAAAAATTTTTTTTTTCAAGTTCTGAGCAATTTAAAATTCACTCGTAAATCTGCAAATTCCAAAAAATATGGAATAAAATTTTTTTAAAATGCTATATTTTCTACGGTTATTAATATTTTACTATTATTGCTCGTTCATATGGTAGTGTTATTGGTACTTTACCGATATCCAATAATAATATTGACAAAATTTGAAAAAAAAACAAAATGGCGGCCATTTTTGGAAAAAATTAATTTTCTCAAAAACATCAGTTTTTTTTTTCTTCAATTTTTTTTATAGATTACTGGTAATATTAGTCACAATATCTGAGTAGTCACATAGGCGCTAAACGAAGCTACTAATTGCCTGTAGAATTTTTTTACTGTTTTTCAATTTGAAATACAAGTTTCGTCGAGGTGGGACATATTTATTTTATCTAAATCATTTAACAAAGGGAAATATCTCGAAAACCTAATATTCGATGACCTGATATTTTAAAAACCTACTAAAAAAAAAACCGACAATTTAAAAAATGACCAATTTCTCGACTTTCGACGCATCGTTTTTTTAGTTTTTTTTTTACAAATTGTCGAGTTTTTTTAAGTGTCAAGTTTTTGAAGAGTCCGGTTTTTGCATTTGCCGAGTTGCAGTCGCATTGGCCCCTTGTGGCCGCCAAATTAACTACATAAAACAATCGCTTGCCTCTGCGTCAAATTCGAAATTAGAACGTTACTAGTGAATTGAAAAATATCATATCAAGAACATATTTGAGACAAAAATATTGTAAAAATTTATTAAATACGCCAAAAACCCCACACCTCAAAAACTCTACATGCAAAAATCGGACTCTTTAAAATCTCGACAACTTAAAAAAAAAAAACTAAAAAATCGATGCGTCGAAAGTCGAGAAATTGCTTGTTTTTTAAATTGTCGGTTTTTTAAATATCGGTTTTTTGAGTGTCAGGCTTTTAAAATATCAGGTCATTGAATGTTAGGTTTTCGACATATTTCCCTTTGTTAAGTGATTTAGATAAAACAAAATATGTCCCACCTCGACGAAACTTGTACTTCAAATTGAAAAACAGTAAAAAAATTCTACATGCAAGTTGCTTCGTTTAGCGCCTATGTGACCACTCAGATATTGTGACTAATATTACCAGTAATCTATAAAAAAAAAATTGAAGAAAAAAAAATCTGATGTTTTTGAGGAAATTAATTTTTAACTTTTTTCGAAAAATGGCCGCCATTTTGTTTTTTTTTTCAATTTTTGTCAATTTTATTATTGGATATCGATAAAGTACCAATAACACTACCATATGAACGAGTAATAATAGTAAAATATTAATAACCGTAGAAAATATAGCATTTTAAAAAAATTTTATTCCATATTTTTTGGAATTTGCAGATTTACGAGTGAATTTTAAATTGATCAGAACTTGAAAAAAAAATTTTTTCCGTGAAACAAAAAAATACGGGTCACCTTATTTGCCCTAAAGAACAACATATTTCATGGAAAATAATTTTTTAGAAGTCAACATAGTACCCCTGCCCGATTTTGAATGGAATCGGTCATAAGAAACTTTTTCAAATCGATTATCCATACAAATTCAAAAAAATTATGCACAATTAAGCATAAATTGCAAACTGACAAATATAACAAATACTCCAATTTTGAAGACATATGAATACACTTGGATAGTTTTGAATCCGTAATATTGAATACAGATTTATTGAAAGTTTCATTTTTGAAATTTAACTTTTTTTGGATTGAAATGAATACACTTGGATAGTTTTCAATCCATAATGTTGAATACGGATGTATTCAAAGTTTCGTTTTTGAAATACAACTTTGTTTGGATTGAAATGAATACACTTGGATAGTTTTGAATCCCTAATGTTGAAACGGATGCATTCAATATTTCGTTTTTAAATAGGAAACTTTTTTTGAATTGAAATCGATAAACTTGGATAGTTTTGAATCCGTAATGTTGAATACGGATGTATTGAAAGTTTCGTTTTTGAAATACAGTTTTTTTTTGATTGAAATGAATACGCTTAGGTAGTTTTGAATCCGTAATGTTGAATATAGATGTATTCAAAGTTTCGTTTTTGATACAAAACTTTTTTTGCATTGAAATGAGTACGCTTACATAGTTCTGAATCCGTAATGCTGAATACGGAGGCATTCAATATTTCGTTTTTAAAAAGGAAACTACTTTTGGATTGAAATGAATACACTTAGTTAGTTTTGAATCCGTAATGTTAAATACGGATATATTTAAGATTTAATTTTTAAGAAGAAAACTTTTTTTGGATTAATATGAATTCAGAAAGTAAACTTTTTATTCATATGAACGAATAGAATTGTATTTACGTATTAAAATGAATTCACCGTTGACCAAAGTATGGATTCAGAATTTAATAATCGAATCCAATTTTATACAAATCTATCCAAATTCGATTGCTGGGATATGACGATGGTAATTTGTACTTTTACCTCTATTTAAAGTACTGTCAGATAACAAGGTGTATTTATTGAATAAAAAGTGCATTTTTTACGCAAATAAAAGTTTACACAAAAGTCGAAATTAGTTCGGGCCGTCGCACAGTGTTTCAGGAAGCGCAAATTCTCGGACGTCGAGATTCAAACGGTATTTAAGTATCCTTAGCACAGATGGAACAAACTGTTGAAGTGTAGTTTAATGTTTTTCGGCTCACTAACATGAGGTCAACAACATTGAAATTCATAATCGCGGATTAAATTTTAAAAAGTAATATGTTTTGGTCGGAAAACGTTAACTTGGTGGTTTTTGAGGTCTCTGATTGTGAATATATAATCAGTGATCAATTGCGGTGAAAAATTATATATATACAACAACCTCTAATTAATTACTCCACTAACTATAAGATCTTCACCGAACTAAGAAAACGTTGCAAAAACTTATCAAAAAAATGCTATAATACCTATTTATCAAATCTAGAACATAATATATGTAGCGACGTCAAAAGTTTCTGGTGCTTTGTGAACAACAAGAGACACTCCTCTGGCTTAATTTACATTTTAATGGTAAAATTGCAAATTCAGGTGATGATGCCGTTAATTTATTTGCGTTATTTTTTGAGTCAGTCTTTAGTAATGATAAATTGGACATCCCCCCAATATGCACTCATCAAATTGTGGATCTGAATGAGGAATGCCATATTCCTCAAGAGAAAATTAAAAATAAATTACTACAACTGAATGTTAAAAAGGGTCCTGGACCTGATGGCATTCCACCGTTACTATTAAAAAATTGTGCTAGTACATTATGTTATCCTCTTTATATTTTATTTAATAAATCCATTAATGAAAGGAGTTTGCCTAGCATATGGCACATGTCTTTTCTGTCGCCTATCTTTAAGAGTGGCGACAAAACATATATAAAAAAACTATCGGCCTATAGCAATATTAAGTGCAATTCCAAAACTTTTTGATTTGATCATGAGTGAATTTATTTCGTTAAAATTATCTAATTATATAATAGACAACCAGCATGGGTTTGTACCAAAGAAGTCTACTGTAACGAATCTAGTCTCTTATCAACAATTCATTATAGACGCTATAGAGAGTAAACTTCAAGTTGATGCTATTTACACTGACATCTCGAAAGCGTTTGATACGGTCAACCATGACATGTTAATATATGGGTGATTCTCCGGAAACAGGGCATTTTCGTGTCTTTACGTTATATCTTACAAAAACTTTGACAATAAATTATTAAATTTCGATAGAAATGTTAAATAAATATCCCTGGCCCATGTTAATTTGAAAAAATAATACTTTTGTTACAAAAAACTGGTGTAAGGTGACATTTAAAGACTAAAAGTAGCATTTTTTATATGTCCAAACCTCTAAGTTCAAAACTTTAAAATATTAGCGCTATTAAGAAACCGAATTATTTTAATTTATTCAAATAATATTTCTATAGTACAGCTCAAACTGTACAATTTCTCTCTGTATAATATTTAATTAAATCAATATATATACTTATAATTATTGAAATATTAATGTCTTAAGAAATTTCTATGAGGTAACGACAATGCGTAAACTGGTATAAATGAACTGGAAACAATTAACTTTTTTACTAAAACTTATGAGAAAATCAAAGAAAAAACACTACACTTTACTAATCCTCCATAGAAAATTGAAAAGAGAACATATTTACCTCATGAACAAGTAAAAACTGGATAAAAATACCACGTATTTTTATTAAATTAATTGTCGTCACCCGTCCTAATTTTGGTATTTTGATACAAAAAGCAATTAAAAAACGATGAAAACTTAAAGATTAAAGGAATAAACGTTACTGCCAATTTGTTTTTTAATTTATTATTGTTTAAAATATGTAAAATTGGATTTTTTTACAAATTTTCATTGTCGTCACCTTCATTGTCTTTACCAAACATTTGGCGTCTCAGGTACGAAACAAGAACAAAGTGTAACCCGTAGCAGAAAATATTTTTCAAATCATAAATAACATTTATATTTCTCTTCCTCTTAAACATTTATTTAAAAATAATTTAAAAAACCACAAAATTAAACTTTATATTTGTTACAACGTTATGAATCAAGCTTATTATGAAATAATATTATTTATTAAAATTATGAATATAATATTATCATTGTAGTTACTAACCAACGACACATTAACGTTAATAAATTTATTTTGTCTAAAACTTCTTCAAAAATTCATGTGTTTTTCTTAATTTTTTAATTATTACTTAATAAATAATTTTCAATTATTCACAAAAATGCACTAAATCAGATATGTACATTATGTTTTTGACTCTTTAGAGTTATTTTTTTTCAAGTTTTTAATAAGCAATTGTTGGTTTATATAGCCGTATGAAAATGCGTCATAGTAAAAGTCTTCCCCTTTCCTTTAAAATAATTTTGTAGCGTGACTACTTAAACAATAACTTAACTTGGTGTTAATAAGCAAGAATCCATTAAAAAAACGAATTTACAGTAACTTAAAAAAAAATTTTCATTCTTGAAAATGCCCCTTTTTTGGAGAATCACCCATATAAGCTACAAAAATTAGGAATTTCGGGATCCCTATTAGCGTGGATGTTTAATTATCTCACCCAAAGAAAGCCAATAGTGAGATACAAAAATTTCCAATCTAGGAAAATAAAAGCATCTTCGGGTGTACCCCAGGGATCTCACCTTGGCCCTATCCTATTTAATATATTTATTAACGATATTTTTTCCGTAATAACCTATTCCAATTTTATGCTATTTGCAGATGATTTGAAAATTTACAATACCATAATAAGTGTATTAAGTTCAGAGGAAATACAAAGAGACCTAAATAACATTTGTAACTGGTGTAAACTAAATGGTATGAAACTTAATAGTAGTAAGTGCTCTTTAATCACGTTTTCATCAAGTCTGTCTCCTATTCTTTATGATTACCATCTTCAAAATTTTAAGCTTTAAAGAGTTGAGAAAATTAAGGATCTTGGTGTAATATTCGATTTCAAGCTAACTTTTACCGATCATATTCTTGACATAAGCAAACGAGCTGAACAAATATTGGGTTTCATTATTCGTCATACTCAAGAATTTAAAAATATAAATACAATAAAAACCCTCTATCTCACTCTAGTCCGTCCCATATTATCGTATGCATCAATAATATAGAATCCTTACTATAATATTCACATAAATGGACTAGAGAGGGTACAGCATAAATTTGTTAGATATGCATCCTACAAAATAGGTGATCCAATGTCTTTCAATGAGCATAATTATATGTCGATCTCAAGTAGCTTAAAAATACCTACACTAAAGTCCGTCCGACAATTTACAGACGCTCAGTTCCTCTATAAATTACACAATAACCAACTACTGATTCCTAATTTAAGTTCAATCTTACCACAATATCACTCTGCATAAAGATTTCAACCAATATATCGTACCTCTAATTACAGAACAAACTTAGGTTACAACTCCCCATCTTCTAGACTATGCTCATTATCTGATAACCTGGTACATAACTGTAACAACATTTTTCAACTACCTTTTATTACTGCAACTAAATCCCTCAAATCGAATCTACTTGAATACGCTTAATCTAATACAATTTATTCTTATCATTTCATTCGTACTCATTATCTATTCACTTCTTTAAAATGCTCAATTAAATAACTCATCTACAGTTGCATGTAAAAGTGTCCGGCCAAAGATAATTTTATGATTTAGTAAAATAGAAACGGTAAAAAATAAAAACGCAAATATATCACCATAAAGTATTTTTAGTTTGTAATTAAAATGTATAATTAAAAAAATTGTTTACAACGATTAACATTTACTTGTAAAAAAATTAACATATTTTGCTTCTTCATAAGTGTTCGGCCAAATTCCAAGAACGTATAATTCGCTCCGCTTAGTTTACGTTATTGGTCGCATATGTATGTAAACATGAGCTTTATTTATTTTCTAATATGCGATCAGTTATGCTTAGTCAAAATGCTGAAGCACACATCTTTAGTCATACGTAAGTTGGTAATAAAGTTTCACAACGAAGGAAAAGTTTCACGTCAAATAACTGATCTTTTGGGAATTGGGAAATCGACTGTTAACGATATAATAAATAAATTCGAGACTACAGGTATTTTAAAAGATAAACCCTGCCCGGAAGGCCCAGAAAACTACTAATCGTGTCGACAAAGTGATTAAAAGAAAAGCTGTCATAGACGTAAAAAAGAATGCCGCAGTCATCGCACGCGAGTTACGCGAAGAAAAATTGGCTGACATAAGTCAAAGTACTGTTTCACGCAGATTAAAAGAAGTGGGACTTTGTGGACGCGTTGGAGTTAAAAAACCGCTCATTAGTAAAAAGAATAAGAAGGCCAGATTAGAATTTGCAAAAAATCACCGCAGCTGAACTGTTGAAGATTGGAAGAAAGTGCTGTTTTCAGACGAAACTAAAATTAATTTGTTTGGAAATGATGGTAGAAGGTACGTTCGACAACCAAAGGGCACCAGAAATGATTCGCGGTATCAAATACCAACTGTAAAACACGGTGGAGGTAGCATTATGCTTTGGGTGCATTTTCTTGGAAAGGCATCGGTCCATTATTTAAAATTACAGGCACTATGGACTCTACTATGTATAGAGATGTTCTATTGGAACAAATGCTATCTTATGCTCGTCAGAATATGACACGGGGGTGGATTTTTCAACAGGACAATGGCCCAAAACATCGGTCACAACTTCTTCAGGAGTTTTTTAGCAAAAAAAAAAATCCGAGTTTTAGAGTGGCCGAGTCAATCTCCAGACTTGAATCTAATAGAGCATTTATGGCAAGAGTTGAAACTAAGAATAGGGACTGAAAATTGTGCCAACAGAACTGCTTTGTGGGAAAAAATACAAGAAGAGTGGAAAGAAATCACCCAAGATAGAATCATTAAACTTATCTAATCGATGCCTTACCGATGTGCCGCCGTGATAGCTTCGAAGGATATGGCAACTAAGTATTTATGAAAATGTTACATTTAATGTCATTTAAAATTATTTTTCATGAGTTACTGCACATTTTCTTTATATTTAGTGCATAATAAATAATTGTTACTTTTGTTATAAATAATTACAAATCGTTATAAATAATTTTTTAATTACATATTTTGATTGCTTAATAAAAATGCTTTATGATGATATAATTGTGTTTTTGTTGCATACCCATTTTGCGTTACTTAATCATAAAAATATCATTGGCCGGACACATTTGCATACAACTGTATGTACACTACCTCAATATATTGTAACTTGTTATAAGGGCCTCAGGCCTGTTTAATAAATAAAATAAAAAATAAAATATATGAATTTAAATTACAATATGCATTTTAAAGGAAAACGCTTAGTTACTAAACATAATAATTGTACATAAAATTTCGCTTCAATTTGATGAAAATGAGCTATTTTTAAAGCGAAATCTCAGTTCATTATTACAGAATTGCATTTTCATTATAAGACCATTACGGTAAATGACCCACTTGCTGGCCACCTTAAGATTGGACCCAATTTCTGGGCATAATGTAAATACATAATGTAAATGATAAACCTGGCCAGTAATTGGGACCAATCTTAAGGTGGCCAGCAACTGGGTCATTTACCTTAAATTATTTTTTAAAGAAAAGCGAGATTTTGTACGTTTTGTACGCAAATTGGAAACGTTCCTGGCAGTGTGATACTTATAGTGTCAACTATAAAAACGGCCATCTTAAAAAATTAATTTTTCGCTGAAATGTAGCTAAAACCACTGAATTTGCTTAGTCAACTGGCTTAAGTTTCAACTTATCTTTATAGTTTCTTGAACATTTTTTTAAAAACGAAGTTGAATTTACCACTTTTTTGTGAAGTTTTTTATTACATGGGACTGCATTTTACATAACTAAAATATACTCTATACTTTTTGTGGCATGGTGTAAAATATACTTCTTAGAAACAAAAAACAACTAGAAAAAATATTGGAAGCAAAACAAACACTTTTAGTAAATAATTTTGGATTGGAAATGCAGTAACCTTTTACAGTAATTTGCAAATATAAAATATGGTATGTAATTGGTAGGACAATAAAATGATTATTTTTTAATAAAACGCTTTATTATGTTTAAGACAATCAAATATGTTTACTGAACTTTTCATTACATGATATTGAAAAATGTATCTTCATCCAATGTCCCGGGTTTTAAGCACTCTGAATCACTGTGCGTCGCAGATTTTGTGCTTCAGTTTATCAATGCAGTTAAAAATTAAAAGGCTGTTAGGCAGAACTTTGTGAAGGTAGCAGGTGTATAGAATTTTGGAACGATCTTGTACAGTTAGCAGTTTTGATTCACCCAGAAGGATGTTAGTTGGAGTAGAGATCCTACACCCTAGACAGAGCCTAATTGCCGCATATTGAATTTTCTCCAGTTTTTTAATTTGTGCTTTCTGTGTCGGAAAATAGACAAAAATCCCATAATCAAGTATGGAAAGAACAAAGCTCTTATACATTACTAGGAGTGTATTTGGGTTAACCCCCCCACCAAGTGCCTCTGGAGTACTTGAGAATATTCATCGATCTGAGGCATTGTTTATGCAGTTCATCGACATGGTATTAGAACGTTAATTTGGAGTCAAACCTGATACCAAGAAAGCGAACCTAGTTGCTATTTTTGATTACGGAGTTTTTTATTCTGAATTCTTCAAAATCAGTGTAAGCAACCGGCAATCCTCTAAGGACGATATCACCCGGTGATAACTCTTATTACTCGAGCGTCGATGCCGAATCGGCGAATTCGTAATAAGTTATTTAAGAAATAGGATACGATCCGTGAATCACCATACCTCCCAGCGGCATTCGCACTCGGTATGCACAAACTGCGAACAAAATCTCAACGGCTTGGTGGTTTCGGATAACCACCCCCGCTACCGAAATGTATATGAAACCGAACTGATTTGCAAAGGACAATCGAATGAGCAGTCAGAGTCCCCCCTAACTTCGTACAGTAAGTACCTCTTGGTACTAAATCCTCGTAAAACGTGAACCTCGAAATTAGCGAACTGAAACCGTTCAGGACATTTGTACGACCGACAGTTGGCACCAGTTTCAATAAAATAGTTAAACTAATTTTCTTGTACCGTCACTAGGGGTGTCGATCCCCTTAGTGCGTTAGATCCCCATAATTCCGATTCTAAGAATAAGTGATAACAAACAAAAATCTATAAAGCGTCAAGATTTAAACTAAAAAATTTTATTAAGAAATCCTCAAGAATTTGGGCTAGTCAAAAAAAAGGACAAAGAATCAGTAAGAGAGCTTTACACCTTCAAGTGTTCGAAAACAAAGTAACTTCAGGGGGTTTCAAACAAAGAAAAAACACAAACAAGATTTGGCTTCAATCATCCACGGAAGATTAGACAAGATGTTTCGGATCCTGATACTGGTGTTCGTGACTACGGAAATAATGTAAGTGGAATTTGCATTCACAAAAAAAATAAACAAGTCTTCTCATTGCATATTTATTTAAAAATTAATTCTTGGTAAATACTATTTCTCTTATGTTTAAAAAAGTGAGTGAGAACATTTGTTACTATACAAGTTGATGATTGTTGCGATAATATTCTGAATTTACTTGCAATACCGAATTAATTTTCCGCCGTAAAAATACATTTTTATTAAACATAAATTCGTTGGGCCGGGCGTGTTTTTCGGAAATGCGCTTACCACAAATCGAAACGGGTATGCGTACGTATATGTAATAAATACCAATATCCAACGGTTTTTTTATCAAAGAACCCTTTATCGAATTGGAGGAACGCGAAATTCGGAAGAATGTAGATTTGTTAGACGAAGAAGGAAGTTTCGTACCTATGGCCAATTGCGAGGAATTAAATGCAGAGGGTAAAATGGCGAAAATTGGAAGGGCAACGGCGAATAAATGCAATAGAACCGAAGCAGTCCTATCGCAAATAGACTTAAACTTGCTTTCAAGTGAAGAAAGAGAACATGTTCCACCTACCTGGTGAGTCACTGCGAGCGACCACGGTCTTTAAGCATCGCATCCATACGACGGATGATGTGCCGATACGTGCCAAAGGATTTCGTCACCCACCATCAATAAAAACCGAAATGCAACGCCAGGTTGACGAGCAACTTCGAGCAGGAATAATAATCTCCTTACGATTCTCCAGCTTGAGTGGTTCCGAAAAAAACTGGACCAAATGGTGAGAAAAAATGAAGACTCACGATAGACTTTAGAGATCTCAACGAAAAAACTGTTGGTGACGCTTATCCAATTCCGAATATAACTGATATCTTAGATCAATTAGGGATGGCAGAATATTTTAGAACTTTAGATTTAAAATCGGGATTCCATCAGATTGAGATGGACGAAAGAGATGCCCACAAGACAGGATTTTCTACCCCGTATGGTCACTATGAATATGCCCGTAATGCCAATGGGAATTAAAAGCGGCCCTAACGACTTCCAACGATTGATGGATCTCGTTTTAACTGGTCTACAAGGTATAGGACTTTTAGTCTATCTTGACGACATAGTCGTATATGGGCAAATCTCTGGAACTTTTAAATTTCAGCCTCTCAATAAATTTTTTTTTTAAACTTCAAGCACAACATTGGCGTTGGGTATATGTATTCATATCTACATAAGAAGTAAAAATGTATGCTCGTGCATCCTTTTTACTCAACGGCATTAAAACTTTGCGGTACAATGTCCAAAATATTGACCACCGGGATGAGCTTGAAATTTTTATTTTTTGAAAGGTTAATAATTAAATAACGCATTTCCGCCCAATTTTTTAAAAATATCACTTATGTGAGAGTTGAAGAATGGTTCATATATGATCCATATATGATTCATTTTTTCCCGGGTTATCACTTATACATAGACTCGAAATACATATTTTGTTTTACAATAGCTCTAATTTGAAACACAGTGCTTAAACAAGTATGATAAAGAATTGTTTTTCTTTAAACACATAAAGAACACCAAATTTTATCTGAATAAACATACTTTTAGTTTCTGACCACAATGTTACTAAGCTTACAGTGTTTAATTCATCATTAAATTACGACTTTATAAATAGTTCTTTCAATAACTTTGAAAATATGTAAAATATAAGAATGCCGCGCACTTTACATACTTATATAAGGTATTTACTTACCAGCACACCGAACAACAACTTGATATTGGCGATATTTTGAATGTGCCACGAAAAATAGTCAATTTTCTGAAATTGGCACGTTTTTGGAATGTATGTTTACACATGTATAACATCAACAGTTTAAGGCGCACACAAATGAGTAAAGTGTCAAAGACTTTATTATTGTGTCCTTTAATAACCAAAAACAATAAATATTCGATTTCTAAGACGGCGCGGATAATAAATAAACAAGTTTAAATAAGTTTAGAATTTACGAAATTCAAGGGACGGGTACTGTAGGCTCACTCTATACAATTAAATGTGTGGCACATATAATTCATATGAATATATTGCTTTATGGGATGTTTGCCTCCATTTCGCGCAAAAAACACAAGGTTAACTCACGCGGCGCAAATACAATACTCATAAGAGTAAAAAAAAACATGCAAGGGATGCATGAAATTTCATTATTTTTTTATCTATAAATAATTATAGAGCGTCTCTGTAACGTCGGGCGACTTCGAAACTCATCAAGCTTTTTATTTATGATATCTTGATGTATAAAAAAAATATAGCATTTGTGTGAAAGCAATGACGTTCAAGTAGTGTCACAGGACTCCACAGTTTAAAAGTTCTAGAGATTTGCATATATGCAAAACATTTATACGAACATAGAATAAAATTTAAGAGATTCATGAAAAGGCTTGAGAACACAAATCTCACAATAGAACCAGAAAAATGCCAATTTCTTCGGAAAGAAGTTGTTTACCTAGGTCATAAAATAGGTAACAATATAGTGCAGCCAGATCCTAAAAAGGTCGAAGCTGTACGTCAATTTCCGGTTCCTAAAAATCACAAAAACATCAAACAATTTCTGGATTGACCGGGTATTATAGGCGGTTTATTGAAGGGTTTTCAAAGATTGCCCACCCTCTAATAATCCTACTACGTCAAGATGTACCTTTCACATGGGGTGGAGATCAGGAACAAGCTTTCGAAAAATTAAAATCAATATTATGCACAACTACGATTTTACAATTCGGATAAGGAAGCATTGGCTGCAGTATTCGGTGTAGAATAATATCGGCCTTATTTATACGGCAGAAAATTTACACTTGTCACCAACTTCTGAAATTTTTCAAAACCATGAGAAATATGACCTTTCGATTACATGGGTTCCGTATGAAACTCGAGTATTACGATTATGATGTAATCTATAAGAAAGGGAATGAGCATTGCGCCGAAATGGAAATAATTAAAAGGGTCGCTAAAAAAATAAGGAGAAAAAAAATAACAGGAAAAACGAAGAAGAGAAAAACTGCCTACCCTTGAAAGGATGCAAAATTGAGCCGGCGAATGACCAATGTCAGCATTACTCCAAAAGAACACGCGTGTCCGACACGTACGGGGACATTGAAGATAACGTTACGGACTGCGACCAGGAAACCCAAAATTCCAATATAGAAACGCTTGGAGTTGAAAAGACATCTCGGAAAAAATACATAACCGAGGTCGAAAAACTAAAGTTACCAGCTTACATGAAAGTAGGAAATTATATAGGAAAAACTCGGTCGAAGCAGCAAAACGCCTCATAGGGTGGTTAACAAAAAAGGAAGAAACCCCTATTTAACGGAGATAGAAAAACTGCAGATACCAAGATACCAGAATACTTGAAAATCCACCCATTCAGCAAAAGGAAAGGACGACCTACGATTATAGAAAATCGAAGGGTTCCAGAGAATGAGGAAATTTACATAGAACATATTTATTCAAAGCATTTGGGGGAGACACGAAGTCTATGGAGAGAGCGTGCAGAATATATAATGGAGAACGACCTGACATCTGAACCCGAAACCAATTCAACTTGTTCGGGGGTACAAAACATAAGAGTTGGGGAGGGTAGAAAAAAAAGACAAAAACGAAAATTCAAAAAAATTATACGCCGGATATCGTAGTCTTGGATGACTCGTGGTCATCGGATTTTGACCTCAACTCGCCAAATCTTACCATACGTTTATTTCCCCATTCGAAGCCCAAGGAGAAGCGCTCGTATTCTTTGTGTGGGTAAGCAAAACGGCCGAAAGAAAAAAATTTGGTATAACAGACAGCCAGACACAAATATCAGTGTGGAAGATGAAAATATAAGAAATGCACAATTAAAAACAGAAGTTACCAACGACTACATTTTCAACCGTCAGGATCATGTCGCATATTTCACGACCGCCGATGGTCAGTTAGATAGCGAAATCGCAATCGCACTTGCGGAAAGATCTCTAATATAGATCAAGATGATCCACAGTTAAAGCGATTGAAAATCGGAGAGGTGGTCGTACACAAGAAAGGAAAGAAATATTTTTTCGGACTGGTAGTAAAAACAACCGTATAATACCGCCATCAACAGAGCGATTGGGTATAATTAAGGAATATCACGATTCCGTAGCCGGTGGCCAGAAGGGTGTCACAAAAACTTATCTCCCAATTTGTGATAAATTCTATTGGCGCAATATGAAAGTGGACGTAATGGAACACATAAAAAGGTGTTCACTATGCCAGAAAAAGAAACTCGTGCGCGTAAAGACCCGACTACCGATGGTCATCACTGATACGCTACGAGCAGCTTTAGACAAGGTAGCCCTAGATAGCTGGGGACCTATCGACGTTACACTAAATGGAAACCGTTATGTTCTGACTGTTCAAGACCTATTAACGAAATATTCCCTTGCAATGCCGTTAAAAGTGGCTAAGGCACAGGCCGTTGCCGAAGCTTTCGCAAAATACTTCATCTGTAATTATGGAACGCCAGAATCCATACTCACTGATCAGGTTAAATGCTTCATTGCAAAAACCCTCAAGGAGTTTGTAAAGATTTTTAAAATTAAAACACTTGTAACTTCCGCTTATCACCAGCAGAGCAACGGGAGTTTAGAGAGAAGCCACCAAGTCCTCGTGGATTATCTAAAAAACTTTGTAAGGGGTACGGACGATTGGGATACATGGCTGCCGCATGCCATGCTTTCTTACACCAGCGTACATGAGGGTACAAATTATTCACCCCATGAGCTCGAGTATCGTAGAACCGCACGATTACCATCTTCATACCCTACGTGGGAAAAACTTATCACGTACGATGACTACCTCATAGAGATTGTGAGCGTCATTTAGGAAGTTCAGACATTGGCTGCCACGAACCTGACGCAGTCTAAGTATCGGTCGAAACAATATTACGACCGAAAACTAAACATAGGACATTTCCGTGTGGGAGAAATGGTCTTCTTATTGAAAGAACCCAGGCACGGAAAGATGGACGACGAGTATGTCGGACCCTACGAAATATTGGAAATAATAGGCACACGTGACATAAAATTAGCTCTGAGTGCGCGAAAAAGTAAAATAGTGCACGTAGACAAGATAAAGAAGTGTTTCGACCTACTTCTTTACTTATCAGAAGAATGAGCAAAATGTAAATAAGTACACGGAAAAATTATGCATGTAAATCTTACTACAGTATTTCACTAATCACGGATACGGAGGACAAATTCGTAAAGTTTATAATCCAACTACAGTACTCCTTCCCTTATTCTAATTTCCCGTATTCTAATGTCTTCCCTTATTCTAATTTTGTCTCTTCTCCTATTCTAATATTTCCCCTCACGCGTTCTCCCCACTGACGGGTGTTGACGTGTATATTTTCCAAATACAAATAACGGCGCATGCGCAACAAAAGAAAAAAAGACAAAAGTGAGACTACAAATCTAAGTAGTGGGGGAGAGGGGAAAATTAGAATAAGGGAAGAAGGCCGCCATCTTGCCTGACTTGACAAATTAGAATAAGGGAAGGACTACTGTACTTATAAAAATCGATAAAATATTTTGAATAAAATAATAATATATCAGTAAATGTTAGCGAAGCAATTCTATAAAATGTAGAAATGTTCATTTCTGCTGACAGACATAAATTGCACGTCAATCGGTTGCAAATACAACAGGATAGTTCTGTAAAATCGATTGGAGTCGTTTTATAAGATAGTTCTGTAAAATGGTGTAGCCATATTTCCAAAAGAGTTTTGCAAAATATCATAGTTACAAGCTTTTAAAAAATATTCTATGTTCTATGATAATTTGAAGAATACGTGAAGTAAACATACATATGGGCAAATCCATAGAACTTTTAAACTTAGGTGTAAGTGAAGACAGCTAGTTTATATTTGTATTGAAACATATGTACGGGGTTAACACGTATAATAGTAGTAAATATAGATACCGATGAAGTATTAGTCTCATAGCAGCGAATTTGAAATGATTTCAGGAAGGCTAATGAAGAAAAATTGACAAGTTTGACTTGTAAGTTGCCTAAACTTTTCTAATATTAACAGTTTTTCTGTGACGCCGTAATAGTTATCGAACTAAATCCAATTGAATTAGCTTCCTGTATCAGTTATACAATCTCACCTGCCAGAAAATCGATGTGCTACTTCCCAGACGGAAGTTATGATACTGTTAAAATGTGTAAGAACATAATTGAGTTTTTTGAATTTTGGCAAAGTGAACTGTTTTAACAACACGCCGTCTTTCTAAATTCAAAGCTATGAACATACCTTTATAGTTAACGTGAAAACGAAAATTTTGAGACGTGGTAGAAATGTGTGCTGCAAGTATTCTTCAAATGACAGCACTTCAAATATAGGTTGTCGAAACGTAACTCGCAAAGAAAAATCAGTTTTTCCTATGGCACATCAAGAATATCATCTTTGGGGGCCTAGTTGAGATTGTAATTGGTTTCTTTACTCTATTTATATATAAAAACGCAGTGGCGCTAGTGAGACATTTAAATATTAGGCTGCAGAGGCTTAACTAATTTTATGAACGACTTTGTCTTATGTATAAAGTACACTTTATGCTCTCTTCATTACTTTTCTACGGCAAGTAAAGCAATGGGTGCCCATAAAATATCATGTACAACTCATGCACATATATCAAAGGTCATACGCTTGTATATTTACTGCGTAATGTAATATAATATGAACTAATTAGTTCAACAAGTGTACAATATACGTCAAGGGATTGAAATGGCCATTTTTCACAATAATTTTGATGATGCCGGCTTAGTGGTCTATATAGCGGGTAACTCTTTGTGTTTGATACCACTAAAAAAGCATTTTAGACGACGTGTATCATACTTATGAAAAAAAATCCATTCAAAATTTAATTTTACGCACACTATATGTCTAGATGTATACTTTAATTGTAGAATGTATTTTCAGCGCTGTTAAACATGAGTTGTCCACTAAGTAGGTTTCTATTACCAGACACGTAATTACTATATAGAGTAGGCCTACTATTCGGTAGCAATTTTTGTAGGCGATAACCCCAAAATTTTATATTTTCATACTATATTTATAATTACTGCTATGTTTTGAATGTAATGTATCAAAATATATTTGCCAGTGTACGTGCGCGCAGGGAGAAGGATCAGGCGGCCTTTGTTTATGTACGCGAAATTTGTGGAAGTCCTTCTTTCAAATCAAACGTTTATATCATTTATTAAAATTTAATAGTATGATTCATTTAAAAAATCTACAATTTTTATTTCTTAACCCTCTGTGCACGACGCCGTCCTTTAAAAATGAGTAACAGGGACGGATTCCTAGTCTCAGTTGACCAATTAAACATGTGTATCATAAGAAAAACGTGTGCTTTGAAGTTGAAAAAAAAATTTTTTTTTTCACCAAAATGAAAAGTTTTGTGGATTTGCCCATATACACAACTTAAAATTTTAAATACATGAAATTCGCACGCATGCACCCACACAAATTCCTACATTTAAATACTAACTAGTCGCTCGCACATATACTACGCTAAGGAATCGCTCGCATATAACAGATATGGAACATTACATTACGCGTATAGTACCAATCGTCAATCCCTTGCGCTTGCGAGAAACACGCCATCTACCGACATATTACTGTAGTATAGCCCGCGAAAATTCAAATTTACTCATGCATGTATTTCCTACTTTACCTACATATTCCGATTTCGCCGACGGAAGAACCAGGCGAATACAGTAGTCCTTCTCTTATTCTAATTTGTCCAGCCAGGCAAGATGGCGACCTTCTTCTCTTAGTCTAATTTTCTCCTCTCTCCCACTAAACGTTTCCTGTCTCGCTTTTCCTCTCCCTTTGTCTTTCGCAGAGCATGCGCAGTTATATGTCATATGTGCTGCTAAGAAAAGTAGTATGTACAGTGGTCCTTCCCTTATTCTAATTTCCCTTATTCTAATTTTGTCTCTTCTCCTATTTTAATATTTCCCCTCACGCGTTCTCCCCACTGACGTGTGTTAACGTGTGGATTTTGTCAACAAAAGAAAAAGAGACAAAAGTGAGATAGCAATTTTAAGTACGGAGGAGAGGGGGAAATTAGAATAAGGGAAGAAGGCCGCCATCTTGCCTGACTGGACAAATTAGAATCAGGGAAGGAGTACTGTAGGTGCGATGGGGAGAACGCGTGAGGGGAAATATTAGAATAGGAGAAGTGAACAAATTAGAATAAGGGAAGGACTACTGTAGTAGGCATAGCGGTCACCTCAGTCAGTAGTCCGTCCCGCAAGAACAGAACGGTTACGCGCACAGTACACTGCGCATCATTTTACAGAACTCTTTTTATTGTCTATCAGAACCCTGTAATACTTAAACTTACAAATGTAGTAAACCTTAGGAAGATAGATACAAACAGCCAGTGAAAATTTTACAGAACTAATTTTGTACACAGAATATCTTTACGATCTATAAAGTACTTTTGTAAAATATATAAACGTATTTAAGTTTTTATTCCAAATATTTTCGCAATTTGTCTAATATTATTTTATATGAATTACTGAAGTTAGATTTACAAAGTGTCAATCTAAAAATTATAAAAAGTTTAGCAAATGTTAACGAACTTTTTACCATTAAATATGAAAAATTTGATAAGATTTATAAAACATCGGCGTGTTAAAGTATATATCCTGGAGTACTGATATAATTCTGTACAATTTACAAAGATATTTTTTCCGTATTAAGAACAATATCTAATAGGTTCGCTAAGCCTTATTAGGTGAATGTAGAATATGATTTTTCTTGTATAAAAAAAAACACAAAAAAAACTCTCGGAAAATTTTACCAAACAGAATATATCATTTACACCATAAAATAGTAAACATAAAGGAAGAAACATGAGGTAGAAATATTAACAATCATCAACCGAGATATCATGCGATTCGAACGCTCCGCGTAATATGAGATTTCTGTTTCAGAAAAATCACGACTATCTCATCGACGGAGGCGACAGAAATACGGGAACTCAGGAATAATCCGGGCCTGTATTCAGAGAATTTAGGGGAACTACGAGTCACCAACACAAAATGGAAAATGATAACAACAATTTCAATACGGACATTTTTGGACAGAGCAAAACTTCTGGAAGAAAGTGTAAAATTTGCTAACGAAAACTGCCATAGATTTAATCAATGCCATTTAACACCCGCAATTGAGAGAATATATGAAGATCTACGAGAGATAGAGCTAGAACAAAAACACTTCTTCGAACTTATTATCGATGGGAAGAGAAATCTGCATAAAGGAGCAGTTTTATTTGAAACAGTAGACGAGGACGATATTGAACAGGTAATGAATGAAATCAGGACTCATCATAACACAACTGCGGATATGGCATATTTAATAGATAATCAAACGTCATTAATAAAGGAAGAATTTTCTCAGATACGCTTTGAGATGTCAATACTAAACTCTAGCATTCAGAAAATAAACGAAGGATTAGACGATTTAAAGTTAAAAGAGGAACTAGACCTTATGATCGAAGTCCTCATAAGTGAAGTACAAAAATATAAAATGGACACGAACGTCCTGACAGATGCAGTCTTGCTCGCCAGACAGGGCCAAATACATCCTAAATTATTGGCCCCCTCGGACATATCCAGCGGAATAAAAGAAATATTGGGAGCGGAGCCTGACTGTGAGTTCCCTGTACAAACTCGCCCACTGGCAACGGTTGAATTATTGAAAGTTTCAGAGGTCAACATATTGTATGTTGATAATAGCCTGATCTACGTATTAAATATCCCACTCCTATCATTCATTAAGTACGATCTATACAAACACCATTCAATACCCGTTGCGCAAGAGATTGAAAAAGACATGTTCAAATATGCATTCATAGAACCAACTACAAGTTACACGGGCATAACGATTGATAGGGACCGGTACATGCATTTAACATACGAAGATTTAAGAAAATGTAAAAAGACGGAAAGAAACCTCATCTGCCCGAACAATTTCCCAACTCACCTAGTAAATGAGAAAAGGGAGTGCGAAGTTCGATTAGTAGCCGAGCCCTTATTTCGGGATTTTCAAATATGTCATAGTCAAATAGTAGACTCTATAAATTCATTTTGGACTCAATTAGAATCGCCGAATATGTGGATCTTTTCCATTCCAACTAATGACGCGATCCACATCATGTGCAAAAATAGACCGACGTTAACAAAAATTTTAAATAATACAGGTATGCTAATCTTAGACCCAAATTGTAGAGCACGGGCTTCTAGTATGATACTTACAAGTACCGGAACGACCGTAACGAAAAACGCCGTATTCGAGCAACACATTCACAATTTTAATATTTCAGAATTATTTTCCGCACATTTCAATAACACAACTCATGACATCTTAAAACAAAGTATTCAGAAAACGGAAATAGGTAAACCTCCCGAAAAAAATTACTTAAAAGGCGGTATAGCGTTTCAGAAGATACTAAAGATAGCCCATCAAATCGTGAATGAAAATATAGAAAAAGAGAAAAACGTTAGAACGCGAAATATATCAATATATATAGGTTTAGGAATAATCGTAACAATCATCATACTAATTGTTCTGTGGAGGTGGTTCCGTTGGAGAAATCTCCGTAGAATAATTATTCCACAGGAATGCATTCCACAAACACCGATACGCAGTAAGAGATATAGAAGTGTCGATAATTCGGTAGACGAGATGAACAGGCACCAGTAGATCTATTCTGTTCTTGTCTGTGTGGTGTATTATTTTCCTGTTCTATTTGGTAATAGTTTTGTGTTTATCGTAAAGCGTGCGCGTTGTTTCTGTTCAAAATATGTAGTTTGATATGATTTAAATGTACCACTTGTAAAGTATTGTATGCTGTACCGATGTGGGTTTTCTGCAGTTTTCCCACATTGTAACACGAATGTGGATACTTCTAACGAAGTCGGCTGCAGACGCGTCGAAAGAGAAGCTGGAAAGTCCTTTACATTGGTAAAGTATCGTAAATGGCTTGTCGTGTCTTCGCGAAGAATACCTGCCTCATTGTGAGGAATAGGGCCTCTTTGTGAGGAATATGGCCTCTTTATGAGGAATTTGGCCTCTTTGCGAGGAATTTGGCCTCATTGCGAGGAAATGCATCATTCTACTTTGCCGATAAACGCGATTTAGGCGGGAAATTGAATATAGTCGATAATCTACAGTCTTTTGAAAAAATAAAAGAAATGACAGTTGTTTGTTGGCAACGTTTGCTATTTACTCTGGTTTTTGGAGATTCGGCAAAACGTCTTCAGACTGAGAACAGCTTCTCTTTTGATCTCTAAATAAAGCAATTTTATTTCAAAGTTTGAGTTCGATTCTTCTTTCGCTGCTAATATTTTAACAGTTTCTTTGTAAATGTGTGTTCCTACCGTCTTCTGAGTATTCGTCCAATAGGTTTCGTACTCTTATATTTGGCGTAATGTGTTTTGATTGTTGATTTTGATTATTTATTGTTGTGCCTTGTCTGTTTGTGTTTGTATGTAGTTCTTTATTTAGTTCTTCTATTGTCATGTCTAATAATGATTTGTTGATGTTATCGTCTGAATTGTTTTTATCTGTTTGCGTCTCTTCTATGTTTATGTTTATCGTCGCGCCTGCTCTTGCTTGCGTGAATGCCGGCGTTCGTAGCATGTTTATTGCTTTATTTATTGTATATAAATATATTATTTTTTGTTTGTAATAAGTGTTTTTGTCTCTAATGTTTTTAAGTTTGGTGTGTAATAGTAAGTTGTGTAATTGTATTGTGTGGTATGTTTGATATCTTTTTGTGTCTTTATGTTGTCTGTATTGTATGTTTTTATATAATCTATTCTATTCGTTTTGTGTAATGTATTATTGTTTGATGTATGTGAATGTTTTATGGTTAGTCGTGTAATGCGTATGTATGTGTCGCAATTTTCGTTTTACTAATGTTTAATTTATGTGAGTTTTTCACGTTGGTGCCATTGTAACGAGACTAGGGCCGCAGTAAAAATACATCATGTAACATTACAAAAGAATTTATTAAATTAGAAATCTGCACTTATAGGTTAACTTAGCCTACTAAGTTAACCTATAATAACCTAATTAAATCCCTAATGGACACTGTATCTAACACTAGCGATTCGCTCGCGCGCACAACACCAACTACACTCTTTCTCTCTCTCTCTCTCTCTTTGTAACGGTCCGTTACAAGTAATAAGAAACAATTGTTTTTTTTTTACATTTCTTTTTCCGAGCATTTAAAATACTTACCTTCAGTACTTACGGATACTAGAAATAAGTATTTTCCTATTCACGGTTAGTATAAGTCACAGTGCGGGCAACACACATCAGAATGAACATTGATAGTGTGCGACACGCCTTCAATTGATATTTCCGAATTAAAAACAAGGTGGCCGAAAGCGATACTTCATTAAGAATAAAGATTAAACCCGAGCGATTAACACTGTAAATAATAACCGTAGAATAAGATCTTTTAAGTGTATAACATGACGTAAAAATTATGTAAAATCTTACATCAGCACAACTGAAGGTCACGCGTATAGAATCGAACAATCGCGTTTAGTATTTAGTTTTATAGGATCATTAATTGTCGGTGGAACGCCAATTTTTTCTTACCCCGGGCGTGTTACGTATGCAGGGTTCTGGTTAGATCACGCATTCGTCTGATAAATAATAATTAAAAATATAGTTAACGCCGCAATTTGTAATCAGACGCTGCACATCCGGAGATCATTTAACTCCACTTATCTAACAATAATAAATGATTTTATTTAAGAAGGCAATCCTCTAAGGAACTAAGGAATATTTTCAATATTGAAAATGGCGGATCCAGAATTGCGGACCAAATTAGAGACAAGGTTGCTTGATCGACATGAAATTGGGAGTAGAGAATTTCATGCTCTAATTTTTTTATGTTTGAAACAATTTTTAATAAAATTTGTATTTTTACAAAATAAATGCAAAAAAACTACGAAGAACTTAATTGGGGCCAGTAATAGTATAGTAATATTGAAAGAAGTAAAATGTACTACTCCCAGAGTGGCTAATTTAAATGACCTACTTTCAGAACAACAATTTTTCCATTTTTGTAGTAATTTACATTTATCGTAGTAAAACACTCAACAGAATTGTAATTTTGCCACTCTCAGAGATGCCGATTTTATCATGTGGACTGTAATAGTGCGATATAACTTTACAATTCCCCCAGTAATTTTACACCGGCATTTTTTACAGTGTGAAGTTACTGTAATCAAATTGTACACTTATGTGTTATTTATTTATTTAATTAAACGGACCGATGTGGTCCTTAACATTAGTAATATATGCGAGGTAATAGATTGTACAATATACTGTCATCTGTTATCGTTCTATTTTATATGTGCACGTTGTTAAAAATAAAAATAAATGTACATGAAATTAACCTTCATAGTTTAAAGAAAACTTGAAAAGATTAAAGACTAGACTGCTAGTCTGCTTCGTCCAAGACTAGGTATAATGCACACATATTTTTTCGATTCTACATCCGTGAAATCCGATTTTACGGCCTAACTTTTAGTCCGTAAACAAACATTTTACGGATCACGTTTGACACGAATCTGCGCTGTCAAAAATTATAATCAATACGGACTAAATGCAGTCCGCAAAATCGAATTTCTACAGCTTTCAGTACCGAAAAATTATGTTCGAAATGAGATATCAAATATGGAGTCCAACTAGAGACTCACGCATTGCTTTCTGGGTAAAAAAAAAAGAAATAGTTGATTTTTAATTCATTAATTGTTGTTTACTAATTTATTAAAAAAGAGTTCTAAGGAGATTGTGTACTGTGTCCCTTGTGTCTAATTTTACACTTCACAACCCACTGCCTTTTAAAGGTCCGCCCTATTTATGAAGTAGCGGAAGGATTTATTTCCACCTCTCACCCACTTGCAGTTCCGGAACGCAGCACCACCGCCTTGTTTTTTTGCAATTTTTTTTACCGTGTTCTGACATTGTAACGTATAAAATTTGGAGTCCGGCCCAAATAAATTAGTTTCGCTCTTCCGCCGATAGAGATCATCAGCGGCGGTGTTGACAGGGCGTCTTAGTGGAGTCGGTTGAGTTGTTGCTCACCGTAGAGGATAAACGTCAGATTAAATACTTCTTTGTTTTCAGACAAAAAAGTTCTTGACAGTCTCATAACTTTTTACCACCGCAGACCAAACATAATAGGGGTAGTTTCCTTCTTACATTATCTGCCTAAAAAAAATTAAAATTTTAAAAGGTAAAAAAATCAAGTTTTTATGATTTTTTGAAAAACAACCGCCATTTTTTTTAAATTTTTTAAAATTTTGTAAAATTTCAAACATTGCAATAAAAGAATATATAAAGTACTACAAAACTAATCAGGCTGTAAAACAGTAGTACTCAGTGCTGTGTCTCGCCCTTTGAACAATCTTCTTAATATTGTCCAATAAAGATTAGATTATTAAGATTATTTCAGAAGAAAAATTGTTATTATTATTATTATTAAATTATTAAAAACTAAAAATGCAGATTGTAAAAATGATATTTAAGGAAAATAGAAGATGGTTTGTCAAACATTTTGCCCCTATGTCGTTCAGAAGTTATGAAGCTCTTTACCGTTTTGTAAATTGCAAAAAATGTTTGTTTCGTAATTGAAAAAAAAAATACGTATACCCTATTTTTCATTAATAAACAACATATTTAAATATTTCATAAATTGACGTGACCGTATTCGGCCGGCATGATTTCATATGTTACGTTCACGCAAATATTTGTTTTTGCCTAAATAATTAGGGATTTTAAAAAAGTTCAATTAAACAATTTTTTTACAGTTACTTCGACTTCGAATTTGATCACCTCGGCAAAAAAATTAATATATATACATTTTTCATTAAACGTTGTTTGTCTGTAAATCTTGTGCACACGTCCGTCCGCGTGTGTACGTGTGCACATTTTTGTAGACGCGATAAAAAACGAAAGAGAGGTCTTGGGCGATAGCGGAAAGCCACGAACACTCCAGGTCAAAGCGTGAAAAATAGTAAAATTATTACACACAAACGATTCATTATTCATCGATATGAGGGGTTGTACACTCAAAAAAATGTTCTGGTTAAATACGACCCGGTACTAATTTTTTCTGGTTATAATATAACCAGAATTCTGGGTAGTTTCAATTAGAAAAATAATCTCTTTTAAACAATCTTGCTCTAGTTAAATCAATTATATTTCTGGTTAAACCAACTAGAATTCTGGTTATCTTTAACTAGAAAAAAATAATGAAGGGCCTATGCAATCATCTTCTCTGGTTATTTTAAACTATTCTTTTTTTCTGAGTGTACGACCACACTGAAATGAATGAAAAAATATGATGAATTCCCGTGCGACTTCCGGTCTTCATCCCTGAAAACTATCAATAATGGGTATTTATACAGGCACATTATTTTGTCAAATTATTCATAAGCGTTGTCTTCAGTATGTCTGAGAATATAAAAGCTGTTCTTATTACTATATAGAACCTTAGTTTATTTGCAAGTTTTTCGTATCAAAAATATTTACTTTTGAAAAACTGCCGATCTTCACTTTACTATTTTATGGGGTGGTTAATTGAAATTTAAACCTTGGATAACAAAATAAAAGATATTTTCTACTATCTGTCATATATGTTACAAAAACGCTAAAATTATCTTTTCAAACAAATCTGTTAAAATACCGATTTTTTTGTAAGTATTTATTTTAAGTGTGGTCGTTACAACCCCTTTAATGAAAATGAAGTTTTTGCGTGAATAACTTTATTATTTTGACATTTTGAGCCGGAGTTTTTTGGAGCTATTGCCAAAACGTCTTTCGCATCGAAAATACAATTTGAAAAAAGCCTTAAATTTGGGAATTCTTTTTGTTTTTTTTTTTTTTTAATTGAAAAATCTGGTAAGGAGAGGTGGTTTTTTCACAATTTTCGTGCCGATTCAGAATGAGCACACTTGAAAATACCCGCCTACAAATGTTCAAATTTTTTTAAGCATAAATAACAAAATTGTCCCTTCTTAAAATTGATGGATAAAAATGGTCAAATTGGGTCAATAAGTAAGAACTGACTTGTTTTTCGTTACTTTTTTTTGTTTAAAGTAGTTATCGCGGAATTATGGGTATATACTTATGTTACACAAGTTGTTTGATGTAAAAATTATACAAAATGGCGGACTTATGGTGTATTTAGCGAAGCGCTTCGTTCTTCAAGTTTTCCGATTTCAGACAAGATGAGTTCGTAATTCGTGTCTGAACTTAAAAAATATATAATTTTTATTATTATTATAAGTTTATTTTCTATATGAACCAAAAATCTCGGAAAAAATTACGAAATAAAAATTAAAGGCAATTTTAAACTAAAATTGTTAATTTACAGGAAAAACAAAATTTTACTCCCCTCCCCCCATTAAAAATATTAAAAAAAGACTTTTTTACAAACATGTAGGTTCAAATCAAAGAGAATTTAATCAATCGTAATCATCAAATAGGGTTTTAAGATAGGCCTTGGATTGCTTCAGATAAATACTCTAAATTTTATGGCTCTGCCTACCACTTGAAAAAATTAAAAATTTCTCTTTTCTTCCTTCTTCATAAATTAAAAGACACTATCACTTTTTAAAAATAATTTTTAAAAAAACTTTTTTTAATTATTGACTCCTTAAACCGAATCGTCCCAAAACGACAAAATATTGTTGCTGGTTTTCATCCTCCGTAAGTTTATGGATATCTAATGATATATTGTTGTAAAATGTAGGTTTTCTATAGTTTTTGGGTATGCTCTTTTCGAATTTGAAGTCCGTTTATACGAATATCATGGGGGGGGGGGGGTGGGGGGGGGGGGGGGTGGGGGGGGGGGGGGGTGGGGGGGGGGGGGGGTGGGGGGGGGGGGGGGTGGGGGGGGGGGGGGGTGGGGGGGGGGGGGGGTGGGGGGGGGGGGGGGTGGGGGGGGGGGGGGGTGGGGGGGGGGGGGGGTGGGGGGGGGGGGGGGTGGGGGGGGGGGGGGGTGGGGGGGGGGGGGGGTGGGGGGGGGGGGGGGTGGGGGGGGGGGGGGGTGGGGGGGGGGGGGGGTGGGGGGGGGGGGGGGTGGGGGGGGGGGGGGGTGGGGGGGGGGGGGGGTGGGGGGGGGGGGGGGTGGGGGGGGGGGGGGGTGGGGGGGGGGGGGGGTGGGGGGGGGGGGGGGTGGGGGGGGGGGGGGGTGGGGGGGGGGGGGGGTGGGGGGGGGGGGGGGTGGGGGGGGGGGGGGGTGGGGGGGGGGGGGGGTGGGGGGGGGGGGGGGTGGGGGGGGGGGGGGGTGGGGGGGGGGGGGGGTGGGGGGGTTAGTATTACGTCCTCTCCTCTATCGGTCGCGGTTCCCACCCGTCAGCCGATATTAGCACCGTCTCGCCTACGTACGCATATCGCCGTACTACCCGTCGTGCCTACTACGCCCATTCAATCGACGTCCGGCATGGGAACTCCGAACGACCAATTTGCGATGATTTTAGCCGCCTTGAACGAACTGCGAAAATGAAGTCGCGGTTGTTCGCAATGACACAACAGCGATCCGGCAAGATATGGCGTCGCTCGCAGCTACTGTGCAGCAAAATTCTATCCTATGTAACGAGCTGAAAACCGATGTAGAATTCATGAAGCATTCGAATGCACTTGCTCGACCCACGGCAGATTTAATCATAAATGGCATCCCAAATAGATGCACATTGTCATATAATAATATTATTCTGTGCGTGCTTAACCATTTACAATTGCCGGCCTTAGCAAATGACGTTTTAAGCTGTCAAAAAATCGAATACAAGCCTCCTTCTGCTTCATATTCTACAGCTGTTACTCAGACTTCAAATTCGCAATATTTTGCTATCAAGGTGCATTTTAAGTCTGTTGAAGTCCGGAATTTCATTGTTGATGCTAAGAGAAAGTCGGGGAAACTTACTGTACAGCAATTATTTCCGGACTTATCAGATGCGAGTAATGCCGATAAAGTTCTATATGTTAATGAGTTTCTCCCTTCGTCTACATATAAGTTATTAAAAAAAGCAAAAATTGCAGCCAAAAATGCTGGTTATAAGCGTGTCTGGGCTAGGAACGGAAATGTTTTCGTACGCAAAGATGGGGGCATTGAATCGATCTTGATTGCTACTGAGCAAGATCTTAAAAATATTATCTGACAACCACAGAGTAGTTTGTCTACCAAATCTAAAAAGTGTAATGCGTCTGCGTCCGATTCTTCGTCTTCGTTAAAAGTGTCATGTATAAATGTAAATTCGCTGCGTGCCCACCTACACGATGTAGAAAACGAGTTATTTGATTGCTCAACGCAAATTTTGGCAGTCACCGAAACATGGCTGACACCCCTCATCGATTCTTCGTGTGTAGCTGTCAAAAACTATAATTTTGTCCGTAACGATAGGGCACTCTACGCAGATGGGCAAACGCGTTTCTTATTAGGTGGAGGCGTCGCATGCTACCTCCATAATACATTATCATATACAATACTTGAATGTTCTGCAAATGATTCTATTAACACGCCTGAATATCTTTTTCTTGAAATTAAATCCTCTTCAAATACTCTGTTATTTATCGTCATGTATCGGCGACCTGAGGGTCAACTTTTTGCGGAATTCATAGTTAAGTTTAATTTCTACTTATCTTCGTACAAAAATGTAATTATAACCGGCGACTTAAATTGTAACCTCTTAGATAATACATTCGATTCAAAGTATCTCAAAGATTTTATCTTGGACTATTCGCTTTTCTCCGTCCCTTTTGGTCCTACCCACCATTCTGGTTTTTCTTCATCTCAACTAGATGTCATGATAGTCGACTCTCGAGAAAAAATAAAAAGCTTTTCCAAATCTTATACTCCTTTTGCAGCAGGTCATCATCTTATTACAATTTGTTTCGAATTTTCAAATTTAAATTGTGTCCCTCAGACCATTACCTATCGCAACTTTGCTCGATATGAAAACTTAGTTGTAGAAAATGATATCCTAGCTTTATTACAACGTAAGCTCCCTAATCTCCTCACGCTCGACTATAATAACAGATTAATAAATTCCGAAGGTATTGACCTCGCAAATAGTTTAGATATTTTTTACGAATGTATCTCTGAGGTATTAGATCGTCATGCGCCGTATGTCACAAAGCGTATCTTGTGTCGTTCTATTCCATGGCTCGCGCCTGCCATGCGGGCTAGAATTAAGGAACGCGATAAATTATTTTTACGTGCTAAACGCACTAGAAACTCGCTTCTCTTAGAGCAATATCGCAATAAACGACGTGAAATTAAAAATGCAATAAAAGCTGCCAAAAACCGTTACCTATCTGATTTAGTATTACAACAAACTAGTCCTAACAAACTGTGGTCCTGTCTTCGGAGGCTAGGACTTACAAATCAGTCTACGCAGTCTGCCCTACCGCATTTCTCATCTTCAACTTTAAATCGCCATTATGCACAAGTATCTTCGTCTCATCCGTCATGTGACTTAGCGACATTAAACGATATCATCCATAGGCCATTGCCTAACAGTCATCCATCATTCAACTTTTCTCTAATAAATAACCAAGACGTTTTACATAGCTTAAATCAAGTCGTACAAAAATCTCGTGGGCTTAGTCCGGATCATGTCCCTATGGCGCATCTTAAACCCATGTTTTCAATATTAGCTCCATATTTAACTGCCATCTTTAATCTTTCACTCATCACTGGTAATTTTCCGCTCATTTGGAAATCATCATACATCATCCCCCTTAAGAAAATTCCGAATCCATTAACACCATCTGACACTCGTCCTATCACTAACCCCTCCCATCTCGCTAAAGTCATTGATTCCATTGTCACTCAGCAAATTTCCGCATATTTAGAGCAAAATAGTCTACTACACCCGAAACAATGTGGATTCCGCAGATTCCATAGCACCCAAACAGCACTACTACATCTTATGGATGAAGTACGCTTGGGTATCGACCGAGGTAAAGTCACGATTCTGGTTCTGTTCGATTTTTCAAAAGCTTTCGACTCTTTAAGTCATTCTGTAATTTTATCTTGTCTCCGAAACATCGGCTTTGAGGAACCAGCGTTGCGATGGATACACTCATTTTTAATAAATCTCTCTCTCTCTCTCTCTCTCTCTCTCTCTCTCTCTCTCTCTCTCTCTCCTCTCTCTCTCTCTCTCTCTCTCTCTCTCTCTCTCTCTCTCTCTCTCTTTGTAACGGTCCGTTACAAGTAATAAGAAACAATTGTTTTTTTTTTACATTTCTTTTTCCGAGCATTTAAAATACTTACCTTCAGTACTTACGGATACTAGAAATAAGTATTTTCCTATTCACGGTTAGTATAAGTCACAGTGCGGGCAACACACATCAGAATGAACATTGATAGTGTGCGACACACCTTCAATTGATATTTCCGAATTAAAACAAGTGGCGAAAGCGATACTTCATTAAGAATTAAGATTAAAGCGAGCGATTATCACTGTAATAATAACCATAGAATAAGATCTTTTAAGTGTATAAGATGACGTAAAAATTATGTAAAATCTTACATCAGCCAACTGAAGGTCACGCGTATAGAATCGAACAATCGCGTTTAGTATTTAGTTTTATAGGATCATTAATTGTCGGTGGAACGCCAATTTTTTCTTACCCCGGGCGTGTTACGTATGCAGGGTTCTGGTTAGATCACGCATTCGTCTGATAAATAATAATTAAAAATATAGTTAACGCGCAATTTGTAATCAGACGCTGCACATCCGGAGATCATTTAACTCCACTTATCTAACAATAATAAATGATTTTATTTAAGAGGCAATCCTCTAAGGACTAAGGAATATTTTCAATATTGAAAATGGCGGATCCAGAATTGCGGACCAAATTAGGACAAGGTTGCTTGATCGACATGAAATTGGGAGTAGAGAATTTCATGCTCTATTTTTTATGTTTGAAACATTTTTTAATAAAATTTGTATTTTTACAAAATAAATGCAAAAAACTACGAAGAAACTTAATTGGGGCCAGTAATAGTATAGTAATATTGAAAGAAGTAAAATGACTACTCCCAGAGTGGCTAATTTAAATGACCTACTTTCAGAACAACAATTTTTCCATTTTTGTAGTAATTTACATTTATCGTAGTAAAACACTCAACAGAATTGTAATTTTGCCACTCTCAGAGATGCGATTTTATCATGTGAGCTGTAATAGTGCGATATAACTTTACAATTCCCCCAGTAATTTTACACCGGCATTTTTTACAGTGTGAAGTTACTGTAATCAAATTGTACACTTATGTGTTATTTATTTATTTAATTAAACGGACCGATGTGGTCCTTAACATTAGTAATATATGCGAGGTATAGATTGTACAATATATGTCTTCTGTTATCGTTTTATTTTATAGTGCATGTTGTTATAAATAAAAATAAATGTACATGAAATTATCCTTCATAGTTTAAAGAAAACTTGAAAAGATTAAAGACTAGACTGCTAGTCTGCTTCGTCAAGACTAGGTATAATGCACACATATTTTTCGATTCTACATCCGTGAAATCCGATTTTACGGCCTACTTTTAGTCCGTAAACAAACATTTTACGGATCACGTTTGACACGAATCTGCGCTGTCAAAAATATAATCAATACGGACTAAATGCAGTCCGCAAAATCGAATTTCTACAGCTTTCAGTACCGAAAAATTATGTTCGAAATGAGATATCAAATATGAGTCCAACTTGAGACTCACGCATTGCTTTCTGGGTAGAAATAGTTGATTTTTAATTCATTAATTGTTGTTTACTAATTTATTAAAATAGAGTTCTAAGGAGATGTGTACTGTGTCCCTTGTGTCTAATTTTACACTTCACAACCCACTGCCTTTTAAGGTCCGCCCTATTTAGAAAGTAGCGGAAGGATTTATTTCCACCTCTCACCCACTTGCAGTCCGGAACGCAGCACCACCGCCTTGTTTTTTTGCATTTTTTTACCGTGTTCTGACATTGTAACGTATAAAATTTGGAGTCCGGCCCAAATAAATTAGTTCGCTCTTCCGCCGATAGAGATCATCAGCGGCGGTGTTGACAGGGCGTCTTAGTGGAGTCGGTTGAGTTGTTGCTCACCGTAGAGGATAAACGTCGATTAAATACTTCTTTTTTTCAGACAAAAAGTTCTTGACAGTCTCATAACTTTTACCGCAGACCAAACATATAGGGGTAGTTTCCTTCTTACATTATCTGCCTAAAAAAAATTAAAATTTTAAAAGGTGTAAAAAATCAAGTTTTATGATTTTTGAAAAACAACCGCCATTTTGTTAATTTTTAAAATTTTGTAAAATTTCAACATTGCAATAAAAGAATATATAAAGTACTACAAAACTAATCAGGCTGTAAAACAGTAGTCTCAGTGCTGTGTCTCGCCCTTTGAACAATCTTCTTATATTGTCCAATAAAGATTAGATTATTAAGATTATTTCAGAAGAAAAATTGTTATTATTATTATTATTATTATTATTAAAAACTAAAAATGCAGATTGTAAAAATGATATTTAAGGAAAATAGAGAGGTTTGTCAAACATTTTGCCCCTATGTCGTTCAGAAGTTATGAAGCTCTTTACCGTTTGTAATTTGCAAAAAATGTTTGTTTCGTAATTGAAAAAAAAAATACGTATACCCTATTTTTCATTAATAAACAACATATTTAAATATTTCATAAATTGACGTGACCGTATTCGGCCGGCATGATTTCATATGTTACGTTCACCAAAATATTTGTTTTTGCCTAAATAATTAGGGATTTTAAAAAATTCAATTTAAACAATTTTTTACAGTTACTTCGACTTCGAATTTGATCACCTCGGCAAAAAAATTAATATATATAATTTTTTCATTAAACGTTGTTTGTCTGTAATCTTGTGCACACGTCCGTCCGCGTGTGTACGTGTGCACATTTTTGTAAACGCGATAAAAAACGAAAAGAGGTCTTGGCGATAGCGGAAACCACGAACACTCCAGGTCAAAGCGTGAAAATAGTAAAATTATACACACAAACGATTCATTATTCATCATAGAGGGGTTGTACACTCAAAAAAATGTTCTGGTTAAATACGACCGTACTATTTTTTCTGGTTATAATAACCAGAATTCTGGGTAGTTTAATTAGAAAAATAATTCTTTTAACAATCTCTCTAGTTAAATCAATTATATTTCTGGTTAAACCAACTAGAATTCTGGTTATTTTAACTAGAAAAAATAATAAGGGCCTATGCAATCATCTTCTCTGGTTATTTTAACTATTTTTTTTCTGAGTGTACGACCACACCTAAAATGAATGAAAAATATGATGAATTCCGTGCGACTTCCGGTCTTCATCCCTGAAACTATCAATAATGGGTATTTATACAGGCACATTATTTTGTAAATTATTCATAAGCGTTGTCTTCAGTATGTGAGAATATAAAAGCTGTTCTTATTACTTTATAGAACTTAGTTTATTTGCAAGTTTTCGTATCAAAAATATTACTTTTGAAAAACTGCCGATCTTCACTTCTATTTTATGGGGTGGTAATGAAATTTAACCTTGGATAACAAAATAAAAGATATTTTCTACTATCTGTCATATATGTTCAAAAGCTAAAATATCTTTTCAAACAAATCTGTAAAATACCGATTTTTTGTAAGTATTATTTTAAGTGTGGTCGTACAACCCCTTTATGAAAAATGAATTTTTTGCGTGAATAACTTTATTATTTTGACATTTTGAGCCGGAGTTTTTGGAGCTATTGCCAAAACGTCTTTCGCATCGAAAATACAATTTGAAAAAAGCCTTAAAAAATTCTTTTTGTTTTTTTTTTTTTAATTGAAAAATCTGGTAAGGAGAGGTGGTTTTTTCAAAATTTTCGTTCGGATTCTGAAAGAGCACACTTGAAAATACCCGCCTACAAATGTTCAAATTTTTTAAGCATAAATAACAAAATTGTCCCTTCTTAAAATTGATGGATAAAAATGGTCAAATTGGGTCAATAAGTAAGAACTGACTTGTTTTTCGTTACTTTTTTTTGTTTAAAGTAGTTATCGCGGAATTATGGGTATATACTTATGTTACACAAGTTGTTTGATGTAAAAATTATACAAAATAATAATAATAAATTATACAAAGTTCGTAATTCGTGTCTGAACTTAAAAAATATATAATTTTTATTATTATTATAAGTTTATTTTCTATATGAACCAAAAATCTCGGAAAAAATTACGAAATAAAAATTAAAGGCAATTTTAAACTAAACGTGTTAATTTACAGGAAAAACAAAATTTTACTCCCCCTCCCTCCATTAAAAATATTAAAAAGACTTTTTTACAAACATGTAGGTTCAAATCAAAGAGAATTTAATCAATCGTAATCATCAAATAGGGTTTTAAGATAGGCTTGATTGCTTCAATAAATATAAATTTTATGGGCTCTGCCTACCACTTGAAAAAATTAAAAATTTCTTCTTTCTTCCTTCTTCATAAATTAAAAGACACTATCACTTTTTAAAAATAATTTTTAAAAAAACTTTTTTTAATTATTGACTCCTTAACCCGTTTCGTCCCAAAACGACAAAATTTGTTGCTGGTTTTCATCCTCCGTAAGTTTATGGATATCTTTGAGATATTGTTGTAAAATGTAGGTTTTCTATAGTTTTTGGGTATGCTCTTTTCGAATTTGAAGTCCGTTATACGATATCACATTCCATTTTTTAAATATGACCACTTAAACGGAAAAAATCGTGAAAAAAAGCGAAAACTTTTTCAGAAAACTGCAATTTTTCTTGCGAAGGAGTTCCGGATTCGTGTCAGACTTCAGAATCCTGTGGGATAATGAGTTTTACTAAAAGTTGGTCAATATTAAGATTTAAGTTACAAAATGGCGCTGCTCATACGGAATTTTTTTGTTATTTGGGTTTTATTAAAATATTTCTGGTGTCTTGAAGTGAACTTTGATGAATATGTAGATTGCTTTTGAGGTGACTGAATACTAATTCGTTATTACATTTTGCAAATTTAAAATGGCGGATCCAAAGTGATTTCGGAACCTTCTATATACCAAATACCAGACAATTTTTTTTAAATTGCGGCCAGTCATATTGGATTCCCTAATTTGAATTTCCAAAATTTAATAATGGATTTATATTCACCATCCTCAAAAATAATCCACTAGAACATATTCATCAAAATACACGAAAAAATACCAGAAATATTAGTAAAAATTCGGATTTAATGTTTCCACAACATATTCTCCAGATGATAAACTATCTTTTAAAACAAACAAAATTTTGGGCCAAACAATTTCGAATTACATTATACATTTTACATCCCCCCTTAAACTTTGAAAGATAATTAGTGAAAGAGAAAGTATTAGGGTACTGCAGAGTTGTCACCAGGTGGACGTTTCCACGCGAGGCTCTACACAAACACTAGTTTCTATTATGTTTCCATTAAATTCCTCGTCAAATATTACATATTAAAGAAATATTTTTTTTTTATTTTTTTTTAACAAATAATTATTTGGTATTTTTTTATGCAAATACTTTATAATAGCTGATTTTATCCCATAACTTTATTAGGAAACTCTCTAATCTGGCAACACTGCAACAGAGTGTGTTTGTGACATAACCTAAATATAACATAAACGCAGCATGAAAAAAGGCACCCATCGACCCATCTCCGAAAGTCTGAACGTTCAAATATTAGACGCTTCGTTGCTGCACACCTGAGAGCTATATTCAGGAATATTTGTGTGTCAGTTTTTATGGCGGAGATTATTTCCCCCGCCTTGTGACGATCGCTTTAATTACGCTTACATTTTTACGAATAGTACATACTCACATATAGAATTCGATTATAAATTAACTTAAAATGTTAGTTCTCGGATATTTGGTCTCTCGTACATAAATAAGTAAAAAATACAAATATAAATATGGGTTGTTATGTCAACCACGAAATAATATAATGAAAGGTTTAAAAATTCCAGTTTTTGGCGATAATATCACAACTAAATTTTGATTTACTGCCGGACATACAGGAAATGATGTTCAACTTATTTAATAGATTTAGTTTCCCTCTAGTGATGTTACTTTTAAAAAAATACTTATTTATAAAAATAATACGTTTCGTCCCGAGTAGATGTTAATTTATAATTATAAACGGTCGAAGAAGAATTTTTGTTGCTTTAATGCAACATTTTACATATAGAATTCGACTGTCTGAAATAAAGAAGTAGAAAGGTTTGAAAATTAACATTTAGGTTATGATTTTACATGCTCGAATATATTTGAGTCGCCGCCGGATCGAACAATCGGTCTTGTGGGATTTTTGTTGACCTCTGGATTTTTTTGGTTGTAACTCGGCTATTTCTCAAAATTTTGAATTGAAATTTTAATTAAATACTTCTCATAGCATTCTGAGGATAATAATACAAAGGAGAAAATATTTTTAAAATATATAACATTACTTTTTGCTTCCGATAAACATTGGGTTATAAATACGTATTTTCAATTGCTACCGGAGCGAGTACTGGAGCAATAATTTCATTACTAATGCATACCTTAGACAATGGCTTCTTATATTTTCAGAGTTGCAGATGTCTGATTTTCAAAACTCAAAATGGCGGATCCAATATGGCGGACGAATTTTGTAAAACCAACTGAATTCTCTTCAAACTTACTACTCGGAGGTTTTCGAGGTCGCTGACTACGAATCTGATATATCTGGTTTTCGAAATTCAAAATGGCGGATCCAATATGGCGGACGAATTTTGTAAAACCAACTGAGTTCTCTTAAAACTTACTATTCGGAGGTTTTCGAGGTCACTGATTGCGAGTCTGTGATCAGATTAGCAAAATTCTAAACGGCGCTAGTAATTAACGCAAATTTTTGTTCAATTTAATTAATAGCAATGAAATTTAATGAATACAAATTTTTGTTAATATTGATGTAATTTTTTAAATTACGCAATATTTCTTCATGTTAAAAATATTATTCGGTGTATTTTATAAAATTTTAATTTTTAGAATGTTGACAAAAGTACTACTACATGAAGGCTTTAATCACTAGTAAAAAGAACTTAGCTATAATTTGCACTACGTTAGGTTTAGTGTTTTCCATCACTATAAAATATTCGTTAATGAATATTTTTCATTCGAAAGTAGTGTATTTCATGTTACTGCTGATATTGCTGATTTCACTGTCCGGCACAGATTTTGCCTTTGACAAGCGAATTATCAGTTCTGAAGTATTTTTTCGTGCTGAAAACGATGGCGCTAGCAGAATTTTGCTATCACTTCACATTTTGAGATAGCAAAAGTTTGCAGCAGGAAAAAATAAGTCGTAAATGATACTTGGCCTGTAAAAAATAAATTCTCTTTTATAACAAAGTAAATCGAAATCCGGCCAAAAACAATATTTTATACACATTTAACCTCATTTTCTCTTAAATGTGACATGATAGCAAAATTCTGTGAGTGCCATTGTATTCAGCAGAAAAAATACGTCGGAAATGATACTTTATTTGTCAAAACTAAATTCTCTTCTGTTACAAAGTAAACCGAAATAAACCGAAAACGCAATTTTTGACACATTTAACATCATTTTTCTCCAAAATGTGAAGTGATAGCAAATTTCTGGTAGCACCATCGTTTTCAGTAGGAAAAATTAGTTCGGAAATGATACTTTCCTTGTCAACATTAAATTCCCTTTTGTTACAAAATAAACCGAAATATGGCGAAAAACCCTGATTTTGACACACTTATTCTCATTTTTCTCTAAAGTGTGACGTGATAACAAAATTCTGCTGGCGCCATTGTTTTCAGCACGAAAAATACGTCGGAAATGATACTTCGTTTGACAAAGGCAGACAAAAAGTAAAATTTTGACGGTCAGTGTTTCTGTTTAAATATGTTGCTGTTGATGGTTAAAGAATATTACCTCTGCGAGATTCGTCATCTGCGACCCTGAAAATATAAGAAACCATTGTCTAAGGTATGCATTAGTAATGAAATTATTGCTCCAGTAGCAGTTGAAAATACCAATTTATAACCCACTGTTTACCGGAAGTAAAAAGTAATGTTATATATTTTTAAAATATTTTCTCACTTTCTATTATTATCCTCAGAATGCTATGAGAAGTACCCAACAAACGAAAAAAATAAGATCGAATTCAGAAATTACGTTTCCAATCCGGTTTCTTAACATTTCGAATAGAGAAACGTCCCAACACAATTCGAAGTTCATCGATTTAATATCCAAACTTTCTATGTTTTTACACCTATAAAATGTAAGAAAAATTCAGCGCCACTCATTTTTGTGCATACTTATTTGCTTAAAAAGTTAAAATGGTGCTTTAACAAAATCAGCTCTTCTACAGAAAACAAGAACTAGCCAAAAAAGTTTTCGAAAAGCATCTGACTTTCCAATATACAGTTAAATCATGCTTTATAAAATATTATTTGATATATTATATTTAACGCTCAGGCATGTGTATTTCTATTTTTATCTTAGAATCCATAAAAAAATGTTCAGCCAATTATCTAAAACCATGACTTAGGTTCCCCTTATCAGTGTAAGCGTTCAGTAGTGTCCCGGTATATTTTCCTGCTCACTTCCTCGTCTTCCTCTCCCGTCTCGTTATATTTACCAAAAGAAGGGGATCGTCGCTTCACCCACTCCCCAATGTGTATTATGTTTGTGACGTCATAGCAGACCCTTCCCAAGGCCTTAGCCCGCAAGGTGGGGGAAAAAGAGAGCGGTCACAGGTAATTATAACGAGACGAAATCGACATATGCAGGGACGTTAATTTAGCGAGACGCAATTATACCGGGATTCTACTGTATAATTTTTAATGAAGGTCAAAATTAATTATTAATAAAAAGACATACTAATTTTATAATTCAACAAAACCTTTATATCAGATCGCAAGGCTTGTGCGCTCAATTGACATCACAGGAGCGTATAATACACAGAAGATGGAAGTTCATTGAACTATGAATCATTAAGAATGAAAATGTTTACTGGCTGTATTTCCAGTTTATATTTATATTTACTGTTATTTCCACACATACCTTTAATATACAATATTTCGTGTAATGAGTGAGATTAAATTACGTGCAGGCGATTTAATATGAATATATCACTATAATAAACATAAGAATTAAAATCACTATTAATAACTTTTATAAGTCAACATCATCGTTTAAAACCTTAAATATAAATATCAGCATGGAAGAAATTGCTTACATAATGTTCGAGATGTAAATTTCCAGGAGCAATGGTTAGCGAAACATTTTAAGCACCTACTAAAGTGTGCCAGATCGAAAGGTCATTTTTTTAAACGAGTGGCGCTTTAAATTTCAAAATTCAAAGTGTTATAAAAACTTTTCCTGAATGGGCACGCCGAAATACTGAACGCCATTTTTTAGAGTTTTACGTGTAGAATAAGACCAGCCTTTCGCATTTTAGCTACAGCAAAACATAAAAAAATTATAGCACAAATAGTCATAAAGGTTGGATTATCGAAAAAATCACTTTTCATAGTTTAGTTTATTCTAACTCTTTCTTATATATCGGCACGCATCAATACTGAGTTATCCTGTATTATTTAGGTAGTACAGAAGCTGCAAAAGAACTTTCAGGTCATTATTCAATGATAAAATTCCAGTAATCGTTGAAAATTATAACAACGAAAAAATTTTCTTCTCGACCGCTTTAATTTTAAATTAAATAATAATTAATACTTCTCGGTGTTAACAGGTCAATTAACTAAAGATAATAATAAAAAAAATTTAATTAACATTTTTTTTTTGTTTTCGATTGAAAACACGAAGATGGTATAAAGATGAAGAAAGCCGGATTTTGTATGATAATCGCGACAAAACCTTCAATTTGGAACATTCATATCTGTATTTAAAATGATTTAATCATAAATGGGTTTTGTGTCCCTCTAGCGACTATCGTAGAAACTAGTGTCTCTTGTAAATAATATACATTTATTCCCAGGATCCCGTGTACACTCTTCAGTAGGGCAATCATGGGAATCCCTGCCCTGGATGTACATATGGTTTCCTCATTTAATGTGCATTTATTAAATAAAACTATCTGAGGAGGAAGTGATAGAATTATTTAATGACTTAAAAAAGTTATAGCAGTTTAATTGAAAAGAAATTTGATTTTGTATCAGCAATATTTGATGGATTTTGAACTTTTTGTATGTTTAAATAATATAAAACCGACTTTAAAGAATGGTGTTTCTCTAATTAAACATACTTTCTTATATTTTATGCTATTACTATGTGCAATTTATCGCGGGAAAGGTCTTGAACCACTCACTCTCATGAAAGTTAAAAGTTCTAGAGATATGCACATATATTATTATTATTACTTAGGGCCTGTGGAATTCATTACATTTTAGTTCGTGTTTTCGTGTAAAAACTAATAGTTAATGTTTTATAGGTTATGTTTATATTCTATTCACGTATTATATCGGATATAGAATTTCAAAGTACAGTAGAACCTCTCTTATTTCAACTGGTCATGGTTTTCAAGATGGCGCCGACCCCTCTTATTTGAAATTTCCGCTTACCCCCTTACGCTTTAATAGTGGATGATAATATCTGATATCTTTTATTTATATATAGGATATATATATATATATATATATACATATATATACATATAGGAGAGATATGATACACGAAAAAAATCCTCGCCGCTTCGCCCCGTCTTCCTCTATACATTTTTTATTACAAAAAAAAGAAGAAAAGCAAATAATTACGTCCATGAAGGGCATTGTTTACCTTCAAACGTATTACTATTATTACTTATAGTGCCGGTAAAATTGATTATATTTTAGTTCGCGAATTCATGTAAAAACTGCTAGTCAATATTTTTTAGGTTATGTTTATGTTCTTATACTCGCGTATTATATCGGATTCGAATGGAAAAAATTGAAAGAAAATGGCCAAGAACCCGAAATAAAACGTATTCAATTCGTTTTAATAGTACTGAGCTGCTGATATTGGATTTGTTTGTTGTTTCGCAAATGAAAGACTTTTTAATTTTTGTGGAGGTCTTGAAATACACATCATTAAAAATTGACAACCTAATCATCAGATGTGCACTTTTATTTTACGAAATTAGCAGCTTCTCGAGTAATTTGTATGATGTAAATCATGAATTTGATGCAAAATTTTAAATTAATTTGAAATTTCATTACATATCAGTCTACCGACTATATATGTTAGCAAATTTAGGTTAAACGGTATTTACACTGTACAACTTTGATGATGTAAACCACTGGTGTAAACACTGTAAAGTGTATCGAGATCGAGATGTTCGAGCGGTGGTGGGGGAAGGCCTGAGAGGAAACGATTCAAATAAGAGGGGCAATTGAAATAAGAGGGGTTCTACTGTACATACATAAATGGTCAAGAAACCGAAATAAAACAATTCGTGTACTTTCATTTTCGTTTGTTGGGTATTTAGTTAAAATTTCAGTTCAAAATTTTGAGAAATGACCGAGTTGTAGATAAATAACTAAAATCCCACAATCCCCTTCATGATCGACTTACTCCATCTTGTTTTCTTTACTTCGCGGAAGTGAAAGGGCGGGAAAGAAATGGACGGTGTGTAATTGCGTCACACTTTTGAATACAGCGTCGGTTTTTCCTCAAGTAATTTTGATACACTCGTTACATTATAATCGTTTACCACTTAAATAAACCATTATCCCCAAGATTACGCCGTACGCCTTAAGATTACCCTCACAAACCTACCTGCATAAGTCATAAAACGTCGATTTAGAAACGTTGATAAAACTTGGTATAAAATAAAAATTTTCACCGTTTCGTCGCGTTGTTGTTTTGCGACTGCGCGGAATGCGCGACGCGTAACTTTTATGATATCGCAACTGCGCAGTCGCGTGGGCAGCGCTGTGACTGGACGTGGATGATCGTTGTCCTCTTGTCCGGTTGGTCTGTTTTGTTGGCCCCCTGTCCCTGCGTGGGGCCATCGCCTTGTTGTAGGTCGGCGATTCAACTGTTCTCTAGTTTTGGATTTTCGAAAAATTTCGATCAATTAGTAATCGGTTACCCTCGTGAAAAGTTCAAAGATGTCTACCGTGAGCGAAGCCGACATGGCTACAGAATTTTTGGATTCTTCGGTTCGGAGTCCCCATCGAATTAAAATGTCGTCTAAGGTGACGACCATCGAGGAAGACGTCGGTAACAACAAACGTCTGACGCGAGAAAAGCATCAGCCGGTGAAAGGTCTCAGTCCGATACAACTAATAGCAAAAAAATCAGCTGCTCGAACAAAACAAACTGGCCGACGAGCCGCTGATAAAATCGCCGCTACCAACCATAAACTAACAGAATATTTCCCTGTTAGACGAAGCGTTAGAAAATGCAAAACATTTGTCTTGGAAGAGAAACAAAAAGATCTGGTAAACAAAGTCCTATGCTCAGTCGAAGATGGTTTGGAGGTAATTTCCACTAAATTAACCTAAATTTCTGTTGTACTCCGTTTTAACTATTCTTCGTTTAGATAAAACAGTTTGCGGACAAGGGACGAGGAGTCATCAGTACTCGTTCCTTCAGCAAAGGCGAGTTCGTAGTCGAATATGCAGGAGATCTTGTCGATATTGCCTCAGCAAAGAAACGGGAAGCAAAATACGCAAAAGATCAAAATACCGGCTGTTACATGTATTATTTTCAGCATCGAAACCAACAGTATTGGTAAATATTCTTTTCTGTAAGATTTTAGTCGTTATTAGTCGTAGATAATAATTTTATCTTTCGTTCCAGTGTTGACGCAACAGCAGAGTCGAATAAATTGGGACGATTGATAAATCATTCTCGTAACGGAAACTTAATGACAAAAGTTGTAGAGATTGGATCGAAACCGCATTTGGTCCTCATTGCGAAAGACGATATTTCTGCCGGTATCGAATTATGTTACGACTACGGTGATCGGAGTCGCGAATCTGTTCGGAGTCATCCGTGGCTTTTGTTATAGTGCGATAACAGTGAACGATTAATTGTATTATAGATCTTGCTGACTTCTGTGGACATTGTGGAATTTTATCCATGAAATGCGAATTCTTGCCCAATGCAAGCTTTAGATAATTTTAATAATCCGTGTCGGATATCTTTCCTTAGACTGCCGAAATACAACCAAATGCCATGAATGTCTATTTGATCCGTTTACATATATACAAGTTTTGAATTAGAAATATTTGTTTTATTTATGAATATTCCGAGTCGAAACGAGAGAAAAAACTCAATATTATTTAAAGTTCTGTACCAAAGATCAGATTTGATAAAATCATTGCGTTTTGTTCTCGTTTTGATTCGGTTTGTAAATCCATGTATTTGAGGTTAATGTGTAGTAATGTAATTTCCTGAAACTGATATTCGTGGTAACTGGTCACTCGTGTTGTGAATTTTCGAGTGTGTAATTCATTCCTGCAACTTTAGGAAACGTATTAAGTTAAATCGACAAGTATCAATGTCGAAATAAATTGAAATTCTTCTCTTCGGGAGAAGATTTTATAATCATGAAGAGTACAAATTTTTTTTCGATAAACTTTTCGTTTAACTTCGTAATTGTGTATTTTACAATATATTTTTGATACGTCATCATTCACATAAATCGCTGCACGCTTTAATCTGTTTCTTGTATCGATTATGCAATTGTAAAAAATTATTTGAAAAAGTAACAAATTGTTACTTTTGTGAAACAAAATATTTTCTGATTTAAACGAAGGCTTTTTAACTGCGAGGAGAAAACAAGTATTCTTGTTGTAAGAAATGTGTATTAATAAATTTTATCATTTTCCATTTGAGTTTGTACATATTGATCGAAAAGACTTTTAAAAGTTTTAATCGATACACCACTGCCGGAATCATTAAGAGCCGTTTTCCACATGTTTTCAAAGACGTCTTGTGGGAAATTTTTTACAAGCTTTTCGAACACTAAACGAATTTCTTCTTTGCTACGTGGCTGCAAGCGATAATTAGCGTTAATGGAATTTTAATCAAGAACAGAGTTATCTTAATGATATTTTGATGAGATGGATGATTATAATGTATAACGATTGTACATATTTAATGGAATGCCGCACAGAACCATAACAATTGTAAGTAATATACCTTGAATAAATCGATATAGTTGATATTCAGCTGCGTGAATAAATTTGGCGCTACTAATTCACAGACTGAAGTTTCTTCGGATAAATGTACCGTTTCCAAAGATGGTCTATCTTGTCGTGTTGTGATGTGTTTCAAATCGAATCGTACCGATGGAATTCCAGCTGAATTTCCTATATTTGGCCATAATTTGTATTTATTTACATAATAGAAGGTACAAAAGAAAATATATTAACAATACATATAAAATTATAACAAAAACTTAACATATACACTCCCCATGCCAAAGTCGAAATTTAAATAACGTCGCAATGAAAATAACATCATTATATTATTGTACAAGAAAAAACATCGGACAGACATAGGAAGAGGTATTTATAAATACACAACAACAATTTCCACTTTTTATAGAATGGTTTAGTTTGAATTACCTGTCACTGAACATGAGAAAAACACAAGCCTTATTATTTGGATGTTATAAAGACAGCATACCACAACACGTAAATCACATAAATCTACATAGTACAGTAGCACCTCTCCTATTCGAACCTCTCTTATTCTAATTGTCCAGCCTCTCTTATTCTAATCGTTCCCCCACAAGTCTTCTCCCACTATCACACGAAAAGTCAACGAAAAATATTGTCCACGAATCACAAGCTCGCAAGCAAAGTAAGTGGGGGTAAGGGGAAAATTAGAATAAGAGAGGTCGGCGCCATCTTGAAAAACTTTACTAATTAGAATAAGAGAGGTCCTACTGTACATTGTGTAGAAATAGATCGTCCTGTAATTGTCCAGAAATAGATGTTGTAGAATCTGTCAAATATCTGGGTATAAAAATAGACACCTTAGATGGGACAATCATATCAACTTTACGAAAGAAAATGAAATATATGCCTTTTGTGTTCTACAAGCTGCGATTTGCATTAAACAAATCACAATTACAATCAATCTATTATGCACTGGTGGACTCAATGTTAAGCTATTGAATTATAGGATGGAGGGGAAATATTAGAATAGGAAAAGAGAACAAATTAGAATAAGAGAAGACATTAGAATAAGGGAAGGACTACTGTATGTGGCAGCAAAAGTTGGGAATTGTTTAACAAAAGAAATTAAAGAAACAATGTGATAAAACCTTTACAAGCTCTGCAAAATTCAATTTTGAAAACTATGTATAGAAAGCCAATGCTATACTCCACCTCCGCATTATTCAAAACGTGTGAAAATGTATTGACACTGTGAAAAAAATTCTCCTTAACATCATTATATTATTGTACAAGAAAAAACATCATGAAATTAAATAAACCAAATAATATAACTCAGGGTAGAATATTAAGAAGTAGCATGGAAATCAATTTTGAGATACCTAAATGTTTGAAAGCTATTGGGCAGAGATGTTTTGCATACAGTAGTCCTTCTCTTATTCTAATTTGTCCAGTCAGGCAAGATGGCGACCTTCTTCTCTTATTCTAATTTTCTCTTCTCTCCCACTAAACGTTTGCTGTCTCGCTTTTCCACTCTCTTTCTCTTTCGCAGAGCATGCGCAGTTATATGTCATATGAGCTTCTAAGGAAAGTAGTTCAGTGGTCCTTCCCTTATTCTAACGTCTTCCCTTATTCTAATTTTTTCTCTTCTCCTATTCTAATATTTCCTCTCACGTGTTCTCCCCACTGATGTGTGTTAACATGTGGATTTTCAAAATACAAATAACGGCGCATGCGCAACAAAAGAAAAAGAGACAAAAGTGTGACAGAAATTTTAAGTAGGGGGGAGAGGGGGAAATTAGAATAAGGGAAGGAGTACTGCAGGTGCGATGGGGAGAACGCCTGAGGGGAAATATTAGAATAGGAGAAGAGAACAAATTAGAATAAGGGAAGGACTACTGTATGTAGCAGCAAAAGTTGGGAATTGTTTAACAAAAGAAATTAAAGAAAATATCCCATATATGATACCAAATAATGTAAAAAAGAAAATCAAAGAAGAAATAAAAAAAACTACCGATGGAAAAACGGAACGAGATCTTTCAACAACTGTAATTGTCGACGACCCAATGACATGCTTTTACGAATAGAAAAAAAATAAATAAAATGGAAAAATTGTGTGAAGATATAAATTCAGATTGCAGACAAGTGCTTGCACTTTTGCAATCTTAGATTGAATACATAGTAGAAATAATATCTATAAATATTGTGTACACTCCCCGGCAATCACTTTTGTCATGCCAAAGCCGAAATTTATTAAACTTCAAAGTTTAATATCTTTGCGAAAAATTATCGTAGCTTAAAAAATCGAACGGTATTTCAAAGGTTATTGCAATAGCTTTCATTTGAGCAGAGAAAAAAAGACGCAAAATTCAGATTTCTATCGATAAAGAACCAACAAGAAAAAATACGATATTTTTTATCATTAGTTAGTTGTTTGCTAATTTGAAACAAATAATAGTAGGGTAATGAAACTAACGGGGATTTAAAGGTATAATTTTTACCTTTAAAATGATCGCTCGCCCATTTTTGTGCGACCTTTCTGACCGGAGTTATGACTATTTTTATAAAAAAACATGATTTTTTTTATTTTCTTATTATCTCAAAAACTAAAATCGAAAAAAATGTTACCTACAAAAAATACACGTTTTTAGGTAGAAAATACCAAAATAAAGTCAAAATTTTAAAAATCAAAGCAATTTTTTTCTTCATTTTTTGTAGGTGGAAATTTTTTTTTATTTTGTCTCTAGATGTACATACATGCAGTACAATTATTACACGTATATGTTGTGTCACTATAATATGTACATTTTTAAAAGTAACGGTGCAATTTGTTCGTATGTATAATTTTGAATAAAAAACTATGTTAACTATACAGGGTGATCGGCCAACCATTACCCAGCGGCTAACTGTAGATTGTACAGATAATTCTGAGCAACTTTTTCCTCTGAAAAAATTTCCGGGAAGGTAGAGTTTTTAAGTTATTCAACACTAAAATTTAGGGGGAAAAAATCACTTTTTTTTTTAAATATCTCGGCTCTGTATGAAGGTATCTTAGCGAACCGAAGCTCATTTTAAAGATATTTTCAAGCTATACAAGTTGCCTCTGTTGGTTTTTGACCTACAATGAATATTTCTCTTGTTATAGCCATAAAAACGGGGATAAATGCCGATTTTTCAGGTTTTTCGCGTCTAACTCGTTTCGACACACAGCTATCGAAATATCACACTGGAAAAAGTTGTAGGCCTTGAAAACACAAACATTTTTTGTCCTCTAATACGATGCGATTAAATTAAAACTGAACCCTATTTGCACTCGTTTTCATAACATTTTGTTATTAATATCGATTTATTTGTCGTACTGTATTTTGTCGACTTTACGAGGCTTCTGTAGGGTTCAGTTTTAATTTAATCGCATCGTGTTAGAGGACAAAAAATGTTTGTTTTTTCAAGGCCTACAACTTTTTCATGTGTGATATTTCGGTAACTATGTGTCGAAACGAGTTAAACGCGAAAAACCTGAAAAATCGGCATTTATCCCCGTTTTTATGGCTATAACAAGAGAAATATTCATTGTAGGTCAAAAACCAACAGAGGCAACTTGTATAGCTTGAAAATATCTTTAAAATGAGCTTCGGTTCGCTAAGATACCTTCATACAGAGCCGAGATATTTCAAAAAATGTGATTTTTTCACCTAAAGTTTAGTGTTGAATAACTTAAAAACTCTACCTTCCCGGAAATTTTTTCAGAGGAAAAAGTTGTTCAGAATTATCTGTAGAATCTAGAGTTGGCCGCTGGGTAATGGTTGGCCGATCACCCTGTATAACTGTTGAAGAGGTAAAAACATATAAGTATTTGGGATATATTATAGAGAGATGTGGAGGAGAAAGGGAACACGTTAGAGAGAGGATAAGGAAAGCTGGAGTCGCAATGGGGTGGGTATGGAGCTATGGAGAGAGAAAATTTAAGGGGGATGTGAGGTGGAGGCTAAAGTTATTGTATACCATAGTGAAAGGTATATTGTATTATGGAGTAGAGATATGGGGATATAAGGAGTGTAAAGAAATGGAAGATATACAAAATAAATATTTGAGGTGGATTTTAGGGCTGGAAAGAACGACTCCAGGATACATAGTGAGGGAAGAGCTAAAAAGGAATAAATTAAGGGTGGAGACGGGATGGAGAGCGGGAAGATGGGAAGAAAGGATGGAAAAAGGAGAGGGAGGAGAGATTGGGAGATTGACTATGCAAGAGAGAAGAAAAGAAGAAAGGGAAAGTGAAATGGGAGCCTGGACAAGACTAAGTGTGGAGAGAAGAGAGTATATGTGGAGAGGAGGCATGAGTGAGATAAGCTTGCAGCAGTATGGAGAGTATAAATGGGAAAAAATGAGAGAGAGAGAGAGATATAGAAGTGGACGAGCAAGAGAGAAGAGATTTGATAAGGAGGTCAAAATCGTGTAGAAATTACGTAAGAGTGCAGGGGACACCAGAGTATATAAGAAATAGTAAAAGAAAAGGAGGAAAAAAGCTAGAAAGAATAGCAAGATGGAGGTGCGAAAATGAAGAGAGGGGAAACAAATATTGGTTAAGAGAGGAAGACAGGAAATGTCGACTGTGTGGAAAGGGAAGGGAAGATGTGGAATATTTAAAGACTGAATGTGAGTACATTACAGAGAAAGTGGGGAGAAACTTCGAGGTACTAGACGAGGAGGGAAGGGGTTATGAATGGATGAAAATGATAGAACGGAAAAGAGATGAGAAAGAGCGAGAGAGAGAATAAGAGAGCGTGAAGGAAAGAGAGAGAGAGAGAGAGCGCGAGGAAAATTAATGACAGTGGATATGTTTGAAGTATATGTAAAGTAAAGTATGCAAGAGGACAGATAAGATACGAAAGTTATGTAAAATTAAGTTTAGTTTAAAAAGAATGTTTTTAGGTAAGAGTAAATGTAAATGGAAGCCTTGTAATCACGAAAGTGAACAATAAAGATACATACATACATACAACTATATAACTGTATTATAAAATGAGAAATTAAAAAAAAATTCTACCTAAAAAAAAAGAAAAAACAAATTTTTTGATTTTTAAAATTTTGACTTTATTTTGGTATTTTCTACCTAAAAACGAGTATTTTTTGTATGTAACATTTTTTGTCTATCTCTCTTAGTTTTTGAGATAATAAGAAAAAAAAATCATGTTTTTTAATAAAAATAGTCATAACTCCGGTCAGAAAGGTAGCACAAAAATGGGCGAGCGATCATTTTAAAGGTAAAAACTATACCTTTAAAACCCCGTTAGTTTCATTACCCTACTATTATTTGTTTCAAATTGGCAAACAATTAACTAAAGATCTAACTAAAGATTTTTTTCTCTGCTCAAATGAAACCTATTGCAATAACCTTTGAAATACCGTTCGATTTTTTAAGCTACGATAATTTTTCGCAAAGATATTAAACTTTGAAGTTTAATAAATTTCGGCTTTGGCATGACAAAAGTGATTGCCGGGGAGTGTACACAATATTTATAGATATTATTTCTACTATGTATTCAATCTAAGATTGCAAAAGTGCAAGCACTTGTCCGCAATCTGAATTTATATCTTCACACAATTTTTCCATTTTATTTTTTTTTATTCATAAAAGCATGTCATTGGGTCGTCGACAATTACAGTTGTTGAAAGATCACGTTCAGTTTTTCCATCGGTAGTTTTTTTTATTTCTTCTTTGATTTTCTTTTTTATATTATTTGGTATCGTATATAGGATATTTTCTTTAATTTCTTTTGTTAAACAATTCCCAACTTTTGCTGCCACATACAGTAGTCCTTTCCTTATTCTAATGTCTTCCCTTGTTCTAATTTGTTCTCTTCTCCTATTCTAATATTTCCCCTCACGCGTTCTCCCCATCGCACCTACAGTACTCCTTCCCTTATTCTAATTTCCCCCTCTCCCCCCTACTTAAAATTTCTGTCACACTTTTGTCTCTTTTTCTTTTGTTGCGCATGCGCCGTTATTTGTATTTTGAAAATCCACATGTTAACACACATCAGTGGGGAGAACACGTGAGAGGAAATATTAGAATAGGAGAAGAGAAAAAATTAGAATAAGGGAAGACGTTAGAATAAGGGAAGGACCACTGAACTACTTTCCTTAGAAGCTCATATGACATATAACTGCGCATGCTCTGCGAAAGAGAAAGAGAGTGGAAAAGCGAGACAGCAAACGTTTAGTGGGAGAGAAGAGAAAATTAGAATAAGAGAAGAAGGTCGCCATCTTGCCTGACTGGACAAATTAGAATAAGAGAAGGACTACTATATGCAAAACATCTCTGCCCAATAGCTTTCAAACATTTAGGTATCTCAAAATTGATTTCCATGCTACTTCTTAATATTCTACCCTGAGTTATATTATTTGGTTTATTTAATTTCATGATGTTTTTTCTTGTACAATAATATAATGATGTTAAGGAGAATTTTTTTCACAGTGTCAATACATTTTCACACGTTTTGAATAATGCGGAGGTGGAGTATAGCATTGGCTTTCTATACATAGTTTTCAAAATTGAATTTTGCAGAGCTTGTAAAGGTTTTATCACATTGTTTCTTTAATTTCTTTTGTTAAACAATTCCCAACTTTTGCTGCCACATACAGTAGTCCTTCCCTTATTCTAATGTCCTCTCTTATTCTAATTTGTTCTCTTCTCCTATTCTAATATTTCCCCTCCATCCTATAATTCCGTAGCTTAACATTGAGTAATAGACTGATTGTAATTGTGATTTGTTTAATGCAAATCGCAGCTTGTAGAACACAAAAGACATATATTTCATTTTCTTTCGTAAAGTTGATATGATTGTCCCATCTAAGGTGTCTATCTATTTTTATACCCAGATATTTGGCAGATTCTACAACATCTATTTTTGGACAATGACAGGACGATCTATTTCTACACAATGTACAGTAGGACCTCTCTTATTCTAATTTTCCCCTTACCCCCACTTACTTTGCTTGCGAGCTTGTGATTCGTGGACAATATTTTTCGTTTACTTTTCGTGTGATAGTGGGAGAAGACTTGTGGGGGAACGATTAGAATAAGAGAGGCTGGACAATTAGAATAAGAAAGGCAATTAGAATAGGATAGGTTCTAATAAGAGAGGTCCTACTGTACTATGTAGATTTATTTGATTTACGTGTTGTGGTATGCTGTCTTTATAACATCCAAATAATAAGGCTTGTGTTTTTCTCATGTTCAGTGACAGGTAATTCAAACTAAACCATTCTATAAAAAGTGGAAATTGTTGTTGTGTATTTATAAATACCTCTTCCCATGTCTGTCCTTGGAACAATATTACCGTATCATCTGCGTAACTTATATTACTTTACTACATGTCTCAACAGTAAAGATGTCATTCATGTAGATGATAAATAGCAAAGGTCCCAATATTGAGCCCTATGGAACACCACAGTTTCACTTAAACTCTTTTCTATCTTAGTCACTTGTATTCTTTCCTGCAGGTAATCTTTAATAAGTTCGTATATTCTGCCGCGGATGCCATACAATTCAAGTTTTTCTAATAAAGTTCCATGCTGTAGAAACGATAATGTATTTATTTATTTAATATTTCAACGGGCATAATTGCCCTAACAAACGAATACAAAATAAAATAGCGAAACAGTGATAAACTGAGTACATGGTGAAATACAATATAAAATAAATGAAAAAGAACAACATACAAAGAAAGCATTTACAGAATAATTATAACATCAGTGTTCTTTTCAAGGAGGATTTAAAACTTGAGATAGATATGTATGTACGAATAGAATGTGACAGAAGATTCCATTGCCTTGTTAGGCGAACAGTAGGTGAATACACGGAAAGAAATTTTAAGTAAATGCCAATGCTCAGGGAAGTAACAGCTACACTGAAAAAAGTGCCAAGTAAAATTACATTGCATTAATGTAATCACTTCCAACGATTTTTGTGGTAAAATTACAAATTTGTTGTAATTTCTCAATAATTTCTCGAGGATTTTTACCATAAACATAGTAATATTACAATAAAACTGTAATTTTCCCACGAAAATCAGTGGACACAGAAATACCACTGATAATCGTGGTAAATTTACATTAAAATTAAAAAATTAAAATTTGTTGGTATTTGAGTCATCCATAATAATTTATACTCAATAAAATACTCATAAAATACCTTAGGGGAAAGGTGGAAACTCATAATTTCTTTGGATCCGATTTTTCACGAGAACAGTAAGTCATAGTGAAAAAAGTTTCAAACAAAAGTTGAAGAGAATTAAATTCTGTACATTTTATGTCCGTAAGCCATTATATACAAATTAATGTGTAAAGGCTAGAGGGCGCCAAAGTTGCCAAAAATTACTTTTTCCTCTTAGGAGTACGATTTTTAAGGAAAAATAGTTTGCGCACGATTTCTGGAGGTTTTAGACCTCTAGCTCATGATTCTCTATAAAAATGTTGGGTTTTCAACAAAAAATCTGAAAAAATTGCAAAAAGGATGCTCAAAAAAGTTCTTTTTCGAAACTTTTAACCTACATTCTGAAAGTTCATGAAAAAATCTATCAGAAAATATGGTTTGCATTTCTGACCGATTTGTTTCTTCTACACTGCGTTGAATGTGGGCATGAGCGTGCACATTTGACGTTAATTTTGCAAACTTTAATTAATTACATCATAAAGATCATCATGAAAAAGAGCGTAAAAAATCTGAGTAACAATATTAAATCATTACTATTTAACACGATACCCTAATCTGTTAAAAAATATATACGATCATATTCGTTCGTAGCTTAGATTTCATATTTATATATTATATTTTTCGAGTTATAACTCGGTTCAGAAGTGATGACGAAATATTTCCTTAATTTATGGCTGGGTCGAACTTTTGAAAGTATTCATTTTCAATACAAAGTGTGTATTATTGATAATACTTCTCGCCTATACAAGTATTGAGCTCGTCACCCAGAAACATTAATTTTGCGACCAAAGAAATAGTATTTTTCGATACAAGACCGTAAAACGAGATTTTACGGCTCTAAAGCGATACCAGAGAAAGCTGCAAAAATTCGATTTTGCGGACTGCATTTAATCCATATGTGTTATGTTTTTGACAGCGCAGATTCATGTTACACGTGATACGTAAAATTTCATTTTACGGACTAAAAGTAGGCCGTAAAATCGGATTTTACGGCTGTCGTACCGAAAATATAATTTTTCAAAACCAGCCAGTGAACGAAAAAGTGGGAATAATGGATCTCATATCATGCAGACGTTTCTGAGCGTGCAAAGCGAGTGAGGCACCCGCACCTCTGTTTTTGTATTCCAATACTTAAAAAATAAGTACCTTGTTCAACGTGACATCTTGTAGTTGGAAAGGCATCTCGGGTTGATGTTGAGTAATGCAGGCAATTCGCAGGTAAATCTGTAAAAAAGGAATAAGTATAGGCCTTGTAAACAAGTGAACGAATAAAATATTTTGGTTAATTCTATATTAAGAAATAATGTATGTAAAAACTATGTAAGTTATATAAAAGTAATTCTCAATATAAGTTTGCGTGCTTCATGTAGTATATTAAAAAGCTAACTGAGTGTATATATTTTTTATATGAAACAACTGAGATTACCAAATTTTACATTTAGTGTGCGAAATGGCCGTTTCGCCTACTGAGGTCTATCTTAACAACACTTCCAGCACTTAGTATCAAAAAATGATTTTCGATACATGTGCAAAAATATTGCCCATCCGAATGTAATTGCATCGCCCTTCTTGCATATTCGCAGGAAAGAAGTTTACTTTACTTTCTTTTTTTTGGGAGAATCGGCATTGTGGTGGGAGGTACAAAGTTTTCGAAGCGCCGCTATACGTTTTAGTTCGACGGCCTCAAGGAAGCGGCCACGAAAAATCGGTCAGTGCCAGCCTCGTTCTATCGGGATTGTGGGTGACGGTGCGTTAACGCTATGGTACATAACTTTTTCGAAGTCGTGTAAGGCCGTTTTCTCTTTATTTCGTTTTTCAGTATTTCCAGTAATGCTCTTTTATACTCTCCTGTTACTTCCTCTTTCCTTTTTTAGAAATCGATGAAGATTACGCCACATGCATCCCAACAAACGGAGGCTTTAACCTACTCAGCCGAGGGTCGGTCTTTTGTCCGCATTGGTAGACTTTGTCATATAATACTCTAACCTTTTTCCCTTACACTTTTGAAAAGGGTAATATTCATTACTTTTATGGGAACAAAAGTTTATATTTTTGTAATAATGTATTAGCCAAGAATGAAAATTTCGAATGAAAAATATTCTGAAATTTAACAAATCAGAAAATAAAATATTCGAAGATGTAAAGTTCAGAAAAATAAATTATTCGTTGTTGGTGCTCCCCTTTTTACACATTTCACTTGATGATTTTTGACAACACATAACATTACTCGTATTTAAAAAACTTGTTTCAGTAAATGATTAGGTTTAATATATCGACGCTCGAGACGAAGACTAGGATTTCTCAAATCTGAGACGAAGACTAGGATTCGGCGTTAAGGGACGAAAACTAGAAGAAATCAATATTTGCAACGAATACTAGGATTTTTCATTATTTGATACCAAGACTAGGTCATTTCAATTTCGGCGAGAAGACTAGGTTCTTCCATTTCTTCGGCGCGAAAAATAGGATGTTTCGTAGAGCATTTTCGGTTTTCCAACTTCGGGACCTATCCTGAAAACATAATAACGGATACTGGGGAAACAACAAAACCATATGACCAATGCTTTTCTTATGAGAAATACGAAATTGAAGTTATTATTTCATAAATATCATCGCAAAAAATAAAAACTATTGTTTGTGACAATATTTAACCCCTTCGCTGCGGCAAGAATTTCACTAAATGTACCCAAAATGCGGGAAAAGAAATTTGGATAGATTTTACTGTAACATGATGTATAGGTGTTTTCTAGGACGCTGATTACGAATCTGAAGTCAGATCTTAAACATTTAAAATGGCGGACAAATTTTCTAAATTCCAATCATTTTCCTTGACACTTGTTATTCAGGGGTTTTCAGGGTCACTGATTAAGAATCTGATGTCAGATTTCAAAAATTCAAAAAGGTGGATTCAATATGGCGGACGCCTTAAAAAAAAATTCAAATTGATTACGAATCTTACGTTAATTTTTTCATGTTCAAAATTACTACAATTTGCTGCTCGTGGCAGATTGTTAGTGCAGTAGGAACACTCTCGTGATTATTTACAGAATATTTATACCGAATTTTTTGTTTGTACCAAAAACTTCTTTGATTTTTCAGCTACAAATCTATATTTTTAGTTTTTAGAGATATTTTACAGAGTTATTATTTTCGGACATCTATCCAGAATATCCCGCCTAAATTTAAGATTTTTATTGGATGTACTCTCGAGTTATCGTGTTACATATTGGAAGATTTAAAAAAATTAAGATCTTTCTTCAACCTCCACGACAAAGTATGTAAATAGATATTGTATATCGAAACAAATGAGGAAAGACTAACATATTGCATCCGCCATTTTGAATTTTGAAAATACATCATATTTGTAACCAGCGACCTCAAAAACTCCTGACTAGCAAGTTTCAAGCAAAATCGTTCGACTTTTGGAAAATTTGTCCGCCATATTGAATTCGCCATTTTGAATTTTCAAAATATATCATCATATTTTCAATCAGCGACTTCGAAAACCCCTGAGTAGCAAGTTTCAATCGATTTCATTCATTTTTAATGCAGAAATTGACCTAATAGATTTCATAGTTCATGACAAAGATTTTTAAAAAATCGTAAAAACAACATATTTTAAGAAATTCTATCTTTTTTTTGACATTATATTTTTGAAAAAGGGCAACGTCACGTTGTTCGGTATGCCTTGGACTGTCTAAAATTGGTCCAGTTTTAAAATCGGATACATTATTGACTTCATAAGATTAATTTATGCCATGACAAAGATTTTCATTTTTGCCGCAGTCAGAGAAAAGTCCTAAATGACAAAGATCTTTGTCATCCGCAGCGAAGGGGTTAAGAAATAAACTTCAACCCCTATTGATCACATGGTTTTGCTGTTCCCTCAGTATTCGGGGCACGATGATTGGTGCGAGCCAATGTTTTCAGGAAAGTGCCGCTTATCCTCCCGATCATGAAGAAAAATCGCATACTTCCCTCGGGATGTAAAAAAGAATGCCTCAGACTGCATGTTTTTTGTGTGAAGAAAAATAAGTATTATTTTTCAGGAATAAACAATGTTACTATTATTTATTAATAAACATATAGAAAAATAAAAATTGCTAACAATATACATGGTTAAATGAAAAATAATTATACAAATCAGACATGCTACGCTTTACAATAAAATAATAACGTAATCGTCGCTTAGAAAACTCGAAAAATCCTAGTTTTTGTGTCAAAATAATGAAATATCCTATCCTTCGTGTCAAAATAACGAATTATCCTAGCTTTCGCGCCGAGAAAAGTGGAAATCCTTTTCTTTCAGGAAAAAATCGAAATCTCCTAGTTTTCGCGCCGGGAAAATGAATGGTCCTAGTTTTCCAGTAGAGGAAGTGGATTATCCTATTCTTCGTCTCAGATTTGAGAAATCCTAGTCTTCGTCTCGAGCGTCGATATCGTGTATGAAAATTTCACTGAAAATGACGAGTGTCAATAAGGCATTTTGATTCACTGAACAAAAATTAGAAATAATAATAATGAATAGGTGTAACGTGGGTCGGATTTTAACAAATTAAACAAATTAAATTATAGAGAAATCTACAGATTCCCCCTCTCGTCCGATTCGCGTGCATTCCCGAGGAGGAACTTATATCAATCGCGATGAAATTAGACCGATTTTTAATCTTAATTGAAAAGGTTATTTTTTATCATCAGACGAACGAAGCAGAATTCCCTCATTGAAAAAATGAGAGAACTCCACCTCTGGCATTTCATCCCGATCTGCACCTACTGGAATCATCAGCAAGGCTTGTTGGTTTCAGATCTGCCTTGTACGCCGAGTATTATTCTTTATATTGGAAAGTCTTTTATACGGAATAGGCTAGATGCGAAAATTCTTGATGATGCGAAATCTATAGATTTCTCTATGGTGGGGCATAAGTCGAATTTAATTTTTTTTAAATTATAAATGTTTAATGGCTCACAAAATAAACCCTGTCTCAATACATTCCGAAAACTGTGGTCATGTGTAAAGTTGAAAATATGTCAGAATGAGTATTTTGGTTGTAGAACTATGTGAAAAATTCAAAATAGCCTATCCAGAATAGCAAAGAATTTCTGATATTCAATGCGATTTATACTAGATTACCCCTCAGGGGGGTGTCAGGGCCGCTGGGAATAATCTGAAGTCAGTTTTGAAAAATTCAAAATGGTAGATCCAATATTCGTCATGGAGATTGACACTCAAAAACGCCCATTCTTACATGTTGTCATCCTTACATATGCCCAAAGATTTTGGGTAAGTATGGTGCCAGGTATTAATCAATAAGCTATTAAAAATGATTAATTTTCGTTCAAAGAATTAAAATCCCATGTATTTTTCAATCTTTTGTGTTAATTTTTTTCCATTTTCAGTTGACATATAAAAAAATGTTTTTCATAATATCAGGCGATTTGACGAGTGCCTTGACCATCATTCTTTGTTGATGTGTCGATCATCTTTCCAAAATGAATTACCAAATAGATATTTTCATTCCATCCTAGACATCAAAATAAAAATGAGTTCAGAATGATTTCTAAATGTGCTCCAAAAGAAGACAGATGTCCCACTTTTTGAGGTTTTTCTCAACATGATGTCATTATGAGACCTTTATGAACTCATGTTCAGAAAACCCTCAGAAAGTGGGACATCTGACTTCTTTTAGAGCACTTTTCGAAATTAATCTGAACTCATTTCTATTTTTATGTCATACCTTTTAATATGGCAGATCCAATATTCGTCATGGAGGCTGTCACTCAAAAACGCTCATTCTTACATATTGTCGAAAATAATACAAAACGTGAAATTTCGGTACAGAAATATCCAAATTAAAAAGTAACAAATTATGCAACCTAAAAAGCAAAAATACATCTTAAAGAGGTCTTTAAGAAGTCTTAAAAATTGTACGATGTCTTAAATACTTATCGTAAAGAGCTCTTAAAGTAATCTTTAAGAAGACTTATGCGTTGATTTCAAGAGCTCTACAAGACCTCTCCAATATAGGATCTCAGAAGAGAGAGAATCTCATTTAAAGTCCTCTTTAAAGAGGACATCCAGAGCTCAGTCCAAAGATATCTCCAAAAAGACATCATAAAGAGGTCAAAATTATGTTAATCTATAAAACTATATCTTAAAGATGTCTTATTTAGGACTTCTTAAAATCGTAATCTCGAAGAGGTCTTATATTTGCGGTCTTAAATCTATTTCGTTTTGGACTACCCTTTCTTCCAGAGACACTAGGTGGCTATTGAATAAAAAAATGAGATCGCGCAACATTTACTTCATATGCAGATCGATAAATTATAAACTTCAAAGACAAAATAACTGCTTTTAAGATATTTAGCAAGTGTTAGCAAGCACAATTTTGTATTATTATTGTGCGATCCTTATTATCTTGAATGTAATCACCATCCAATATCTCACCATCAATATCCAATATATAAATATATAAATAACGGTAAAAAGGAACTCAGGTAAGAATTTCGTAAATTAATAATTAAGGTACAAAAATAGAATCTGTAATTTTCAGAAATTTGCATTTCGTTTATATTATTTATTTTATATGTCAAAACTCTCAAATAAGACCTTTTTTCTGAGATCTCATATTTGAGAGATCTTATGAAGCTCTTAAACTTGACGCATAAGTCTTCTTAAAGATTACTTTAAGAACTCTTTCTGATAAGTATTTAAGACATCTTACCATTTTTAAGACTTTTTAAAGAGCTCTTTAAGATGTCTTTTTGCTGTTTGGGTAACTATACAAACGGTAAAAAAGAACTCCGGTAAGAATTTTGTAAATTAATAATTAAGGTACAAAAATAGAATCTATAATTTTCAGAAATTTGGTTTTCGTTTATATTATTTATTTTACATGTCAAAACTCTCAAATAAGACCTTTTTTCTGAGACCTCATATTTGAGAGGTTTCGTAGACCTCTTGAAATCGACGCATAAGTCTTCTTAATGAGCACTTTAAGAACTCATTATGATAAATATTTAAGACTTCTTAAAGAGCTCTTCAAGAAGTCTTTTTGCTTTTTGGGTTACATAATTTGTTACTTTTTAATTTGGATATTTATGTACCGGAATTTGACGTTTTGTATTATTTTCGATTAGGATCTTTATGTTATATGAAGTACCGTCAATTTTTGGAAGAGTCGGAAAGTCTTTTTTCCAATCCAATAAATTAAGGGCATCGATATATTTGACATTTTCATCATTTCTCCATTTCATCCTGTCTAAGATAAATTCGAACGATTTCTTATGTGGTCTGATATTCATTCTCGCCAATTCCACGTAGAAATCACATAATGTGATAGTTTCTTCCTGACAACCCTAAAACAAATTGATATACTTTTACCATTTAGAAAGAATCATGTACAATGGATGTGCACAATTTAATTACGATAATTCACGGAATGAAAAACGAAAATTTACGAATAATTTAACGTACTCGACTGTAGCAGTCAAGTTTATCTCTAAGGTCTAAAAAATCCACGGGTGGATACCGTTGTTTCAATTTCATGCGCAAAACATTCAAGTCCTTTATACATTTTTTTTGTTTCTCAACTTCTGAATCTTGTACACATTCTCTTAACGTATCACCCACAGTAAACACCCCTTTATTTGATTTTTTGTTGCTTTTTTCTGATTCTAAAATGTTCTTGTCAAGTGGACATCTTTTTTCAACTTGATGTTTATCAACTGATTTCGCAATTGGCAGATTTTTATGCTCGGTTAAAAGGATTTTAGTTCGTCTTCCTTCATGGTCAGCTTTTGAAGTTTTTCCATAACGTAACGATGGATCATATGGCAGGTCATATCTTAAAATGCGAAAGAATAGGCTTTTATTATAGTTTTGTGTATTTAGAATTTACTACGTAAACAGCTTTCTTTTCGTTTAAAATTTGTAAAAATGTTATATCAAATTGTTCTTTCAAAAAATAAATCATTTGAGAAAAAAGGAATCTTGGGTTTATCTAAAAATTTTTTAACTAAAAAATAAAGTATGAAATGTTTATTGTTATTTCAAAAGCAATGTTCTCACTTGTAATCAATTCTTTCCCCGGGATCGTAATGACTGTGACTTAATTTATACATTTCGTGTTCATCGTGATGACAATATGATTTCGCCGGTTCATACTTTAAACATTCAGCGACGCTTGTGACTAAATGATGAATTAATTGCATATTATTAATTAGTATAGCTTAACCATAGAAGGAAGATTTAAATCGTAACAACCAAGTCAGCAGAATAAAAAAAAAGCTCAAGAACTGCGAATATTATGAACTCTAAATGTTATCTACAAGAAGTCTGAGGCTTTTCTGAACATGAGTTTATAAAGATGTCATAATGACATCGTGTCAGAAAAACCTTATAAAGTGGGTCATCTGATATCTTTTAGATAACATTTAGAGTTCATTGTGAGCTTTTTTTATTCTGCTGTCTGGGAAAGTTTCGTTGAAAAAATCGCAAAAGAAAAATTGTATATTTTACAACTATTTAATGAAAAAAAAATCACGTACCACGTATAGTTGGTGTTCCAAAAGTTACACCAAATGCATCCATGCCTTTTGGAAGAAGAGGAACATTATAGGGAGTTTTACCCAGTTCCTTGTTCCAATATGAACTGGTTGATGTTTCCTTGATTTCATTCAATAAGACTCGTAAAGTTGTATTATTTGTATGCCGCAAACAATCTGGAACCTATATAAAAATTGTGCATTAACCAATTGGATGCATTTGGAATGATTAAGAATATCAGATTATAGCTAAGATCATATTATAATCCTTTCTAGATAATATCGTTTACTGCATAAATAGGTTAGGTTATAAATGTTGGAGATTAATTACGTGATAATCTGGGGTTTCTTCCATATTTTTCCTCGTCATATTTCCTAGAGTAATTGTCCCGTTTCCTGCCTGGTTATTTCCTGCTTGATTATCCATATTCTATGACTTCTAAGGCAATAATCTCAAAGGTACATATGTTACTTTTTTTACTTATCAAGAACTTGGCTAAACCATTCATACTATTAGCGGCACATCGCTTTTATAAACTTGTAATTTGTTATGTAAATAAAATCGCAAATAACACTCCCGTCATACTGTTGTGATCACGGGTTTCGGGGATAAACTAACACACTGATGCCAGCATTTGTTTATTTTGTGGCAAAGTAAATACATCACACTATCATTCTCCCCTGCCTCGCGGAGTTATCATAAAATAGAATTCGTGAATTAATATTTAGACGAGGTTAGACTAAAGTTAACAAACTTAACAATTTTGGAAAAATTGTGAATGCTTGTTTGGTTTCACAATTCTTATTCAAAGAGTAAACAAAACGATTCATATCTATTTGAGTTTCAATAATGTTTCGTTTTCTAGGTATTTTACACTTTGGCATTGACACATTGAATTGAAAAAACGAGTCGAATTATGAGTTCTTTGTCTGCAGTTTGAATAAAAAACTAGTGTTGGAGTAGTGCCGCTCAGAAACATCGACGCTGTGAGTTTGTTATTTCTTAATTCTCGTTCGTTTACTAACAGCTTTTAGTTATAATATAAAACAATTGTAGTTTTTTGAGTGAAAATTTGTGCCTACGAGAACATTCCCAAAGTAACATAACCAGAAACTGGAAAAAAGAGTGGCGCTTTTGAGGACATTCCCTATGTGACTTAGGTAGGAACGGTAGGAAAGCAGGGGAAGGAGGGGGTTCCTTAAATGTATAAAAAGTGGAAATGAGTATTTTCAAAACTTCGCCCCTCACTATACATCAGCCGAAATATTAATAAATAACATTTTTGACACTCCGGGCGCGAAGCTCGATTTCGCGCCCTAGGGCGAAACTTTCAGTGTCGACGTAGTTATACCCACGGTGGCAACAATGCATTAAAAAATAGTTTATTAGTTATATGTTTTAACTGTAGTAGATCTTCTGGCGTTATACCAACAATTTTTTTTAAATTTTTTATGTGTACCAAAAAAAAGTTTCTTGAAACGTGATTAGCACCACTCGTTTTTTTACCTCTTAAGACCCTGTAAATAAACGTTATAATGCTGGTTGATGTGCAATCAAAAGGAAAAATTAATTTGTTTATGATAAATATTAAAAGTTTGAGAAAATTCCTCTTATGTCGCGTGCTCCTGCAGATTATTTAATAGCTAAACAGTTATAGTTACTGAATTAGTTTAAAAAAGTTCAGGAGCTTATAAATAGTTTAGGTTATAAATATCTAATATCGATTACGAGATAATCGGGTTTTCCACATGTTTCTTCATCATATTTCCCAGACTAATTGTCGTGTTTCCCCACTAGTTATTTCCTGCTTGATTATCCATATCATATGACTTCTAATACAACAATCAGAAATGTACAAGTTGATACGTAACATATATGTTGCAATCTTTTTTACTTGGGAAATACGCACTTGTTCTATTAGCACTACAAAGTAGTTACTCTACTTTATCTATAAATTAAATAATAAATAATAATTCTGTCACAATGTTAACCCTTAGTTCCGACGGCTATTTTAAGACCTTTTCCTCCAATTACCTGGGTCAAATATGTCCTTCCGTTTAAAAATGCTTATACTTGTGCAATTTATAAAGTACATTTTGAATTTTGGAATTAAGGGTTAAGTTTATTTCAGCGACTGTGTCGAAAATTCACAACTGCGGTTTTATAAGAAAAATTTGACCAAAGATTTTTTTCTCAGGTAAATAGATAGGTCTTATCCTACAGTTTCAACCAGTTTCAACCAGTTTTTTCAACAGTTTTAGATATATTTCCTTTATAATATTAACCTTTTACTTGTCACTCGGGGGTTTTTGAGGTCGCTGATTACACAGGTCAACATGGGTTTGTTGTTGGGAAGCTGTGTGTCCTTTCCGACGTAATTTTATGTATAGAATCCGAATACGAAGTCAGAAGAGGCTCATCACGTCACGATTTTTAGATATTTGAGCTTATTTTTTTTGCTAATTTTGAGGTTATGTACAGAAGACAACATTTTTAGGAGTTTTTCCTTTCGTTGGATCATATGGTACTTATTCTATTTCTTCAATATGAGAGGCGCAAAATTCCATAACGACTTTCCTCACCGATATACACCAATTTAAAATTACGATATACATGTAAACAAATTTACCTCGAAAATCCCCTGCAGAACAAGCTCAAGCTCAAATTGAATGTCATGAAATCTATATAAATATAAATAACTATATAAAATATGAATATTTATAACTGGTTGTGACTGTTTTTTTTTTGGTAATTTTTTTATGCTTTATTGCTTATTTAGCCGTTTTGAATCCGCCTTCTTGAAATAAAAAATTTTAATATCTTGACTTCAAATTTGTATTTGGTAACATCAAATATCACCAGTACAAATTTTTAAATGAAGATAAAAATTATCTGTCTAATAGTATTTAAAGTATATGTTCATGACATTAATGACATATATCTAGTAATTGCAAAATGGCCGTAACTTTGTAAGAAAAAATTGTAGGTGATCGACTAAAACCTCACTTTGAAGGGTAAAGGTAGTACTAAAAGTTGCAAATAGTACAGCAGGGTAAAGAAAATTGTTGCCTCCTGTACGTAACCTCAAACATAGCAAAATAACGCGTTTTTTCGAGTACATAACCACAAATATCTCAAAATCCTGACTTCGGGTTCGGATTACTCCACACACAATTTACACTCAGAAAAGTGTATTTTATCAGTTACTATCCGTTGGCTTTTAAAAAGTGTATTATAGTCATTAAAAGAAATATTATAACTAGTAAAATCCTCCGTCTTTCAGCATTAGTTTTTGACAGGTTATACGAAACTGTAATAAACTCTCCTATTTTAAAAGAATGTTTTATTATGACTAAAAGAAGGCATTTTTAATATTTTAATTTGCTAGATAAATTTCCATAAACAAAAATTGCTTTTAGTTAAAGAGAAAAGGCTAAAATAAACTGATATATCGGTTAGAATAATATAAAATCTTCGTCTTTTAACAGGTAGTAGAAAGATGGCAATCCCTATGCGTAAAATACTATATTTTACGGGGCATAAGAATTCTAATACTGGGTAAAAAACACTTTTCTCAGTGTAGTCGGAAATGACCCACAGCTTTCCAACAACATCCAAGACCCCTTTTTTGTAGACCGGTGTTATGAATTTGATGTCGGGTTTACAAAAGTCAAAATGGCGGATTTAATATGGCAGGCGATTTTTTCGAAATTCATCAGAATCGCTTGAAACTCATTATTCGGTGGGGGTTGCTATTTACAAATTTGGTGTGAGTTATAAAAAATGCAAAATGGAAGATTTTTATTTATTTAAGATTAAAAAACGAATAGACAAAAATTGGCCTAAAGCGACCAATATATGACACAAGGGGTTAATGTTAACGTACATTTGGCAATTTACTGTACGAAATGTGGTGCGTCACAACATTAAAAAATGCCTCCGCTTTTACCAAAGGTAATTTAAAGGTAATTGGATCAATTTTTTTTCCAAAAGTTGAAATTTCTTGAAAATGTAAATTGATCGAAGCGAATATTATAAGTATCATATTATTAAATTGTTGTTAGATAATATTGTATAGTACGCACAATTTTTAAACCAAATTTTTAAATAAATAAAATTAAAAAATCGTATTTCGTATTTTATTTGAACAAAATATGGTTCATGACCGCACCAACATATGCGTTAGAATGTACATTTAAAAAAATGAGTTAAATTGAATGGTAATTCCGATGTAACTTTACCGACAAGTGATTTCTATGAGTTATTTTGTTCCACGTTAGGTGGCAGAACATAACGCTTTTAAACTCTTCCTTGAACTGATTTGTAGTTTTCAATTTTTTTTTACATTTAACTTAAAAATATTTCATGAAAATTATATTACAAAAATAATTCAATTGTAATTCCATTCTAATATATGTAGTACGACATGTGTGTAGTTGTCAGAAAATGTTTAAACTTTTGAGGTGAGTAAATTATTATAATTTGGAGAAAAATTGGAACAATTTATTTATATGTTTATTATAAATAATTAACTTCATAAAAACGCGTAATTTTATGAAAAACTTGTTTTTTCGGAGGCGGTTAAAACTCAGCCTCTCACATTTTTTCATCTATTCTTTATACATTTTTAAAGTACATAATATTTGATTCAGAATTTTCGCACTCTGGTTTTTTCAAAAAATAAAATAAAATATCGAAGTAGTATATTATATAACATTCATACTTGTCAGAGATGAATTCGTTTGGCATACGAAATTTTTTAATTTGACAGGCACGAGACTCGATAATTTGCGCCCGAAGATTTCAATGCAGGGCGCAAAATCGAATTCTACGCCCGGAATGGTACAAACTTATTTTTTGTTTAAATTCTTTGAATCTTACTTTTTTGTTTACGTGGAAAGTAATTGAAATTGTTTAATCCGAGGTTCTAGAGATTGCTTATTATCAATGTAATCTCAGATTTTGAATATTCAAAATGGCGGATGAACATGTAAACAGTTGCTTAAACAAGATGAAACTGAGTTATCGGTGATTTGATGGATGTAGATTACTCTGACAATGGATTCGTAAATTGATAAACGACCCAAATGATCTGAAAAACCCTATGTCTGATATGTTATACGAATTTGATAAATACATTTGCTAATAATAAATTCTGATGGTAAAATGTAAGATTTTTCTTGCTGTGTAGTGGAAATATTGAATATTGAAAATCTGATCCCAGGATCTTGTTCAGCGAAACCACAAAACCCTTAGATATCAAATAGATATCATTCACATCATAAAAATCAATAATTATTTTTAACAAATTTCAGTTATTTTGAATGTACAAAAATTGACCTTAGAATCATAATCATCGACCAGAAAACACGTAGATACCAAATTGGATCCGTCATTTTGAATTTTGAAAATCTTACCTCAGAACCGCGATCAATAACCGCGAAAACGTACAGATAACTTATGATTTAAAAAATTCGCACATCAGAAAAATGTGCCTCTCAAAGGGTTAAATATTGTTTGGTTATCAAAGTGAAAAAATTAACAATTAAAAGTTGAGTGCTCGCGAAAATATCACGTTTTCTATTATGCTTTTGAAATCGTAATTTTGTTTTTCTAGAAACTCATATTATATCGTTTTTAACGTTTAAATCTTCTAGTTTGAAAAAATATTAAAAGTGTCTTTTCACCATATTATTTTTAGTTTAGAACACAACATTTCTTATCATATGTCTCACCTTTATTACAACAACATCTTGGTTAATCATGACACTGACATTCTATTTGGTTTCAATGACTTTATTAAAAATCGACAACGTCCATTTTCACTAAAAATATATTTATTGACCATCTTTACACAAAACGAGATCAAAAAGTCATCATGAAGACCGCAAACGAATCATTTTCAAAGACCAAGTCGGTAAATTACGTCTTATTAATAACTTTTCTTCCATAGTTGTCTAAAAACAAATGATAATTTTCACCACTTATTGCCGATGGTACTTTGTATCATGAAATACCCGCAAGATGCTCGCGCGTCACGAAATGCCCTGGCGTCTCTTTTCAATGTTTATTTTGCAAAAATTCCAGACGAAACGGAAATGCGTACAATTTGCGTGTTAAATATGTGTATGATAATCCAGACAAATAATAAAACTAAAACGAATGAATTCCATGCGAACACGCATAATCGAGGATCTCAAAACTTTACTTCGATACCACGAAAGCATTCTTATCCAGTTCTTATTATACCCCAGTAAACACAAAACTAAAATATATTTATAGTTGACTTATAGTTCTCTCGAATTTATAGGTAACTATAAGTAATGGTCCACTGTAAGTCGACTTTAAGACGACTGTGACTTATAGTTTGTCTGTAAGTTGGACATTACAGAACCATAAGTCAACTATAAGTAGCCTTTAGTTTTGTGTTTTCTGGGACACATCGACAATTATTGAAACATTGTTTTGTTGGTTCTACATATTATAGAAGGCCACTACTATTTCACTACTGAATTTAAAATTTTTTCGATGTCACGAATTATCCCAGTTTTCATATTTTCAAAAACCTTCTTGCGATTTGAAATAAAAGCGCATAACAAAAATGAAATTGCAAAGATAGTTAATCTTTATTAAAGACAGTTATTGAAAAGTGAAAAGTCATTTCTAAAGTAATTTTTTTGCGCAAATTCGCAAATTAATTAGAAAAGCATATTAACCAAATTAGACCCAAAATAACAAAACTTGGAGCGCTTTCCACCCTCATTAATTTCACGGATATCCTCCCAATTTTTGTATAAAACAGGGGAACTTTATAGTAAAGATTCCCTACAACTTGACCCCAGGTATTTTGAAATTCCCGAAGCCAACGATAAATTATCTCTATTTATTTTAAAAAAGAACAACTACTTTTAACGAATTTTGAGTAATTTTCGTGATCAGACAAAGAATCTTTAAAAAATTATGCGGTAAAGTTAAAGAAAATCTTTTTCTCGAAAAAATAAGCCGTCATTCGTTAAAATCCGTTCATTTTTAAAAAATTCTTAACAGCGGAGAAGAACAAATTTGAAAAAATAACAAAAGTGGTTTAACAAATTATTTTTGCACATTTCAATTTTTTTTTCAAGAAGAATAATGCTTTCACTTTTCAACAATATCATTAAGAATGAAAATTAAATTCTTGGAAACGTTATTAAATATTTTTCGTCCACTTATGATATTAAATATATGTCCAAACTTCTTAGTAAATCGGTCCTATTACTTAATTTGTTTTTTTGAAACATAGGTGTAATAATTTAACGTTTCGGCCTATATGTTGGCCCTTTTCAGAAAAGTTTATTTCTAAAAAAAAATTGTGTACAATGAAATTTTTAACATTAATCATTACAATTAGATAACAGAATTTTAACCTTACCTAACATCTGTGTATTAAGGCAAATATTGGACAAGTCAGTGGATAAATGTAGTTTAAAATTACTGCTGAGTTTTAAGTAGTTACTGTCATTTTTTCCCCTAAAAAATTCATTTGATACTTGTCAAGAACAATACACATAGCAGTTTTTCTGTAATGTTTAAAAAATGCATGCCATGTTTTGACCGAGCAACAATTTTGATGACTTTATAATGTAAAAATATTCAGACTAAGGTACAAAAATATTCTTTTTGTTTAAATTAAATGGAACTTTTCTTTTATAAAAACTTACTATTATGCACTCCACTACTTAGTAAAAAATGTAGTTTCAAATATAAAATCACTGTAGTGAATCGTAGTGTTTATCACAATAACTTTCCAATTTTTTCCTTTCACTTATGATATTCCTGGGTCTAACTACCTTAAGTTATATGAAATTGATCAAAGAACAAATTATAAGATTCACCAGTGCATTATTCACAAAAGTGAGCTTTATTAAAGTTTTTCTACTATGCTATTGGTGTAATAATAATGAATATTTTAGTACATTATATTATTTATATGCAAATGATCGAGAAATTAACATTCTGATGTTACAGAGTCATCCGAAAGAATGGAAAGGGCTAAATTATATTGGAGGAATGCATTTTTGGGACCAAAATTTCAAACAAAAGTTTTTGGCTTTTCTTTCTGACGTGACGTGAGATTTGACCTTGCCAGTGACCTTCGAGGTCATTTCAAGTTCAAATTTACTTTTCCAATATAAACATATCTTTGTTACCACGAAAATGGAAAGAGTGGAATTTAAAGTTTTGTATCAAACTATATTTCTTTAAACGTTTTATGTAACAAAAATGCAGATCGATGATCGTTACGTATTTGCTGCACATATGTAACAGTTATTATAATTTATTTTAATTAGCGGATTCTTAGTAATCGATATCTGTTTTGTCTTTAATTATCTGCAAGGTATGTTTGTTTATATGTTTGTTGTAATAACATTATATGTTTGTGATTATATTTATTCATGTTCGAAATGTATTGCTCCTATAATTGTGATTATCATTATACACCCATAAATTTATATTATAGGTGACGACTTTTCATGGATTATGCTAGATATTTAGAAGAGACGGGATAATCACAAAATAATTAAACCAAAAATGAAGTTTCATATTTTATTTTTCATTGACGAAGTCCATAAGTATCGAAAAATAGAATTGTGTTTAATATACAAAATGTAAGCAAGTTCTAAATATATACACCCGTTTGTACAATGAATCTCAAAGATACGTTTATGCTATAAAAATAATTAATAGAGTAAATGCGTCGGTTCTTCTTTGAGATTATGAGGAGTTGTAAATATATATAACGAGTACCATTTGAATTCGTAAAATGAGAAATCGCGGGTAGGAATTTCGCATTTCTGTATTGCCACAAGCTTTAATAATTTGTCCCTGAATTTTATGACGTTTAGTATCGGTAAGAAACGCGATTGTTCACTTTTACAAGTAATTCGTTTGCGTACGTTAAATCGCAGTTACCATTTGTTTGTTGCTTGTCTTTGCCAAAGTTATACAGGTGATATTCGTAATTTTACTATAAATCTGTACGTGTAAAATTGTACAATTTGTTAATGTTTTTTATTATTTATCGATAATTTACATTTATTTCATTAACTTGTTTAGTTTGTTATTATATTTTAATGGTTTGTGTAAATTTAAATCTTATGTATATTAAATTAAAAAATAGTTATAAAATAATATAAAGTTACAAAAATAGTTTATGTTTGTTAAAAAAAGAAGAATCAACTTTCATACGGTATCATGAGTTTAGATACCAATACGTAATTAAGAAAAAAGCATTTCATTTGTAATCACATTACAAATTATCTTGTCGCATATTAAATTCGCAACCATATAATGAACTTATGATCTTCTATTGAATTTTACCATTTTCGAAATTATCTGTAATGAAATCCGGGCAATTCTTTGGTATGAACTATTTTACTTGCTAATTTCAGAAATTCATTTTCACTTCATTCTTCAAAATTTTGCTAATAATTGTTTCGTTATGTAGCTTCGAAAATGTAAATCTCACTTCCATAATTCGTTAAGTAAAAGAATTGGAAAATATATATTAGCAATGGAAATTATTTAGCAAATTGTGTCTAACAAGCCGTCATGCGTGATTATTAGTTAATTTGCAATGATCAGGCACTACGAATAACCCGGGTAGAAATTCAGTCCAAGTTTATTGTATATAGTCAATTTAGTGGTAAAGTTACGTGGTTTAAAACTGCATGCATCAGAAATATCCACAAACTATATAATTAGCCCCAAATCAGTAAATCAGTTTTTTGTTACAAAAAACGCTTAAATATTGGATAGAAATAAATGGATCGAAACTGTCCAGATATTTGTCTAAAGACCTGAATAATAACTGTTCAGACCCTGGTAGAAATTTATCCATTTTTTTCTTACACTATCCGTTTCCCCTATACCTTTAACATGGTAAATAAGAATGTTGTACAAGAATTGTACAAAAAATGTGTTCATTTCTACCAGGGGAAAAGTTATTCAAAATATGTATGAGATAAATGTGGATTAAAGAAGAGCGCATATTAAAGGCAACGAATGTGTACGATCCTTAACATATGTTGTTTATATTTCTTGGTTGTTATTATTTTTATTCTGTTTCTTGCAAAAATTGTACCTTTGCTAATATATTAAAATGCGTTATTCAGTGTCTCGCAAATAGTCGCTTAGTGCGGATCGCTTTTATTCATTTTGTGCTGAAATATTTTGCCTAATATGTGTACAATAAAATTATCTCTTGGCTCTAAATCGAATGTGCACGAGAAAAGCAGGTTGTTTTTATTATTGTTATAAGTAATACTTTAATCCTGTCTACATTCCATGCAATACAATTCTAGACGAAGAAATACTATATATGATAACGTGATGCAATATAAAAACAGTGGCGTGCTTGTGTTTTTGTTCTGATGTTTGATCACCTCAAAATAAGATTTGGTCAACTAGTCAAATGAAAACTTATCATTTTCTATTCCTGCTCGTGTTTGTAGTGCTACAAAAACAAAACAAGTTAAAAAATATTATCGATGATATCAAAAATGAAGCAACGATCATCAATAAACTTAGTAACATGAGCACATAAATATTAATAACGAACCATCCTTTGTCTCAATAGCTTATTTATGTTTATGACCTTTGTTAAAAGTATGTTCTACAAGCATTATTCCTATTTCTACTTGTCTTCAAAGTTTTATGTATATCTAGCGTTTAACAAATATTACAAGAGAATGTTATGTAATAAAAGCTACGATGAAGAGTCTTGAATACGCATTTGGAAGGTTCGTTTTTGTATGTTCATCTTACTCATCTTATTTAAATTACGATGAATACCGTACCGTAATATAGTATAACAATTATTATATAAGTAAGTAGTACCGATAACAATTATTATGAATAAAAGATACCCCACTGAAAAAGGTGGATTTTTCTACGTGGTCTCGACCTCATAGTTTTGGCCCATTTGACTAGGTCGAGACCATGTGGGATTCTTGCGTTTCTACCATACTGAAATATTTTTTCCGACGAAAATAACTGCATAAAATGTTTGGGTTTACTATTTTGTTAGTAATTATTAACATCTCCAAACAATTGCTTAAGTATGTGTTTGAAGTAAATCCGCATTTATCAATATGCCTTCAGCACTTGAGTATAAGTTACTCTTGTCAGTGGTTAAGGTGTCAACGTAGAAAACGGAAGACCTGGGTTCGATCCTCGGTCGGGGTAAATTATTTTCAAGTTCATAGATTTATTTACGAGAGAAATTGTAAAACTATATTCCGTAATAATATATCTAACATTCACGTAAATATAAATAAAAATCAAATTAAATATCTACAATAATTCGTCCTGTTATTTTAGTTCTTTGTGGCTGTTTACATTCATCACATGATAAATCACATGATATATCATTTCACAAATTCTAACATCACTTATCATATGACATGTGCGCATAGTTTTGACCAGGTGGTCATGACTTGGTGGCAAAATTAGACATGGCCTCGACCTGGTCAAATGGTCAAAAACTACCAGGTCGAGACCACGTGGTTAGACCACGTGGAAAAACTCACCTGCATTTTTTCAGTAGGGGATGGTATAGAATTATAAAAGTCCTTAAAAGAGCAAAAGCCGTAAAAGGCATAAAAAAACTAAATAGAAAACGGATAAAAACAGAATATGTATAGAACATGTACGTATACATTTCTAGATTAATTATATTTGTATTTATTAATAAACGGACCAACTGTCCTTAACAAACAGTTTAAATCATAATAATATATTACAATGAATATAGTTCTACAATTTCTCTCATAAACGGTTTTAACAATCTTTAAAATTTTTGCTTACATATGGTCTATAAGTGTCCTGGTATCGAATTAAGATTATCATTTAAAAAATCCTCTATTAAGTTACTAGCAAAATTATGACCTAAAACTGGACAAAAACTGATGAGGTTATGTGGTTTCGACAATCCGAATGATCATGCCTACCTAGAAACTGGGCAGAAATAGTCCAAGGATTATCTAAAAAGGCAATCTAAAAAATATGCATCAAATTGTCATATTTCCAATGTGGAACTGGCCAAGTTTATTGTCCACACACTGTCTAGTATTCTCAAGTTTATTAGCCAACAACTGGCTAAAATACAGCCGTCGTTTCTACCAGGGAAATAATCTTGATTATTATTTATTTACTGTATTTGTTCCAATTCTGGTGAAAAATGGAGCATCTTTTTATGGGCCATATTACAGAGAGAATAGAAACTGGCCTTTTCTACCATGGAATAATTACTAATTGATAAAGCGTCTTTTACATTTGGAACTATTTTATTCTTCTAAATAGTTTAAATTTGTCCACATTCCTACATTCAAGTGAAATAAGAGGGGTCGAAATAGGACCATGGGGATGTCGAATGAGGTACCGCTATTTTGAGAAATCTTCAAAACCCAACTTTTCGTTTTGCGTTGTAATACGACTTCAAAAGTCTATTACAACACATGTACACCATGCTAAATTATCTTTTTTCTGCGAAAGGGCTTACTATGTCTAATCAGGTCCACTCAGCCCTAACCTATATTAAAAAAAATAGAACAACTATTTACTTTACAGTACATAAGTTCGTTTTCTGTAACACAAATGGTAAATAGTCCACATTTATATTGATATCTCGAATAATTACTGTTAGAATGAATCGTAAGTACCACTGAAATCATTAATTATTCATATTCGTTTAATAACTCATTTTAATTCAAATGCTGAAAATTTGAAAAAACATTATTTGGAAGTTATGCTAAAAATTTGAAAAAATACAACACCAAGAAAAACATAGCTGTTTCCAAGAAATAAACATAATTTATTGACAATTTTAGGATAATATCCAGTTAATTCACATAAATATCATAATGTTACAAATTTGCACATAAATTCTTAAGGAGTATCTAAACTTCATTTATATCATTTTCATGAACTAGTATATCTTTGCTTTCGAATGTATCTTCATGATCTTCATTAAAAAAAATATTAAAATTCGCAGGAAAATATGTGTAATAAAAATTACTATCAACCCTTGTAAAGTTTTTGATGTTTATTATGAAACTCTCGAAAAAACGATAAAATCATGATTTTTCGCAATTTTCCTCGTTTACTTGTAAAACGAATAATGTTTTGCAATAAAAGTTGTAGATCTGCTCAGAATACATATTTGATATTTATTACATTTTTCAGAATTTCTATATTTAACAAAATCAATTACGAGAGGGAAGAAAAATTGTAATTTTGATGGATTTTTGGCATTTTTTCACCTTGTAAATAGCATCTGTGCAAAGTTTTGTCAGTATATTAGATTTCAGTGTATCAAAAATTCATAGGAGCCGACAGATGTAATAAAGATTTGTGGTAAAACTGACAGGTTTTTTATGGTTATTGTACAATACACCTCAAAAAATAATACAGTACTTTGTCATTTTTCTCAGTTTTTATCACAGCTATATCCAAGAGTGCATAAAATATCAAACGTGCATTTTGAAAATATATACTATATTTATTTCAGACATTTGTTAAATTTATCAATATTTTTTAAAATAAACAAAGATAGGAGGATAAAGGAAAATAAACGAAGAATCCAAACAATTTTTTCATCATTTCTCAACATCTAAATTTGCACCAATTTTCGGAATTCGCAAATCGAATTATGTAAAAAACATAGATCTACTATAAATTTGAGAAGTGACGTTTTGGTATGTTTATCCATGTTTCAAAGGTATTTTATTATTTTTCACAAAAGAAATCAATATAGAACGAAAAAGGTTCTAACGATCTTTAAAATGTTTGCATAGATATGGTCTATGAGTGCCCTGGAATCGAATGAAAAAAGAAAATTCCATGTGCTTTTCACCTTTGATTTAAGTATCAATTGGTGCTGACCAAAGTTTAACGTACATTTACGGAAATGGGCGTAATTTTAAAAAGCTGTTTCAGTTCTAAACTTTAGCGTGGAACTTAAATAAGGTTTAAAAATCAAACTCCTCAGATACATATGGTAAACGGTTATATAAATGATGAACTAATTTACATCAGTTTTATCACAATAATCATATATTATTATTCCGGTTGACATCATATCATTACGCACTCCAGCAGCATCGGTAAAAACACTTATATCTCAATGCAATGTATAAATAGATTTCGCCTCCAATTCGGTTGAAAGTTACAGTTCCGGTATTGAAAAACGAAAAAAAGCTTCCATCTCAATTACCAACAAATACCATTTCCACTGTTTATGGATGCATAAACTCCAGACCTTCGACAAAACTTGCTTGAAACATCCTGTTTCTGGACACTTTAGCCGGCTGACCAACTGCTGCGAATGCGAAGCTAAATTAGCTCTCGTAAAATGTTTAGTAATTTTTTTTATCAAACCATTACCATTAGTTTGAAATTTTTGGTTCCGATTATGAATTGGAGTCGAATTTCATAATGCGAATGACACCATCGTGAGTATAAAAATTAATGAACTTTTAAATTTGTGATTTTGAACAGTAGGTTATGGAATCGTGCGTGGAAACTTGGATTTCTGCATAGGTAATGAGACAGGGGCCACTTTCGAGCAATGTCGCGGCCGGTTTCTTCGTCTTCTTCGTTTTCTTGATCATGGCTTTCGGTTTTTCATTCGCTTCACGATTCGCAACCGATACAAACTGGTTTCCTCCCGTATACGAGTCACGAGACTCGTTTGCAGAATTTCCTCACTGCCAAGTCATCGGCACATGCTCTTAGGTCTCTTCCTTTTTTCTTTGCCCCCCCTCACCCAGCCCCTCCTTCGGGGCCTCGACTTCCTTACCCCGTTCACCACACAGCACATGGGAAATCTATTTATAAATAGGAACTGATTTCTTGTTTCTGATGTCCTGATTTGATCGTGCATCCTGTAAGTCAAGTGGATATCTATAAATAAAACCAATTTCAAATAATTTCTTTCGGACTCGCAATTAGTCCAAAAATACCGGACAGGAAATGCGGATGAATTTCAAATCTTTTTGCATGTAAATTTGTTGAGGGCATCAAATAAAAATGGTATTTAAAGAATATTGGTTTGGAGTTGTTTATGGGGCACGTGGGTTTATTTTGCAATATCTACTACGCGGAAAAAGCAGTCGCTGCGTGGCTCGATATGACTATTCTGACAATTTTAAGGTTTTTTAAGAAGATATTATGTTTTCTTAGATCAATTTTGAAAAAACTCTTGGTGAGACGGTCCCAATGGATAATTAAGAACAAAAAAAAATGTTCTTCAAAATCATTGAAAATTTCTAGTATAATTGAGGGGCTGGTTGGAAAAACGGTCTAAGTCGACATAGGTGCTTTTTCCGGCAATGAGCTAAAATGCAAGAGCATATGATTGCGCTGTTAATGCATTTAGCAGGAAGTCCTGAAGTATTTTTTTAAGGCTAAAACATCAACGATTTCTGAAAAAAACGGCCTAACTCGAGTTCCGCTGTTTTTACGAAAATGGGAGTATTCGTATTATTATAGTTATTGTTATTGTTATTATTATTATGTCAATAATAACTTTAACAACAACATTGGTTTCTTATGTCGCTCAATCTCGTTATTTTAAAAAATATTAATATTAATATTAATAATGCTGTAATACGATTTGAAATCGCACATACTATATTCAATCGTTGTATTTGTAAATATTTCGTAAATCCTCAAAGGTCATCAGTTGTTATGATAGATGCTACGATCAACAATCATAATATAAACTGAGAATAACGTGTTTTCAAAACAAGATTCAGACCTTAACGAATAGTGTTTATTAATAGTTATTAATTTCAACGATTGTTTTTTTCTCACACATATCACAATAAACTTCGTCACAAATATACGATATAATATTCTTTTTAATTTTCTAATACCTATTCCTCTCAAATTTACTACGTGCAAGCGATTAGTTTAAAGAAAAAATGCCAAACTTTATTTCATATTCTTAAAAAGAGCCTAACTTTACTTAATATTTGTTAAAACAACCTAACTTCATTAATTATTAATGCAAAGAACCTGAATTCTCTGAATATTCATAAAAGAACCTAATTTTGTTGAATATTTATAAAAAACGAATCTGATTTCCGTAATAATGGCCTAACTGCAAATTTTGCAATTGCGATAAAATTTGTATCATTATACATATGCGAAAAATGCTTTCGTATACTGTTGTAGATATCGGTCGTTGACGTTCTTACTGATTATGAGCTCCGTCAGTAAATCCTGTGAACAGTTAAACAGTTTTTTGCGTTTTTTTCAAAATCGACTTTTTCGACTTAGGCCGTTATTCCACCCAACCCCTTAATTGTACATTTATAGACAGGTGAACAAGGCACCGTTGTTGGGAAGGTAAGGAACGTTTCCGAAATAATTTTCTACGCAGAATTTGAATTCGGATGGAAAGTCGGCTCATCGCATCAGAATTATGAGATATTTGACGTTATGTACTTGAAAAAAACATTTCTCTGCTGGCAGGGTTGTGACAAATCTTTGTGTTTTTTTTTAATTAGTGCACCTTTTAGTACTACTCTCACGTTTGAATTGACCTCTTGGTCGAATTGCAGGTATGACTTTTCCCACAAAATTACGACCATTTTAAATTATGACATATATAATAATTTAAAGCAATTATGAATACATAGCGTAGTTTTGCGAGAAAGAAAATTGAAGTAGTCGATTAATAACTCATTTTAAAGGATGTGAGTGTACCACTAAATGGTGCAAATAGTAAAAAGAAAAATTATAGCATTCTGTACATAACCTAGAAAGTAGCAAATAACTACATTTTTCTTGTACATAACTTATGAATATCTTAAAATTCTAACATGATAGACCTATTCTGACTTTGGATTTAGATTCTACACATGAAATTACTGATCAAATGATGACCAACGTCTTCACCACAACATCCAAGTCTTGATTTTTTTGGTAGACCAGCGTAATTGCATGACATAAATTATGCTGAAAAATGTTGTAATCGTTTGTCCCCCCCCCCCCCCAAAAAAAAAGGTTTTGTATAACAATAACAGACGTTGGATCAGAGGTTCTAATATTCTAATAAGAAACAAAGATAATGGTGTCCAGAAATAGAGTTATAGATAACCTTTAAATCACAACCTATTAACACTGCTGTGACCATTGTAAGAACTGTTTTCAATCCGTAAAAGTAAATGTTTTTAAAGTTGTTGGAGGGAGGTGGAGCATTGTTTACAGAATAATTTGAGACTGATCGAAACTAATAATCAAAATTTTAAACGGATTAATAACCCATGCCAACAAAATGAGGCTGATCTCCCTACCAAGAAACAGGACTATACTTTATGAAGTGTTCCATCTTCCATCGCGACAAGATTTTGAGATATCCTAACCTAAAAGTGCAACAACCACCGTTTTTATCCGTTTACATAAAGTTTTCGTGACGAAACAAAATTGTTTTTCCCAATTAGGCAAAACGCAGATCAATGTGCTATTCATAAACTTTAAAATGCTCTTTTAGTCACTCCGGCTCGAGTTTTTTTCATTGAGTTTTTGTCAAGGCACGATTATGATTTTTGTAATTTTGCCCTTTTAAGTTAGGATTATAGAAATCTTCTCAGCAAGAAGGTCGGTTCCATTTTGTTAGTTGTTTTCATAGAATTATACATTTACTAAATGCATGAAAATCATATTTATACCTTGACAAAGACTTCGATAACTCGATGAATAAAGCGTAGTATCGGAATGACTAAAAAGGCACTTTAAAGTTGATGAATAGTACATTAATCTGCGTTTGACCAAACAGCGGTCAAAAACTGCTCTGCCACAAGAACCTGCTGAAAATCATGCAAAACTGTTTTTTAGCACTTTTACGTTAGGATATTTTAAAATCTTGGTGTGAAAAATTCAGCATAAAGAAAACTTTCGGAAAAGTATAGTCCGGTTTCTGGTTATAAATTTTGTTGGCTTGTGTTATGTACCCAACAGGATATTAATATCCACTGAAAAATAAGAACAACTTTTCCATTCAAAGTTATGAAATACTGTGTTCTTACTGAGCTTCAATCATGTCTTGGGTAAACTAATATGTAAGTCAAAACTAATGGTCCATAATGCCAGATCTTTTGTGTACATTCTCACCATTTGCAGTTTGAACCCTTTACAATTTACATTTCTCTTAGCATGGAAAATAATTTAAATTTGTTATCGGGGAAAATGACATATATGGTATCAAAAATCCAACATAATCCTTTCCCTCAGAATATATCTGTATAATAGATTGTGAGTTAAGGAGTTTCTAAAGTAGTCCACCGATAAAGTATGAATTTACGCGAAGAAACGTAAGGTTTGAATCAATTTTTCAAAATTTGGGCTCTATACGGGTAATTATACTACTTTTTACATAAGGACTCTTACAGAATGCCAAAGAAGTTAATTAAGAATTGACTGGTATATATTGGAAATAAATAAAAATCACCAATTGCCAATAGTTTTTGTTCAATTACTAATTAGTTTCTTTGGCATTCGTTAATTGGCCGTGATATCGACTAGTGGAAGACTTGAAAACGAAACACTCAATTTGTTCGGTTAGCAATTAATATTTTTGATTCATTACGATCCGGTGGTGACAAACCAATCGCGACGAGGAAAACCTAACCCGACGAAATCCCGAGACATACTGAAAACCCTGATCGTTACTTGTTCATATGTTATTTTCATTTTTCAATCTTTGGAGCATTCAAATCGATTAAAACATCATATCACACATCGATATTATAATATTTGAATTACAACCATTTGATTGAGATTGTCACCATTTTGAAGGGGCTTTACATAATTTATTTCCAAAACAAGAAACCTTCATGTTACGAGGTACCCTCATTCGGGCGTGCAATGGCGTCGGGAAAACCACTTTTGTGGGAAAAACCTACGCTAAGTACCTCATCGATTCTGCCCGTAACAGGCCGTATGTAAAAAAAAAACACGATTAAAAATTGCACCTTGGTGTCGCAAGTAGGGAAATAAAAAATCATTGTGAAAATTGGACTTACGTAGATAAAATAAGAATAATATTAATAAATATACTATTTGGGTTTCTTTAAACATTGCTTATTGGCATTTTTTATTGTAACACTATATATATAATGTGTAGGTTCACGAAGAGTTTTTAAAGCATTGGAAACGTAATCATATTAATGTTCCTTCAGATCCTTCATATTTACAACGGTTGGTCGGTGTTGAATTTTCATCTTCATATGTTTACTACTGAGCTGTGTTAAATATGTAACGGTGAAAATTAACGGAATATATATATATATTATTTTTGTAATTTAGACGTTATAAAGTTGAAAATAATAAACAATTTGAATGATAAATTTAATAATAAAAATAGTAGTTAATAAATAATATTTAAAGTATATAAAAAAGTAAAAAATATATATAACATGGCAAAAATAACAACCAAAATATATGTATATAAAATGGCAATCAATTCTCGTATGATATCAATTTAATCAAATGCACAGATATTTAACTAGATTGTAAATTGTAACATATTTATTTATTTTAATGTAATTTCATAGACTATAAAGTTTTAACTCGGTTAAGGGAGTTTTCATATTCCTGTCCGATCTAGAATCATCATTTTTAATTTTAAAATCTAAAACCTGATTCATAATCTGCAATGTCGGAAACGCTGCGATACAAAATTATCAACTACTTTCCATGCTAAGAAAAGTGTATGCAGTAGAGGGTTTAAAGTTAATCATAATCACATACGCCTTACCTAAGGATTTTTTTAAAACTGGAATGGTTCACGCACCGCTACTTTCGTACGTTTAGTTTTGGTTGACATTAAACCGAGGACGACCGTTCTTCTTTCATCGATATATGTAGCATCGCAATCATTACAACATAAACAATAAAGAGAATTGTTTTTATCCATCATTTTATTCTGATTTTCACCGTTCTTAATTACAGATGTCAAGTTGGGCTCGATTGTTGAAACACTTATAATGTCCCGTTGTTACTATTAGGTCTGGACGAAGTATTGAATTTGGTCACTTCTGGCATAAAAATTACCCTATAGTTTTTCGTCAAATGCAGACCCTAAGGAGCCCAAATCAACAATAAAACGACGTAAGGACGTACGTCCTTACGTCCCGTTTTCTTGTCTCGCGATAACTCGCGAACGAAAAGCGTAATGACATAAATTTTTGTTTAAAATACGTGTCTTGGCATAACTTAGATCTGATTAGATTTTGGCGCAGATCCATCCGTCCATTACTAAAAAACATTAGCCCCAATTAAGTTTCTTCGTAGTTTTTTGCATTTATTTTGAAAAATACAAATTTTATTTAAAAATGTTTAAAGCAAAAAAGATAGAACATTAAATTCTCTACAAAAAATGTTTTATGCGTTTTCTTCCTAAAGTCAACGATAATGCCATAAAAACTGGTTTAAAATGTTTATGACTATTGTCTGAAAAAGTATTGAATTTGGTCATCGCGGCAAAAAAATTATACCCTATAGTTTTTCATCAAATTTCGACGTTTCGAACCCCTACCCCTCAGGGGTGATCTTCACCAGCCCCTCGGGCGCGGTGATCACCTACGGGCACATAAGTTCTTTTACGCCCTTGGTATGAAAACAACTATTTCGATATATCTAAAAGATGTCTTACAGATATCTAAAAGATATCCGTCACAGATCTTTTCGACACTTTCAATATATTTTAGACGAATCATATGTATATATATTGCATATATAAGATCATAATGATACAGACAGTAATTAGTAAAACACTGTAAACATGTAATATGCATCGAATAGTCTATTACAATACAAGTGCTTGAAGTAAGTGTTTTGCAACTTTTATTTATTAATACTTTGGCTGGCCTGTTGTCGGGGTCGAAGTTTTGAAAATGCTCATTTTCAATTTTCATACATATAAGAATCACTATATTGTTGTAACACATCTATCGAAGCCACTTGGGCCTAAATATGATTGGACCCCCAAATATCAATATAATTTTATAATATAATTGAAAGCTGTTAGTAAACAAACGAGTCTAATGGAATAGCCGACTCTCCACTGGGTCGAAGTTTCTGAGCGAGCGAGGCACCACGCCAACACTATAGTTTTAAATGTAAAATAATGGTTTATTTCAATTTATATTTTGAGGATTGGTAAAGACCTTTGATATATTTGTATTTTGAAGTTATATTTTCTATTGTCCGGATTATTGTTGTTATGTTGTGATGTAATCGTATAAGAAGGAATGCGTTTATTAATACGTTTTCTAATTTATTTACTCGGAAAATTATTGTCTTGTAACAATTTTGAAATTTTGTTCTTGTTTTGATTATGAAATTGTGGTTCAATATTGTTGATAAACCTGTGAAGTAAATTGTAAATAATTGTCAATTTTTTAAATTTAGGATTGTGTGAATCGAAATAAAGAAATCTGCTGGAATATGTTGTTTTATAAAACCAATCAAATTGTTATGAATCATTGGTTTTTATTTAAATTTAACGTTGGTGAATTTAAAAATTAATACAGTTAACGGCTTATACCTACAAATTGCATTAGATGTTAAAATGTTATAGTTTGAAAATTTATAAACACTTTAAACACCTTGCGTTGTAATCGCACGGATCCCCACAATGCTAGGCCTTGTCGAAGCATTTATAATCTGAACTAGTGTTGAAATTAACAATGAAAAAAGTAAAAAGACAAAATGATAAAAAAGATAAAAAAGACAAAAAAGATGAATAAGATTATATAATAAGATTTTCATGATACGGCTTCGATTCATCCGACCGCCAAATCACATTGCAATATCCCTAATCACAGCGGCCCAAAATACTTCAAAAACATGTTATACGTTTTCTTTTTTTTAGTGAGGCAGTTTTTCTACAATTTTACCAAGATAAAAAAGATTTTTTTAAATGGAGGGGATTGAACGAAACGCCGCGCATGTATCTTTTTTATTTTACTTTTTAATTTTTGTTTATTTCTTACTTTCTATTATAAATTTTTGTGCATTTCTATACATTTTTTGTTTGGTTTTTTGTTTTCATGGTTAATTTTTTTATATATTATTTGCCCTTTTCTTTTTTGTTTAGATTTATTATAATTTTTCATTAAATTATATTTGCATGCTCACAAATCACATTCATATACCAGTCAGTTCCTAGTAACTGTCAAATCGAAATTTTATTAAGGATTTTTAAATTTACAGTTATGAATAGAATTTCTCTTTTTATCTTTATATCTTTTTATCTTTTTATCTTTTATCTTTTCATCTTTTCACCTTTCTATCTTTTCATCTTTTCATCTTTTTATCTTTTTATCTATTTATATTTTTATCTACCATTTTATCTTTTTTCGTTGTTAATTTCATTGCTAGTTGAGGTTATAAATGTTTCGACAAGGCGTTTTGAGAATCCGAGCGATTATGGCGCAAGGTGTTTTAAATGGTGCAATTTGAAGGTATAAGCCGTTAAGTTTATTAATTGTTTCTTATTATTTTAATACATCTGAAAATATTTGTTTATGTTTATTTTCTATTTCATAAGTAAATTTAATTCTTGAATAATGAAACGATTTTCTCATTGGTGGGGCATAAGCCGTAAGTAACTTGTTAAGTCTAGAATGTTTATTTAAAATTATCTTGAAAACTATCTAATTTTCCTTTAGAGACTCGGGAGATAATGTTATCCATATCTGAAGTAAAAACACGACGAAATGGAAGTTTTTTTATACATTCTGTTTCAAAGTGTTCCAAAATTCTATTTTATACCGACCATTAAAGTAAAAAAATTGTGTATGATAATTTCATAGAAATATTCACTTAGTAGAGTGAAATATTCACTAATAATAAAATTGAAAGTTCTCTTAAAATGGATTTACACGGGATTCACTTTCGTTTGCAATTACGTAAATGCGTCGTATATTTCAGGGAAACAAGAGATTTAAAAATATTCGTTTTCCTAGTTCCTGCTATTTTTTTTATTTTGTTTTCCAAATTGGCTCCCACCACTTGGTGAACGTATGGGGAGTCTCTTATTTATGTATTTTATTTTTTTTTAGATTTTCTTTTTGTTTCTCATAACTTTATATTACAGCTTATATTTTTTCTGATAATGTTTCACAAAATATTTACAGCAAATAGTCTTGATTGTGAGTCGTTGAAACTTATGAACATTTTAAGCCTATATTATTTCATTCGTTTAAAAACTATAAAATACTGCACAAGTAACGCAAAAAACTGTCTAAAAACATTAAAAGTGAATAGCAAAAAATGTATCTGTGAAACCATTGATCTAATAATCATCCAGTTCTAACTAATCCAGGCGATTCTGGAGATTCTTTTTCCGGCTTTGTCCAGCATTAAAGCATTCTAAATAATCAAGAAAAATTGCAATGAAAATTGGAGCTTATCCTGATAAATTATCATTACAATGTTCTAATATCAGGTTCGTCATCGACGACTTGATAAATACCTAACTGAAAATTGTTATAAAATTGTGACGTATTATATTCCCAATACAGGATTCTCCATTTAGAATTTCGAAAATTTAATGCCAGCTTTATGGTCAGAAACTCCGAAAACTCAAGCATGCAAATTTTTATAAATTTTCAGACATTTTAAAAATATATGTCCGCTATATTGAATCCGCTATTTTGAATTTCTGAAATTCGTTGTCAGATTCGTGATCAGCAACTCGGAAATTCGCTCTATGCAAATTAAAAAAAAACTGAAATAAATTAAAAATATTTGTCCACCATATTTCATCTACCACATCTAATCTTGATAATTCGACAACAGATTTGTGATCAACAACAAAAAAAAACTTTTTGATATTACGAAAAATATCGTTCGATACACGGGTGTAAGAATACGATTTTACGCACCGGTCCTATCTAATCGCATGTTAAATAGCGGTGCGTAAAATCGGATTTTACGCCCTGGTATCGAAAAATACTATTTGGATACATAACCTCAAATATCTCAAAATCCTCAAGTGTTGGGGTAATTCTGACCCCGGATTCGGATCTAACAAAAAAAACGAAAATGACCATTAACTTTTTGTTATTCACGCCTCCACCACAACAAAACCAAGTTGCCCTGTGTTATTAATAAAATAATAGCGCTTCTAAAACAAATACCCTTATATCTTTGAGATTTTGTCAATTTTGTTTTGAATTTATAAGGTCCATTTAACTATTTTATCAAGATAGGTGGAAACTTCGATATCTCGAATCTGATATTTACAGTGTTTTTATATCTTTTATTGAAATTATTTTCCAGGTCTAATCTCTTCCTGCACTTAGTTTCTTTTGCAAGAACCTTAATCGAATCGAAACAGGAAATGCCTTTGCCATTAAGGGTCTAGCAAAAGAAACTTATTAAAGCAAACAATTTTCATATTCACTTCACGACAACCTTACGTAAGCTTTCGCATAATAATTTTCAAGGATTATTATTTTTCACTGTCTTCATTACATGAGTTGTATCGCTAAACAATAATAAGTCTGATTAACGACCAATTTATTTGATATCAAAATTTTAGAATTACAAAATCATCGTTTTCAGTTCCATCCTTAAAATACCACAAAGATATTAGAGTGAAATTTAACATCAAAGTTTGGAACAAAAATTCATCAAAAAATAATTAGAAAACACAATGTTAAAACAATACTAAATTAAACAATTTACAAGAGTAAATAAAATAAGATAATCAATTTTTTTTAACCCATTTTCTTTCTAATCATTTTTAATTTAGTTCGATTCTTTGAATATCTTCTAATTATAAGTTATTTATGGAATCATTCTTCATGAAAATCGCTGTGTAATGATATAACGCAATTGAATCTCTGACAACTTCATGGAGAAACGATGTGCTTTCATTAAATCGCTAAACTACTTGGAGAAAATCACATGAAATTGTCAATCTAATTATCTATTCTGCGTGATACACACATGCGTTAAAAATTGTAAAAATCGGATAGCAACATTTCCAGCCTGCAATTTCGCCTAATAGAAAATTACTTATCGTATACCTCAAAGTAAGCAGTTTTGGTTTTATTTCTTATCAACGTGTTTTCAAGCTAGAAAGAATGTGTAAGCTACAGCCATACAGAATTTCCATATTGTAAATAGGTTATGAAAGTCCTAGCTGCAAACGTCACGTAGATTTTCCCATGATGTTTACACCGTTTAATGAATTGCATGTAGTCTATAAAGTCGTTGGGTATTTCGTGTATAAACCTGTAAAATATTCAATTTTCTTTTCTTATTATATTAAACGACAGTAAATATTTTTCAAGCTGGTTGGTTGCGAATTTGATGTTTGAAAGTTTCCTGAAATCTTTCGCGTGAAAATAATGGTGAATTGTTTTTTGATATTATTTTTACATCCTTTGTCTCTGAAGGTAAAATCAACCATAAGAACGAAAAAATTATAAATACTCCAACGACAATTGGTACTTTAACTAAGTAATCCAGAATGTATAACATTCTATGAGCTTGAAAAACTTCCTTCAGGATTTCAATGTCTGCTACTTTACCCTATCAAAATAAATAGATTACATTAACATTTACTATACAATCATCTCTAATTTCCAACTTTTTACTTTCAACTCTATGCTTAATTAATAAACAGATATACACTTGTATACAAATATTATTTATGTAAAGCTGCTCCCACAGTACCTCTTCAATCCAGACAACAGGAAAATATCCGTAACTGACATTTGCTAACATTTCCACTTGCTGAGGAGAAAGTAATGTATTTATTTGAATTTTCTTCGAACCAGATAGAGGAGCTCCAGTTAAAGGTTCAATGACGACGAATGTTGAATATAGATCATTATCCGGTGATAATCCCTGAGCAAAATCAAGAAGCGATTGTTCACCGTTAGTGAAGTGAGGCTCAGAAACAAATGCCGGAACTTCCTAAATAATAAGACAATTTAATTATGAAAATCGCATTTTATCACTTATAGCAATATTTAAGTAACATCCATAGCATAATCTATTGAAGTTTGCGTGAGGTGCTCATATTTATTGTAAATTTAGATACAACAAAAGTCTTTTAAGCATTTTTTCAATTTTTAAATTTAGACAAAATTATATTATTCGATAAAATATGGACAAAACAGTTGTAGTAGAAATCGCCGATAGACTAACGGAATTTAAAATGATGAATCCAGTTAAGCGGATGAAAATTTATACAAAATTATTAGGTAAAGATTACTCTTCGTTTACCTAATTATTTCTGATAGTATGCAGAAAGTGTACCTACGTTTTTGTGTAGAATTTTTCGCTCTATACTTTTGTTAACAAAAAATATTTTAGGAACATGAAAGTTGGGAATAGAGCTCCAACAGTACATGTCATTGTTGCCAATCCACCAAATTTTTCGGTTACTCTTGGAAACTCTAATGGAATACACTCTTAGTATAGAAGTCATTCTTATCTATTCTTTTCGACTGAGTATATAACTACACCTGTAGAGGGTTTCAAACTTAGCGTGGAGTACACCAATGAAGAAAGATTGATTCCAAAAGATTGAAATATAAGTCTGGAGGTATTCAATTTAATTATTACTAATTTTGGGACTGCGCAGTTGACTCCAATAATTTTAATGTGTTCAAGATGACATATGAAATAATTAATATTCAACTTACTTTACACTTCGTGATGTCTAATATGCCTCTTGGTGGGCATTGCACTGTTTTCTTCATTCTGTTCATAGGACAATAGCATTCTATTTCTTCAGTATCCCAAGTTTTTCCAGACGTTCTATAGCGGTGCCCACTTAATCCGTGAATTATGACATCGTCTTCGTAGTCGGCAAACATTATACTTATACAACAAAAATTATTATGATACGTTGAGAGAAAAAATAAATACGTTGATTGAGAAAAAAGAAAATTTCTGGACTAATTATATTATTCTCACCGGCACATATCAGGAATAAAGACAGATACACGTTGCAGGCGTTGTGGCATCGGTGGAAAAGATACAGCATCGCTGCCGGTGATTTCATTGCATTCTTTAGTATTCCAAAATTTTGATTCCCTCTTTCCCATGAATGAGGATAACACTCCTAATTTAGACTTATCCTTGATTCCACGGTACATTTTGTACGGACCTTCAGCTGTACCATTTTTCTACATATAACAAATATAAATGGTTTATATATAGATCTAGATTATAAACTTGTTGCAGCATATTATAAAAGGAATTTACCGGTCGGAATAAGCTGAACTTATATTCTCCAGGATTTTTTCCCGGCTCTAATAGGGGTGATTTTCGGCTCTCTAATTGTGAGCATACGAGGGCAAGCTCTTTGAACTTCTCTTTGTCACAAATCAACGGCAATCCTTCAAAAAGTATATCCCTCACTGTTGTGCGCAAGAAAATATCATCCATATCCGGAAATAATTTATGAATGGAAGCTCCAATTTTTGGGACAAATGCTGGTGCTAATGCTGCAATCTGAATCACAAATTTTATCAATTTCTAATGCATTTATGGGAAAATCCACGAAACTTTTAACTGTTGGGAGGCTGATTGGTTTAAGACTTTTCCACAAGATACCACAAGTGTGCTCCATCGTAAGGTTTTTAAAACAGTTTGAATCATGGAATTAAAAGCCACATGATTTAATAAACATGAGTTTTTGCCTGCCATAATTTGTTATGCAATTCAAATGAGTTTTTATTCAGTGTCCATGATTATTTTCTAACTTAAATGTTATGTAAAAAATAATTTACATGGAAATATTCATACGCAAAGTTTTAAATAGTGATATTAATTTTGAAAAATATTTTTTACGCGCTGCTTTCTCATTTGTTACATAAAATATTATAGTATATATGTAAGTGCAGAAATATTTTCGCTATATAATATTAATAATTATCTGTCTTCCGCGAAACCTAATTGTTTCATTAAAATTACACAGACCTACAACAAAAATGTGTTGTGCTGGGCATGAGACCTTTCTATTCCGACGTATTTTGAGCCGCTGAACATAAAGCTGCAATAAAAAATAGAAGAAAGAAAGAAGAAAACGTCAACACTCACGTTTTTTAGTGTTAGAGGCTTATTGAAGAGGTTCTAGAGTAAACCGACTTTTTGTAGACTTACTTGAAATTTTTACAGTACATACCTAAGCATATTAACTACATTCCCTTAAATATTTAAGCGCCCACACGTAAGCTGAGAAATAAATTTTTAAAGTTGTCAATTTTTACATGTGAACCCTATTCAATGTGTCCACGTAAGGGTCGTTTTAATAAATTGACGAAAAACTACTTTGCAGATCTTTACGAAAAATTGCTACAACGTCGACAATAGCGATAGAAACATTGTAAAAAATTGATGAGATCTAGCCATGCCGTTTGTTAGATATTCAATGATAAACTTTGCAATTTTACATAAGTGTCAAAGTGACAACACCAAATATATAACCCTGAGCTGCAAGTCAAATAGTCAAATTCGAAATTTATTATTGCCTTAAACATTATTACAGCAACGTTTAGTTCTGCCTTTTTCATAAACAGTGCTATAAATATTTTTTATTATTTTTGCCGAAACAAATTTTTCTTATAATTAATATCCTCATTTATTTTATGCACTTGACTTTGTTAGTGGGTAGGGAACTACTTTAAAAAGAAAATGATTAATATCAAGTTGAGACCATAGTAGTGTCACACGGAAAAAAATCTTTAGGAAACTCCTCTGAAAAATCAAGCAAAATTTGCCGAAAAAGTTCGGCGCCCGACACCTACTAAAATTTACACTAGTAACTTCGGCAATATTTGCTCGATTACTTTGGTGACATTGACTGAATATGATGGGTTATGTAAATATGTATACCAAAGATGTTCGGCAAATATTGCCGAAGTTTCGATTGCGCACTTCTACTTGACACTTTTCAGTGGAATTTAATAAAGATTTTTTTTCGTTCACATATTTTGTTGTGCTGAACACGATTTTTATGAAAAAAACTGTGGTTCATGGAGTTATTACGCTTCTACGACGAAAAAACTGATTAAAAAGTTAAAAAAGATATAGAATGTGAATTCTACTACGTTCACCATAATAGTGCCAACAAAGAGACCTAAAAAATTGAATTTTGGAAGTGACGGACCAAATTTCGTCGGAATAGTTGGGAACTATACGCAGCACAACATACTTTCTTTTTGTGAGACTGAGCTATTAGAATGTTAGCTTTTCATTATCAGGAAAGTAATTCAAAAGTATAGAAAATAGTGAAAAAATTCAAAATAGAAAACCCTGTAATAAGTAATCAGTTTATAGACACTCTCTACGCACAGTTTATACTGTATAAAAAATACAATTTTTTATTTTGTTATTTTGTATAATAAATACAAAAGACATATTTTTAAAAAAATTCACATTTTACTAGACTAACAAAATATCCAATAGAAACAGGTCATGACGGGCACCATGATATTTGGTATGATTAATTTAAAAATAAAAATCGCAATAGCTTCAGGTGAAGTGTACCTTTACATGCAAATTATTAAGATCATCTCTGTGATCCTATTTATGAATGCTTTAATCTTTTTGAGAACCAATTTTCAGCCAAAATCTTGATATCCGCATCGCGTCCTTCCCTTGTCAGTAGAAACAATCAGTAGCGGTCAGACCGAATTTCAACGTAAGCAAAGTGTGGTGACCAGTTTTTCTGTCGCATTGAAATTTTTGGGTTAGTAAACAAGATTTTTTCTATTTCCATTTCACCTTTTCAAAGTCTGAACAGAGATAACACAGGTCAACATGGTTTTGTTGTTGGGAAGCTTTGGGTAAATTCCGACGTAATTTTGTGCGTAGAATCCGAATCCGAAGTCAAAAGTGGACCACCACTTGTGGGTTTTGAGATATTTGAGGTTATGTTCCTGAAAAACGCTTTTTTTTTTTTCTATTTTTGAGGTTATGTACAGAAGACACAACATTTTTAGGAGTTTTTCCTTTCGTTAGATCATGTGGTCTACTATTTGTTTTCTTTAATATGAGAGGCGTAGAATTCCATTACGACTTTTCTTTACCAATATACGCCAATTTAAAATTACGATGTAACATATATACATATGTAAGCAAATTTAGCCTGAAATGCCAGTGGAGAACAAGCTCAAGGTCAAATTCACTGTCATGAAACGTACATAATAAATATAAACAATTATATAAAATATGGATATTTATGACTAAAAACACATTTCAGTATTCTGACTGTTTTTTTGATATCTTTTTTATACTTCATTGTTTATTTAGCCATTTATAATCCGCCTTCTCGAATTCAAAAATTGTAATATCTTGACTTCAAATTTGTATTTGGCAACGCCAAATATCACCAGTACAAATTTTCAAATGAAAATACCAGTAAAAAGTATCTGTCTCAAAGTATTTAAAGCATATGCTCATGACATTAATGGGTTATATCTCGTAATTTCAAAATGGCCGTAACTTTGTAAGAAAAAAAATCGTAAGTGATCGAATGAAACCTCATTTTGAAGGGTAAAGGTAGTTCTAAAAGATGCGAATAGTATAAAAGTCCAACAAAGAATTGCTGCATCCTGTACGTAAATGTGTGCGTAGAATCCAAACCTAAAGTCGGAATTGGTCTATCATGTCAGGATTTTAAGATATTTCAGGTTTACGTACGTACGTAACCCAAACATAGAAAAATAACGCATTTTTCGAGTACGCAACCTGAAATATCTTAAAATCCTGACATGATAGACCAATTCCGACTTTAGGTTTGGATTCTACGCACACATTTCCGTTGGAAATGACCCATAGCTTCCCAGCAACATTCAAGAGCCCCTTTATGTAGACCTGCATAATTGATTATCATTTTATGGGTCTCAAGGACCTCACATTACTCAAGATTACTAATGGATATTACCAGACAAAAATAAGTTTCTTGTCGTTCAAGGAGGGGTTGAACTAACGTTAAAAAAAAGTCTTTCGAAATGGAATTTTCTAGTTGATTCTGGTATTGATGACCTTCCTGAGTATTTTGATTTAAAGAAAACGAAAAAATCGTTTGGGCCATGTTGAAGGAGTCGATTTTTTAAATAAAATCGTTATAGTGCCGTTTTTTTAAAAACTGCCTTTTTGTAGGAAAATTGAAAAATTACTAAAATTGTGAAGTATAACTTATGCCTAATTATTTTAAACACATGGGTGATTCTCCGGAAACAGGGCATTTTCGTGTCTTTACGTTATATCTTACAAAAACTTTGACAATAAATTATTAAATTTCGATAGAAATGTTAAATAAATATCCCTGGCCCATGTTAATTTGAAAAAAGAATACTTTTGTTACAAAAAACTGGTGTAAAATGTCATTTAAAGACTAAAAGTATCATTTTTGATATGTCCAAACCTCTAAGTTCAAAACTTTAAAATATTAGCGCTATTAAGAAACCGAATTATTTTAATTTATTCAAATAATATTTCTATAGTACAGCTCAAACTGTACAATTTCTCTGTGTATAATATTTAATTAAATCAATCTATATACTTATAATTATTGAAATATTAATGTCTTAGGAAATGTCTATGAGGCAACGACAATGCGTAAACTGGTATAAATGAACTGGAAATAATTAACTTTTTTACTAAAACTTATGAGAAAATCAAAGAAAACACACTACACTTTACTAATCCTCCATAGAAAATTGAAAAAAGAACATATTTACCTCATGAACAAGTAAAAACTGTATAAAAATACTACGTATTTTTATTAAATTAATTGTCGTCACCCGTCCTAATTTTGGTATTTTTATACAAACAGCAATTAAAAAACGATGAAAACTTAAAGATTAAAGGAATAAACGTTACTAGCAATTTGTTTTTTAATTTATTATTGTTTAAAATATGTAAAATTGGATTTTTTTTACAAATTTTCATTGTCGTCACCTTCATTGTCGTTACCATACACTTGGCGTATCAGGTACGAAACAAGAACAAAGTGTAACCCGTAGCAGAAAATATTTTTCAAATCATAAATAACATTTATATTTCTCTTCCTCTTAGACATTTATTTAAATATAATTTAAAAAACCACAAAATTAAACTTTATATTTGTTACAACGTTATGAATCAAGTTTATTATGAAATAATATTATTTATTAAAATTATGAATATAATATTATCATTGTAGTTACTAACCAACGACACATTAACTTTAATAAATTTATTTTGTCTAAAACTTCTTCAAAAATTCATGTGTTTTTCTTAATTTTTTAATTATTACTTAATAAATAATTTTCATTTATTCACAAAAATGCACTAAATCAGATATGTACATTATGTTTTTGACTCTTTAGAGTTATTTTTTTCAAGTTTTTAATAAGCAATTGTTGGTTTATATAGCCGTATGAAAATGCGTCATAGTAAAAGTCTTCCCCTTTCCTTTAAAATAATTTTGTAGCATGACTACTTTAACAATAACTTAACTTGGTGCTAATAAGCAAGAATCCATTTAAAAAAACGAATTTACAGTAACTTAAAAAAAAAATTTTCATTCTTGAAAATGCCCTGTTTTTGGAGAATCACCCATATATTATTTTGCTTTTAAAGATTATGAAGGTGTTTATCTATTAGGTTACGAAGAAGTCAACATAAATTGCATTCTCTGTAGAAAATATTAGTCGAAATTAGTCGTCTATTTGAAAGAAAAAAAGTTATATCATTTTTTCGAAAAAAAATGGTATAACATAAAAATTTTTCAATGTTTCTTCGCAAGAATCGCCTTTTTATGACTCTGAAAGGGGCCATAATGGCCCATTGGTGAAGGTACTAATCGCATTTTTTGCTTTCCCTGTTCCCGTAGGATTTTTTTCCACAAGAAAGTGGCGGTTTCAAGATGGCATCTACAAGTTGTAGTTTTGTTGCTACAGAACACGATATCAGTAGTTCTGAATCAGTAGTTTTTCGGTATAAAAATTAACAAGTATATACGATCATTTTTAGTTTCACGCGTACATAATGACAGGAAAACATCGGAAATTGAGTGAAAATTAGAAAAAAATCGTATTATATAAAATACCTATTTTATGTAACCAATTTGACATTATAAATGAACGATCTTGAGATTAGATATTTACAAATGATTATAATTACTTTTTTATCTAAAATTTTTTCGAATATTACATGATCACAAAATAAACGATGTTAGTGTGAGAAACTGTAAAATTACGACTTACAGACTACTTACAGACATCTTGAGAAAATAAAGAGCTGAGCAAAAAGTCGCGATTAGTACCTTTTGCTATGGTCGTTATGGTCCTATTCATTGTGAAAAAACGCTATTTTTTTACATAGAAACGTCGAAAAAATCGGCACTTTTGTTGAAAAAAATGCTGATAATTATTTTTCCTTCAAATCGATGGTTGATTGCATCCAGGGATGCAAGGAGGAGGTCCGAAACTATAGATATTGGTTTACAAATTTTTTTAATGGATTGTGGTACAAAAGTTACAGCGCTGGAAGTTGCGCAAAAATTCTGCAATTTCGCAACGAAAAGAGTTACACGAATAAAATACGTTTGTATGAAATTATTGAAATAATAAATCATTTGTTGTTCTTAGTTGTAATATTTATTTACATTTTGTGCACATCGGTATCAAGAAATATTAAAAGTGATGACTATTAAATTCCCAAACATATGTAAAGAATTTGAAAAGTATTTTTTATAATTACTGAGATAAGTAACGAATATCTACTATGTGGTAAATTATTAAGAGTTACAAAAGTGTTTTTTGAGAAATTCAATTTCAAGCAAACAAAAGGAACGTGAAAATAATTTACATTATATTTATAAGAATACTTTTAAAATACTTTTTAATCCGAGTATATAAATAATAAATACTTTTAAGAGAATTTTATTATAGTCTAAATAAAATTCTTACTCTTTGCTTTAAGTGTTACATTATATCAAACATTTGTTAAAGAACCCCTGTCCCGAAAAGTGTGCTTGTACGGAAGTTTGTACAAAAACATTTTTGAAGTGTTCATATATTAATTAAATTATATTTTGTTTCGTTTATATATCAAATTCTGTAATGCAGTGAAATGGTAAATTAAATATTGCATGAAATAATTACCGCTCCTATCGTCGTGACATATGGTGAATTTAACAACGTAATTTTGTCGGTCTCCTTGTTGTTTCCAGATTCTAATTGGTTAAATCGAAAATTTCGATAGACGTAATATTCAATTTCATCCGTATCTTCGTAAATACGCACAACTTCTTTCCTGATGTTTTCACTAGAAAATATTAGAAAAAGTAAAACTTTAAATGAAAATTTTACAATAGATTCCCGGTATATTTCTGTTTCGCTATATTTACATCCCAGCATATTTGCCAGTTCCGTCTCGTTATATTTGTCTGTCGCCGCTCTCTTTTTCCCCCACCTTGCGCGCTGGCAAATATAACGAGACGGGAGGGGAAGGCGAGGAACTGAGCGGGCAAAAATACCGAAACTCTACTGTACTATGTACCGTGTAATTTTGTTTAAGTAGAAGAGTTTAAAGAAAGAAAAAAAATCCATATAATGATTCACGTAATGAATTATTAACAAACTATTTTTTATATAGGATGGATCTTTCATTAAAAAAAAAAGAAAGTTAATCGGTAAGGAATTGCAAAGTTTAAGCTGTCAATAAATCGCTATCCAGTTTTCGTTTTCATAATATAGTAAACAAAAATTCCACTTGTAAAAAAGACTCCTAGAATTCGACATCAAATTTCATGTTCGCATAGATTAGATTACTTTGAAATTGGTTTTAAATTAACTTTTAAATTAACAAAAATTATTGTTCAAAAGTCACTAAAAATTTTGAAAAAAGTATTTCACTGCGTTCATTTATTTAATTTTGAATTTTTTTTTTATTTAAAATATGTAACAACTGTATTACTTTTTCTAGTTTTTATTTTTAACAATTAACATCCATCGTAACAATATCAATTTTTGTTAAATATTGACAATACAAAATATATAGAAATTTGGAAATCAACTTGGTTTTAGGAGTAAAACAACTTAGAAAAGTGCTACAAAATTATTGCATTCATCGGTCTTAACTGTAGATTGCTAAAAAAAATATCGTATACTTAAATTTGTTGAAAAATGATTAATTCTTCTACATATGGCTTATTTTATGAATTATTTTCAGATATAATAATTATTTTAATTTCATCAATGTAAAAGTTGGGAATCATGCAAATAATCTGACACTTATTTTATTAATATTTAGTAAATTTGCAGTTTCTTACTATTTAAACTCTTTCGAAGCGAATAAGAATATCCAAAAATAGTCGTATATGGTATTTCAATAATCATTTCCCCGGTTTACGCTAATTGGCACTGCATTATACTAAGAGGCCGCGAAAACTGTATAAAGGGTTAACCCTTAAAGTGATTATTAAAGGTTTGGTTACTTACTCATATACGTAAGGTCCTTTCTGGATAAGCTTAGGTTTTGCGCCATCGCTGACGTCAAAAGGATTTGTTGTGTGGAACAGATAAATTTTAAATTGTAAATCTATATTCTTCCATATTTTGTAGGCAGAATTTCCTTCTCGAAGTTCGACTAGCTACGAAAATAGATTTTCAGTATATATAAATATATATATTAGGGTGTCTTACTAAATTTTTTTTTCATGTTTGAATCGAGCACTGGTAATATTAGTTTGCACTAACAAAAAACTCTACTAGGTAGGTGAAAATATCTACGCGATAGATAGTAGGTTTTTAAAAAAATCGATAAAAGTGAGCCCTCACTCGTCAAAGTAACTTTAAAACTATCCGACTTATTGCAAAAACAGGAATTTTGTCGAATCTTGGCACAGGACATTTTTTGTAGAAATATCACAAGGAATGTAAATCTGAAATATTGTTGGTCAGTTCTTGATCGCCCATATAGTATCATGGCAGTAATTGGCATCTAGCAAAAATATTCGAATAAAAATATTCGGAAAAACATAACAGAAAATCAATTTATAACATTATTGTTAAACGTCATTGAATTAACAGGCTTATTATATTGCTAGGCCTAGTCAGTATTCTTAAAAATGTCATTATGCAGTAGGAACTACGAAATTGAACCCCTCGAAATTGTCAGACTCTGAGACGGTTTGATTTATTATTTATAAAAAAAACAAGAATTAAAAAAGAAATAAGTATTGCAGTCGCATTTCACTAACTTTAATGAAAAATGAGCAATTGATTGAAACTAATCAAAATTTCCACAAATCGAGGTTAAGAAAGTAAGGTTAAGATTATGCAAAGTGAAGATCACCTCCCCTTCGCCCGTTTTCGCAACTTGCAGTCAATTTTGGGGGTTGTCGGAAGGGACGCCAGTTTCCAAATTAAAGAAAATAGCAACATTCTTGCACATTTTGACAGTACTCTAATATTTGTGTGAAAAGTAGCACATAAACTTCGTAAAAGATTATTTTGTATAATTGATAAAGGCAGACAATGCAATTGAATCTAGTTCGATAACTATCACGACGTCCCAGAGAAACTGTTAAGAGTAATCAAATTTAGGCAACTTACAAAACAAAGTTGTGATTTTTTGTTCAATTTGGGTGTGTGAAATCACTTCAAATTTGCAACTGTAAGGCTAATAATTCATCGGCAGCTATATTTACTATAATTTTACTTGTTGTAATGCAAAATATAAACTAGCATGCTTTCCCTTATACACCTAAATTTAAAAGTTGTATGGATTGGCTCATATGCCTATTATTAATATTGGTTTATTGTTATTGTGACATTTTAAAGTTAGTGTTGTATCTATGGCGTATTGTATTGTCGACTATTAATATTTTACAGTTGAATTTATATATCTGTATGGAATGAGAACATTAAAAATCATTTTTCGTAATTGCGTGCATAAACTTCGTTTGTAAAGTACTTTTTTGATACACGTGTCTGTAAAGTAAACACTTTACGGACTCCTTTTAGTCCGTAAAGTGTGACTTTACGGACTGATCTCTGCACTTTACGGACTAAAAACAGTCGGTAAAGTGCCTACTTTTGCGAACAGTGTATAAAAAAATAGTGTTCGCTCCTCGGCCGTAAAATTGAACTTTACGGCCTAGGACCGAAAAGTACTATTGATGCCTATCATTCGCGCCTAAAGTAAACTTTTACACACTCCCGACGACGATCTTCGTAAAGAGATCGGTCATGCGTAAAGTTTACTTCACGCACTCAAGCAGGCATCAAAACTTTCCACACACTCTTTACGCACGTAGTTACAAAAAATAGGATACCTAACCTGGGTGTAAAGCATACACTTTACATCCTTGTTAGGTAATGTACTATTTAGTAACGATTTATGACATACGATTAACACTTTTTAACTATTATTTTCAGGATATTTTATTCCCTGATATTTTTTTATATTGTGGGTCGGAATGACCACTGTAATTTGAGCCATAATACCTTAATATAAAATACATGTGTAAATATCTAGAACTTATATAATATTCCACTATACAAAATTGTAATATTATATACAAAAGAAATCATATTAGATATGTCATAAACGCATAGTTTTACCTGACCGACGTGTTTTCTCACACATATGTCACGAATATTGAATATTAAGAAAAGAAAACCAGCAGCAATAAATAATATTCCATATACCAATGGAAGAAGAGAATCCAACTTAAATTTTTTCCTCATTTTGTTCACTCCGAGCATTTAATTTAACTGTTAGTGTTTTGGAGCTTATTATTTATATTGACGCAGATGAAAGTTCCTTTCACGTTTTAATAGCACATTTCGCTGGAGTTTATATGAATAAATTACGCATAACATTCATTGCTAATTCGCAAGATTCTATCATACCTAACGTGTGCATGAATGTCTGAATTATTAATTCTTCATCAAATACGTATAATCATGATATCCAGTGTTATGCATGCACTGTTATAGGAACCTTGATGTTACTTCTATCATTTTATGAACGATTTTAGTACCCTGGCATTTGATTTCATAAATGAGTGAAAGTCTGTCATATAAAAAAAATATAAATAGAAGCTTCAACTATTTTTATTTTGTCATTGATATAGATACAATAGTATACCGTAGAAACAGACTGGTAAAACATTTAAAAATATTGTATTCTTTAAGCATACGGGAGGGGGTGGCGTTAATTCGTAAAACGGTAGTTTTTTGTTAAATGTTAGTTTATTAGGTCCATTTCCTTATTATAATCCAATATTTAAACAGTATTTTACAAAATTACTTCGACCCAGACCTAAGGTAATAGACATTTATTATAAGTCGGAACCAACAGAAACAAAAATCAAATTGCATTTGTTAAAAGAGATATTTACATACAGGTAACCTATGAAGATTTTTATTTTTGAATTTTTCGTAGTATTTGGTCTAAAACCGATTTTTGTTACAATCTTGCCTAATTGTTTTTATAAAATGTCATGAATATTTTAAAAGACTTTAATGGATACCTGGTGAATTATGTGATGGTCTACTGTTCAAAATTTCAAAACATTTTACCTCAGTAGATTTTGAGTTGTGACGAACTTGGACTTCACAACAAATTTTAAGTCCAAAATAATCGCTTTAACTCTTTGAACCATACAAACCGCCACCAGTGTGACACCTTTCCGACACTATTTTTTATTATAAAGTAGAATTTGAAAGGAACGGTAAGTAAATTAAATAATTATGATATTAAATAAACCTAAATATTAGGCTCCAGTAATTTTTTATTTTATGCCCAACCTTTCGAAGAGTTTTGTCGCCCCCTTTAGGAGCTTAACCTAATGTTTTTTTTGAAGTTATATGCTACAGGCTATCCACATTAGGTTAACCTCCTGAGGAGGGCGAAAAAGCTCGTCGAAACGTCGAGCATAAAATAAAAAATTACTGCAACCGAATTTTTACCGTTTAATTAATATAATAACCTTTTTTTATGTTTCTCGAGTGCAAGATGAAAGATTTTAACACAGTTTTTTGATTCATCATCCTTCTAATATGTTTATAAATACAAACAATTGTCAATCTTGCCTCATATGATTAAAAATTTGTTGTTAACAATGAATAAACATTAAAAAATCGAATTTTTTCGTAAAAATGCATTTATAGTTAACTGTTGCGTGATATACATTTGGAACTGAATATGTAGAGTTTCTCGAGGTCGCTCAATTTAAATCCTTTGTCGATTTTCAAAAATTCAAAATGGTGGATCCAATATGGCGAACGAAATAAAAAAGCTGTAAAAAAGTTATGAAATTCAATATTTGGGGGTTTTCGAGTTCGTTGATTACCAATCTGACATCAATTTTTAAAATTTCAGAACTCATACGGTGGGCCAAATATAAATTTAACCCTATCTCAGCAGAACTCACAGACTCGAACGAGGGTATGACGGATATAGCCTCCATTTTTTTGTAATTTTATTTTTTTTTAATTTTTTTGTAATGTTATTTTATATTTAACCCTATGTGTCGCGCTTTACAGGTTGCATCTAAATCGGTGGGCAATTTTTATTCCTGAGTTTTCGATGTCGCTGATTACGAATCAGAAATCAGAAATTTTAAATTCAAAATGGCGGATCCAATATGGCGGATCAAAATTTGTTATTCTACAATTAAAAAAAAATTCTTTATTTTGGAGTTTTCGAGATCGTCGATTACGAATCCGAAGTCAAAACGTTGACTTTAAAAATGATGAATCGATAAAAATTAAAAATTTTCATCAAAATTGAGGAAATTCTGTAATTGGGGGTTTTCGAGATCGTTAATTACGAATTCGAAGTCAGCACATTGAAATTCAAATGGAGGTACCAATATGGCGGATTAAAATGGTAAAATTTACATCGATTTAATTAGACAAAAGTCTGTATTTGAAGATTTTATGAAGAAAAATAAAAAATGGCACGAAATTTCCGCTACAAGTTGCCGTATTCGATGTCGCCATTTTTAAATTCAATTTTTCCGCCGATATGTTTCAATGGTTAGGGTCTACGGTACAAAAATATTCATCTCATACTGATCTCCGTATCTAATTTTGGTATATAAAGTTGTTGATTAAACACACATTTTCAGTTAAAGTTACGATTTTTTATGAAACAATTCCAAGTATATTCTTCAGGTCCATTTTTTTAAATTTTGCCAAGATCGAAATGTGCGATAACTTTTATCTAAAAGATAGAAAACATATGTCCAGATTTTCTTTGAGGTTGATAAACTATCCTAAATGACAGTTGTAACGTGACAAATCAAATAAAATAACAATTCAATCACAAACCATCCGTCCAGGTGAATAATTTTTGTATTTTTGGTATTTTAAAAAATCGTTTATATTTACTTAAGAATTGGTTTATTTGCTTATTACCCGAATATTTGCATTCATTGCAATGAACCGAGGTAATAACTCAACAGGTTCGATCGGGAACGTATATCGAATGTCAAAGTGCCTAGAAATTTCTTGATTCCAGAACTGGTTCGTGGTTCAAGCTATCGAAATGAAGGAATGCCGAACGGGCCTGCCTTGAATGCTGGCACTCGGGGAATTCCCCTCTTACGACTAAAAAGGACTGACTCATCAGCACGTGTTTTATTTCTCGTCTTGACATCACACATGCGGAAAGGAAACTGATTTATTCCACGAAGCAACTTTACGTAGGCTTGCGTCGATGTTACCGGTTTACTATCAATATTATCGAATCGGTATTGTTAAATAACAAATCCAAGTGTTCTTAAAACAATTTTTCTTGTCTCTATATTTATATCTAGAAAATAAATCTATGTTATGTTAAATTTCAACATGGTTAATGTTTGTCATGTCTAATATTGTAGGCAACATTTATTATAACCTAACAAACCATAGTTTAATTTTATAAGCACAAGTAAAATATTTTATATGTAATTCATATGATCTCGTAGTCAATTTATTCTTGTTTATCTACACTACATTTGGCCATTCTGATTTAAAGGTGCATAAATATATTGTAGCTGCATTAAAGAAAGTGTTTTAATGTTGGACACTTTTAATGTTTATCGATCATAAATAAGATCTGTTTTTTTTTAATAATTCAAGAAATGTCTCAACTCATCAAGACTTATCAACATTACAAAGAATGCATTACTTGTTCTTATGTGTATGCCAACATCATTTTCGAGATCGCTGATTACGAATGTAGTTTAATTTTTTCAAAATTCAAAATGGCGAATAGTATGACTAAACCAATTTGTTGATGGACAAAGCTTATTACAATAAGAATAAAAAAAAGAAGACTGGTCGAGGTCGCTGATTGCAAACCCTTTTTAATTTTTTCGAAATTCGAAAGAACATATCCAAAATGAAAGACTTAAAATTTCCTGGTTGAAATGGCTGGTTAAAATTTCCAATTTCTAATGGCTAACCAAAAATAGTAGATAAAAATTCTGCAAACAAAAATATTTCCTTGAGATTTTTAGTGTTTAAAATGTTTCTAAACGTTATAAAACTTTTTCATGAAAGAGAAAATCACATGACTATAATGTAATGTTGCAAGGACGTTACTATAACATTTTGTTAAAATGGTATTGGGTCCTACATCAAGGTGTCCTCGTATTTTAGCGAATGCTAAAATATCTCGCCCCTTCCTGAATTTTTATTTTCAACGTAGCAGTGAACTAAATCACTGAAATTATTTTAGCATACCGTATTACGCTACATCAGCAACAAAGAAACAATTTAAAATGTAAATTTTTGAAGATAAGATACTTCGACCGATTGAATTAAAATTACGTAGCATCGTACCCTACTCAACCAGTTCCATTACAATTTCAAATGTCTTTGACCTCTTGGTCGTGTCATGTTTACGATTCGAGTTTTGCAGGTTAACGATCCCGTATACATATATAGTTAATGAAGGCCGTGGAGAGTCAGGAAAGGATGGATGTATTGGCGTTACGAATAAAACCTCAGAACCACGTGCTCGCAAATTAATCTTGTTTTTTAAGTGCTAATTACGGGATGCACGAGCATACGTCATTCGAAATTATGTTAATAATTTTCCAATAAGTAGATCATAAATGATCCTTTGGTAAGTTAGATGTCGACTTAAAAAAATTACCTTTTTTTTTATTAATTTTTTGTCAGAATCCACGTAATGTAATAACGTTACTTAGTGCCATAGTAATCGAATTTTTGCAAATCTAATTTCTTTTTAAAAATCTTTTGGAAATTAAATTTTGCAAATCTGAGAGGTCAGTTTCATGCGACCCTGAAATGCCCCGGGTACCAATTTTTAACAGTTTTCCGTGTGAATAAAAATGTAAGCTGCAAAGGGTTAATGAAAGGGTTAAATCAAAATGCAATATCTCTGTGAAAAAACTGGATATTTAATGAAACGATGCGGCATTTGAAAGGGGAAAGCTTATAAGATAACATTAATAGTATTTTAAGTAAAAGAAAAGGTGCGATGCTACATAATCTCAAATATAGTCCAAAATCATTATTTTTGCATTTTAGGTTAGGATATCTCGAAAACTAGAGCTAATTTCGAGATTTGGACCTCAGGTTCGGGTTCAATGCATCGAAAACCTTCGGAAAAGTATATTGTGGTCTCTGGGTCCGAGAGTCACTCGAATTTTGTCAGCCTGAGTTACCTTTAAGATCCTTCAAAGAGTGACATTAGGTTGAAATTACAAAATCTATACGAAATTAAGTCTGGAAAGTTGAAATAATCTTACACGGAAAAAAATGTGATTTCTTTATTTCGATTATCAGGTTAAAATTAAGACCTCCCTGGTAAAAATGTGGCGTTACTTAAGAGTGACTGTAAGAGTGTCAAAGGAGTGTGAAAAGCGTTAGAAAAGCGAGCCAAAAGAGTTAACAAAGAGTGAACTCTTTAATTTTTTGCCAGCGAGCTATAGGGAGTGTATCCTTATAAGGAGTGTGTTAAGCGTATCATAAGCTCGAATTTGGACATTTTTTCGCTCGCGTAACGCTTCATTAACGTTTCATTTTTTCCAGGGCTATCGCCTATCGCGGAAAATCACTTACATTTCGACCAGGAAAGTTTACTCGAATAAACTGACCTCAAACTATGCCACGTACACTAATTTGAAAAAATTTACTTAATTGCAGTTGATGATTCAAATTTCGGAAATAGAACTTGAGGTAGAGGAAGATTATAAATGCAAAAGTATAAGGATATGTTATATGTCCAACAAAAAAATTTGCACACAACGTTACTTACCTTCGAAAGTTTATTCAAATTCCTCCTAAAAAATAGGCCCAAAATGATACAGTTGGTTTTTTCTAAAATCTTAAATCTGCAATTTACACTCGGAAACAACAATACCAAAAGTTTCCGCCTTAAAATAGGACCTCACTCTTTTCAGAATTTCAAAATGACGACTTGTAAAAGGCCAAGTTGAATTTTGAAAATCTGCTCTGATATTTATAATCATCGTCCCCTACCAGGTACCATTGTTCAGAATTGATTGTTTCTCTTCATGGTGTATATAATTTGTCGAATACTTTCGAGTAAGTGGATTTTAGTGACTGGAAATCCTTTACCTCAACATTAAGTAATCCACTCTTCTAGTTTTTAATCTTCTCGATCAGGAAGCACAGTTCCTGGTCCAGGATTCTTATCCCCATGAAAAACAAGTTTTTAGCTATCAGTATAGATACGGGCATGCTAAACTGCTTTGATGTTTCTGCAATGTCTTTTTCTTGTTTAATTTGTTCAATATTTCCTTTTCTATAAAACATCTTGGTTTCTTTTGGACACCTTTACACTTCGCAGTAGCTTTTTCTCTCGGTTTTTGTTTAGGATCTTCCTTTTTTTTGGCGTTCGTTTTGTAAACCGATTTTCGACTTTTTTTGAACTTTTCTGACTTAGCGGTACAAATTCACAATAAACTCCAAAAATGGATTTTTTATGTGGCAGAACAAAAATTAATTATTTAGTTTTCATAGAATCTGATACATATCCAATAGCTACTGTATCCGATTTCCAACCACCCAACTTGATGATAGGTATACTAGCACCTGAATTGAACAACAGAGTGGCCGAGGGCCGGCGAAAACAGTGGCTAATGTAACGTGATTAAATTTCCAACTTTAAAAAGGAAGCAATGGTTGCCGGTGTTGAACCAATCTTATTTTTTCCCACCACTTGTTTTTGACATTTACCATACACGATACTTTCAACTTAGATATGTTTTCCAGCACAATTTCGAAGTGAAAGTGATGTTTTAATGAAAAACAAAATGTAAAAAACCATGTTTTTTTTTTTTATTTTTTTATTAAACGGCCCAAAAGTCCTTTACAAATAATAATAATACAAAAATGTAGAGTACAAGAAATATAAAATTTGAAAATTCAACGCAAGAATGACATTAATAAAGATTAAAATATACACATATACACGCACACGCAAAAACGACGATATATACGATATATACAAATTAAATTACAAATTACTATTTGGTCATAGTACCGATACAGTAAATTAGAAACTGATTTTTTGAAAATATGTAGCGTACTGAGTGAACGAGTGGACACATCTAGATTATTCCATCCTCGTTTAAGACGCGGAATAAGATGGTAGAAAACATAGTTCCTCTTGCAAGTCGATTCTTTAATGACTCTCGGATCTCGGATTGGATAATGTGTGTCTTGATTAATTTGAATTTAGATGATATATCATGAAAATTGTGGTCAAAACGTGATAAGGGGTTAACAGACTTAAATGCTAAATATTTTTTAAAGAAAAATGTATATAACTTTTTTGCGGTTTATTTTGTCGAAATTTCATCGAAAGGTTCTGAAAGAGCATACAATTTTACGTTAGAAACAGTGGAGCTCAATTTTTTCTAAAGACATTTATATACAAATTATCGATGTTCAATCTGATACTGAAAATCCGCCTGCCTGAGCGTTAATGGGTTAATGTTAGTAAGCTCCCAACTTCTCAATGCACCACAAACACCAAAATAAGTATAACCTATTATATTAGTGAAAATGAGAAAGATAATTCAACGAGAAAATGTAGGTTTAGGTTTGTACAAATATCTATAAATATACCTTTACACCTAAATAGATGTTATCATCTGCATCTTTCATGAAAGTCATAATTTGATCCCAACAGGTGAGTGATTTTTTTGGCTTGTGACCGACTGAATTATTTCCAAAATGGCTTTGAAGTTCAAATATTTATTGATATCAATTTTGTGGTTCAGATTGAGCATTTTTGTAACATGGACTACACGCTCATGGCTGTATTTGGACTCACACGTTTTGCAAGTCTTTAAAATAATATATCAATACACTTTCATCGAAAGAAACTGCTTTGTTGTCGTTTTTCCATTTTAAAAATATGTCATAAACCAACCTATAACGATCAATAGACTTTGGTAGGCAATACTTTCTCTTCAATAACGTCTTGCGCTTCTTTATCAAAATCACGAGCTATTTGTTCCTCGTCACTACTCTCCTCCGAAAAGGAGACGTTTGAATACATTTTTATTATAACAGTATTTAATATAACTAGGTTAGTTATTCAATGTAAGTCGGTTAACCGATCGAAAAACGTTCGGTAACGATATATATAGGGAGTAATGTTGAATTTTCGACCGAGGTAAGTATAAAAAGATATTAAAAGTTTATAATTTCATAAATTCCCGATAGAAGAATAAATTTCAACGTTGTCATTCAATGCAGTTTTATGTGAAGCCACGTCGTTAAGGTTCCCGGAATCATCCCCTCCACAAAATTCTCTCCCGGAAATTTCCCCCTCCGGAGTAACCCTCCTTGGAAATTTCCCTCCTATACAATAACCCCCCCCCCCCCCCCCCAGAAAATAGCCATTCCTAGAGATTTCCGATCAAATATATAGCCTAACCTAACCTAACCTAACCTAACCTAACCTAACCTAACCTAATCTGTGGAGGGTTAGCATAATGCTATAAGATCGAAAGCACAAAGCGCCCACTTGAATATGTGTAATTGCTGTCCAAACTCTCGAAGGAGCACCCAATGAACCGCGCCGGAAAAAATATAAGAACCTGGATGCAAGAATTAAGGCGATTGTCATGCAATATGAAAAATTGGACACCCTGAATTATCTAAAAGGCGTGGCTTACAATATCAAATTCTAAGTTTCAGAGGAAAATATTCATTCTGTATAAGAATTTAACATTGGTTTTCAATAAAAATAAATTAAGTCTATTATTTTCATAAAACATGTTTTTCTGGGGGGAAGAGGGGAACATTCCGTGATCCTTTTTCCAGAGGGGCAGTTTTGGGGGAGGGGGGGATTTTCTATAGGGGAAATTTCCGGGGGTAAATTTCCAAGGAGAAATTTTCCGGGGACGAAAAGGTCGGTCACCGTTGTTGAAGAGAGGAGAAATGGTTCTTACAGTTTGCAAAAACCTGCATAATTCATTCGAAATTTATATAATCTGATAAACAAAGATCTTCAAAAATTGTAAATAGTTTTATGAAGACAATGACTGAGTACTCGTTTAATTTAAAAAAAAAATCACAACACAGTAATAAATAAATGTTCCGATGTTTAATTCTTCCATAAAAAAAGACTACTGCAAAGAACTACACGAAGTTATAAATGTAGATTTTTATCATACCAGTACGGTACAAAAAGTTCTGATTTTTAAAAAATGATATCTTCGAAACATTCACGTTTTTCGAAAAAACTTGTTTTGCTTACCCCGTTAAAAATACATGAAATCAACTTTAGTTTTTTTTTAATTTCTAAAGCGTTAATAATTTTGTAATCTTAAATAAATTGATAAACAAAACATTCAATTCGTAATTCCGTATTTCAAATTGGAAATTAAAGTTATGAAAATTTCAACCTTGATTTCTCAATAACAAGGTCAAGATCGTTTGATACGATTTTCAATTTATAATAAATTTTAGAAAAATATTTAGTTTTATATATTGCTAGTTAAACAACATTTTTCAAAAGTATGCAAGAAATAAAATACTTTTTAACTAACTTCGTTAACGGGAATAATTAGCACCTTTCAGTGTATTGACACCTTTAAGAGTTTTTTCTTTATTTTTCTGATATACTGCTATTTCTGATATATTAATCATTTCACGTTGTTACTCTAGATTTATGAACTTATTATTGGTCAAAGCAATAAATTAAAATGTATAAATATCTAGCTTAGAACTCGTTTCGTTCATACTTAGTATATTACTGAAATTTCTAATAACGTAAGAAATTCATTCCATTCAGAACAATTCTGAATTTATTGTCAAATGTATTAGAAAAAAAGTTCATGAATATTTAGTGTTTTTCTCGCTTTGCAATTTGTCTTTTAAATTTTTTCCTTCTATGTTAATTCATTGATTTATTTAAATACATCCTTATTAGTAATGCGTTTTCTTCCTCCCTCCTTCATCCAAGCTTTTGATGTCGCCGAAATTATAATTATAGGCTAAACGTACGTTATATATGCAATCATGCATTTCAACATGCATATATACATAATGCATTCTCACTTAAATATGTTTTTTTTTTCGTTTTTTTCACGCGTTCACATTGATTATATTAATTATGTTAATTCGTATCCTTCAATGTTTTTCACGGACTTTTTTTGCCTCATATTGTCTCTATTACTATTAGTAGTACTTCCTCGATTTATTATATCATATTATTTTTTTTTATCAAAAACATGCATTATAATTGTAATTTGCGTTTTATTAGTCTATGCTTATTTAAAGATTGTAAGTCAGCTACATGAAAAAAAGTTTTTTGTAATACTCTATCTGCTGGAATAAAAATCTTGCTCTATTAAAATTTGCAAATATACGTTAGATATGAAAAGGAAATCAAATCTATTGTACGGAGTAAGATGTATGCATAATAATCTTTTCAGAGATTAAAAATTGCAGACATAATAAAAAAAATTTCTTTTAAAGATGGTATTTAAAAAGGATACATATATTTTCAGACTTTTTTTTTTATTCTATATATAATAGGTGGAAGAGAATTACGTTACTGAAAAACCTTATAACAATAAGAAATTTTAATATTTTTTCAGAATGATGTATCTTAATGCATTTTTAAATTTTGCAGTAAAAATAATAATAATATGACCGGTCAGTCTGTGAAACAGCTATTGCTGTGACTCGCCCTTTGGCATTATTGTATTATTTATATCTTGTATTCGTTTTTGTAATTGCCAATAAAGACTTGATTATTGTTATTATTATTATATTTATAATTCCTTAAAACACACTGCCTCTGATCCACAATTCGTACACAATGAGCATAAATTTTTGAAGGAATAGGACGTAAATGCCTGCAAACACCGAAATTTCTCGTAATTTCTTGGAGTGACAATTCAGTCACTCTACATTGTATTAGTCAATTCTTTCACGGATTAAATCTCGCACCTCACGAAGCAACAATTCACTCTTCACGGTATGGAAATCCACTTCTAAGGGGGTTCTAAAGTGGTCCGCAGGTAAGGTTGGAAATGTCACTAAAAAACATAAATAAAAAATGACTGAATAAAATTTTCAAAATTAGGGGTTTGTAAAGATAAATAATTCTACTACAAATGGCAATTGAAGAGTTCTTAGGAAGAAGGGCACATCTCGAGATATGACCTTTTTCGGGAGAACTGTTTTTCTGAATCTACTAACCATTTACTATATTCTCATTAAAAATAATTGAAATATCTTGTTATTTGTGAAAATTATGGCCAACAAAAAGTATCATTCTATGGAAAAAGGGCATATCTCGAAAAATTTTCTATTTAAATTTTAAATTATTTACTTTAAATCAATAAATTCTTCTCTAAATTAATATTTTGTTCTGATATATGTACAGATAACAATATTTAATAACACTTAATTTACGGCGTAATGTAAAAAGACGGCTGTGGTGGACAAAATAAAAATATTACTTTCACTTCGTTTTGTTCATGGTTATCAATGAATTTAAATAAGAAAATAACTCATATTTTTCCAGTGCGTGGTCATTCATTTAATCAATGTGACCGTAATTTCGGAAAATATAGTAAAATACTTAAACGAATAGAAATTGTACAAAGTGTTAACGAGTATATCGAAATTTTTAAAAGGTGTCGAAGGAATCCAGCAGCTTTTGAAGTGATAAACGGAGGACCATTAATTCGAGATTGGAAAGAATGCCTACAAACAATGGGATTTAAGAAACCCAAAGCGAAAGTTGGAGGATCGAAATTTGCTATCCAGTCTTACAGAATGCTGAAATATACACCAAATATGATTGTGCATAGTTGTAAAAATTACGGCGGAACGTATGTAATATTCAAATTTCAAAATATAATGCATAATTCAGAATTTGTATTAAACGCCGGCTCCAAAGTTAATTTAAACGTGCGAAACTGACAGACGTAAAAAGTTTATTTCGTTACATGAGTGTTGGCAGTGTTGAAAAAATGAAAAGACTACTGAATATCGTCAGTGACGATGCGTAAATACAGATGTTTTCGTTGTTACAAATTATAAAACTACTTGTTATGATTGTTAATGCGTTATAAATGCAATTTGGTCTTTGTACTAAAACATCAGAATACATTTTTTAACCCAATTTACACATATATAAATTATTTTCTTACGAATTATGATCATTGTATATAAAAATAGTCATTCTATGGAAAAAGGGCACATCTCAAAAATTTTTTATGACTGCTAATTTTTTTATTAAAATAAAAATTGTGTTATTTTTGTCATATGTTTACCTTGTAATTAGTTAGTCAATACTTTTTATGAAGATTTTAGAGCTTTGATGTCAACTGATTCTATTTAACACACATATAAAAACTAAAAACGCGATTTGATCAAAACACGGTTTTTGAGATGTGCCCTTCTTCCAAAGAACTCTTCAATTGTAACAAAATCTAAAGATATTAATCGAGAACTGACCGAGAATTTTCTTAAATAACTAAAAACACTTATCTCCGAAAATTCATGGTTAGTTCTCGATTAATATCTTTGGTATTTTCTAAGATATAGTCTATAGTAATTAGAATCACCCTTACAGAGATTTTTTATTTACAGTTCTTAGTGAAAATTCGTAAGTTTTGGATGGACCAATTCAGACCACCTGTCTCTACCCTGCAAACACGGAAAGTAACAGTTATGTAATATTTACGTAACGGTTACATTGTTACATAAATGTTACATTATTGTTACATAACTGTTACTTTTGTGTTTGCAGGGTAGAGTCTCAGTTTCGCTCGGTAAACAATGAAATTTCATTCAGATAAGTTATTTAGAATATGCGAAAGTAGAAAATATTTTATAAATCCACGTGTAATGCTGAAATGCTCATTTAATAGTATGATTACGTACATAACATCGACTATGTAATAACATTTTAATAAAATCTCTGTTTTTATAAACATTCCCGAGTTGTAGCGTCGCTCGTTACATTCCATGAAATTTATTGTATTTATGAAATGAACAATGCATCGAACGTTACAGGCATGCAATTGTTTATTTTATATGTCGTGTACTCTCTTATTACTATACTTTTCTATGAAATATTAAAGATTACGTAACATTCAATTGATCCACGTATTAAAGCACGCGCAGGAAATATATATTTGTCCGTTGAAAACACGAGGTTATTCCTCATCAAGCGTCGATTTGCACAAATACTATTTTTACTTGCTGATAGTAAAATATTTTCCTTATTTTTTTATGAATTCGCATTGTATTCTATTACTGGTTTTATTAATATTCATCGACTTTGTACTTGTATTTATTATTAACATTGTTTTTCAAATAAATTTTCTCATTTTCATTGTCTTTATAGTAACTTTTACATGAGTTTAAATGACAGCTTCTGTCACATCTCCAGTTTTTATCAGATAATGTAATAAATAGTTTTCCTCTGATTTTATTAGCGTTTCATTATTATTTTCTAACTATATCTTGTATTCTCTATATCAGTAATATGAAAACTCATTTTTTATTGATTATGCCAATTTATTTATTTTCATATTCTTTTTTCATAAACAAAACTAAACCTTTTCAAATATATCAAAAACATGTATGAAGCATAAAAATAATATCCTTTTTTAACCCATTAACGCCCAGAAACAGAGATTTTGTAACGTCTTTTCGAGCCATATTCTTTTAATAATGCGAAAGGAATAATCAAACGGAAATGATGCTTCTTTATGTTTTTGACTATGCTCTTTCAGAATCTGGCATTACATTTTCATTTTTTTTACAAGAAAAATAAATATGGCGGCTTTTAGATGAAAAAATACGGAAAAATGAAAACTGGTTTTTTTTATGAATTTTTTTCAGATTGAAGCAGAGATATAATCCCATCGTTTTTTCACTAATCGGTGAATAAAATAGTTGTAGTTTATCGGAATATTTTTGAAAATGGTTAGAAATATTATTCTCATTATCAAAATGGCGATTAACGTCTTCCTGGAGAGTGAACAAATTTCTGAATTGGTAATATGACAAATAGGCTGATGGATTTATATGAAACTTCGTTTCCTAAGGTTCGAGGGCGCCGAATACAAATGTGATGTCAGATTTTCAAAAATTCAAAATGGCGGATCCAATATGGCTGACATATTTTTGAAAAGACTTTGAATTTGCATGAAATTTGTTACTCGGGGGTTTTTGGGGTCGCCGAATATAATTCTGATGTCAGATTTTCAAAATTCAAAATGGCGGATCCAATATGGCTGACATATTTTGGAAAAGACATTGAATTTGCGTGAAATTTGGTACTCGAGGGTTTTCGGGGTCGCCGAATATAAATCTGATGTCAGATTCACAAAATTCAAAATTGCGGATCTAATATAGCTCACGTATTTTTCAAAGAGTTTGATTTTGCATGAAATTTATTACTTAGGGAGTTTTAGGATAGCTGAATATGATTTTGTCGTCGGTTCAAAACTAGCGAAAAGATTATTCATACAACATAATGTTATTATTATCATGGTATTTTTCGAGAGCCCGTGGTTTTGAAAAATTGATTAGTTACTTCAAGTCTACTCTCATTCCTAATGCACATTTCCCTAATTTGTCACCAATATTTAAATTTTTACCATTACAAATCCAGCAAAAAGTCCATCATAAGTATGAAATGCCCGAAATTGTGAAATAAATTTGTTTCACAAAATTTTGTCCGATCAGGACACAATCATTTTGCAAAACATGCAATCAATATCTTTGCAAATCTTGTTTCAGTGCAAAACATAAAGATCAGAAATAATCATAAATATCTACCGATCATAAGTGGTGTTTAGAGGAAAGAACTGATAAAAACAAAAAAATAATAAAATGACAAAAAAAATTAAAAATAAGAAAAAAATAAAAAAAAATAAAAAAACAAAAAAAAGTGACATTTGATTTCATCCACCTCCATGCTGGTAAATGTTGGGCAACATTGTATAATAATGGCTAAGAGATGAATTTAATTTTGCAAACGTTCCTACATATTAGAAAATATTTTTTTGTTACAGTGTGGGTAAAATGCTATTTTCCACATTTTTGACATTTTTCTGACGCATTTTACTCACACTGGCAACAAAAAATACATTTCGGCACATATGGGAAAATGTTTTTCATACGAATGTGAATGCCACCCTCGCTGCGGCTCGGGCGGCAACGCTCACATTCGCAGGAAAAACTTTTTTCCACTTGTATCGAAAACTACTATAGGTTGTTATAGAATTCTTTTACATTGTGCAAAGCTAATGCCAAATTCGTATTCATCAACTATAAGTGCCCTCGAATAACAAGTTTCCAGCTAGCCAAACTCATTTTTGAAAAATATGTCCGCCATATTGTATCCGCAATTACAAATTCTGAAAATCTGATGTCAGAAACGCATTCAGCAAGCCCCAAAAACTCTGGAGTAATACATTTCAATTTTCCCTTATTTGGGAAAAAATGTCCGCCATATTGAATTCACCATTTGAAATTTTGTGAATCTGACATCAGATTTGTATTTAGCGACTCCGAAAACCTCCGAGTAACAAATTTCATGCAAATTCAATGTCTTTTCAAAAATATGTCAGCCATATTGGATTCGCCATTTTGAATTTTTGAAAATCTGACATCACATTTGTATTCGGCGCCCTCGAAAATCTTAGGAAACGAAGTTTCATATAAATCCATCAGCCTATTTGTCATATTACCAATTCAGAAATTTGTTCACTCTCCAGGAAGACGTTAATCGCCATTTTGATAATGAAAATAATATTTTTAACCATTTTCAAAAATATTCCGATAAAGTACAACTATTTTATTCACCGATTAGTGAAAAAACGACGGGATTATATCTCTGCTTCAATCTGAAAAAAATTCATAAAAAAAAACAGTTTTCATTTTTCCGTATTTTTTCATCTAAAAGCCGCCATATTTATTTTTCTTGTAAAAAAAATGAAAATGTAATGTCAGATTCTGAAAGAGCATAGTCAAAAACATAAAGAAGCATCATTTCCGTTTGATTATTCCTTTCGCATCGTTAAAAGAATAAGGCTCGAAAAGACGTTACAAAATCTTTGTTTCTGGGCGTTAATGGGTTAATCAATCAGTTCAACGAAATTTTAATTAAAGTACCTGAATCATAGTCATTGATCTATACTAGTAATCTTGCTAATAATGACTGCCAACAGTAATAATATGCCAATAATTCTCTTGTATAATAATACACATTTTCTTAAATGATTAAACATTGAAATTGTTGAGCCCTTTAGACCAAAAAAAGCATCAAATGACACATCATTGAACCTTGAAGTAGTACTGCGCAAACGTCATGCCCTTTCCTAACCTCTACGCAGATTCAGAACTCTCGTAGACTATGTACTGTGCATGTGTCTCTTTCCTGAACAAAAAAAAATGTTCGCTTTTTCTATTGATTTAACGAAGCTGAAAGCAAATATGGGTATGCATAAGATCACAAAATTCCATCATTTCTGTAATGAGGATTTTTGGAATAAATAAAATTATAAATCAGTAAATGAACAATAAATATAAGTACGTAGTACACAAACAAAAAAAGAAAATTATTATTTGAAACTCGAAATAGGATAGAACGAAAGGTACACTGACAATGAGAGAAATGTTTGTTTACAGTTAATGTAATAGATTCATAGTAAATCATTAGATTTGGATATTAAGGTAAGGTACTTTGTCCTGAAGTTAACGTAATCTGGGAATCGGTTAAATTTGTTATGGTAAAATAGTTAATACATTTATTTTAAATATTAATGTTGGGATCATTACGTGACAATGTACGCGCTTACAGATTCGCCAAAAAAGAAAAAAACAAACATACACATGCGCGGTCATTCGATTTTATGGGAATTTTTCACAACGCATTGTTGACATTCGCAGTTCAAACGGCAGAATTTAATGTAAGATTTATTAAAAGTTAACGAACGCTCATTGAATGTTAAAATATGCGGGTTAATATACAATAACATTGCAGTAAACTGTTAGTATTTTCACCTCAAAGTTACTTCTGGTTATTTACTTTACAGTCAATGTTATAGATAGTGTCTTCCCAAAAATGTCTGTTTAAGGAATAGCAATTCTTTATGCAGATATTTGATCAAGAGTGTAAACAAAATAGCAATTTCGTTTATTTAAGGTTAGGATACTAACCTGAAGTGTTTGACGTCCTGGACTGAAGTGACTTCTGGTGCAACTTGGCCCTTATTTATACTCGGTTAAGAGCTGTTTCCAGTTTAGCAGAATTTGGCTACCTAATTTCCAGGAAAAAGGCAAGTAACCGTTCTTTCTAGATTGTTCACTCTTTCCTAAATTCTAATTCCTCTTTTCTTTCAGGTCGGTCTTAATAATAAATTAGTAGTGAAGACTTCTTTATGTATTCAAACCTTGGGAGTGTATTTGACTTGTATCAATTTTTGGTCGATTATTATGCTAAATGCTACTTCATAGGGCATTCTGACTTTTCCTTGGTCGAAACAATTCATGCTGCTGTTTGGGATAATACTACCCGGCAAACGAAAAAGTATTCAGAAGTATTGAAAATTTCAATGGTTTTAAAGTCGTGCTGCTTTTTTAGCATTTTTTACCACTCCCTTCTCCATCCATACACAACTTTAGCCATTTTAATCACACTTTACACAGGCCGTAGTTCCTAGCTTACCCGCAAAACGGTAACGTAGTTTATGGACGACCACTAAGCGGAATTATTACGAAGCATTCCCAAGTTTCTGGATTGAGAATGATTGAAAATATCTCACAGAAACACTTCTGGAGGCATTAGGGAAGCATTCTCAAGTTTCTCGAACGAGAAAGATTGCGAAAGTCTCACAGAAATACTTCTAGAATCATTCCTAAGTTTCTGGATTGAGAATGATTGAGAAAGTCTCACAGAAATACTTTCAGAAGCATTAGGAAGCATTAACTAACTTCCGTATCGCAGGAAGTATTCAGAATGTTAGAATAAAACATATATGTCAATGCTTCATTCAGAAAAGGGAAGTATTGGCTTTATAATTGTTATGCTGAAGCATTGAGAAGCATTCAAAATTAAAGTGGTCAATTCTTGTAATAAGATTTGGAATGATTGACGATAGGGAAGTATTCCCGATGATCAATAAATAGGATTCAAAGTTAAAAAATGAATACTTATCATTGCTTATCAATCATTCTTCATTTGCTGGGTACTATCTCCCAAGCGATCTAAACTGGATTAAAAAGTATTGAACATTTAAATATAAATAAATTCAAATTTTTATCATTAAAATGTATTGATTTGCACTATTCAATTGGAGAGAAGGAGCCAAGTTTCCATAAGACATCATTCGAACCCTAGAATTCAGAAATTGTGTTCAACATTTAAGGCACAAATTATACGGCCTGTTATCAACATTATTTTTTCCTTATATTAAACTACCATATTAAATATTATGTTTTATCAAAAATTTTATTTTAATACATAGGTTGTAAAATTGCTCTCATTGCAAATAGGCATATACAAAAAGTAACAAAAACTGTTCAAGATGTCTGTTCGACAATGATTGATTAATCGATGGGATGCCCATACAACCGATTAATGGAAGCGTATAAAATAATACGAATTAAGCGGGGCGGGCATTGCACTCCGGTGTATAAAGACTTAATTGAAAGAATAAAAACGATACATCGTACAATGCTCAATTATATCACATGATTCATCAGTATAATAATGAGAATTCCCTTTTTGAAATTTAAAATTTCGTAATAACTTTTCGATCGTCGCTCTGTCAAATTCGTGTTGTTTGTTTTTGGCTTTAAATCGTTTTTTTTTTATTTTTTGATATTGTCTCAAAAACTAGAAAGAATCTGAATATTTAGATTTTGGATGCGGATTCGGAGGTCAACAATATTTAGGAATATATTAGTGTACTGTATAATATTTGTGTGCCTGTATTTTTTGAGTGCGATCAAGAAAGTGGATCACATATTCATACTATGCGATCTTTATTTAATTCAAAGATCACTTCTCTGCTGTAGATTTAGCTTTTCTATCACTTTCATGGACATAGCAATAGAGTTCATTGCACACAGGAAAGTATACAATAAACAATCTATTAGTTTAATTCCTAAGCTTGGAAGTATTTGCGAAAAGTTATTGAAAAGAATTTGTTATCAATAAAAGTTAGCTAGTTACACTACTTATACTTTTGAAACACTTTTAACGTGCATTGCAAGTATCTCTTTAGTATCCACTCATGATTCAAGGAATAATTTCCTTGTGTTTTCTTCAAATCAGTAATATTTTCTTCAATTCATATGAATGATACCTGCGTAATATTTGAATATTTGTAACTATTTTTATTAGTTACGTTTTATAATAACTACAAAATTCAAATTATATTAAAATGTAAAACATATTTCATATATTAAAGTAAAAATTCAATGGTTGTCGAATAAATCAATACCGAACTTAGAATATTTATTGGCGTTTAAAGTACTTTAATGAATTCATGTTTAACAGATATTGTTTCCTTCAACATAAAAAAAAAATATATATCCGCACATTTCTCATTCATTGCACATCGTTACATATAAATAATCATTTTTCATTTAAACAAAAATTATATGTTCGTAACATAAATCACGTATCACTCTAAATGAAATTGTTTGACTCATTGATCACACCGTCTTTGATATAATTATCCGCATTATTTTAACGTAACATTAATTTTCACTTTAATATTCTCTTCAGAAGAAAGTCAAATAAAGAATAGAGAATATTAATTTCAATGATCAAAATATTTGTCAATCGATTCACACTGACATGAAATAAATGGATCATAGGAATGAAGAATTAACCGGTACACATTACACGATTAAAACTTGATCGACTTATCTGGTACTTCGCCGATGTTGCAGTTGAATGTCCTTATTCTTCTGCTCGTATGTTTATTTCTCCGATATAACATGGTAAACATCAAATAGGTCGAATCTTGAATACCCAGCACTCGTACGGTCGAATTGATTAAATTAAATGCACGGATTGAATTTCCAGCGCCGATGACCATTGATCCAGGGCTCCATACATCCAAGAAATAATAAAACCGGGGGAGACTATTCTTTTGAAGAGTTATAGAAATTGGGAATATTTCGACTCACCCAGACTTCGACCGCATGGTCGAAGTTCCAAAATCACGTCGCGTTGTTTTATTCAGTTCGCCAAACTCGAAATTCTGTTGAGATCGAAGTTGGTTGCCACCGTAAATGATAATTTAATTATTACTATCTTTCTTTTCTTTTTTTAAATAGCATACACGATTTGCACGTGTCTGCGAATTCGATCGAAAAACTGGAGATCTTGGTCGTTGACAACCCATTCGTCAGCGTGAATCCTGTCGATTGTGTCGTTGCCGCTTGCGGCGTCACCTCCTATCCCACTCTATCAAAATTTCCCACTCTCTGGTCCGTTATGACGCATTTACAAAATTACAATAAACGAAACGAACTTTTCGGTATATTTCTAGACGCGTGTGATTGGTCGAGCATTTGCCTAGTGCTTTCTTCGCTTTTACATTTTATCGGATAAAATATCGTTACATATTATAGTCCAATTAAAGTGATTATACATTCAATTTTTTTTTATAATAATTAAAACAAGTTCTTGTAATTGAATCTTATCATTGTTTTATATCTTAAGCTTTGAAAATTAAAAACATGTTTGCTTATTGGGAATTCTGCATTAACATAATAATATAATAATAATATATTATTTCTATTATAGCAATAAATAAATACTCTTCTCGATTCAGCAGACGTAAAATGGCCATTTATCGACCCATGTATTATATAGAGATTTTGCAAAATCACTAACCGAGGCGTAAAACTCTTATTTTTCGCCCTTGGTACGAAAAGTACTATCTTTTTCTACTTTGGTTAAATTTGTTTTAAAATTCTTTTTATGTTTTTTATTAAATTTATTCTTTACTTTACTAAATTTATTATTTTGTTTACTCATAAAAAAGAAAAAAGTATTCCATTGAAAAGTGCATCCATATTATTATTATTAAAATACTTACTTGATTTTAATTTGCATTAAGAAACAGAAATAAATTTATTTGGCTTGGCTAAAGTAGTTTCATGTTCTTATCAGATTTATTAAAAGGTAAGTGATATTTTCGTGATGGAAAACTAATTTGTTTATATTCAAATCCACTAAACATAAACATCTACACAACTGAGAAGTCTTCGCTAACAATGAAACTATATTTCGTACGATGGAAATGCAATATAATAAATGAAAACACTGTAATTTAAATTAAAAAATTTCAAATACCCTTTTTGCAAAAATTATTTTCAATCTTCTGGATGTTCTGTGAAAGAAATATCTTACTCGTAAAAAACAAGTACAAAGTGAATTCTTTGCAATTATTTACTTAGACAGTAACAGCCTCCTTACTACTTCCTTAAGACATGTTAAAATTACTAGTTCAACTTAAATATTCTCTAAATTAGTATGTATGAACACCAGTGACACGTTAGCAATCACCTCCTACCCGTCCTTTACAATAAAAGTGTCGAAATAAATTATCTTATTAACAAATATATTTCTATTTTTATTGGACATAAATGGTACATTGTATTGTCATGATAACTAAGTTTTAATCTATGAAAATTATAATAATACAGCTGTACTTGGTGTAGGTTTCTGCAGTTCCCAGATTTCATACACAAATGTGAAGTATGACGCCATCTAGGAAGTCGACCTGCAGCTCTCGCAAATATTATAATTGAATATAAAAAAAAATTGTCTAAAAGGGCGATTCCGCCCGTTAAATAATAATAATAAAAGAAAATAATCTATTGCTTAAATATTGCAATTTTTTAATAAATCGTGTATTATTTAGTATATTAGATGATTATTAATATTATACAATTTTATACTAAATACCGTGCATTGAAGATTTTGAAATCGAATAGGAAATAGAAAAATTAAATTTTGTGCGCTCAGGAAAAAATTTTTTTTTAATATCAAATTTTTTTAGATTTGCTCATAAAACGATAGTTGTTGCTGAGCTTCTTACCGCTAGTTAGCGCACATCATGATTTTAACTGTTATTATGTGATAGGTTAACCTCAAGCTCAACCTTGTACTAAAATTCATTTTGCGAATCGTAACCGGTCTGTTTTTCATTTCTGTCTTGGGATGTACCGATGCTAAATTATTTCTACAAAACAGCATGACATATATTATAATATTGCATAGAAAAATGCAATGTACGATTAATATTGTTCTGTTCCATGTTTTACATATTATTGCATTTTAAACAATTCAAATCATACACCTCATAACCTTCACTGATTTGTACAAGAAATCAAAAATGAAATTTTTCAATATTGTTATTAATTTATCAAATTTTGTTCATCATGTCGTTTCGCATCATCATGTAACAACCACCTTACCATTGCATCTTGGCAATTTATTAGCGATGTATATACGACACTTGACGCAAGTTATATCGCGATTAAACTAGAAACAATAACTCTTGATAGGTCAATGTCCGACCGTAGACTGCGCCAATGCTGGTAAAATGAAATACTGACTTCTTTTGTTCAATTGTGCCAAGTAATTAGGCGTTTCGTCATATCAGTCGGCTTCGCTTTCAACTCAATTCCATATCTGAAAATTGACAAAATCACAGACGTAATAAAATGTAATACATCTAAGGCATTTAAGCGATTAACGGTTCCTCAATTCTAAAGATTTTTTATAAATAATAATTTTAATTTCCAATATTGGAACGATAAATTGTTTCGATTTTTGAAAAAGTCATTTCTCATAGGATTTAATAAAACTAATTTTATTAAAATATGCCCAGTTTTATTATATTTATTAATCCAGCAAATCTTCTATTTCGTCAATACCTAACAGTAATTATAGACAAGTAACGTCAGGATGTCTTAAACATGTAAAAACCTAACCTAACCTAAAAATTGTGATGTACGTCAACTATTATTTTAAATTTTGAATAATTTTGTTACACTCATAGAAAAAGTTTATTTCAATTTAAAAAATAGTTTTTCTGACCTAATTTCTTTAAGATAAAGTAAAAAATTGTTTACAAAAAAGGTTTTAATTTGACAAAATGCCGAATTTGAATGAATATATTATTGAAATAATTAAGTAGATCGTTGCAAAAAGCAAGAAAGTTGTAATATTGTCGCTAGTGAATTTTCAATTTTCGACCACATAAATAGAATTTAATACCATATTTTAACTACGACTTCAGTTTAGCGATAATATGAGAAAAAAGTATCAGTAGCGACAATATAGAAGATTTTAAAGTCGTTATATTTTTATATGTATTTATCATAATGATGTGGTTGAAATAGAGCCCATTGTTTATTTATTGTATTATTTACCTTTTCATATGGGAGACAGCTATACCGCGTGACCCTCCTCAGCAGTTAAAAATTTAACAGTGAAAAATTTTCTAGTGCTTAATGTGAAGGAGAGGACTTGACCAATTTCCAAGCATCATTTCTTAAAACATATAACTAATATCTAGAAATGGATCATATTTTCTTATAGGGTTGTTCTGTATGATTTCTGATTTGATCCAAGTTGTTGGTATGTGTATATTACTTTTTAAGTAAAGCTCAAATTTTTAGAAATAGTATGTAAAAATGTTCAAAGTAGAACTTGAAACTAATAACCTTTATTTCATTTGCAAAAGTTTTGTAGCTTTATATTTTATTTCGTTTTGCAAATAAAAACACGAAAGATGTATTACTTATGGTAGTCGCGATTAATACTATAATTTTTAAGGTTTCATAGTTGGTATAAACATTCATTTATTCTTGAACGGAAGTTATGGATTCAAATAATCCTTATTCGTCCTATTAAAAAATGTAATACCAGTGAAATGTTGGTTTTCATATTTTTATTCCGCATTAATAGTTTGCCAAATGTCGTGAATAACCTGTAGATAACATTATTGATTTATCAAATTCGTGGTTCATCAGATAATTTTAATTAATAATAGTAAGATATGTTTTAATACTCTTGCGATTGTAACGACTTTGCGCCCTAGGGCAAAACTTACTTAATCGCCGTAATCTATTAAAAAAAACATGGCATATATTATGTGTACAATATTAATCTAATCACATTGTCACGTTTCTGACAAATAAAAAAGTTCGTTCTGAAAATTTAATAAACTATTATTCGTGTATCTATGTAAAAACTCATCTTATCAACAATTTTATATGAATTTTATACAGTTAGCATTTGCTTATCTTGATTTCGAATATCTGTTATATATTGAATAACAGACATAAAGTGATCTGAATGTTAATTTCCAGACACGCATTTTCTGGGGAATTCCTATTACTAAGTTTCCTAGAACTTATGACAGTCATAAGCAAAAAATATTAAATGCGTCAAAAAGAAATGTAGTATTATATGTATGCGTAAAAGTTGCATTGCATAACTTGCACAACATTTTTTAAATCCCCTCATTATTTAAGTTGTTGGCTCTACTATATCTACAGAATAAGCTCAATAATAAGCAGTCCTTCGAAATAAAGCATGGTTAAGTAGTCTCGAATTCATTTTTATGATAATAAACGAGATTAATGTCAAAACATTAAGCATTCTTAAAAGGAGCCATAAGCATTTTACGAACTGTTTAAGAGCTCTTTTAACGGGCTACTTTAACTAAAACCTGTTTTGATTTTAAAGATATCTTTGAGAACAGTTTTGTACGATCTCTACAAGAAGAGCGGATATGATGATGATGTTCCTTAATTCAATTTCTTTTATGCATCACTTCAATCCCACCTTTCATACAGAAATCAATACACAGGTTGTTTGAAGTGTACCTTATTTACTATTTTCGAGGGTGATATTTCTAAAGATGACATCAAAATTTGACAAAATTTAGTATTCACCTTTGATTTGCAAAATATGTGGAGAAACCCATTTTTTGGGGCCATTTTATTAAAATTTCATTTTTCATATCGATACCTCGATTTCTATGGCCGGAAAAGTACATAAAAAATGCATAAAATGTTTGAACTTATATGTAGGTAGGCAATTTTTATTTCACGTTGAAATATCTAAAATGGAGACTTATTAGAAGAATTTTTTTCATGTTTTGGTAGTATGGAGATATAGCATTCTATACAAATTTTCAGCTAAATAATCTATCTTGTAAGATGCTGATCACGAATCTGAAGTCGAAATTTAGTAATTCTATTTCCATACTGCCAAAAATTGAAAACAATTTCTTCAAATAAAACGGCATTTTGGATATTTCAAGGTGAAATAAGGAAAGGACTACCTGAATATCATTCAATTTCAAATATTTTATGCACGTTTTATGTACTTTTCTGGGCCTATAAATAGAAGTGTCGACATGAAAAATCAGAATAAAAAAAAAAAGAAATAACCCCCAAGTAAATACGCAAATTTTTCAAATTTTGAAGTCACCAATCGAAATTAGTAAATAAGCTAATTTTCAAACAATCTGTATGTTCGATTTCAGTATGTAATGTGCGGCTGAAGTTGTACATGAGAGAACGTTTATTCTGGACGTTGAAGGGTTAAAGAATTCTTTAAGTGGTCTCCAACGTGCCCAATAAATAATTCTGAAAGTGTTTCAAAAGTTCTTATGCTGCAATTTGTAGAGAAATGGGAGGGCAAATTTTTGTTGTACCATTACTGTATTTCCAATAAGCACACTTTCGAAATAAAGAATTCTTTAAGTAGCCCGCAAAAAAATCAGTACTCTAAAAGTAGTCCGAAAGTAATCACTATCAAACATGTATGAAAAACGTTGTCGGACGAAGGCAAAGTGTTTCACAGTGCGATAAAAGTAGTCCTAAAGTATTCTTTGTTAATAAACAGGTAAATAGAGAAATTGATACACGGAATGCGAGGGCATCTTGAATTGCCAGTTAACAATAGAGTACGTTTTGAACGCACACACCGCTTGGTGGTGCATCAAGTGCTGAGTTCGTTCGGTGCATTATCATATACAATTATTCGCGCAAGTGCGCGATGTTTACGAGGGTAGACTTTATATAGTAATAATAGTCGATAGTGTATGAGAAAATGCGTTTTCGTAATGTTTGCATGTTTACGTACTAACATAAACGTTTACAAATAGTTGTCTAATATTATATACTAAAAGCATTCCTAAAGAACTCTTTCAGAACTATTAGATATCTCGAGGTTTCTTCGGGTTTTCACGGGATTCAGTGAATGAATTCTTAATTAATAGTTTGTTATTGCTTTAACCAATTTTGCACTGAATTCGTTTAAAAAATTATTCTCGTCTTACTCCTAATTTAAAGAATTATTCTTTTAGAGTATTTTAAAATTTATTTATGCTTATTTGATTACAAAGTTCGAGGTCAGCAGCAGTCCGGATTTCGTTGCTTCGCCCAGGAAGGTCCGCTGAATTTTCCACTATGGAAATAAACAGAAAAAGTTGCGGGACGGAGATTTGAACTCACGACCTAAGGAACGTTCAGTATTCTTAATCATCACGTTACAATACAAACTACGTCTACAAAAACGTTTCGAATTACTCTTGGCAAATGATTAGGAGTTTTTGGGTTTTCTAAGTGCGAAGATGAAGTCTTAATAAATAAATTTTAACCGGCTGAGTAGTAATGTAGCAGATAGACAGATGCACATCCTGAATAACTCTCTGAAATTTGATATCCTATTGTTTTTTTTTTTGCTGAACCCGAATCCAATGTCAACATTGCAAAACTCAAAATAAGAGACATAATACGGCTGCTAATGTAGCGGTTCCAAATTCGAACCGGATTATATATTGCAATGACTTCTATATTTCTTAATGAATTTACACGAAATTTGATATCTTATGTTTTTTGTCGTTAAATTAGAACCTTATTTGAAAATCTCAAAATTCAATATGGTGAATGTAATATGGCGAACAATAGTTTATTTTACATGTGTATCTTTCAAATTTCTCCATGATTTTTTATGAAACTTGTTATGTTATTGTTTTTAGTCGCTGAATTCGAATCTAAAGATGAAATTCTAAAACTGAATATGGCGGAGGTAACGTAGAAACTGAAAAATTATTGTTCTTATATATTGTAGCAACTTTTACATTTAGTAGTAAATTTGCATGAAAACTGGTATGTGGCAAATGATGCTTGCATTCCACCTCCGCAATTTACTGGTGAAATTGTCACTTCAGAGTGTACTGACGAGGAAGTTGCATAAGGATTTCCCGCTCTATTTTTTTCTTTTATTTTAGTTTCTAAATTTGTATTTAAATTAAATTAAATTTCTATTTTTTTAATTTATTGGAAATTTTACAAAACATGAAATGTTCACCTTTCATCCCTTATTTTTCACCCCCTTAGGAGGTTCGAAGGTAACAATTAAGTTTGGAAATTAATTCAGCGTGCGAAAAAACAAGATAAACTAAAATAGATTTTGGTGAATTTTAAATAACAGCCGTCTAGCACTTTTGACATGGATCTGTGTCTCACCGATTGGAATGAAACTCTGCATACGTGTAGAGTATCGAAAAATATTGGATACGTAATTTCTTTTTTTGGGCCCTTAAATCGTGTTAGGGGGTAAAAAATACCCCCCTGTATGTTACGTTTCTATTTATTTATCACATTAACTGTTTAATACGAATCTGGTGTCATATTCTCAAAATTCAAATTGTCGGATTCAATATGGCGGATGAAACAAGGAAATGTTGACAAATCCACATGAAAATAGCTACTTTGGCGGTTTTTGGAGTCGCTGAATACGAATTTGGTGTCAGATTCCAAAAATTCAAAATGGCGTATCCAATATGGCGGACGAAACGCCTGGCATAAAGAATTTCTAAAATTGTTTACTTGTTTACAGTTTCTTTAAATAATTATTGTTAAACTCTTGAATTTAGAAATTAAAAAAAAAAAGATAATTACTTTGACTGTATCGTAGGTTAGTTTTATTTTATTCCGATACTAGTAGTTGGCAACAACTGTAACATAACAACAAAATAACAAATTTTAAAACATCCGCCACTCTATTTGAGCCGCCATTTTGAACTTTGAGAATCTGACATCAGATTCGTATTCAGCGACCTCAAAAACAATAAATGCTGTATAATTTGCAATAATTTCAGTTATTTTAGCTGAGTTATTAAACAGTTAATGTGATAAATATATACAAACCTATCATACAGGGGGTAGTTTTTACCTCTTAAAACGATTTAAGGGCCCAAAATAAAAATTACGTGTCCAATATTTTTCGATACTCTACACGTATGCAAAGTGTCATTCCAATCAGCGAGACACACTTGAATACTTTGGGTTACTTGTTAGTAAAAAAGCCTACCACTTACTAGGCAAAATATATTACTTCAGTTAACAAATGACTACAATCCATTGACTAACATAAATAAATGTTTTAAAAAATGTTACCCGGCAGCCATGTACACATATTTCTTCATATAAATGAACAGCAAACTGATTAATAGTTGTAGTATTTAAAACAAGTTCATTCTAGCGTAAATATTTTTCAAAGCGGAAATTCTTTTTAATCGAAATAGATTTTCCTGTTTCAATCGATTAAGAAGTTCCTGGATTAATTCATTAATTAACTGCAACTAAGAAGGTGTATTGTAAAATCTAGTTTGTCCACTTTATTAAAAATTAATGATATTTCGAATACTGATGGAAGACTAAATTATAGTAAATTTTGTAGGGAAATAAGTTCCATAAAAATGTAATCCACTCTATAAAACGTTATTTATTAAAAATATTTTAAAAAAACAATTTTTTTACTGAAATATAAACATATGTATGCTGTACAAATCTTAATCCGATATTGATCTTTGCATTGTACATAAAAATGTAGAAATACTAAAATTTGAAAGATATTGGGTCGTTAATAAAACAGACCTCAAGCATCGCTTGATTCCGAGGATAAGAAATGTAACTAACCTACTTTGACTAACCCACGGATAGAAGTTTCGAAAATAGTTATTATCAGTTACGGAATATAAATTCAAGTACTTACTATGGGAAATGAATAGTATAAGTTGTTATTAGTAAAATTGATAATGTGATTGATTTTCATTATTGTCATTCTGATACCAGTTGACGTCATTCATTCTTATCAATATATTGTAAGACGTCAGTTATAACAAAATTATATAAAATTTAGTTGACATTTTGCACACATTTACATTGTTAGATTTCTAATGGTATGTCATTAATTATCGAAATTTTATATGAATCTCAATATTTAATATAAACTATACATAATTACATGTAAATATTCATTAATCCAGTAGAGAAGGCTCAAATAATTTAATGCAATTACATCATTAAGATTTTAATTATTTGATTTTCCAGCTGAAAATTGTAGTATAAAATCTACCATGTTTAGTTGTAATTAAATTATATTTACATTTATTTAATAAGAGCAAACCCATTATAGTTACTGAATAAGAGTAAATACGTGTTCATTACCCTTTCGCAATTAACATCTGTTTTGATATATGTAAAAATTAATAATGTACCTGGAAACTTCAATTTTTACAGGTGAAATCGACAGTTTCAACCGACTATAAAAAATAAGTCCCCTGAAATACACGGGAACCTGTGGAACACAGGGGTCATCTTTCTTTCAAATTCAATCACCTATATCTCCGTTGTGTGTTATCGAATCCGAACTAATTTTTTTCATTTTAAAGGTGATTAAAAGTACTTAGAAAAATGGTCAACTTGTAGAGATGCATTTTACGTACTTATTTTTAATTGCGTGGAATACATCTGGTAAAAGGGTGCGGGTCGAAATACCGACAAATCAAATAGCCGACAGGTCAAAAAACCTACAGTCAAAAAGCCAACACATCGTTAGGACAGTAATTTTTGAACTGTCGGTTTTTTTACGGTCAGCTTTTCGATTATCGGTTTTTTTCTGGCGGTTTTTCGACCTGTCGGTTTTTTGATTTGTCGGTTTTTTGACCCGCACCCATAATACTTAATTGTTTTATAAATTTATTATTCTGTTCAAAAAGAACAATTCGGTTTTTGCAAAATTTAAAATACGCTCAGAAATGTTCATGTGGATAAGACGAAAATAAAAAAAGTGACAGGATTGGAATACCCTATCTTTCAGTAGCTGCAAAGCTGAAATATATATAATAACCTTATTTCATTTTCTCTACGTAACGAACATGAAATATATTATTCTGAAAGGTTAGCAACTATTCTTTGTTCTTAAAAAACATTGTAAATTATGGTTATAAGTTATGTAACAAGCAAGAAAATGAAAATCAATTGGTCATCTTTCGTTGTATTTCTTGAATGAACGACATGTAAACAAATTATGGTGGTACGGATCAACAACCTGCAATTAGTTGAAGAAATTTGTGTACAAATTTAATGAGAAAAATACTAATAAGGTTCTATATACGTATATTTATTATATTTAACTAATTCACTAGATTTTTTCTTCATCTTTTTGTACACATTAATCAACAGTATCATATTTGAGTGGCGTTTATTATGTTACTTTAGGTATTCATAAACGATAAAAGTTAAATATCGTCAGTATATTCTTTATACTTATATTACTTTCATTATTCTTACACAGAGAAAAATAATCAGCAAAATCAGCCGAAAAATCCGCAGATTCTACCAATTTTATCCTATAGGGACAGCTGTTGGAATTCCGTTAGGGATAGCCGATAATTTCAGCTAAATTTACTGAAAAAGTCCGCAAATTTAACGGAACAAATCTGCTAATGTAGCGGAAATTTAGAGCTAAGCGCGAATTGAGTAAGGTTACGGCTACATTAGCGGTATCAAAACAGCTAAAATTGCAGATATTTTCGGCAATTCCAGCCGAAAATTTTAGCTGATATGAATCAGCTAATCCAGCGGAGTCATTTTTCTCCGTGTATGAATTTTAATGTTTTTTTTCTGTAGTGCATATCGATGGCTGGTACTCGAAAATTTTTCAACGAAGATCTGGACATTTTAGAATTTGCGACGCAGATTCTAATTCTAGAATCCAGACTTTCACAATCTCGCCCCTGAAAAGCGGACGTTTAATGATTTTCGATAACGATGTTATGTAATATAGCAACTTTTGAAATGTCCGGATCTTCGTCGCACAATTGTGGAATGTCTGCTTCTTCATCGTTTACCACGAAATTGCCAGTTGTTCATCGCAAATTTTTAAAGCGTCCGGTTTTTGTCTTAATTACCGAAATGTGCGGTTCTTTGTCCCAAAACCGACTTGTATGGCTTTTCGTCTCGTGTTTGAGATGTTCACTTCTTCGTACGAGCCATCGATATACTCGAATTTAAAACGTCTTAAAATCCTTTTAAATATATACTTGCAAGTTTACCAAATAGTTTGCCATTAAAGTGAAGTCCTGATTATGAACAATAAAATCTAATTTAACCCATTAACGCTGGGAAGGACACATTGCCTACTTCATTTTAAATCAAGTATTTCATATAAAAATTAAAGTTCAAAAAAATTGAATTGTACGTGTCTATTTTCGAGAGCGGTTATTTTAATGGAATTGTCAAACTTGAGTTGTCTTAATTATAAAATTAAATATAACGATTTAAATGTCAAAAGCCGAAAAAAAAGCAGGTATACTTTATTTTTTTCTCATAGAAAGAGTATTTACCGGCACCAAATTCTTTCGCTAAAGGTGAAGAAAATAGTTGTATTAAGATATATTTTTTAAATATTAAAAAACTAACACCATGATCACAAAATGACGACCGCATGTGAGAATTTTCTTTTTAAAACTTAACAAATTTTTTTCATGAAAACTGCAAACTCTATAAAAAATGTTTTGAGATCAAACGTTTCTTAGAATGTGTCAAAGAATGTTCTCAATTTTTTCAGAATGTGTTGATACAATTTCTTATTTTTCGAAAATTAAGAAAATCGAAATTGTGAAAAAAGTCAATTAAAAAATCTGAAAAAAAATTCAGAGTAATTTTTTACTAATTCTAAAATATTTTTGTTGTAAGATGATTTTCGCTAAAGTTTGTAGTTTTTGAGAAACAAAATTATTAATCATTTCTATATTTCAAGAATAATAATTATATTATTCTTCAAAAACTATAGACTTTAGACAAAATTTACTTAGATAAAATTATTTTAGAATTTGTCATAGAGTACACTAAGATTTTTTTCAGATTTTTTAAACGATTTTTAAAAAAAATTAAATTCTCCGAAAATTTAAAAAATAAAAAATGTTATCAATATATTCTGAAAAATTTGGGCATACTCATTGATACATTCTAAGACATTTTTTTCTTAGTTTTCATAAAAAAATTTGTTAACTTTTAAAAAAGAATTACTCACTGCCATCGCCATTTTGTGATCAGGATGTTATTTTGTGAATATTATAAAAATATATCTTAATACTACAACTACTTTCTGCACCTTTAGTGAAGGAATTTTGTGACCGAAAATGCTCTTTCGATGAGAAAAAAAATGTTTTATTCAAAAGTATAACTGATTGATGAAAAGAAACACCTTGAAAATAGTACAATACTTACCTTTCAATTTTGTTGATTTTCATACGAAATACTTAATTGAAATTGAATTGTAAAAAGTGTCCTCTGCGTTAATAGGTTAAAAATCGTTAAATATTAAGCATTTTTACTGCATATCGTAAAAAATTTTCTTTGAAAGTTTACCATTGCAGATGGGATAGACTTGCAGGATGGCAAACATTGCCATTTTTAGCTAAAACATTCAAAATACTTGAAACACTAAAACATCATTTCATAAATATGGATTGCACAAAAATTGATATCTGTCCCAGTAATCAGAATTGAATTAAACTGGATTAAAAATTGAAATCCATTCCTATTCATACTTTGAAAAATCTATTCAAAATGAATTTTATTCTTAAGCAATTTATTACATTCTTATACAAATTTCTTAACGTCGATAGAAATTACTGCGTACATGGAAATAATTTAATGTGTTTTAATTGAAAAAATAATTTTCTTTGTGTCATAGATTTTAAATACATTTGAATACACAATTACAAGTGGACATTATGATTTTTTTCGAGTATATTACTTTTGGATAATGATTGATTCAAATACAAATTATCTTATCCGAAAATTTATACAGACACGTACTAATGGCTTACTTTAATTGAAGAAAGTTATTCTTGGATTCACATGGATTCCAGATTACGGTTCCCAATTCACAATAATGAAGAAGAATGAATTCCTATTTTGCTGGAATCAAACTCTAGTTCGTATGGATTCAAAATGCAGATTTCCTATGTGTTTCAATCAATAAATATTTGTGGTTAAAAATGTGGCTAAAAATGTATTAATTTATCCCACATTATAAATTTAAAATGTTTAAAAATTATATATTAGGGTGGAGTGAATTCAAATTTTTTTTATTGGAAATTATGCCCGGACTATATATATATTTAAAACCTATAAAAAAGAATTTTTTTTACATTACTGGAGGCCGTGACAAACCGCTAAATACGGTCATTTTTGAGAAAATTGTAAACAAAATTAAATAATTGAAATTAGATTCTTTGGGTCATTCTGGACAAAAAATGTCTGTTTTGAATTTTAAGTAAAATGAATATTTTCGGAGATCAAAATTGCCAAACTTCTAAAATACGATATTTTTTTAACTTTTTCAATTTTTATCGCCGTAAATGCGCATTTTACAAGTTCACAAGAAATATTTCTTGTCTAGAATGACCCAAAGAATCTAAAAAATGTTTGTTTGGACCGAAAATTTAACATTTTTAAATTTTGTTAACAATTTTCTGAAAAACCGTATTTAGCAATTTTTCACGGGCTCCTAATTTCAAAAAAAAAACTAGTGTTGGCATGGTGCCTCGCTCGCTTCGCTCGCTCAGAAACTTCGACCCAGTGGAGAGTCGGCTATTCCTTAAGACTCGTTTGTTTACTAACAGCTTTCAATTATATTATAAAATTATATTGATATTTGGGGGTCCAATCATATTTAGGCCCAAGTGGCTTCGATAGATGTGTTACAACAATATAGTGATTCTTATATGTATGAAAATTGAAAATGAGCATTTTCAAAACTTCGACCCCGACAACAGGCCAGCCAAAGTATTAATAAATAAAATTTGCAAAACACTTACTTCATGCACTTGTATTCTAATAAACTATTCGATGCATGTTACATGTTTACTGTGTTTTACTAATTACTGTCTGTATTATTATGATATTATATATACAATATATATACATATAATTCGTCAAAGATATCTTGAAAGTGTCGAAAAGATCTATGACGGATATCTTATAGATATATATAAGACATCTTTTGGATATATCGAAATAGTTATTTTCGTATCAAGGGCGTAAATGAACTTTGCGCCCGTAGGGGGTCACCGCGCCCGAGGAGCTGGCAAAGACTACCCCTGGGGGGTAGGGGGTCGAAACGTCGAAATTTGATGAAAAACAATAGGGTAATTTTTTTGCCGCGATGACCAAATTCAATACTTTTTCAGACAATAGTAATAAACATTTTAAACCAGTTTTTATGGCATTATCGTTGACTTTAGGAAGAAAATGCATACAACCTTTTTTGTAGAGAATTTCATGCTCTATGTTTTTTGTTGAAAACATTTTTTAATAAAATTTGTATTTTTCAAAATAAATGCAAAAAACTACAAAAAAAATTAATTGGGGCTAATTTTTTTAGTAATGGACGGGTAGATCTGCCCCAAAATCTAATCAGATTTAAGTTATGCCAAGACGCGTATTTTAAAAAAAAAATTTATATCAATACGCTTATCCGTTCGCGAGTTAACGCGAGACAAAAAAACGGGACGTACGGACGTACGTACGTACAAGATCACGGACAAAAATTTTTTTATTGTTGATTTGGGTTCCTTAGGGTCTGAAACGTCGACATTTGATGAAAAACTATATGGTAATTTTTTTGCCCGAAGTGACCAAATTCAATACTTCGTCCAGACTTAGTCTGAGTCGAAGTAATTATAGATGGGTTTTAAAGATAAATGTATAGTCTGGGCATAACTTCCAATAAAAAAATATTTTTAAAAAATTGACAAAACTAATAGTAAATGAAACAAAACCACCCAAAAAATCTTTGGGAAGTCGTCAGGGCTAATATGAAAGTTTTTTTAAATCTTGTCATTTTCGTGTTAAGCGTATCGAAAACTATCGAAACATAAGTGTAATATAAAAAATATAAAAAATTGTCAGATTCACTCCGCCTTAGAATATAGAATACTTTTGTATTCGTTTCCGCTTACTGGGGTATAATGAAACTGACAATTTAATAAAATATATTTTTAATAACTGAAATTTTGTTTAATAATACACTCTGATAATGTCCTCTTGTCGCAAGCCAAAATCCTCTAGTTATACGACCGAAAGAATTATTCCACTATCGATAACTGGATTTCCACTTGACGTAGTGGATTCACTTGCGGCTAGAAGACTCAAAAGGACTGGCTTAAAAGTGTAGCAATGTATGATAATTGAACTTTTTAATAGTATTTAATTTTAAATCATGAAGACAATAACCAGGTGCGTTTACTAACTCCATGCCAATAGCACTCCTTTTTCGCTTTGATGAGAAGAAATTTGCACACCAGTATTTTATTTCTTACCTTAAAGAAATTTGGTCAATATGTAGTGAAATTATCATTTCCGAAGTAAACAAAAATTATCTACATTTGATCCAATTTGGCCGAAAGCGAATGAATCGAAAAATGAGATAACTGATACACAATTGATCTTTTTTTATCTATTTTTATATCACGACAGGCAGGAAGGTTTGTTGCACAAAAATGATGAGAAAAACTGAAAGAGGGAATGTTTTCCTTCATTTGTACCTGCTGTCAATTTTGTTGAAGATAAGTGAAATTTCACGATGACCCAGAATTTGTTCAATAATTACCGGACACTAGTGTTGTAGTTAGATTTGTGTGGTTCTATTTTGTTTTATAATTGTGGTTCTATTACATTTTATAAAATGTTCTATTTTTTCATGTACCTAATTTGTCGATGTCTTTTGAAATTTTAACACACGTCGTAGGGGATCATTTTGTGGTCTTCTGTACTAGTCGATTGTGATGTTGCTCATTCCTGAAGATTCCTTTTCGCATATATTCGGCTTGAACATTTCAAATACCAGATACAAGCATTACAAGAAATTTGTTGTAGAATTTGATAATTTTCCGAATCATTCGTTTCCGGCCATATTTGGTCAAATGTAGATCAACTTTATTTGCTCGGGGATATTAAACAATTATGTCTTACCTACAGTTGTTATCTAGATAAACCATATATTAATTAGTTGCAATAGTTGTTAACGTTTTAAACATTGGTACCGTGTTCCGTAATTGGCAATTTATCTTAAATTATTTACAGATTATATTAAATCGAACATTTTTTAAAATATTTTTTTACCATTGAGAGGAAACAATTCCCCACCATTTTATGAATAATATAGGAACTCGATATTAATATATTCAGCTGAGCATTATTCATGAGAAGAAACATAATTATTTTTACTACTTCTTTTTTGTCACGTAGAAACATTTCGCGGTGACGAATATCTGATTTGAAATCATTACATCATAAACATGACCAAAATTAAAAAAAAGCGATTTCGTAATTTCCAAATTGAACTGAGGTGTGCACGGTCATCGAATAACTCGTAAAATAGCTGATAAGAAACGTATGAATCACAAGAAAAAAAAAGAACATTTCAACTATCTTCCTGGAAACCAAAAAAGCACGTGTATAGTTATCGGAAGAATGACAGAAAATTAATAAAATTGAAAAGCCATTTTGATATAAACTACAAACATCGTTAATAATTGATAATCAAATTTACTACACTTACTAAATTTGCATTGAGTAAGGCTTACTAAAAAGAGGGAACATATTCTAAAAATGATATTAAATATCGTAAAGATCACCTGAATTCATATAAATCTTTTTTGCAGTTATTTAAATAGATATATTTACTGACTGTATGTAATCAATACTTTTTGAATATCTAACAGACAGTAGCATACCGAAGATAGTTAAATAAAATTATTTAATATCTATTAATTAACAGGAATACGTGTATATTCAAAATAAAAATGTTTGCATTACATAACGTATTAAAATTAATTATTTATATTGTTATCGCAACAATGTGAATTATCGTCGATATGAAATGGTCAAAAACTCCACAATTATAAAAAACAAACCATAAAATTAAACTGTTAATAAATCCTGATATGGAGTCTAAATATTAAAATGTAGTTAGGTAAAAAATATACTATAGCCTAGAAACAATATGTCTGAAAGCAGAATTTTAGAAAACAGATTTCAGAAGGTTCAATCATTAATTTTTGCGAAGCACGTAATTAATTTATTGTTTTATGTAATTTAGTATTTGTAATTTTAAAAATATTACGATTAAATAAAAAAAGTGAAAAGTACGATATACAGTTATACATTATTCGAAAATTTTCAAATTAAAGAAAAAGTTGCTGAGCTTTCTTTTAGAATCTTCATGAATGATAATAAATATAGCATCGACATCGATTTTTTAATCTTCATCTCACTTCAAGATAGTTCATGCATTTTGTTGGATAATAGAAAAAAAAATGTCTCGATGTTGGTTTAAGGCTAGATATATTTGATTTTCATACAGAAAAAAAAAATCAAATTATTCTTGATAACAATTTTCTGTGAAGTTTTGAGTTTCTTCTTTTGGGCTGTCTGATAACTGCTGTAATATACTAGACAATCGGTAAAATGCTTTCTACAGAAACGAAAGGTTACCCACACTATGCATGTCCAGCAAATAGTCAACTTTAATTCGACTTACTTGTTAGTCAACCGTAAGAAATGGTGACAAGTTTTATATAATACTTAAGACTCTGTATGTCTCAGATAATGACAGTAGTTTTCAATTAACTAAACAGAAGTTAGGTACATTGAAAAAATGTTGAGTGTAATTCCTACTTAACATGATATTTTAATATTAGATTAATTTCTTTAATCAAAGGGCTAAGTTACTCAAAAAAGGATTCAGTTCTTGAAACCAAAATTCAGATGAATAACTACACTATGTGGTTGTTGTTGAATCAATCGAAATGGATTTGTATGGTTTACAATCGCGTTTGGTTCTAAAAGTAAGTTCTGCAACCGAAACGGGTTTATTCGTGGAATTCACTGCCCGTAAATGCGTTAATTGCGACTACAAATGGCTATAATAATAGTTCGATTCTGAGGACCAAACTGTTTGGCACTTTTGCCAACCTTATTTGGTGACTTTTCTCCAAACTCATTAGGTACAAATAACCACTTGTTTTGTTGCGTGAAATGAACGAGATCCAGACAAACTGGTTGCAATATGATAGATATATGAGTAATTCCGCGATACTTTTAATATTTAGGAAACTGTATATTTACAAGACGAATTTGATACAATTGATAAACAGAAAAATTTTTTGATATGAATTAAATGTCGGAAAATATTTACAATAGTTTTGGTGGATGGAGAATAATTAGTTTTGCGTGAAAAAAATTGAAATTCGTCATATTTAAAGACTTGTGCAGGAAACTGTCCTATATTTCTTTTCTTTCGACCAAAAAATAAAATGTGCTTGTTTATGAAAGACCGCACAAATTTTTCTGTACTATCATTTGATATTGTACTTAAAACCTATGTCATTTTTAAGAAGGTGTCTGCCTCCTGAAATGAAATATAAAAACAAAAATAAAAGAAACTAAATTTTCATAAAGAAAACATTTTTTTACATTTCATCGTTTGGAAAAAGTGCGTTTCGAGATTTCAAAAAAAGTAAAGCATGAGTGCATTCCTTATATAAAAACGGTTCAAACCACTCTTTTTACATTACCGTGCCACTCTACCGGAAAAAAATACGAGGCTTTGAAAAATGATATTACTTGCGCCGCTGGTACCGAAAATAGTTATTTTTTACTGGCACACTTTCTGTACAGTTTGAAAATCCCCAAAACCTATTGCTGTTTTTTGTTTGGTATATTTCTAAGCATGTATCACTAGTCTCAAGTCAATATTATTTGCACCTGTCTGAAAAAAAGACTGAACAAAAAATAATTTTATTTTCGGTAATTACTGCATTATATTATTTTGATTATTTTGGCAGTAATAAATAGTTTGTATATTGTTATATTGTTTTTCTGCCTTTATTATTATAGTACACACACAAAAAATTAATTGCGTTATGAAATATTATTTATTTCAATTATTGTTAGAATTGAAATTTTGTTAAAATAATTATTTTGTACTTAAAGATTATAAAATAATGTTATTAATAAAAAAAAGTAATTCGTTTGAAAAATGTGCATTTTTTAACTCACGTTCCTCGATTCTTGCTTAGGGGAGAGCGAGAGAGAGAGAGAGAGAGAGATTCCAAGTAAAAAATGTCGAAAAGTGATTTTTGAATGTGCCACCAAATTGTTGTACGGCTCTATATCTCCATGTTTCATATTTTTAGATTTACATGTACAAATAATTATTTTTTATCTTCAAGAGGCAAAAGTCCCCGAACTGATCAAATCGATTAAGAATTACAGATTCAACAAAGTTTTGAAAATGGATAATAAAATTATTTTGTTCAAAATTTTAAAGTTGCTCCTACAAAATGTGCGTTTTTAAAAAAATGTTGGCACCATCAAATTTTTGCTCTTCGTATCCCCTGAAATGAGAAAAATAACTTTACATGTGGGTGCAAGTAAAAAAAATAAATTTTTTTTTAAATGCCAAATATTAAAAGTATCACGGAATTACTCATATACAACGAAGACAACACTTTAGTTTAAACCAATCATTTATGTAGTAAATATTCAGTGTTATAACCACTTGTTTAACTGCGTGGAATAACGAAAGCCCAACCAAACTGGTTTGAACAATAAGTAATTTATTTTCCTGAATTAATATATTTCTTCTTAATATGTTTCTTAAATGTATATTCCTATGAATACAATGTTTTATTTCGAATTAATACTTTGCTGACGTGAGCAATCGTGTATGTAGTAAATATTCTTAACAATTTAACGCAACCGAACTCTTTGATCTTGATAACCAAACGCATTTCGTATTTATAACTATTCATAACTACTTGTTTAGTTGTCTGAAATAAAGAAGAAACAAATTGAATTAAATAAACAAATAAGTTCTTCTTGGTAATTCGGTCCTCTTACTAATTGTTAAAATGTAAACCAACATGGCATCATGGTGCGAAATGCATGTAGGCAATAGTTCCAATTATTAGCGTTAGAGGGATGGTTTTTAGTATTAAATCCAATAGCCTGTGATTCACAATTTTTATATACAAGTACACGATGATTTATTGCGCTAGGCGTGAACTGATACCCCAGTTATGTCATATTTTACTTTGTTTACATTTTAACAATTAGTAAGAGGACTGACTTACCGAGAAGAACTTATTTGTTTATTTCATTTAATTAAAGCGGTCGAGAAATATACTTGCTTATTTATTATTATCAAGAAACTAATTGGTTGAACAATGAAAGTAATTTATTTGCATAATAATAAATTGAATGTTTTTTTCCGACCGCAGTGAAAATATCTTCAATTGCACTTTCTTCGCTTTGTTCATTTATTCTGATGGTAAAATTCCAAAAACTCCAGAAAGAAGAAAGAGGGGGAAAACCTTTCTTTCCCACTCTGCAGAATCTCTGATCAGTTTTCTTCCTTCGTAAAGTTGAATGTAAATTAAAATAAGAATTTACAAAACCAACAAAACAACAAAAAACTAAAAAAACATTAACTTGTGATCATGATTCTGCAGAGAATCGTTTACAATTTTGAATAAAAAAAAAATCGAACAAAAAAACACCATGTCCATGTAAATTTAAAACAATGATTTATAAATTGAATCTAGAACTGTCGAATATTTTAGAATGTCGTTTTTATTTCAAAGTTTAATCTTTTGCACTAGTCAGGGTCTTCTAAATTAATATTCTTTTTTTAAATAAAATTTAAAACTTCATATTTCAAGTACTGAGACATGTTCAAAGTTAAAGCACATACATTTTTTATAATTCTGATTATACAGCTACTTTTGTAAGCCCAGTAACAAAATCTCAGTCTCTTTGGAGTGAATTTTCACTCCAACATTTGGAGTTCATTTTTTCAATTGGGGTGACTGATCCCACTCTTTCAGAGTGGTCTTTCACTCTTGCTAGAGTGAGCACTCTGATGATTTCAGGTTTGGAGTAAAAATTCCACACCAAGAAATTTAGAGAGTATATTCAACATGTAAAGAAAAAAAAACGAACACTGCAATAGATATTATTACAATGAAAAATATGATTGACCACGTGGTAGACAAGCCTTCGAATATATCAAATCAAAACCTATTTCGATAACAGTCTCCAATGGCGCCTAATGATTACACGAAAATGATAAAGATTTTTTTTTTAATGAAATAAGTTTAATCATTGAATATAATTTGCTCAAATCTTAGTGCAAAATATTACTTTTTAGATGCCATATAAATCAAATTTAATCTGGTACTTCTTGGTTCAATCTTAAAAAATGATTCATGTACGTGAAACACGTTTATTCATTTTATTCTCGCATAACCTTGATCCACTAACACAATGATCACATTATTTAACGAACATTCCTGTATATACCTTAATAAAAGAATTACGCGTGGCCTGTATTTTATGGTATCGTAATTAATTATACTGAAATATGAATCAAGTCGACCATGCAGATAAATTTGACATAGTATGAAAATTTGACACATGTTAAGGAGAAAGATAAACGTTTCGAACTTATTTATTCATGATTGTTGATAAGATTTTTGGTTCAATGTACAAATATGACTTATGTAATACACCATATTTACTGCGGTTCTTTTATTTTCCAGTATACATTTAGAAAAATATTCCAAAAATTTAACTAATTCTAAATGGGGAGTTAGTGGTAACTATATCATTTTTTGCCCACGTTTTGCTAATTTTGTAAAAAACTATATAAGCCACCACTGGATAACTCGTGATTTTGTTAAAATTATTAAATATTTATCTGAGTATAGGAGTATTCTACATTTTCGTAGTTTTTTATACCTTTGAGGTCCACAAATGTTAATTAAAAATGTGTACAGATATCGATTTAGATAAATCCCGATGATTGTTCATGAATGAAATGTTTACATTAAATTCTTCTATACATTACAGGTTCTGGAACATGATTCTGTCGTAATCAAATGTGAAACACACACTCTTAAAACGTCCTCTTGCGGTAAGCGGAATCCTCTTGTCGCAAGTGGAAATCCTCTTATTATATAATCAATTGATCATTTACGTGTGTTATTCCACTTGCGGTAAGTGGATTTCTACTTGCCGCAAGTACATTCCGTTTGCGACAAGATAACATCCTAATAAATATTGTTGAACTAGTAATATTAATATCTGCATGTCTCAAGGTTAAAACGCGGGATTATCAGAAAGCAATATTTTTAATATTACAATAATTTTATCAAATAAAATATTCAATTTTATCCTGGAATAAAACAATATATGGTGGTGTTAAATTTTATTAGTTTCGATCTCTTTTTTCATATCAACAAACGACGAATGTCTCAGATTTGACATCAATAATAATATAGAACATCTTTAAGTAACTCCACTTTTTTACACTTTAACGTGAAGATTTTCAAATTTTCAAATGACTGGTCAAAAGAAAAAATTAGTAGCTACAACTTGCTTATCATACTATTTATTCTTTATCTTCCATCAATATTGTGGTGATGAAGACATGGAATGAAGTTGCTTTTCATCAAATATGTTCTCTTTATGGATATTTTTTAAAGAACAACGAATTAAGATTAAAATAACAATGAATTGTACTAAATTTTTTGACATCATCGATCTCGTTAGAATCATCCACAAACACTTCGATGTTATCCCAAAGCAACAGCATCAGGGTTTTTTTGAGTCGCAGAGTCAAAATTTTAAATTTTCAAAATGGGCGCATCGAAAGTTACGGATGTATTTGTTGAAATCAATCGAAATCCGACATTTTTTATTAACTGACTATAAATTTAAAATCAGCGACCTTAAAACCCCCCGAGCTAAGAAGTTTGAAGTTATTTCTTTGGGGTTAGCCACTGAAGTAAATGCAACTATGATTTAAAAAAATGTATTTCAGTATTTATTTAGTAATTTCGACGGATTGTGCTGTTCGGGATTTGGTAAATATAGTTTTAACCCATGAAAACGCCGGAAATACATTTTTTACTTCAATTTTAATATTATCATCCAACAAATACCTGTTAAAGACGTCGTCCAGAGCTCAGTCCATAAATGTCTCCAAAAAGAAAAAGATTATAATAATTTATAAAAGTCCCCTTAAAGATGTCTTACTTAGAACTTCTTAAAATCATAATCACGAAGAGGTCTTATGACTGAGAGGTCTTTTGGACAATCTCTCTGTTAGTTAAGGGATTCCCAGAGTTACGATCTATATTTCTTCTAAAGACGCTAAGTGGCATTGAGTCCAAAAAAATTCAGACCGATAGATTATAAGCTACAATAATGGTAGAAATATAAACCATGACTACTATGACAAAATAAGTGCTTTTACGATATTTAGCAAGTGTTATCACTATTTTGTATTATTATTGTATGATCCCCATTTTATTGAATGTAATTACCATCCAATATATAGCTATAGAATCCGTAAAAATGAAACCAGATACCAATTATATAAATTAATCAAGCATAGAATCTATTATTTTCAGAAGTTTGCTTTTCATTTGTATTATTTTATATGTCAAAGCTCTCAAATAAGAGCTCTTTTGGGAGACTTCATATTTGAGAGATCTTGTAGAGCTCTTAAAATTCACACATAAGTCTTCTGAAAGATGACTTTACAGATCACTTTCTGATAAGTATATAAGACATCACATAATTTTTAAGAAGTCTTCAGGAAGTCTTTTTGCTGTTTGGGGGAAAAGGTTTTATTTATTGCACCATTTTCGGTCACACATCTACAGACACAATACACAATATAAAAATGCACATACAAAAATACACGATGAAAAGGCATTGGCAAAAGACACAATGACAAAAGATTTATTAATAACAAAATTAAAGTGAATTTGAAAGTTAAATAAAATAAAAAATGTTTATTTCAGTAAATTGTAAAATATTTCCATTCATTATTCGCCATAACGTAAACAACAAATATTATTTCTCGACCGCTTGCTCTCAATTTTCATAATTTTCATAAACAACTCTTGGTTTAGACGGTCACCATAAACAATTCTTGGTTTAGACAATTTTTTTTTACAACTAGTTTTTCATCTCTCATTTCACGTTTTCGATCGAAAACTATTTTTCTTAACTGTATTTTTTGTATGGTGACCGTCTATATCAAGAATTATTTATGAAAACTATGAAAATTCGACATATACATAGTATGCCATTAAGTATTAATGAGTGAAACGTTGAAGCATAAGTTAAAATGTCTTACCTAACCTATATAATATAACCTAACCTAACCTTACATGACGATACCTAACAAAACAATACACACATAACTTCTTTTGTCTTTCATTGACAAATTTTGCTTTTGTCTTATGTTCTTATCAGTGTGTTTTTCTGTCCTGTGTCTTCATGTCGCGTTGATCTTAAAGCGAGCTACTCAATTTCGAAGCCTCAAAATTACGTCACAATGAGCATTTCTTTTTACAATTTCGTGGATGCTACGCAAAAAAAATGTTGAGAACAAGAAATTCTGAAGGTTGATGTAATCTTTCATGAATTCTAAGCATTTTTCCGTTCCTTGCAATTTTTAAAAATAGTTCTAGAGAAAAAAACTACAATATTTGAAATTTATTTCTTAAAAACTACCGTTTGCTGGAAGAAACTACACAAACAAAAAATGTTTACGATTCATCAAAGAATACACCAGATATTTTTCAGAATTTCAATTTAATTAAATTTGTTGAAAAATTTAAATTAAAAATGTTTTTAAAAATGCAATTTAAAAAATAGTAAATAATTTCAGTATATTCCTCGATGATTTCTAAAAAGTTTTTATTCTTAGTATCATTTATACTATATCTTTTTTAAAGATGCTCATAGTTTTTGAGTTACATCGTCCAGAAATTATCTATACGCGTGCTCGGGTTTGCTGACATGGAACAAAATAAAAAGAATAGTACACTGTTTAAACACAGTAAAAGTTAGAGGTTATGTTAACTGTTTATAGGAGATTAGAGCGACTAAAGTGCAGTTTCATACAACTGTCGCATGGTGGCGAATAATCGATTATAGTTTTTCGCCGCTGCAAGGAGTTTATCAAAATAATTCTTTGAATATCTTAGATATCTCAATGCTTATCGTGTATTTATATTATTCAGTAAAAGAATTCCTTTCCAATAATTTGTTGTGATTTTCAAAAAACTTTATGTCTTACGGCCGTGAGTCGAACATTATTTTTCGGTACTGAAAGCTGTAAAAATTCGATTTCGCGTAGTGCATTTAGTCCGTATTGCTTATGTTTTTAACTGCGCAGATTCGTGTTACACATGATACATAAAATTTCATTTTACGGACTAAAAGTAGGCCGTAAAATCGGATTTTACGGCTGTAGTACCGAAAAAATAATTCTTGTGTAACTATTAATTGAAGAACTACAGTGGACGTTTGTTATATTTTGAAGAATGAACGAAGAATTCCTCTAGAATTGTTTTTTCTTAAAAGCATTAATAGCACGTTGTGCAACTAGGGAAAAAATAGGTGTTCTACATACACTTATTCACCCTTGTTTCTCATGCTAATTTCTCATACGAGAGCGTGATATTCTACTTCCGCGAGGTAGGAAGAAAAGTAGTATTTTCCGCTCAGAATGTTGGAATTTATTTTACTCTCGGATATAATTATTCTGCTTCCTAGGCAGAGAAGGGCTATTTTGGTCCCACGATATAGGGAGCAAAATAACATTTTCCATTCGAAATATAATAAATAAGTATTCTTTTGGAATATTTTAAAATTTCTTTTTGTTCGAGTCTCCACTAACTTTAATAAAGTCTCTGGTATATTTTTTGTCAAATTTTTTGTATATAAGATTTTTAAACATGGTCTCTTTAATTCTGATGTACAAGTCAAAATGTGAAATTCTACCACAATTCAGGTTTAAAGGGAAAGAAATGTTTCTCGATGAAAGGAAAGACTTGGGAGAAGAAAAAAGAAGCCTACTTAAGGGAAGAAGTGGAGGTGGCAGAAGAATATAACCTAACCTACTCTTAGATGACCATACCTAACAAAACAATACACACATAAATTCTTTTGTCTTTCATTGACAAATACTGTTTTTGTCTTATGCTTTTATCAGTGTGTTTTGCTGTCCTGCGTCTTAATGTTTAAAGGGAAAGAAGTGCTTCTCGATTAAAGAAAAGACTTGGGAGAAGAAAAAAGAAGATTTTTGTCTTATGTTTTTATCAGTGTGTTTTTCTGTCCTGTGTCTTCATGTCGCGTTGATCTTAAAGCGAGCTACTCAATTTCGAAGCCTCAAAATTACGCCACAATGAGCATTTCTTTTTACAATATCGTGGATGCTGCGCAAAAAAAAATGTGAGAAATTCTGAAAAAATGGTTGATATATTCTTTCTTGAATTCTAAGCATTTTTCAGTTCCTTGCAATCTCTTTTTGTTCATTGAGTGTCCACTAACTTTAATAAAATCTCTGATATATTTTTTGTCGAATTTTTAGTATGTAAGATTTGGAAACATGGTCTTTTTAATTCTGATGTACAAGTCAAAATGTGAAATTCTACCACAATTCAGGTTTAAAGGGAAAGAAATGTTTCTCGCTGAAAGGAAAGACTTGGGAGAAGAAAAAAGAAGATTTTTGTCTTATGTTTTTATCAGTGTTTTTCTGTCCTGTGCCTTCATGTCGCGTTGATCTTAAAGCGAGCTACTCAATTTCGAAGCCTCAAAATTACGCCACAATGAGCATTTCTTTTTACAATATCGTGGATGCTGCGCAAAAAAAATGTGAGAAATTCTGAAAAAATGGTTGATATATTCTTTCTTGAATTCTAAGCATTTTTCAGTTCCTTGCAATCTCTTTTTGTTCATTGAGTGTCCACTAACTTTAATAAAATCTCTGATATATTTTTTGTCGAATTTTTAGTATATAAGATTTGGAAACATGGTCTCTTTAATTCTGATGTACAAGTCAAAATGTGAAATTCTACCACAATTCAGGTTTAAAGGGAAAGAAATGTTTCTCGCTGAAAGGAAAGACTTGGGAGAAGAAAAAAGAAGATTTTTGTCTTATGTTTTTATCAGTGTTTTTCTGTCCTGTGCCTTCATGTCGCCTTGATCTTAAAGCGAGCTACTCAATTTCGAAGCCTCAAAATTACGTCACAATGAGCATTTCTTTTTACACTATCGTGGATGCTGCGCAAAAAAAAATGTTGAGAACGAGAAATTCTGAAAAAATGGTTGATGTAATCTTTCATGAATCCTTCGGTTCCTTGCAATTTTTTTTTGTTCATTGAGTGTCCACTAACTTTAATAAAGTCTCTGGTATATTTTGTGTCGAATTTTTTGTATATAAGATTTTGAAACATGGTCTCTTTAATTCTGATGTACAAGTCAAAATGTGAAATTCTACCACAATTCAGGTTTAAAGGGAAAGAAATGTTTCTCGCTGAAAGGAAAGACTTGGGAGAAGAAAAAAGAAGATTTTTGTCTTATGTTTTTATCAGTGTTTTTCTGTCCTGTGCCTTCATGTCGCGTTGATCTTAAAGCGAGCTACTCAATTTCGAAGCCTCAAAATTACGTCACAATGAGAATTTCTTTTTACACTATCGTGGATGCTGCGCAAAAAAAAATGTTGAGAACGAGAAATTCTGAAAAAATGGTTGATGTAATCTTTCATGAATCCTTCGGTTCCTTGCAATTTTTTTTTGTTCATTGAGTGTCCACTAACTTTAATAAAGTCTCTGGTATATTTTGTGTCGAATTTTTTGTATATAAGATTTTGAAACATGGTCTTTTTAATTCTGATGTACAAGTCAAAATGTGAAATTCTACCACAATTCAGGTTTAAAGGGAAAGAAATGTTTCTCGATGAAAGGAAAGACTTGGGAGAAGAAAAAAGAAGATTTTTGTCTTATGTTTTTATCAGTGTTTTTCTGTCCTGTGCCTTCATGTCGCCTTGATCTTAAAGCGAGCTACTCAATTTCGAAGCCTCAAAATTACGTCACAATGAGCATTTCTTTTTACACTATCGTGGATGCTGCGCAAAAAAAAATGTTGAGAACGAGAAATTCTGAAAAAATGGTTGATGTAATCTTTCATGAATCCTTCGGTTCCTTGCAATTTTTTTTTGTTCATTGAGTGTCCACTAACTTTAATAAAGTCTCTGGTATATTTTGTGTCGAATTTTTTGTATATAAGATTTTGAAACATGGTCTTTTTAATTCTGATGTACAAGTCAAAATGTGAAATTCTACCACAATTCAGGTTTAAAGGGAAAGAAATGTTTCTCGATGAAAGGAAAGACTTGGGAGAAGAAAAAAGAAGCCTACTTAAGGGAAGAAGTGGAAGTGGCAGAAGAAATCATCCGAAACAGGAATATTTCAAGGTAAATGGAAAAACCGAGAGTAATGAATATTAATTTACGGTAAGTAACGATTACAACGAAGAGAAAGAAAGAAGTCGAAGAGGACGAAGAAGAAGAAGAAGCGGTCAGTCCGCGGACCGGCCCCTGTCCCTCGAGGAGGTACACTCAGGTACACCGGGCGACCCCGTCGACGAGTTCGGTTCGCCAGTGACGTCACGATCTTCCAGAGCGAGGAAGGGATCGTTTGCGGCCCATGAGACCACACACGGGGAAAAAGCCGGAGAAACGCAAACGCGCGCCGCACCAGCCATTTATATGTCGCGGGCCTCGACGCGTGGACTATTCGTCCTCAGTCTTCCTCGCGACGTCGTCGCGAATTTCTTTTCACCTTGTCAATTGTAACGTTCCCATTTCAAAGTCCAAAATTACACTTTGTTCAAGTCACCAAAAAATCATTGTTCCCCAAGTTTTTGGAATACTCGAATCGATCCAGTGATAAAAAAGTGGAACCTCGTGGTCCAAAAAGGAACATTTTTAGTGTCATTGAAAAAAAATCATGATTTGGAAAAAGTGGAGAAGGTAGAGCCTGGACCCGACGACAAGGGGAACGTTTGAATTAGCCGCAAAACTCTTGAGGTACGTTCCGGTTCTGTTCCACTGGAACATGGCAGAAAACAGAACCGTTAACCGTTATCGCCGTGGCATTACAAAAAAGTCAACAAATGACCGTCCAAAATTTTCCATTCATTACAACACATATTGATTTAAAAAAACAGCGGGACTGTCAATTTACTTCTTGTACTGAACAGTCCAAAATCACGTGTTCGGGTACCATATTGATGTCCAGTGATTTACCCGAACACGATGACGTTGGTCCCTTTGTACTTTCTGTTACAAGAAAAATAGTAAAATCCGTAAATTTCGTCAGAGACGTGTTTGTAATCACTTTTCGAAGTATTCCAAGGCTTTGTTAAGTAGTCGTTGATAGATAAATATGCTTAATCACTTTCGTTTGTTTACATATTGTTCTTTGGGGGATTTCTTATTATATTGATAGATTAACGTTTAATGACAGACGGAGTTGGATTTGGCCGACAGATCTGGCCAAAACGCCTTCGCGTGTGAAACGCGTGCTGCGAGAAAGTCGGTTGACATTCTAATTTCGCCGATCGGCTTGATAGGTGAGATTCGATTCAAGTGCGCGCAGTGACACAATGACCTGGGTAACGAGGCGGACGATTGATAAGACTTACTATTTTAAAGTAGCGAAATTTATTTTGAAAATTTCACCATTTCAAATAGTAATTTTGGGACATGCTTGGAGAATGAGAAATATTGTCATTTTTTTGTGGTAAAAGTTCTTGGAATTGTTACTATTCAAACAGTAAAAATTACAATAAAATCTAGTAATATTTACCACGATAATGGACATTTTCTTCCTGCTATAAGGCTGTCCCAAAATTAACATCTGAAATGTTAAAATTTCAAAAAAAAATTTACTACATGTACAAAAGAATTCAGAATTTTCAATAGCCTATAAATAAAGCTTTCAAGTACATTAACTTGTACTTTAGACATTATTGTGTTATAGACGTTAATTTTTTAAATGTTCAGTTTTGCAACACTTTAAACAAATTTTAATTTCAAGACCTTTAAAATCATTTCAAAAATTCATCCTAGAAAGCTGTCAAAAATATCATAATAAACTGCTTAAATAATCGTGTTAAATAACTGTTTTTGATAACGTGATTCCATAACTTATTTTGTCATGGTATTTTTTACATTTTTTTAATTTTTTCAAAGATTCTAGCCCCAACAGCACACTTTATTCCATTCATATTCCCGGAATATTCCTTTGGAACATTGAGAATATTCCAAAGTAATATTAAATCCATGTTCCAGGAATATTGAAATGTCCAACATTGGGAATATTCCTTTGGAACATTGAAATATTCTGCATCATAAATATTATTAAGCATTACAGATTGAACATTTTATTCGCATATTATAAAAACTCTATTAATTAATGTAGAGGGATTATAAACAATTAACATATATTTGTATTTTTAACAATTACCTACTAGATTTTTAAGAAATCATTTAATTAATAATTGTGACACTTCAATGAAATATTCTGAAATCAGCTCAAAAAATGATATTCATGTATTTCGTTATATTAATTCGTCTAAACTATTTGATAGTTTTTGGAATATTCCAACAAAATTTGATATTGTTTATAATATTTCTAATACAGAATATTTCAACGTTCCTGGAACATTCCAAAGAAATTCCTGGAATGTGGATGGAACATTACTTTGGAATATTCCCAATGTTCCAAAGGAATATTCTAGGACTGTGGATAGAATAAAGTATGCTATTAGAAAACAAGATAAGGAAATGAAATCTGCATCCAAACGAATTTGAAAAATATTTTCATAATTTGGAAGGTGGAAATGGAACATTTTCCGAAAATGTCATCCCTATGGCTTTTGCTCAGCCTTTAATCTTAAAAAAGGTGTATTTTACGTTTTTTTTATTTCTTCGCACATATTCGTGTAAATCACTTGAAATTGTATGGGATTGTTTACTTGCAATCAATTATTTGATTCGTAACGCTTGACAAAATTCATGAATATAATTCTGACCTGGATTTGGTGAATTTTTTTCAAATAAAAAATCAATAAAAAAAAAGATACCCTTGAAGAGGACTCATATCAGAGTCGAAACGTTGCTAAATATTTATTTATTATTTATATTACAAAAAATCCCTCCAAATTATTTACCCTTGTTTGTTTTTTCCCTCTTCCTCTAACTTTTAAATTTTTATTAAACTCAACCATTTTTAATTTCTATTATTTATGTGACCAAAAAAAACAAAACTATTTTAGAATATATTAACAAAAAAAATTATTAAAAAACTCAAGAATTTATGTCGAGTTTAAAAAATAAGACTCTCCCAAAAACATTCTAGAAAACGTATTTCATAATTATCTATCTTCTAAGATTTTTTCAAATTTGTTTAAAAATATGCGCCATACTAACAAAAATTTAAACCCCTATTTTATTCTGTCTGTGAAAATATGTGTAAATGTGTGTATTTGAGCAACCGGTCATCTATATTTAGTGGAGATTTTTAAATGATCACCAATGATAATGAAATGACCACTTTAAACTCGCACCTTATTCCTTAAATCACATTTAATCCTGTGTTTACCTTGTTATGTGAAATGTATTCCATGAAATTAGAGCCGCTGATTAAATGTATTAATATTTATATTTCAATAACTTATTTTGTCTTGTACAACTAACAGTTAAAAATCTCTGTATGCTATCATAAATCCAGTATAGTATCACAGAAGTGACAACTAAAAGAACAACTTATTTTTAATAATCTTTATATAATTTCATTAACATGACAGTATTAAAACAAAAATATTTCGTTCCTGTGTTTAGTTTTTAAGACAATATCTATTTTTCAATTCAAGTGTAACATAGGGGGTGTCCAAGATCTGTCCAGCAACATTTCAGGAGGTGACTCTCCTTTTGATATTTCAAATAAAATAGTGGAGTACCAAAATCGGATCTGAGGTTCAGAATTTGAGTGATGAGCCATTGAAGTTTAGAAAAAATATTACTGTTTTTACAATAACTCGGATCTCTTTTAAGTTATTTCAATGAGAGAGGGTTCATTTTCCAGATCATTTTTAGCCCTACAATTCATCCTTAAGAACATTTGACCTTCAATGAATATTTTTGAAGTTATGGCCTCAAAAATGGTAAAAAAGGACAAAGTTAATTCTTAATGTTGTAGAATTGATGAAAAACGCTTTTGGTACTGATGGCGCAACTTTGTTACCAATTCTACGACATTAAGGGTATTCCCTCAACCTTCAGAGGAAATTCTTCGTCTACTTCAGTTATAGAACTTGCTCTAATTTAAGATTTCGTTAACTATTTAGCAAAATGAGTTAGGTGCGAAAAATCCCACGCGATTTTTCAGCAACAATTTTTTTTTAAATGCATTTTTAACTCTGATACCGGTTTCAGATCACCTTATAACCTACCAAAAACGTGTTCCCGATTGTTTTACTTCAAAATTATACGTTCACATATTTTGATTTATTTCGTTTGTCCTTTCAAAATGGCGTCTGAACGTTGAACATTTTTAAATTGAAGAAATTGCTATTATTTGGGATCTACTAGGTTTTCTTTGTAATAAAATCGTACAAATAAGTTATTACAAGTTTTGCATGATCATCTTCGATTTACGGAAGCAGTAATATTCGTAAAATCCAATTTCCAGACGGCGACTGCCATGTGCCCAGTAGAAATACGTGTATTCCAAATTCTGTTACAACCAAAATCGGTATAAAACTTTGCTAATTAACAATCTATTGGATATTACTGCTTTCGTAAATAAAAATAGGCCATACAAAACTCGTTATAACTTATTTGTACGATTTTATTACAAAGAAAACTTAACAGATTCGAAATAATAGCAATTTCTTCAATTTCGAAAATGTTCAACGTTCAGACGCCATTTTCAAATGAAAAACGAAATAAATCAAAATATGTGAATGTATAATTTTGAAATAAAACAATCGGGAACACGTTTCTGATAGGTTAGAAGGTGATCCGAAACCGGTATCATAGTTAAAAATGCATTTTTTAAGCCACGTTTTTTTTTCAATTTTTTTGTAAAAAAAATATGGTAAACGTCATTTGTCGAAAATTTCAGTAGCGCCAATCGAAAGAGCGATTTCAAAACTTGTCGGATATAGATGTTTCCATTTTTAACAAATTTTTATTCTATAAATAAAACGATGCTCAAATCCGCGTAAAAATTATGGACATTTGGGACTTAAAGGGTTAAAAAATGCCACACGTATTATGGCATTAGCGGAAAGCAGTAGTAAAGAAGCTTTGCTTGAGAATGAGGGATTAATGCATGGCCCAGGAATGTTTTAGTAATCAGTTTTGTATACACTTATATATAATTTTTGGTACGTATACATACAAGTATGTTTGTAGAAAACATAATTAATTAAAAATAAATAATACTGATAAGTAGTAAAAAATCAAAATTTTATAAGACAACCGTACGAAAGTTTATTGAAAATTGTAACAAATATGGGTAATTCTCCGGAAACAGGGCATTTTCGTGTCTTTACGTTATATCTTACAAAAACTTTGACAATAAATTATTAAATTTTGATAGAAATGTTAAATAGATATCCCTGGCCCATGTTAATTTGAAAAAATAATACTTTTGTTACAAAAAACTGGTGTAAGGTGACATTTAAAGACTAAAAGTAGCATTTTTGATATGTCCAAACCTCTAAGTTCAAAACTTTAAAATATTAGCGCTATTAAGAAACCGAATTATTTATTTTATTCAAATAATATTTCTATAGTACAGCTCAAACTGTACAATTTCTCTCTGTATAATATTTAATTAAATCAATATATATACTTATAATTATTGAAATATTAATGTCTTAAGAAATTTCTATGAGGTAACGACAATGCCTAAACTGGTATAAATGAACTGGAAATAATTAACTAAAACTTATTAGAAAATCAAAGAAAAAACACTACACTTTACTAATCCTCCATAGAAAATTGAAAAGAGAACATATTTACCTCATGAACAAGTAAAAACTGTATAAAAATACCACGTATTTTTATTAAATTAATTGTCATCACCCGTCCTAATTTTGGTATTTTGATACAAACAGCAATTAAAAAACGATGAAAACTTAAAGATTAAAGGAATAAACGTAACTGGCAATTTGTTTTTTAATTTATTATTGTTTAAAATATGTAAAATTGGATTTTTTTACAAATTTTCATTGTCGTCACCTTCATTGTCGTTACCAAACATTTGGCGTATCAGGTACGATACAAGAACAAAGTGTAACCCGTAGCAAAAAATATTTTTCAAATCATAAATAACATTTATGTTTCCCTTCCTCTTAAACATTTATTTAAATATAATTTTAAAAACCACAAAATTAAACTTTATATTTGTTACAACGTTATGAATCAAGTTTATTATGAAATAATATTATTTATTAAAATTATGAATATAATATTATCATTGTAGTTACTAACCAACGACACATTAACTTTAATAAATTTATTTTGTCTAAAACTTCTTCAAAAATTCATGTGTTTTTCTTAAGTTTTGAATTATTACTTAATAAATAATTTTCAATTATTCACAAAAATGCACTAAATCAGATATGTACATTATGTTTTTGACTCTGTAGAGTTATTTTTTTCAAGTTTTTAACAAGCAATTGTTGGTTTATATAGCCGTATGAAAATGCGTCATAGTAAAAGTCTTCCCCTTCCCTTTAAAATAATTTTGTAGCGTGACTACTTTAACAATAACTTAACTTGGTGCTAATAAGCAAGACTCCATTAAAAAAAACGAATTTACAGTAACTTAAAAAAAAAAAATTTTCATTCTTGAAAATGCCCTGTTTTTGGAGAATCACCCATATACTTAATTTTTCGGAGCTAGAAAGTCGTTTATTACATGAAAACTCCGAAAATAAAATCTTTAAAATTGAACTAGTCCCCGATTTAAAATTTTTTTTTATGGTTTTAAACAATCTGTCTTATATTTTAGAATATACAACTACTAAAATGTGAACAATTTATAATCTAAGTACCATAATTTTGTAAGGAAATTTGTACAAAATTGTAACTTTTATAAAGGCGTAAGATTACAATATCAAAGGGCTAAATTCTGGCTTCCTCCTCTTCCCATTATATTAAAAGATGTTATTTGGCCTTGACTTCAACGCAATTCGTGCACGTGAAGTAGCTATCACCATTAAAAATTGTAATACTATAAATACATATGAAAAAAAATTGCTGTTTCTCATCAAACGAGAGGAAAGAGACTTATGTATTGAAATTACATATTGCCTCTTTTATGGCGTTCAAATTCAGTCTACATTACTATAATCATTAGCTTTGTGATGCAGACCTGCCTTGTATGCCCACGTAGGGATTATATATTGGAAATCATTTATACGATATGCTATCGCTATGCATTTTTAACAAATATTGTCGATTTCCTCTCGTTTAATGACAAACAGAATTTTTCTTAAATTTATTTATAGTATTACATCTTGTAATTGTGATAAGTATTCTACGACCACGAATTATGTTGGAATGAAGGTGAAAGAAAATTAATGAAACATCTTTTAATTGTTACTTTTACTTGATATTTCCCAATTATCAATTAACTATATTTTAATCGATCTTGTCATATATGAAAACTGATGGATAAGATGATTTAAGATGAAATTTATTATCAAATTAATGTATTTTTATGTTTGTAATTAAATTAAATCATAACTAAATATTTTATGCACGTCTTTGACAAGTAAATTAAGGTGTTTTTGTGATGCATGCTTTTAATATTTCTACCAAATTACTTCTGATGATAAAAACTCACCTGCTTGATCAGAAATAATGTAAATTTTACGAAAAATTTTGTTGTATGATGGCAAAGACGGAAAAGTTGGATTATTTTAATATTTTTCGAAAGATCACTTTGTTCCTAATTTTTGTTCGAAAAATATTTAATTGTTATGACATTTACTATCATAAAATATAGTAGAAATCGAGAATAATCAGGAAAGTTTGCAAAACATTTTGTTAGTGAGAAAGAAATCATTCTAAAATTCTACATTTTAAAAATGAAATGCAACAATTGAAAGTTTATTTCTTTACTTTAAAAAGTATCCATCAAGTTTTCAAAGTCGTTTCAGAATTCGGTCATATCACTGATTATTTGACGGATTCAAAAATTTAGAACACTCACGACTTTTGTCAGGTTCAGATAACAATAAGAAAACGATTATGTCATTTAAAAATAATGCTGTATAGCAGAAATAAACAGTCCACTGTAAATACCTATAAAAAAGTATAAATATCTTGAATAATAAAAACTAAACAGTCATTTTGAAATAGATATTTTATTATAAATAAATGTATTCATACCTGAAGAATACTAAAAAATGTCTTAAAAAGTTTACAAATAATCATGTCTTAACGAGGCATAAAATGAGGTTTCGAAAATTGTTTCTTCACAAAACATTTAAGATTCGAATTATTATTGTTAAAGACATTAATAATGACAGATATCATTTTATTTCTTGAAATAATTTAAATACTCGAAATAAATAATATTAAACAGATTTTAATCAATGTGGGTTTATCTAATATACCTTTAAAATTGTTGAAAAACTCATTCAAAATTTGACGCCATTTTTACGAAAATCTAAACTATTGTTTTGATAAGCTAAGAATATCATCTGTAATAAGTTAAATAGTTAGACAATTTGAATTAAATTTAAGCATTACCTGTATTCATAACAAACATCCAGTAGTATGCATTACAAATAATAAACAAATTCCTCTTATTAGTTCGACTTCCAAGTATTAAATTATGTTATTATAATTTGTTTGCATTTTGTTTAAAAACAATAAAGAATAAACATTAAAAAAAAAATATACAAATTCTCAGTAATAAGAAGTTTTCACTAATACAATTTCTACAAATAGTAATACTTGTATATATGCTATAATTTTAGGTTTTGTACAAATGCTTTTAAATGATGAGTTTTCGTATGAAAATAACAAAAATAACAAAAAATAACATACAATACACAAATACAGTTACAATTTTTTGCCGCACTTTGACGTAAAATGTTATTCCCCATATAGCGAGAACAATACTTTCTCTGCCTAGGGTGCAAAATAAAAATATCCTGAACCAATCGTGCATTGTGCAACTATGGAGTGTAGGAATAAACTTATTTTGCTCCCTAAAGTGAGAAGTGCCATTTTTTCCCTAGTTTTACGATGTTCTATTTTTCTTTAACAGGGAACATTTTGCTCTTTTTATTCGTATAATTGAAATTGAAAATATTAATTATTCACATGAAATTTACAAAAAAGATCGCTTATAGTATTTATCTAGCATTTTTTATTAAATGTGCGTATTTAATAATTTCACAATTCTTATCAAAGTGTCATTTTTATCTTCACCATTGTATATAACAGTATAAATATAAATATATTTCCGCCCTTGTTATGAAAAATTCTATCGTCCCGTGAAAAATAAATATACTACAGAAAAAATATTTTCTAATCATAAAACCTTAGGAAAAAAACCTTGTGCGTTAAATTATAGACAACTTAGAATTATATTAACTGTTATTAGACTGATTTCGCATAGATTTCTTTTATCTTATTTCAGTGTTATTATGTTTATCACTATTACTTGCAATGAATGTACGCACTACAAAAATTCGAAATTGTTTAGATATCACAGTATTTTTAATATGATAATGACCTCGCGAATAATATCTCTAAATAATTTTATACGTGAAAATTGTTAGAAAATAATTAGTCTTCTTTTGGGACTTTGGTTTCATGTTCGATTCATCCTATTGAGTCTCGTTATTTTAACATAGTATCCAATGCAACGTGAGAAAAAATTACACGTCTAATTATGATATCTGTAAGTGAAATTTGAGAAATTCTCGCTTCTTTGCTACGACATACGCCGAATTGCAAATATGATCTCTAATTTTGTCATAATTGAAATAAAATCCGAGATGGAGCAATATATTTACGTTATTATGAAGTATACTCTTGAGTATTCAGCTCTATGTTCCTTTTTTTAATTTGATGCCGAAGGGATAACTTTCGAATTGTAGGGCGTGCACGAAATTCGTTCTTCAAAAATTTCGGATATACTAGAAAATTTTCTGATTATTATTTTTTGCCAACAGATTCGTAATACGCAAATAATAATTTTAATAATAATAATAACAAGGCACAAATAAAAAAGCCGACACATAATAAAATAGGTTCCGGGTCTAAAAATCGACTGGTCAAAAAACCGACACTTAAAAAAAAAACTGTCCGCTTTTCGATGTGTCTATTTTTTGGTTGCGGGTCAAAAACCTGACAAATAAAAAATCCGACTGGTCAAAAAACCGACAGTCATAAATCCGAAAATAAAAAATTCGACACATGAAAAAATAGACATATCGACAAGTAGACACTCATTTTTTAAGTGTTGGTTTTTCGATTGTCGGATTTTTGCCTGTCGATTTTTTCGACACTGCTGCTTCTCTTTCATAATTAAATTTCTTTGTTATATATATTTAAATCAAGATCAGACTACCAAATGTTCCAGAGTGATAATAATAGTACATTATGTGCCAAGGGCGGAATTATCGATCTTCGGCGATTGTGAAGTGTAACAATCACACTCGTCGGAGATCGATATTTCGCTCGTGACCAATAATGTATTTTTTAATCCGGTTGTCGCGGGAGTCGATAATTCGCGGCCGAAAGTTTCGTCCTAGGCCGAGAAATCGAGTTTTACGGACGGAGGGTCGAAAACAATATTTATTTTGGCGTTGTTGGTATTTATTTACGTTTTCGTATACTTAATTAGCTTAAACAAATATGGTTAGTCTAATTTAACTTTTAAATATGACTATTTAAATGTGTTTCTTTGAAATATGTAATATAATATTTATAGTAGTCTATTTAGTGGGTGCGAGTCGAAAAACCGACAAATCAAAAAGCCGACAGGTCGAAAAACCGACAGTCAAAAAACCGACAGTTCAAAGAATGACTGTGCTCCTGACGATGTGTCTATTTTTTTATTTGTCGGCTTTTCGACTGTCGGTTTTTTGACTGTCGGCTTTTTGATTTGTCAGTACAAATAGTAGTAAATCAATATAGTGGTCTCATCTCTTCAGGATTCGTCAATTTTGTGCACTTGTGGTGAATTCGTCGGATCGTTTTGGTTTTTGTAACCACAATTCTGTTTTTTTTTTTATTATTTAAATTATTCATTTAGCCTTTCAACGGCAAAACAATTCCAGCTTTCGTTTACTTTAAATTCAATGCGCAGCTAACCAATTATAATTAGGTTATTGATTATTTAAAGTCCATATTCGACTATTTTTTAGCATTCACATTCGATCGGTTTGGTCACAATAACCAGAAAGTCCGTTAAATGTTCAGATTTAATTAAAAAACCACAATTTTTCAAACCTATTCTTTTTAAACGTCATTTCTCATCTGAACGTAAGAAGGGCAAATTGTAACATTCGATAAAATTTTATGTAAAACCAGATCATTGACAGAGGAAATAGTACATTACGTATCTAGGGCGAAAACGAAGTGAAAATTTATTTATCACTTCTCACAAATTTTTACATGCTGATTAAGTATTCGGAAAGGTGTTGATTATAGTACCATAGTAGATAATTCATGCGAAAAATTTAACTTTGCGTCCTAGTTTCATAATATACTATTATGAACGCAATGAATGTATAGTTTTTTAATTCAAAAATAAACCACAAAACTACTCGAGTTAACGACCGAAAATGACAACATAGTAAAAAATAAATTTCAATATTTTTAATTCGTTCATAGAAATTATTAAAAAGAACTATATGGATGTTTTCGCGAGTGTAGGACTTCATCATACCATTTCGGTATAAAAATGTCAGACTTTTAGAATTTGATGCATGAAACAAACTTTTATTTTTTTGTTATTTGGATAGGTTTTTGAAATCCTACGAGTTTCTCAAAATGAAATATCAATACATATCAATCCGGCTTAGTTATTAAAGAAGATAGGAACGTAAGTTTTTTACAAGCAAAAGAAAAAAAAACTCATAACTCGCGCTAGAATGGGTATTTTTGACTGAAGTTTTGACTGAAGTTTTAAATGAAGTTTTGATTGAAGTTTTAACTGAAGTATTATCTCATATTTTAGATTCGAGAAAAAAAACACGTACATAATGTATGACATTTTTTTCAACTGTTTTTTTCACATGGAATCTCCTCTATACACAATAAAACTAAAAAACTCCAATATTTCTGTAATAGAAATTTCATGAATAAATTCAGAAAAATTATTTAGTTATTTGTTTTTAATTTGTACAAGTTGACAGTGAATATATCAGACAGTTTAATATGTAAAATTCGATTTTACGCTTTCATTAGCGGGCGCAAAATTATGTTTTACGCCCTTAAAAAGTACCTTCGCCTTTCGAGTTTGAAATTCAATACATAAAATCTAATTTTGAGTAGACAAGAATTCCTTATGTTAAGAGAAATTTTGTAACAAATTTTATATAAAAGGACTATTATTGTAGTAATTTCTTCTGTTCTTTCGAGATACTTTTTCGTATGATAATTTGTTTTTGAAAGGCGAGCTACTCTATTTGAATATGAACAAGTGTTAAAGGATATACAAAATTATATAATTTAAAATAAATGGTATTCATTCATGAACCAAAACAAACATGTCAAAACATCGATATATTTAGAGTCAGGCAATGTTGATCGCTAAAGCGTAATGAGCTGCAATAATTTTTTTATCTCTATCTTGACGTTAACGACCGAAAATATTTTATGGAAGTTTATGCTTCTTCGAGACGCGAAGGCGACGTTAGGTAACGCAAACCTCGAGAATTTTGCTCCAGTTCCATTCGATTTTAAAGGTAGACGTTTAAATAGTGAAATCTATTTTTTTTAACAAAATACAATTCCAGGTGCATATATGACTTCCGCAAAGTTGTTTCAAGATGTGTTATGAAGAAGGTAATTATACGTCCGAATAGTGTTTTGCTAAGTTTATGAATACAGGAAACGTTCTTCTAAGGTCAACAGTAATATTAGATGATAACTAATCTAAGGGGCGGTAACAGGAGAACAAAATATCCCACAGAAGGATAAGAATAAAAAATCACATTCATGCGAATAACAAAACGTACACTTATTAATTATTTGAATAAATATATGAATTCATCTATTTTATGTTTTGAAAAATATTTAGGAAAACCGAAATTCGTTTAAACGAGAAAAGCCATTGTGATATTTCGATTTAGTTATCTTCGGTTTATCAAAATGACAATACAAATCATTTATATATTGATAGCCTTATATATTTAAATTGTCAAAGCAACCGCAATAGATTTTTGCGAATCATGTCTATTATATCCACCCTTTCCGATAACAGCGTCTCCAAAGTCTCCAATGTCCACATTAGATCCATGACTTTTCTAAAGAAGTGGAACCTTAGTCGCGAATCATGTCCACATTAATTCAACGCCTTTTTTAAAGAGGCATGTCCTTAATGGTGAATTGTGTCTGTTATATTCCGGCATTTCTTATAAAAACGTGCCCTTAGTGTCGAAGTGTGTCCACATTAGACACATTTCTTTCCAAAGAATCGTGTCCTTAGTCACAAATCTTGTCTATATTAGATTCATCCCATTCCGGTAAAAGGTATCTTTAATCGCGAATACTGTCTTTATTAGATATACACAGCTCTAAGATAAAAGCGTGTTCTTAGTCGTTAATCGTGTTCACATTAAATCCATGCCTTTTATAAAAGCACGCATGAATAATCGTGAATCATGTCTGCATTAGATACACGCCTTTTCTAAAAAATCGTGTCCTTAGTGGTTCCTTTTGCCTGTCTTAGATTCACCCATATTCGATAAAAGTATTTCTTAGTAGCGAATCGTATCCACATTAGACACATACCTTTTCTAAAGAAGTGTGTGCCTCCTCGTAAATCGTGTCTCCGTCTGATCATCACTTGTAAGATAAAAGCGTGTCCATAGTCGTGAATGATGTCCACAATAATTACAAGCTTTTTCTAAAGAAGCATGTCCTTAATTGCGAATAATGTTAATATTAGATTCACCCCTTTCCAATAAAGAAGTATTTTTAGTCGCGAATAATGTCTCTATTAGATACACGGCTGTAAGATAAAAGCGTGTCCTTAGTCGAGAATAATATCTGCATTCGATCCGCATCTACTCTAAAGAAGGGAGTCCTTAGTTGTGAATCGTATCTGATAAAAGCTTGTCCTTAATGGCGAATTCTGTCTTCATTATACACATGGGTTTTCTAAACAAGCGTGTCCTTAGTCGTCCGCACCACCTACAGTTCTTCTCTTAAGAAGCGTGTCTTTAGTGAATCATGTCTATTATATCCACCCTTTCCGATAATAACGTGTCCAAAGTCGTTAATAATGTCCACATTAGATCCACGCCTTTTCTAAAAAAGTGTGTCCTTAGTCGTGAATAATGCCCGCATTAATTCCACGCCTTTTTTAAAGAAGTGTGTCCTTAATTGTGAATTGTATCTATTATATTCACGCATTTCTTATAAAAACGTGTCCGTAGTGTCGAAGTGTGTCCACATTAGATACATGCCTGTCCTAAAGAAGTCCTCAGTCGCGAATCTCGTGTATATTAGATTCACCCCTTTCTGGTAAAAAAGTATCTTTAATAGCGAATAGTGTCTTTACTAGATACACGTCTGTAATATAAAAGCGTGTCCTTAGTCGTGAATCGTGTCCGCATTACATTTATGTCTTATTTAAAAATGCGTTTGCATAGTCGTGAATCGCGATTGCATTACATAAAGACCTTTTGTAAAGATGCGTGTTTTTAGTAGTAAATCGTGTATATTATGTACACCCCTTTTCGATAAAAGCTAGTCCATAGTTGTGAATAATGTCCACATTAGATCCACGACTTTTTCAAAAAAGCGTGTCCTCAGTAGCGAAGTTTGTCCACATTAGACACATGCCTCTTAGTGGCGAATCGTGTCTATATTAGATCTACCCCTTTTCGATAAAAAAGTGTCTTTAATCACGAATAGGGTCTCAATTAGATAACAGCTGTAAGATAAAAAGCGTGCCCTTAGTTGGACAACTTGTCCACATTACATCCATGCCTATTTTAAAAAAAGCATGTACATGGCCGTGAAACGTGTCCGCATTAAATATAGACCTTTTCTCAAGAAGCGTGTCTTTAGTAGTGCATCATGTCTATTATGTGCACCCTTTTTTGATAAAAACGTGTCTATAGTCGTAAATAATGTCCGCATTGGATACCGACCTTTTCTAAAGAAGTGTGTCATGAATCATGTCTGTATTAGAATTACCCTTTACGATAAAAGTTAGTGGCGAATAGTGTCCGCATTAAACAAACATATTTTTTTTAAAAAGCGTGTCCTCAGTGGTGAATTATATGTGTAAAGAGTGACATGCGTCGCGAATCGTGTCTCTAATACATAAACCGCTGTAAGGTAAAAGTACTAATTTCCTTAGTCGTGAATCGTGTCGGTATTAGAATTCCTCACCAAATGTTGATCGTGTCTACAAAGATGTATCATGTCTGTCTGCATTTTCGCGGTTTGATTTAAGTCGTGACCGTAAGAGGGGATCATGTCTGATCCTGAATCATGCCTCTCATTGTCAGTGCAACTGAATGTTGAAAAATAGTCACGGATTAAACAGTTTTTAAATATAAGGGTATATTTTAGTTGCCCATCAAATTTTTAGATAATTAACACGCTTTATAAAAGGGGTTCTCATCTACATAATGCTGTCCTTGAATGAGGGCAATACTTTGCGAAGAAAGCAGGGGATTTGAGTAATCAATATTTTCTGTTATCTATTTCAACACTCATGATGGAATGCATCGAGATCCGATCGATAAATCGTTTCGGTCCAGTCTGCTATTGTCTCTGTAGCTTATAACATGGTCATTTGCTGCGTAACGCACTCAACGTACACGCGTGCTATCGTGACATCTACGCAAATTTTATTGAGGGATTAAAATCTTATTTCATAATAAACAATGGCGCGTATGCGCAATCGTTCTAAGCAATAAACAATAAATCATGATAATTCTCGATACAGGATTTCGATCAGGAATTCCCGAATCAGATGTTTGATGATAACTTAATTGCAGCGCGTAACAAATTTGTGAAAATAGATTATGTTAAGATTAGACCGCAAGAAATAAATGATTAAACCATCGAAACATGTTGCAACAAACTAACATAAATTAGAGAAACTACTAAGTATACAAAGTTAGGGATTTGAGATTCACTTCATCTTAGTATTTATGTACTCATAGTTACTACTTTTAGATATAATACTTCCTCCTAATATTAGCCTAGCCCGTCTTGTCTATCCCTCCATCACCCCATTTTCAAATATTAGCTGAATGTAGGAACGAAATTTGTCTCACAGGCCGCATATATAATATAAGATGGCACATGCATTGACGGAATGTACAAAATGTATCTGTCAAAATGTATCTGATGCCCAAGTGAAACATTGTGCATGCGTGATAGTACCGATGGTGGGAAACAACTGTTGAGGAGACAGGCTAATATTGAGAGGAATTTCGCGGATACTATTCGTGAGAAACATTGGGAAGGCTAATACAGGAAAAAACTACTGTAATCGCATAATCCAATTTAACAAATTCTTGTGAGATATGGAAAAACCTTTTGGCAAGTGAAATGTTAGAAAAACCCGAACAGATTGTTGTAAAAGTGGTCTCAATTCAAAAACTTGTAAATATATACCTAATAAATGGATTTTTTAAGCTGCTGCTGGAACTTTTGAAACATTGCTAACGTTAATAAATATTTTAGTGTTATTGGGTGTTGGTAATATTAAATTGTATGTAACATTTTTATTTCTGAAGAAATTAATTTCCTTTTATAGTTTCCATTCAATTTCCAGAAAAATTCAGTGTTTTATTGATAATTATATATAAATTATAGAATTATACTTATTTTTTGGAAAACTAGATGCTTAATTAAACAAAAAAGGTGCAGTTAGTGTTTTTTGTAACTTATTTTCCGCTAGGGGGCTACATTTGAACCTTTCTTCTCACGAGTGCGTGCTGCGCGATATACGAATATACGAAAAGTTCTTCATTACTATTTAGGTGCATTTTTGTGAGTGAGGACTAAAAGTGTCATCGTAAATTATATTTATTAAATAATGGCTTTTTCTTTCTTTCTTTTTTCGAATTAAAAATTGGATTTTTAACAAATGTATCACACGATGTATAATTATTTACAATCCTACATTCTTAGTTAGTAAAAAAAAGAGTAAAAAATTGTAACCTGATAGCTAATTTATATAGAAAAAAGATGACAGCTACTAACCTCTATTTTTGAGAAATGAGAAAAAATACCGTTTATCCGCAAAAATACGTTTTTTCTTTTTTTCTATATTTTTCAACCGTCAAACAATGTTCTATCGCTACAAAATCAGAAAGAAGTTCCTGATATCTGACGAATAAGATCCTGAGTAGCGAATTCGGACGATTCTAATATTTCGGGCTTCTGAAACAAAATTCTTTGTTACTATGGGGGTTTTCATTATTGCTGAATAAGATGAAGATTTTAAAAGTAAGAAATTGAAGATGGCGAATCTAATATGGCGGAGGACTGAAAACAAAATTGAAAACAAAACAAAAAAAGCAACACTCCGATTTGGAAAAACAAATGCTGCAATTTAGGAACTTATTCCATAGAGATAGCAAAATGTTTTCAGCTCGAAAAATTAAAAAAAAAAGTAAAAAAATGTGTTATTTTCTTATTACTTAAAAAAACCTAGGTTACCTATTTTAACTAATTCAGTTATTCGTAAGAACAATGCATTACTGAATGTTATATCAAATTTGGTAATTTCTTGGTCAAATGAAACCATTTCCTTTTTCTTTATGCACGTCGAGAATAACATTGCACTAAAATCAATGGACTGGAATGTTTTCAGTAATAAAAGGTTCAATGTGATTGATGATCGTTTGTGTTTTTACAAACAAATACGTCACATGAAAAATATACGATTTTTACGTCAGAATTAAAAGAAGTTAGTACTTTTAGATATTATCCCACTTTTCTAAAAAAAGCTTTTTGAAAAATCAATGTAGAAATAACGTTATTTCCTAATAGGATTTAAGTAATTTCTCTCGCTGTCATTTCAAGCAGTATATAATACAATATAGTAATATATTAATATAAAGTATTTACGTACTATCTAATTACTATAATAAAATAGACGGTGCACTTCTAAATTTAGTTACTCAGCGGTAATATCGTACATCACTCGAAAATATTTTTAAAATCGTTTCTTCTGGATCGAACTAGTGAACACGTAGACTGCGGCAGAAGTAATATTTTGTAAATAAATATATTATATTTAATCATGCTTAATAATTAAAAAAGAAAGAACATTCTATTTCTTTCTAGAAAGGGAGTCAGATGTCTTGTATAATGGAATATATCTCACACATATATATTGGCTCATTATCTATACTTCAGATATCTTTTGTTATTTGATTGAACATGATTCATTATATTTAGGAGGAAACATCCATTGTCGATTCTAGATGTGACGTAATTTGCAGTGTACTAATACGCATTGGACGATTGCGTGGAATATGTAATAACTAATAATTAGGCATCTAATTTTTACAGAATTATTTTCAATTGCGTAGTTCATTCAGTCTACCTCATTTACACGTTAGAAATATTTGAATATTTTAGGAAATGTGGCATTCATGGAGAGAATGTAATAATTTAAAAACATCGAGTTATGCTTTCCAGAATTCAGCATACTAAAATATCAAGGGTGGCTCTAATTTTAGTCATTTTGAAATTTTTTCTCTTTGATTCTAAAATACTGTTCCATTTTAGGAATCAAAAAATCATAAAAAACAGTAAAATTATTGGACGAGATTTACGTGTCACCTGAGGTTCAAATTTAACATTGTTTTTAAACGAGGAGAAAATGTTAATATTTCTTTTATTACTTCAATCAAATTTAAAAAAAAATGCAGATATTTTTTTAATAACATTCGATTTTTAATACCAGAATGGCCTACAATGTAGAAGACAAATTTTATTGTTTTATAGATTTTTTAAAACTGTTCTTTAACGAATAATGCAAGAATTACAATTTTTACGGTTTTTCTTATAATAACCCTAAAATAATCATTTCTCAATTATATTAGCAAACATATTTAAGTTGTATATTTCACAGAAAGTATCAGGCGTAATAGATCTATATCGAATAAATATAAACCTAGTTAAACGATTTTTAAACAATATTTTTGTCGACCCATTTCGAATAGTTTTCGATGACGTTTAACATATTTTTTTTCAACAATACTGAAATTTGTAGGTACAATTTTTTTAATGTAATTTTCAGAATGATATCGGTTTCTCATCACCTTCTATCATATCAGAAAAGTGTTCCCGACAGTTTTAATAAAAAAATATACATTCACATATTTTGATTTTTATCGATTGGGACTTTTAAATGGTTCCGGTGCGCTAAAATTTTTCGAAAATGGAAAATGTTGTGGTCTCACAAGTTTTATACAGTTAATACGTATATAAAAATTAATTTAATATCGATTATAGGTTATTGACATTTCTGGTAACAACATTAGGCGATGTTGCAGATTTTATCTTATATTCACTAGAAATAAAAGTGCGTTTAATATCGTGTCTTATTACAGAATAAGAAGGAATTGTAATTTGTCAATAACCATTTTATTTATTTTCTGAAATTTCTGAATATAGTCATACAAAATCAGTTTTTCAAAATCCAAAATGGTGAATCCAATATGAATGTGAATTTATATTTTTAAAGTAGAACAATGGGGAAAACGTTTCTGATAAGATAGAAGACAAAAATCGGGATTTTTTCCAATATTAAACAAATCATTTTTCAAAAATTTTACCAGCGCCATTCGAAACAGCGATCTCAAAACTCGTCTAATATGGATGTGTCTATTTAAAGAAAATTTGATTTTGTATAAATAAAATGATGACAAAATCCATGTGCAAATTGTGCACATTTGGTCGTCAAACGGATAAGCAAAATTTAGACAAAAGAGAAGTGATTGGGAATTATCGTAAAAAAAAATTTAATCGGAAAAATCTTATCCTTTTATATCCCGTCGTGCAAGGAAACATTTTGGCAACGTTTATTCACAGCAGTCTCTCTTTTTCTTGAACAAAACAATTTACTTTTGAGGAGATGTTCTCCTCTAGGAGCCCAAAAACATGATGTTTTCTTGATTTTTTTTATGCAGAGAAGCAAATGAACAAATTTAATTCTTTTACCGAAAAAAAATTTGTTGGAAGGTGATAATTCTCCGTCGAACATAACGTATAGAAAGAAAGTACTCAATCGGCCTGTTCATCTCACCTGAAATGATAAAAGGGAAAAGATTTAAAAAATTGTATGAAATATATTGGTGATTGAACACGTGAATTTTTAGTACCATTTTTAACCTTTTCATATTTTTGAAGTGTTACAAAAATGCGAAAAACGGCAAATATAATTCGTATTTAGATTCAAATGCTCCTAAATGTTATTTGCTTTAAAAGAAACAAAAATTAAGTAAATTCAGCAAGTAGTTAATGAGTTATCTTGAATTTTTCGGAAAATGCATTTCATCAAGTTATTAGTAGCAAAATAATGTAACTTGTAGCTAATCAGCAATTCCAGGGCCATACATCATTATATCTTTCGACTTCATATTTCCCCATTTTAGTAATCTGGACGACTTTATTTGATACTGTCTATTTTTATTACCCCGTAAACTGATTTTGCTGAATTTTCATCACAAAAATAGGTTTATTTATATCCAACAACTTTTTGAAGCAATTTTATCGACCAAGTCGTTTTGGAAACATATTCTATACATCATAAGCTATCAAAAAGTACAGTAAAAACTGGGTTGCCTATAAATCAAGTCAAAATAGCTAAGTTTTTTTATTGAAAACAATAATATTACTACTTTTACGTCTCTACGAGTTTTTTTGCCAAAATATTTTTTTTTTTCAAACTTATTTCTCATTAAAAACTGATCATGTGGTTATAGAAATTTTGACAGTGTTAATTACTGCTTATTCTATACCTATACAATGAAGTAGACATTGTGTACTAGAGAAAAACAGTATTTTCCTATTATAGTGCGCAAAGTTCGATTTTGCGCACGTATTTGCGTGTGCAAAGTGCCACTTTCCCACACTTTACTGATCTTATAATTTAGCTTGCGGTAAAGAATTTTTGCGTGCAATAAAGAAGTTTTGCGTGGGTAAAGTGCTAGGTACACAGACATGCAGAGTAGACCTGTCAAAACTGTCATTTGTTTTACTTTTCAATCGCTGTTCGTCAGTACTGAAAACGATAATCGTAGGTTAATTCTATCTAAAATAGTAATGTCATTGAAAATGTACCCATAAACGCGAATGCGAATGATAATTTCAATTCATTAAAATTTGTTCAAATTATTAATTGCATTGTAACAATTAATATTGATAACAATTAACAGTAATAGCGATAATAAATTATGTATTATATATATATTTCTAAATTTTGTCTATTTATTACAAAAGCATTTACAAATACTGTTTTAGGGGACTCGCTTCGCTCGGGTGACAAACTTCGCTCGTGTGGGAAATACCTACTTTGCGCACTTGTATCGTAATGTACTATTAGCAAATCTGAAAATAGTGGTACATTTTGTTGGATTTCATTTTTTACATTAGCCTGGTTTACAACGTGTCAAATACGTTCTAGTTTAATATATTTCTGTTAATACTTTCTTCTATATTTAGAAAGTCTATAATTAGAAAACAATCTAATATCTTCTTTCGTGATGATAAGGTCCCACAAAACGAAAATTAATTCAGACGTCAGAATCCGAATTCAGATTCACAAATACAAATTCGTTTCAATTCCTTAACAATTGCATGCATAGAAACGAATTCGTGATTCATGTCTGAATTCATATCTTTTACTGGGATGACTTAAAGGTAGTTAGTTCTCAAATCATAGTAGGTTCAATTCGTTGATAATAATCACCACGTACCTATGTTTTACAGAAATAGCCGATTTATGGTAATACTGATCATATCATTGAAGAAGATAAGATAATTCTAACACTGAGAACACTTTTCGATTTCCATATGCTGAATTTGATCTTACACTTGACAGGGGCTTCAAGTTCACCGACACGTATTTATTATTATAAAATTTGCAGGGAATAATTATTATAACATACTATTTTTCTTAATTTGACTGTACCGACAACTTTTAGTCAATGTTTGCAGTTTTCTTTTGTTATACCATGTTATTGTTTGCTACGAATATTCATAATTTTATAAACAATATTTATTTTTTATTACATTAATTAACTATGACGTAAATGAATCGATTGAAAACCTTGACTTGATACCAAATGATATTTTTAACTTGTCGCAATCATATCATGGATGTCTGACTACACACTAGCCCTAACTACTGAAATCTATTGCCTCCTATAAGAAATTAAAAATGAACATTAAAGCAGAATACACAAAATTTTATTATTGATTGCGAAAATATGAAATTAGTGATTACCAATTTACCTCTAAGAACCTTTTTTCAAAACAATATTTTGTAATCACAAAACCTATTCATACTTCTATCCCTCAATGACTACAATTAGAAAATTGTAAAATTTTTCGAAGGCTCATTACGGAATAACAAAATACTATTATACATAAATTGTTTATCTTCATTTAGCTGTAATACACCGATGAAAAGAAGTATAATTTCTTAATATTAACATACTATTCATAAAATTTAATATCTCTCTGAAAATCCACCTGGCAATTTTGAGTAGAATTTCAATCTCAAAAAAAAATTTAATTAAAATAATTTTTAATTATTCAACCCCTGAAGAGGGACCCGAGAGGTCCGAAACTTTGGGTGTTTGACTAGAATTTTTATTTTTATAATCCCCCCCCCTTTTTTTTCAATATAATTACCGATTTAATTTTTTTACAACTTAATTACATATTTTATTTTATATTTTTTCCTTTTCCAATATAATTACATATTTTATTTTTTATTTTTTTATAATTGGTCGGTTCAAAGCCCTTAACTAAATTTATTTATTAGTCAGTTTTTTTATTTGTTGGATTTTAGACCCAAAAACACCTAAAATAGGTAACTCAAAGTCGCATTACTATCGAACAAGTAACTCAAAAACTATAAAACTTTAAGAACAGAAAACTGCTCAATTTCCTGTAACTCCAACATTTACTGATTTTTTTTTATTTTTTTTTTTTTTTTTATATTATTTTACGTGGACTTTTCTGAACCCATATGGGACTAAATCGTGACGGGACCGAAGTATTCTCCTCACAAATAAAAGTTAATTGATTTCTAGTTCAGTTCTGTGTTAATCTTAAGGTACCAGCTCATTAAAATGTATTCTATTATTACCACATTCACTATAACTTCATAATAAACCTTTGCAATATTTGTAAATTATTTTTTGAATATTTTACAGCCACCAATAATGAACTAATTTTGTGTTTTTACTCATCGCAAAAAATTGAAGCTAACATAGCAGGAATTAGATGGGATGAGGTGAGGGCCTTTACTAATCAATTCATTGACTTAGGTGACACGTCACCTATTTAAATGCTGACTGTACTTTCAGAACATTTAACACTTACAGAATTAACAACGAATCATTGACGTTTGTAAAAATTTTATTAGTTTTTCATATTCGTTCCCACATAACTGTGAAATCTATTTAAAGATCATCAACGTCACTAATAATTAACATTCACAAATGATTTAAAAGGCTTAATTGTTACTCCTCGACGCGATGAAGACGTGTAGATCAAAGCAATTAAACTGGCTTAGAGGTGTTAGAGATGTAAATCGTAGGAAATATTCATTTATTATCACTTTAGTTCTTTGAAAATTTATTTGTATATTTCGATTTAGAAAATCCCATTCAAAATTAATGAGTGCCATTCCAATCGAATTGCAAATAAAGGAAAACACGGGTTTTCACCAAATTTTTTCACTTTTTGTAAGTAACTATAAATTTAATTAAATCTGGACGTCGTGAGATGCTTTTGAAAACATTTTTCTTTTTCCTTTTTTTTCATATTTTTATTATTTTTTTTATTTATATTTTATAAAGAATTTTCATTTTTTTTAAGACATTGTTTAATTGAATAAATGCTTATTTCTTGGTATTACTTTCTAAATTCCTTGGAGTGAAATTTTACTCTTAGAGAGTGAGAATTTCTTCCAAGTAAAAGTGAAATATGAGCCACTCTATTGAAGTGATTATTTCACTTTAATTGTAGTGAAATTTGAATAAAATGTTGAAATCCTAAATCCACAAATCATAATCTAATAATTACATTATAAGTTTTTAAATAAACCTAAAACTTTATTATTTTTAATAAAAAAATCTCTATATTTTCATAAAATAAGTTGTATACTATTTTTCGCCATATTTGAAAGTAGTAGAGAAGGGTTGGTGCGAATGAAACTGACACAGAACTCATTTTGGAAACGTGATTTATCTCTTCATTTTTTATGATTATATTAATGTTTTTATTTTTTTTTGTATTTACTAAATAATTACGGGCATTACGAAGGATATTTTATAAAAAATTCATTTTTTTTTAAAGACACTTATGTTCAAAATGTATAAGCTAATTTTTGAGGTGATTTTCTTGAATTAACATTATATTTCATCGTGAAATAATATTAATTTTAACGTCTCAATTATTCGAATGTACTCAAAAGTTTCATAAATTCTCTTTTTGTGGCCAAGATTGAGTTTTTAATATTTAAGTGGAGCCCTCGAAAAAAGTCTGCATTTTTGGGAAAACACACAGCCTACCGTGGTCATCTGAAACAAAAAATTGAATAAGACTATTGTTCTCTTGGGCTAATTTTACGTTTCAACCCTAAAATACGAATAAAAACAATAACAAGAATATATGTCTATAATAACGAATTCAAAATTTAAGCGAATCGGTTGAATAGTTTTTAGTCGGTGCTTCACCGAAACTACGAAAAACTATTTAGCTCGTCCATGCGCATATTTTCTATTGTGTGCGATTTAACTGAAATTTGTTATTCAAGAGTGTTTGGGGAAGTTGAATAATAATCTAAAATCTGTTTTCAGAAATTCAAAGTGCCTAATCCAATATATCGAATCAATTTGACAAAAACTACTCTATTTTGCTTGAGCGAGTTATTATGGAGTTTATAAGGTCCTGGATTAAGAATCTAAAATATGTTTTCAAAAATTTCAAATGGGGGATTTCAAATGTATAATCAGCGTCCCTGAAAACCCCCGAGTAACACAATCCAAGTACATAAAATTGAGTAATTTTGGTCAATTTCGTCCGCCACATTGGATCCGTCATTTAAAATTTTTGAAAGGGGATTTCAGATTCGTAATCAATGAGCCCTAAAAGCCTCGACAAATAAATTTCAAGAAAAATCTAGCAGTTTTGCACGAATTTTTCCGCTATATATCAGCCACCATTTTGAATTTCCTAAATCGGATTTCAAATTCTTAATGAACACCCTTGAAAACTCCCAGTAACCAATTTCAAGAAAAGTCCGACATTTTGAACAAATTAGTCCGCTGTATTGGACCCGCCATTTTTCAATTTCCGAAAACGGATTGCTGATTTGTAATCAGCGAATTCAAAAAACGCTTAATCGGAAAGAAACCTTTAATAATTCATCAAATGATAACTAATAATTTTTTAAAATATATGACATTACTTTCCTTTCTTATATTTATAACATTGTTTAATTGCTAATGTTTAATTCTTATGGTTAAGTATAGATTTGGTACTAAAAATAATATAAAATTACGGTGATAAATGAAAAAATAACATTAATATTCCCGAAAATGTAAAAAGAAATATGTGGTCAGTAATCCTGACCACTCTGCCACTAAGGTTTTTAAAGACTTCCATACAAAATCCGAGCGCTCTCTTCTTTTGGCTTATCAAAAAAATGTATTTGGCAACACATCTTTTTGGACTTATACCTTAACACGAGTTCTTATATGAAAATTCTAGAAACGGTGTAGCCCTCCTACTATGGCATATTAATAAAATTGTGTTGCAATTTAGGCGAGCTGTTGTTATAACCTAAACGCTATGACAGTTAACATCATGGGCCAATTAATTGAAACTATATAGGCAAAAAAAGCGAAAAAACTATCATTCGATACTGAACGACAATGTGATACGCGCAATGGCGTCTACTTCATGGAGTTTTCAGTAAAAACATCAGCCCAATATCCCAAACAACCAAAAGTCATCTTGAAGAGCTCTTTAAGAAGTTTTAAAAATTGTACGATGTCTTAAATATTTATCAGAAACAGTTCTTAAAGTGATCTTTAAGAAGACTTATGCATCAAGTTTAAGAGCTCTACAACACCTATCAAATATGAGGTCTCAGAAAAAAGGTCTTATTTGAGAGTTTTGAAATATAAAATAAATAATATAAATGAAAATCGAATTTCTGAAAATTATATAGATTCTATTTTTGTACCTTAATTATTAGTTTATATAATTTTTACCCGAGTTCCTTTTTACAGTTTGTATAGTTATATATTGGTTGGTGATTACATTCGATACAATTGTACCATACAATAATAGTACAAAATTGTAGAAAACACTTGCTAAATATCGTAAAAGCACTTGTTTTGTTATTGTAGCTTATAATCTATCGGTTTGCATATGAAGTAAATATCACGCGATCTCATTTTTGGATTCAATAGCCATCTAGTGTCTCTGGAAGAAACACAGATTTAAGACCTCAAACATAAGACCTCTTCGAGATTACGATTTTAAGAAGTCCTATGTAAGACATCTTTAAGAGCTCCTTTTATAGATTATCATAATTAAGACCTCTTCAGGAGGTTTTTTTTTGCAGATATCATAGGACTAAGCACTGGGGGACCACTTTAAGAGGTATATGCTGTATGGGATGTTAATAGTGAGGGTGCTTGTTTATTTTTAATTGTATACACTAAGGACAATGACTGCCGTAAAGATTGTTCAGTGCAAAATAATTGCAGAACCATGTCCACCACAAAAAGACATTTTAACCTTTGTCCCCAATGTACTTTGTTAGTTGCTGAAAACCACGTTTAATTCTACAATTACATTAAAGGCGCCTCTTCACGGCGACTGGTGGAAATTAGTACAAGTGGACGAGATTGGAACACGTCATGCGAATTGATTGTTTTATTGATCCTCGTAGCGAGAATTTGCTTACACGATCGAAATGCCATGGAGTTCGCTCGCACCAAACCTGCGATACAGTTTCATTCGCATATGTATACGTGGTACGACCTTCGAAATCGTTCCTCGGCATGTGTGATGCAATCAGCTACGACAAATTTTCCCCGAATTACTCATGAATAGGTAAACAAGTAGAGGTATTGTTACATTTAAAGGCGTAATGAACACAAATGTTTACGCAATATTGCAATCGACGTTTCTTACTTCATCCGCGCTCTTTGCTCCGTTAAACTTCGATAATCACTGCAAAAATCTATGGCAAATTCAACTATGCTTTTGGATAAGTTTCTCATAAAGTAAGCAAGAAGCAAAGATGGGGTAGAAACGGTGACATCATTTAAAAATAGTTTGTATTTACCAGAATGTTACACGGAGAAAAATAATCAGCAAAATCAGCCGAAAATCCGCAGATTCTACCAATTTTATCCTATAGGGACAGCTGTTGGAATTCCGTTAGGGATAGCCGATAATTTCAGCTAAATTGACTGAAAAAGTCCGCAAATTTAACGGAACAAATCTGCTAATGTAGCGGAAATTTAGAGCTAAGCGCGAATTGAGTAGGGTTAAGGCTACTTTAGCGGAATCAAAACAGCTAAAATTGCATACATTTTCGGCAATTCCAGCCGAAAATTTTAGCTGATATGAATCAGCTAATCCAGCGGAGTCATTTTTCTCCGTGTAGTTTTATCGTTCGAAATTGGAAACCATACCATCCAGTCGCTATTTTGACTTTGGAAAGAGGTTATGGAATGTATTATGTATATTTTACTATTCAGAAATATTTAAAATGATTGTAAATCTGTGGTTCTTGACAATTAAGGTTATGTATACCATAAAGATGGCCTAATTCAAGAAAGTTTCATGGGTTCAAATAACATATTTACACAAGGCAAATTTATAAGTTTCTTCTTGACCGTGATATTAAATTAATAAATTAATGTAAGAATTAATCTCGGTAATAACGGTCTAATTAGGCGAATAAAAACAAATTTAGTAAATACAACGAGTTGCCGATTTTCAACCACTAAATATGTGAAAAAGGTGAAAAAAGCCGTGATTTTGATTTATTATCGCGACTGAACTTTTAATTTTTCTGTCTGTATTTAAATAAAATAAGAACCATTTTAATAACTAAAATTCAGTTTCCCTCTAGCGATAATAATATAACAAGTGCTTATTGAATAAAAAATAGGGGAGGCGTGGGGTGTACCGCTCACCTAAGGAAAGTATCGCTTTTAATAAATGCATAAATAATTTCAGATTTGTTTAACGATTGAAATCGATTCTATAAAGCCCCGACAGTAATATACAAGAAGATCTGAATTTTTACTAACGCTAAACGTATTGAATTATAGAATTTAATAAATATCAAAGATCCAACAGGATCTCCTGTCAATGTGGGTAATACCGCTCACTAAATTTAAGTTGTTAAACTTATTCTTATTCACTTAGAAACAATGTAATGAAAATGTAATGAAGATGTAATGAAGAAATATCAGTACAGGCAATGAAAATGGTAAAGAAGAATGGATTCAAATTAATGATTCATAAATAATGAATGTACCTAACCTATGAAATTCAATGATATTATAAATCAATTTGTTGTTAACTCACTTGTGTACATTCAATGTATATGATTAATTACAAGAAGTTCCATTTCAAATATCCATTATTTTAGTACTTTCTGTACATTTATTTGATCAACAATATGTGAAATATGCCATAAACTCTGTGAGCGGTGTTACCCACTAACGCGCCGCGTTGAAAAGTAATGAATAATTAAAAGTCAATGTTGTTTTTAGTAGTTTACCAAATACCATTTGGTAATTAACAGTACAACAAGTCTATTTGTTCATATTTTTTCCCATTGGGTACTAGTAAAAAGATGGAAAACCGTATATTGTAAAGACCAATTCTTATCGTATTTATGTCAACTACGTTACAAAACTTTCCAATTTTTTTTTAATCAACTTTTAGCAATAAACTATGTAAATTTTTTGTTGAAATTAGATTTTGACATAAAGTTCTTTAGTAAAAAAATATAAAAAATAATTTTAACTTAACGGAAGGTTGAGAAATATGAGTGAGCGGAATTACCCACTGAGCGGTACAACCCCCGCCTCCCCTATACGTTTCGTCCAAATGTACTGGGTGGACTCGTCAGTAAAGCGTTCCCAGTACATTATGCCCTATACGTATACATCTGGTTTAAAATTAATGAAGTTTTTAAACATCTTTAACCGAGGAGGAACTGTGAAAGATATTAATAAGTATATACATTAGGGTGGCCCTTATTTTCAATATTTTTTCAAATCGTTTCGCACACTCCCCCCTCCCCCCCACTTTTTTCGACAAAAATATAAAAAATGTTGAACGCTCTACGTCGTTTTTAAGTGGACCCCCAAGAGGCTCAAATTTTAACATTGTTTTTACATTAAAAAAGAAAATATTTTAGTTTTTTTTATGTAATATCTTCAAAATCAACTAAAAAATCTGTAAGTATGGGGAAACTTTTTCAAATGCTTCCCGAATACAACGCTTTTTGTGTGAAATAAATGAGATTTTTTTCGCTGAGTTGTTACGATTTTACATCATTAATTTTTGGTTAAAAAAATTCAAAATATCTCAAATACTGTCTTCGTGTCGTCATAACTCTGTTAAGACTAATCCTGGAATTTCATACTAAAAAATTTTGAATACTTTATGGCTCTACGAATAAAATGCGCCCTGATTCATTAGAATATGATGATTTTTGAATGAGATTTGGAATTTTTAGCGATCAAGTTTTTTTTTAACGAAAATTATGCAAAGGAAAATATTTCTAAATTAACTTGTACAACTGGCAAAAAAAAATCTGATGCTTTTCTGTCATTCATCATTATATTTCTTACCTTTTTCTGCATCTTTTGGGATACTTGTTCATTGAAAAAAAAAATTTTTAACCACTTACAACACATTAAATTTTCCACATATTTACAAGAACGAAATCTGTGAACGGATTTAGGAACAAATATTGCTTTAAAAATCGATATGTCTTCAACTATCGTTTTTTCTCTCATTAAATACTTTTATATTATGCTCAAATAAGTCCAAATATTATGATATAATGAAATTATGACAAATAAATTTTGTAAACTTTCATTGCATACATAATTTCCTACAAAATCCCCATTTTTTAAATTAATTTTTTTTAATTAATTAAGTTTTTTCATCTTTTTTACCTACTCCGATGCAAAGCAACGAAGTTTGTTATCCATTCTTTATTATTAAATGATATAAACTCGCACCATTTGTTTCGGACAGGGATCGATAGTGGGTTATTCTCTTAAAACAGTCCTCTTGTCGCAAGTGGAAATCTAGGCGCAAGAAGATTTTATCCACTTGCCGCCAGCGAATTTTTATTCAACACTTTGGAGCGATTATTTGAATATTTTTTTTAGACAATGTTATTTATTCGTAGAGCCATAAAGTATTCAAAGTTTCTTAGTATGAAATTCCAGGATTAGTCTTATCAGAGTTATGACGACACGAAGCCAGTATTTGAGATATTTTGATTTTTTTTAACCAAAAATTAATGATGGTAAAATCGTAACAACTCAGCGAAAAAAATCTCATTTATTTCACACAAAAAGCGTTGTATTCGGGAAGCATTTGAAAAAGTTTCCCCATACTTACAGATTTTTTAGTTGATTTTGAAGATATTACATAAAAAAAACTAAAATATTTTCTTTTTTAATGTAAAAACAATGTTAAAATTTGAGCCTCTTGGGGGTCCACTTAAAAACGACGTAGAGCGTTCAACATTTTTTATATTTTTTGTCGAAAAAAGTGGGGGGGAGGGGGTGCGAAACGATTTGAAAAAATATTGAAAATAAGGGCCACCCTAATATACATCTTTTTAAAGTGACTAGATTTCGTACACTTAATATGCATACATAAGAATCCCATGTTTACAAATAACACATTTGCACAAGGCAAATTATAAGTTTCTTCTTGACCGTGATAATAAATTAATAAATTAATGTAAGAATTAATCTCGGTAATAACTGTCTAATTAGGTGAATAAAAACAAATATAGTAAATACAACGGGTTGTCGATTTTCAACCATTAAATATGTGAAAAAGGTGAAAAAGTTTCATGGTTTGTTGAATTTTCGTCTGCAAAATATTGTGATGAATGTACACTGACCATTTATACTTACAATCATGGCCCAAAAATGTCCAAAATAAAGATATTTTCTTTAGTTCCTGTTTTATTCAGTTGTCACTATATTTCTTTCTTGTAGCCATGAAGTAAGAGATATCTAGAGATACGATTTTGACATTAAAATCCTTTGGACGTTTCTGGAGTCTGATGTTGCCCAAAAATCTCAATTTGTTCTCGAAAATCTCCCAAAAGTCGCTTGACTACTGACTACTCTGTGCAAAATTAGGTTATGTTTGTCCGTTCATAAAAAAAAGTCTTAAAATTATTGCATCTTAAATTCATCATCAGATGAGGCTTAATTTAAACTCGAAATTGAGATAATTTTCTTAAATTCAGTCAGTGTTTTGGATTAAAGTCTTACTTTCAGTGAGCAAAACTGACTTTCAGACGATATTTTGGCTTAAAATAAGATTTATCGAGCTTATCTAAGTTAGACGAATCTTATTTCAAACCAAAAAATCTGCTTAAAGTCAGTTTTGTTGTCTGAAAGTAAGACTTAAAGCACAAATTTGACTGAATTTAAGAAAATTAACGCAATTTTTTGCTGAAATTAAGCCTCACATAATGATGAATTTAAGATGTAACAATTTTAAGATTTATTTTTTTTCTGTGTAGTGATTCGACGACAATATTTTACTATTTAAAATTGTTATACGTATCATAATTTATATACTTTGTTATATATACGGAAATATTAAATAGAATAATATTATTGTCCGGTTTACTATGAAAAATGGTGAAAATCACTCTTTATATAACAACTCTTTTAACCTTTATAAAACGGTTCGATTATCTGTTTAACTTTTCTTCATATTAACCAAGAATGAACATGGAACGGAAACGCAAATGTAAAATACGTGATTCCTATAATAAACAGGACAATATTGTTCCGTGTACTACTAAAATATGCAGCATTGTACATAACCTCAAATTTATCGAAGATTTACAATAGCTAAACTAAATGCATCTATAAAACTACCAATTTAGATAAATTTACTAAATATTTTTACAGTGTAAAAACGACTAGTTTTGTACGATTAACTAAATTATTGATAATATATTACAACCAAAGAATTAGACGTCATTTTTTGCTACACTCGTATATCAAATTTTCCAGCGATGTCTCTTCATAAGTCAGAAACTTGCCTGCACAATTTAGAAGTGTTGAGGATATGCTAGAAAAATAAATTGACACGATCACGAGAAAGATGGAATTTTTTACAATTTGTGTGGATTTCAAAAAAGAATGAAGGACAAGTTACATAAATCCTGTTCATGCAGTTAATTTTACTACTTTTAATTAGCTAATAATTAGTACTTATATTTAATTTTTTTTAATTGGCCAAACTAATTGTAAATTTCATTCAATTACAGATTCTTTCACTTAACTACTTTAATATAGTTTTTACAACTTATGAAATGTATTTGAAAACCTATTGAAAAATAGAAAGTGTGATGATAATGAAATTTACAGTAAGAATTCAGCGTTTTTCCGGTTTCCTCTGTGAACTGTATGATAACTTTTATGGTTTAATCGGAAAATTTTTCAAGATTGACTTGCACTATATTTTTCAGACGTCAATAGACTTAATCCGAGTTTCTTCCTCCTGGATTCGTCATTCATGAAATGAGCTGAGAAATAAATTGAAGATAAAGTTCAAGGCCATTTGATCACCAAAATAGTAACCAACTCTAGTAATCAACTAGGATTCTAATGCCGCTCTCAATGAGCTCAAAAGGAGCTTCTTGATGAATTTTGTTGTCAATTATCCTACTTTGTTCTTGACTACTAACAAGTCATGTAAATATTACACGATAATATGTATAAAGAATATATTTGGTACAAAAACTGTGAATTTATCAAACAATTTTCTTTATCATTGAGATGACTTAGAAAACATCGGAAAAATACAGGCTTTTCTGGAATTTTCTTTCAAATTAACTAGTCATACTTTAGTGAAATGCTTTGAAATCGAATAAAAAATTACCTTTCGTCAGATTACTTAATATTGTATTAAGATATCGCATTTTCCACTGAAAAATCTAGAAACGTCTGGAAAACATATTTTCTTCAAAAGATTAGTATATCTTCGGTAAACATTAATGTTTACATGTCAGCTGATCGTGTCATGATTTCTCACTGGTCTGTTAAGACAAGGCACTTTTGTCAGGCAGCGTACCTTGCTTATTTGCATCATAGATAAGATATGACAATTAATTAAATTGATATTATGTGACCGAATGCACGACTCCTACCGGACTAACTTCGGATGATCACACGATTAACGTAACGTTTAATTTTATTTGAGATAAAACTTAATTTCAACGTTGGAGGACGAAATTTTATATATTTTTTGCTGGATATTAGGTATGTACTCAAATGTAATGTCAAAATTTAAACATTTGACAGCATCAATTAGACAACAACTTTTACTTTACAAAATAGGTAATTCCAAGAAAATGTTTGTTTGATGGGTGTATCATCATTTATTTAAAATTATACATTTAATGTACTAATGTAATGTCGAGATTTTAGACGAAAGTTACATTTAATTATAATCAAGTTTCATTTGATTCTTCATTTCACCGCCTTTGTCCTAATAAAATGTTAATTCATAACCCTGCATAAGAGTAAACGTGCACTAAAATGAAAAAAAATTATTGACATTTTACAATGCGTCTAAAAAACGACCTTTTTGCAGTATGTCAGTGTTCCTAAACAGTAATAATTAAGAATACAAAATAAAATAAAAACTTACAACAGACGATTTCCTATTGATATAATTGCATATCTTCTTGATCACTCGTGATTAACATAGGATATAAAACGTATTTATTGGTACTCTCTAAAAATTCCTCGGAGTGAAAATGGAGCTACACTTTTATTATGAGAAATTTCACTCTATGAAGAACGATGTTTCACTCCAGTAAGAGTGAAAGAAACAAAACTCACTTCTAAAAGAAAGAGTGGCTCAATTTTCACTCGAAGGATTTTAGAGAGTATTATGGGTCCTTTTACATATTGAAAGTTAAGATTTTTCTAAATGTGTTGACTAACTTCCGTTGCACGTTCAAAACTACTGTATTTATATACAAGAATTGTATTTCACTTTATTTGATTACAATTTATGTTTATATTTATATTTATAATTATCATATTGAATGATGGAATCAAATCGAGCTTCATACTAGAAAAATCTTAACTTTTAATTTGCAAACGGATCGTTAATATCAATAAATACATGTTATATTATATATTAATGACGAGCGGTCAAGAATATATGCAATTTATTGCATTTAATATGCAATTATATCAATATTTTGAATAATAGGTAATTATGTTTAAATGCATCTCAAATCGGAGATCATCCTAAATTATATTTTCCCCGTTATTATGTTATGCATTTCTTGACGTACTAACATAATTAAAATTACAAACATTAATCTGCCCTATATGATTTTTGCGAATAACATGCCATATAGTGTTTTGGGCCGAATGGAATTTTCGTCCTCAAAAACATGTCGCCGGCAGAATTTTCTTAACGCTTGCATTATCTAGAAAAGTGAGGTTAAGTGTGTCCAAAAGTGCGTTTTTGGAACTATTTCCGTTGACTTTGCAACAAAAGGGAATTTGCGGTGGACAATCACAGAGCATAGTTTCTGAAGTATTTTTTGTGCTGGGAAAGTTGACGTGTTAAATGTTCGTTTTTGGCCATATATATATATATATATTAGGGTGTATCGAATTTTTTAAAATCGAAGTGAGTAGTTAAAAATTTTAAAAAATATCTAGCATTCGCGCATGCGCGTCAAAAACGTCGTTTTTTTTGGTGTTTTTTATTATTTTTCCTGTAACTTTGCGATTTTTTTTTCCTTGACTTTTTTTATCTTAAATTGTGCCCAGAGTATGCATCTTTAAGACCCAAATTACAAAAAAAATTGTGAAATTTTTTCGCGCCTCTGAAAAATTGCTAAATATGACCATTTTTGCCCCGTAACGATAATCCGCTATAGGAAACCTGGTAAAAAACTGGCTATTCGAAAAAATAATATTTGACAATATGATTTTGATGTATTTTGGTACAGAAATGTATTTGATATAGAATGATAGAAGAATACTGAATGCGCAAGTGCACAGGTACTTAATGTTACATTATGAACAAATGCGCATGCGCATAGGACTATAATGTTACATTATCGTCCGCGGATGATAATGTAGCTGCTCATCAGTAATGACTAGTTGTAGGTCTTCAAAACAAACATAATGCCGAGAAAACCGTGCCTGTTACATAAAATACTATTCCAATATGTAAATGCAAAAAAACTTGAAAAAAATCACGTTTTTTTAGCTATTTTTTCAAGATAGCGGCCGAAATATTGACAAGCGCCAATTTCTGGCATCATATTCGTAATCAGGAGACCAAAATACATCAAAACCATATTGTCAAATATTATTTTTTCGAATAGCCAGTTTTACCAAGTTTGCTAAAGCGGATTATCGTTACGGGGCAAAAATGGTCATATTTAGCGATTTTTCAGAGGCGCGAAAAAATTTCAACATTTTTTTTGTAATTTGGGTCTTTAAGATGCCTACTCTGGGCACAATTTGAGATAAAAACAGTCAAGGAAAAAAAAATCGCAAAGTTACAGGAAAAATAATAAAAAACACCCAAAAAACGACGTTTTTTACGCGCATGCGCGAATGCTAGATATTTTTTAAAATTTTTTTTATATTTTTTTTCGTGACTAGGGCATCTTAAACTATCGTTTTATCACTACGCATTTCTTTAAAAAATTCGATACGCCCTAATATATAGATCTTGAACTCATAAATGGACGTACAATTTGTAATTTTTGTAGAGTTCATGTATTATGTTTTAGAGCTATTAACATATATGTTGAATTTGTTATGACAACAGAGAATGGACCCGGACGCTGATTATGAGTATGTAAATTTTTAAAATTCAAAATTGCGGATAAAATACGGCAACCGAGTTTTCAAAAATCAAACAGAACTATTTAAATATTGGTAGTTGGTACAGAAGAAACTTTTTGTATTATTTAATTAACTAAAAATTAATAATTAGTTTATTTTAGCATATTTACGGTACACGTTCAAATACGAAGCGAATCAATTTTTAATATCGATTGTATTAAAATTTGTTTAAGATCGACTGGCATAAACTGCCGCACGATCGTCACGGCCGTTTTTTCCAATGTTCCCATGCTTGTTTACAACGAAATATACAACATATATGGAAGAAGGAACAGGTGAGATTGAATATGAATATGTTATCAGAATTCTGATGACCCCAATATATAAAGTACATATAATATTCAAAAATAAAAAAAAAATACATATGTAAATCCAACTAACAAGAAAGATACAAAAATTACAACTGAAAAAATGCACTCGAAAAGGCAGAACACCATAAATATTCGAACGTGTACCAGAAAACTGGTAATTGTACAAACCAAGGAAGAAAATGACGCTCATTTCAGCCGAGACATTTTCTTTTCATTTAAGTTCTGACAAGTAGCGTAAGTTCAAGTTAATGACACTATGTAATAGCTTTCGGCACGGGGTGAGACAAAAAATTAAAAATGATAAATTACAAATTGTACGTCCATTTACGATTTGTAGTTTAAGAGACCAAATCAAAAATTAACAACGACATCCCAGATGGAAATTGAATCTCGTAGAGAGGTAGTTTCTAGCTAGTTTTCTGTGCCAATCAATTTCTAGACAGTAACTGTCTAGTTTGTCTAGAATGTGTCTAGTTTCTGTCTAGTTTACGCCAAACTAGTAAAACGAGACAAATTTCCTCCTGGTATAGAAAACGAGAGAGAGAGAGAGAGAGAGAGAGAGAGAGAGAGAGAGAGAGAGAGGAATGGAATTTTATAAAATTTGTTACTTCGGGTTTTCATGGTCGCTGATTACTAATTTGACGTCAGCTTCTTGAAATTGAAAACGGCGAAACCAAATCCAGGTTATATTATATTAGAAACCGTATTACCATATTAGAAAAATCTAGACAATTTCCTATTTTAATCACGGTTTACGCGTGTATCTTGTTGTGTATGGCGAAGTTTAGTATTTGTTCGCCAATCTGAATAGTGTAAAAATTGTCTTCTACTATTACAATAGTTGCAAATATCATTTTTCTTATTTACTTGAGTTAATCAAATTTCATTAATAAAATAATTTCATTTTTTAGTTATAAAACAAAATGTAACAATGGTAAAATATAATATATGAACTCTAACATTTTTTTTAAATTCACGATGATATATTTCGAAATTATATAAAAAAAAAGTGTCAATCAAATTTTGTTTGAGAAGATGTGGTACATCGAAAGGTTTACCAAAGGTAGCGAAATATTGATTTATTCACCAACTAGTTTATAGAAAACCTTGATTTAATGATAGGTTTCTGTTACCATTGTGTCACTGGATATTAAATATTTTAAAACAGGAAGAGTTTAAATCAAGGTTGGATGTACGATTATTAACTGTTTCATACAATCCTATAATTAAACACTTTAAATTCTTTACAATCGATAAAATAGATTATTATATTTACAGTGAATTTTAATTTCTTTGTTTCAAAAGTACGTTAACACTACTTATAGTGGCAATAAATGTATAACATACGTGACTGAACGCACGCTGGTGCTCAATAAAATATTAATATTCTTGTATAGATATAATGTGCGTATCCCTAGATACACATAGTAGTTAAAACCTATTAACTTTACGAATTTCCTTTTATGTTAAGTGGCAGGTTATTTCAACATGTATGAGTATTTCTAATGATATCAATTTATTTTGATTAACTATGCTTACAGTCGTTGTTAAATTACAGTTTATTTGTTATTTGTCCTGGGTAGAGTTTAGTCTTTGTAAATGTTAGACTCATTATAAACAAAAATAGTCACGCCTGGCAACACAGGTCAGTTAGTACGAGTCCTTAAGGGAGTTCTATGGTAAAAAGAATTAACATTGAGATTTCGATGCAAATTTAGAGGAAGTTCAAGTATGCTATAAAGATGCTTCAGTTTAAATTTCCTGAGGCTGGGGTAACTATAAAGCAAGAAATAAATTATAACATTCTCAGGTATTTTAACATGTGGTCTTTTGGAATGTCATCTATTTTTCGCTATATCAAAATAATTAACATTGAGATTTTATTGGGCATTTTTTAGTAATGAAAATATTTTATAGGGACATATATCGACTTTGAGTAATAATCTTTCAGTACCTATGAGGGTTCGAATAAATAAAATACTCAATAAACATTGTACTTTATTTTCATCAGCTGTTGAAGACATGACGTTTGGCAACCTTGCGTTTATATGAATTTTAGTGATCTAATCTATGGTGTATATACATTATAGGTTATGTGGAAAGATAGGATGAAACTATATATATATAAGGTTATAAATGAAGTATTTATTTTGAATTTGGCCTATGAATTTGACTAGCTTAGTAACCATAGAACTCCTTTAAGCAGTGCGATTTTTAAAACTTTCGGACATATTTCGTATAATTAAGGAATTAAGTTATTCTCCGCGATATTGGAAAACAAGAATTAGCCCATACCTGGTATGTCCACATTAGTGTCCCCAAATATTCCTACAGAAGAAACTTCTTAAAATGCTGTTAACCTATTATTTTAACGTTTCCAAACACATTGGTATCTTCGGTCAACTAATAAGTTTGTAAAAAATATTCCACACTTGTATTGACACTTGAATTGAATTGTATTACAAGAAATTCTATTTCAATTGATACCAAAATAAATTCCTCAGTTGGTGACGTTAATCGTATTTGCAATACATGACCATGGTGTTCGAAACGTCAATCCATTTTGTATTTCTGGACAATGGTATCGAAAGATTGGGTGAATTTAGTAAATATGACTATACATGACATACTCGGACTAGTCGGTCTTATAGATTTTCAGGAAAGATTAATGTGAATCCGATATCCTTCAAGAAAATTCCAAATGGTAGCAGCAATACGGCCGATTAAATTGTAATAGCCTTAGCTAAGTTCACAAAAATTGCTGTCGTGTTTTCGTGTACAATAAAACTGATTTTGACGTTAGCTTTTGAAAACTATAAATGGTGGAAGCATCATAGTTGACTAAATGTTAAAAGTGCGTGTATTTAGTAAATATGACTATAAATGACGTACTTGAAAGTTCATAAAATCAATATATTCTTTAATAGTCTTGGTATTTTTCAGTCAACTAAAGAACAAGAATGAAAAATTGTTGAGTTTAATAATAACGACGGTGCAAAAAAACTGTCCTCTTCTGAATTTTACCGAAAAATTTAAATCTTATAAAAACAATATTAGAGTAATTCTACAGTACTTTTAACTTTTACCGTACGTGACGATATATCATGGATGCAAATGGATATCACTAAAACAAAATCGAGATTCTTGTCGTATAATATATTACAAAACTAGTCCTTGTACGTTTTGTCAGACTATTAAGCATTGTAATGCAGACAAACGAGCTTAAAGTACGATTTTTCCAAATTTTAGAGCGTACAATCCAACATTTTTATTTTGATATTGCTCTAAAAAAGATAACTTTAGTCGAATCGCTCTGTAAATTTCAGAGAATCTCCGCATAATTATATTGTTTCAAATAGAAAGCGGTCCAATAGTGTGCCTATCTTTAAAAAAATTCTACAGCCTAAAATGTGAGCGTAACACCGATTATTAGAAATTCGAAAATTTCTTACTTTTTTCATTATAGAAAAAATAACTTTTTCTTATTTCAATTTTTAATTTCACATATTCATTCTACATGAAAAGCCCTACAAAATGAGATGTCCAACATACGTGTGCCTCAAAAGCTTACTTTGTGGGAACACTTTAAAAATGGTCTGTTCTGTGCGAAACTCGTTCGAAAAAGCAACATTTTCAAATGGCACAATTAAAGGACGTTTATTACGGGGATCAACTAGGATGTAATTTCTTCCTTATAGTATTTCTGAAGTTCCCATCACATGTTTAAGTTGCCGTTGGATATCCTACATCGTAAAGTCGACATTTTAGTAACATGAAATATTGACACTCCACATTTTTTTTAATTATTCATTATCTTTACGATTAGAATGCAAGACTAACATCGTAAAAAGTAAATTAACGTTTTTTGGGATGAAAATAGCTATTTAATAAAAAAAATAAGTCACGATCAGTCGATATTAATACACGGATAGAAATATTTGACCACCACAGGTAAAAGTTGACTTTTGTCATTGACTCTTCTCGAAGTAAGATAAATCATGTTATAGAATTCATTCCACCTACAATTTTATTAAAATTTCGAAATTATTGTAAAAAGCGTAAGTTTTTCATATTTTGTGCAATATAAAAAAAAATTTTGTCCAAAAACGAGTAACACCAACTGTTTCTTATCCCTTAAGAGCCCCAGAAACAAGAAAAAAATGTTCCATTAGTGTGCCACTAAAATAATTTTTGATGATCTTTAGAAGAGAAAAGTTAAAGGTTCTGTAGAATTACTCATTACTGGAAAACGGGTATCCGTTCTTACTAATTAACCAAAGTATCAAAAAACGTCTGAACTTTATAAATTCAACTAACTGAAACAATTTGAATACGAGTATTAACGAAAACATAATCAAAACAATAAGTTGCCCGTATATAAAAGGACTTTCAGAGAATATAGTTCAAATTTTTGAAACTCAAAATATAAGGTTAGTTTAAACCCGCTTTAAAACTAATATTGCACAAATTAAACCACAAAAAAAGACCGTCTTCCCTTTGAAAAACCAAGTGAATAAACGAATACAAAAGGAACTTTTTGCAAAAAACTCGGAATAGTTTGCAGGTCTAACCCACCACAGACTTGAAACTGGACACGATTTTGATTATAACCACACCATAATCCTTGCAAAAGAAAAAACTGCAAAAAACGGTCAGCTTGAAAATTATTTTATAAAAAAAGAACATAGTCAACATAGGTTTCGAAACATCAAAGCTACCGGGAGTTCACCATCCCTTTCTGTAATGAATCCCATCTTATCTCCTTAATTCATACATAGTTTGTCAACGGTTTCCTTATTTTTAGTACTACACCACCAACACATACAAAACTTCATATCCTCAAATTTAGTATAAATACGAATCAATCACCACCGTTTTCTTACATAGCCTTGAAGATGACTCACATCAGAGTCGAAACGTTGCTAAATACTTATTTATTATTTATTAGTGACCCATTTTTGTCCTCCTAATTTTTAAATTTTTATTAAACTCAACCATTTTTAATTTTTATCCTTTACGTTACTGAAAAATACCAAGACTATTTAAGAATATATTAATTTATAAATCGGTCGAAAATTGACACTTTATCAGATGTAAATTGATAAAATCATCCAATTCCTTGGATATTTATTTTCCAAAGAAGTCGATGACTAATTAATAGGGAGATTCTAACACAAGACCGAAAAAAATAAATGTAATGTGAGCTTCTTTTCATCCAGAACTTTATGCTTGCAAAGTTTCAGACGAGTTTATGAACTTCAAGAATTAAAAAAAAGAAACCACAAATTAAATTTTCAACACCGACTACGTCGAAAAAATGTACTGAATGATTGTAATTATAACATTTCAATAGATAGTCACAATGCTTTCGACAAAAGTAACTACACGTATTTAACCCTTTAACGACCAAACATGCACAATTTGCACATGGATTTTACCATTTCCAATTAGTTTTAATGTCGCCCTTTCGAATGATAGTGGTCAAACATGCAATATGTTACACAGGGTGATCCTTTTGTCTTTGCCAACCGGCTAATAGTGGATTCCTGAGTTGATTCTAAGTAACCTTTTCCTGTACCAAAATTGGATCTGAGGCTCAGAATTTAAATGAAGAGCCATTGAAATTTACAAAAAAATATTACTTATTTTTTTCAATAACTCAGCTTTTTTTCAAGTTATTGCAATGAATGAGGGCTCATTTTCAAGCTTTTTTTAAGCCCTACAATTCATTTGTGAAATGAGTTAGATGCGAAAAACCGCAAAAATTGGCCTTTTTTACCATTTACGAGGCCATAACGCAGGACAAATGTTCTCAGGAATCAATTGTAGGGTTTAAAAAAAGCTTAAAAATGAGCCCTCATTTATTGCAGTAACTTGAAAAGAAGCCGAGTTATTGCAAAAAAGTAATATTTTATCTAAATTTCAATGGCTCTTCACTTAAATTCTGAGCCTCAGATCCAATTTTGGTACAGGAAAAAGTTACTTAGAATCAACTCAGAAATCCACTATTAGCCGGTTGGCATAGACAAAAGGATCACCCTGTATAATAATGCTCCGGCTGACATGTGCAATGGAGTCGAAGTTTTGAAAATGATCATTTTTAGTTCTTTTTCTATTGTCAATAAAATTGCTGGTTCACCAAAACCCTGAGTCGAGGAGTGTACGAGCTAAAGGACGCTGGGTCGAAACCAGTTCATATTAGAAACTCAAAATTTAAAACACATCATTAAAGGCAAACGTTATGAGGCTTCTACATACAAAACAAACAACATTTTTAAACGTCTAATGCTTAGAAATAAGACCTTAAAAAAAAACAATTTTTGTAGTAAAAAGGCCGTCTGTTGCAAACACGTTGCATTTTTTTTTGCTGCATATTTCACTGCTTTCTTCTTTCTCTTTTGTAATCGTGCACATTGCGTTGCGACTGTACATTATAGCTGTATTCGTACTTGGAATGCACAATGTAGTTTGGTATACCCGATTCCTTCTTACGTGAGGAAACGTTTGGAGGTATTGTAATGGCTCATGTTACGCAATGGTCGTAACGCGATTTCGTAAGTTTACGATTTATCATTATCACTCGTGCAGCAAGACCGATCAATACCAGCTGAGCGAGGATGACTTTCAAGACGATGGATTTTACACTTCCGCGTCCTTATTTGGCAAATATGATACATTTTTTTTGAAATTTTTGCCTTCAAATACATTACCCAATTGCGCCTCTCCTATTTTAATCAAATTGGCTGTCGTATCCAGGGCATACAAAATATTAGACACATGTATTTTCCTTGGTTCCATTTTCTTCACAAAACTAATACAATGCATGAAAATTGAACAAACAAAAATTCAACACAAAAAACTCAACAATTAAAAAATCAAACACAAAAAACAATAAGATAGCAAACTCTAACCTAACATATCATAAAAATGTTCGGGGAAATTCTTATACTATTATGTTACTAGTGCAACCAAATTTTACAAAACGGTCTTACAGCCAAAAGAATTGCGTATAATATTTCTCAAAAATTATTAAACTTTCGATCAATGTTCTTTTAAATAATTAATATTGTAACGCGACGTAGAACAATGGACGTTGCTACTTCTCAATAACGTAATTTCACCATTTGGAAGCTTAGACATTTCGGACGCGATATTTTGGTGTGAAACATTGTTCTGGTTACTTTCCGTATAAAAAAAGTCATTTTTGAAACAAAATGATAAAAAATTCTTATTTTTTTTCAGAAAAATGGCCGCAACTTTTTGAACATTCATTTTTTTTGCAATTTATTGGCAGATTCTTAAAGAGCGATCCGAAATACGTAAGAAATGGATTTTCCGTTTTTTTTTTACATCCATATAGTAGTAGAGAAAGTTAACGTTTAAAATAGTTGGAAAAAGTGTCCTTCCCGGCGTTAAAGGTTTAAAATATTAAACACTTTTGTTCTACAAATTTTTCATTTCTAGTAAAAAATATAAGAATCGTATTTAACGTCAAGAAATTCTAATGCCTCAAATAGTATTTTTTAATCAGTGTCTTTTTAGAGAAAGATCTTGCAGGTTATTTTCACAATCATCTATTTTAACTTGGGTACATTTGCTTATCATAGAGATACGATAAATTGAATGTAGGTACTGACAAATAAATAATTTATACAAAATTATGACCAAATGATAATTTATGTTTTAAAATAAATTTCCTATGAATATAATGACAAGCAGATACAATAAGTACAAAGTACATATCGCTCGAATAATATCAAGCTGTGAAATTATCTTCTGAACCACTCGATAGTAGATCATTGATCATAAACAGCTCTATTTTGAAAACATCACATGAGTAATGACGTCAGTACGACAAAACATATTTTTTAATCAATCTTAAGTTTTTGTTAAAAAATAAGTACTTTTATCGCCAGGTATCATATTACCCAGTTCACGATTTGGGATAAATCAAATAGATGTGCGATACCTCAATGTGCTAAAAAAATGTTAGAAGTTATCCCAGTTGGTTTATCATATTTTTAACAAGATCAACAATTCTTTGGTAAAATCCTTAATGTCTGATCATGAAAACGATAAACCAGGACAAGTAATTCTATTGCAGTTAAACATTCAAAAAATATTGTTTGTTTTGTTTAGCATTCAATATAATTTTTTATTTGAGTAATGGGTGAAATTATACCCATTTTTATTTTGTTGTTAACCTAAAAGTTTCCTTAATTTATATAATACTTTTAGACAAACTTACCATGAAATATTAGACGTCTTTATGTAGTAAAAGTTACTATAAATATGAAAACGTGAGATTGTTATATTAGTAATATTTTTGTAATCTTTAGTAGCACAAATTTCAAACTGTATAATAAATAAGACTAAAAATGAAGTTAAAAGTTTGAGTAATGAAAATCTGGCATCAAATCTAGAGCAGTAACATTTCCAAGATTTTTTTGGTGATTTGTGGAGACTATATTTATTTAGTAAACTTAACGCCCATTTTTACAAAAGTACTTAATAATTACTTATTCCTACGTACTATATACCAAGATATTTTTACCGAATTCTTCCAATACCTGCTTCTACTTTGAATCGTTCATTAAAAACGTCTTCTTTTCCTAAATATAATTTCTGTTGTTTTACTCAAATTTGATTTGATTTTACATTTCTGGAAATATTTGATGTTTTTATCTACAGCTTGCTGTAATCGTTTAATTATTGGGACCATTCTGTATAAAAAAAATTCTGTATGACGATATAAACAGACCCTTAAAATAAGTATAATTAGTAAATTTCTCGACTATATGTTTTAAAATTTTCAGTAAATGTTTAATTCAGTCACCATAATAAGTAAGAATTTTTATTCACGTTTCATTCTTTGTGCCAAAGTCAGAAATCATCAGTAAGGGAAATCGATGGCATATACCCTTATACGTGATTAAGAGATGTTAAAATTTATTAAAATTTATTAATTCAAGCCTTGGATTTAGGCTGTAAAAAATGTAGAAGAAATGGATATAAATATCGATTTAAAATCGTCAAAATAACATTGATCTAACGTCCATTATGTATAAGAAAAATAAACGATTTTACATGCGTAAAGTAAACAAAAGTAAACAATGTTAACTTTACGATACACTGATCGTATAATTAAAAGATGTAAAAAGTAAGTAAGATGCAAAGAATGAAACGCGAATAAAAATTCTTACTTATTATGGTGACTGAATTAAACCGCGACTAATTACTGAAAATGTTTAAACAGACCCTTGTATACAAATATTTCTCTATTTCTTAAGTAGGAATTTATTCATCGAAAACTTAATCCATGTCTACAAAAATTGCTCATGTATGCTGTTTATCTAATAATACTATATTATTACCATAGTTTAAAATGTTGTTAATTCGTTTAATATTTTTTCCTCTGTTTTGCTCAACACCGGTAATAGAGGTACTGGTCTATAGTTAGCTAGAGATGATTTGCCTTTATTTGGTTTCAGCAATAGTATAATTTTTGCTTTTTTCCATATTGTAGAAAAATAACCTATACATAAGATACCACTGATTAATTTTGTCAATGCATCAATATCTTTTCTTAGGAGATTTTTCAGAATTCCCGAAAATTCAATCATAACCGGGTACTCTTTTTGTTGTGTAGTGCTTTAAAGCAAATTTATTTCTCTATTAATTTGTGATGGAGTGTCATTAACTATTTTAATAACAGTTTTAATACGATTTTTATATTCTTTGTAACTTGCTTGATGTATTGTTGAAAAGTTCTCAGCCATCAGATTTATTTTGGCTTCAGCACTGAAGAATAGTTTTTATTATTATATATAAGTGTTGGCATAACTTTCTTTTGCTTCGTGTAATTGTTTGTTAATTTTCCAAATGATCCATCATAGGTTTTCCTATTGAATATTATTTTAACCCATTTTTTCTCACACCACTTGTATAATGTTAACAATTTTCTGAATTATGTCCAATTTCCGATTGTTTGTTTCTTAGTAGGTCCATTACATGTAAATTCCTTTTGCATAGTGGTACAGTGCGTTCAACAGCTTTAACAATGGTTTCAGTAATTTTCTTCATAACCTCTGCGTTCTGGATTCCTGATGAAAATTAAACATTATCGAAACAACGACATGTTTTATGAATGCAACCCAGTTTACGTGTTTATAGACATATACCTTCCTCATTTCATTTTTCTCAGTTTTCTCATTTAATGTCATCTGCCCAGGATGATGATCAGAACTGAGGATTAGTAAAGCTGTCGGATTTTTACACATCTTTATATTTTTTCTTAAATAAAAACTCACTTCCATAAGATTCAACATTGTTCATTCTTGGATTCATCTGTTAAAACTCGTTAATTTTTATTTGTTAGCATTTCATGGCTTAAAAATGTAATTTTAGGGTTTCTATCAACAAAACAACATCTATATCTTGTTTTAGTCAATGACAATTCAATTAAAAAGCTCAAATGATCTTCTGTTTTCCGAGAACACGCTTTTCCAAAAAATTCATAGGAAATGACATCAATTTTATTTTAAAGTCTTACTAAGATAATAATTTAGATTACTAATTTATTTAATATCTGATGATCTTATCACTGATAATTAACTTTAAATTAATTACATGAGATTGTTTTGTTATTGTAATGAGAGTCGATGATGATATAGTTCCTAAAAACGATTTAAGTGACGCACTTGATGCAGCTTTAAAAATATGACATATTTTGAAAAATTACACGTACTCCCAAAATCCGAATTGGGGTAGGGTACTAAAGTACAGAGAAGCCTGTCTCATTGGTTAAATGCCAACAGATCACAGCCTAAAAATATCCGGACAAGAAAAACACACGACTAAAAGACATAACGACAAAAACACACAAAGTCAAAAAGCCAACAAAATTCAACGAAAAAAAAAACAAATTGTCAAAAAACACACCGAAAATTTGTAACATATTTCTATACTTTATTAAACATAAAAAGCAAAGAGAAGAAATGTCAAACAAGACTCAATTTACCGTTGTAAAGTTTATATCGCTATAAAATCTAATTTTTTAGGATTTTTGAGGTTATGTCTAGAATTTGGTCAGCAACCCCCATTTTTTATTGTAGAATCGTATTTGGCAGCTAAAAATACGTTGGATTAGTGCGATGTGGAGTCCAACAAAGAAAATAATTTTAATTTAAGATACAGTGTTATTGATTACGTTTAAGTTTTCTGAATTCTGATTACTGGATGAATCTATAATAATAGCGGAAACGGAATAGAACAGTTAGCTAGATCCGCAAAAAGTCTGCATCGGTTTGCCAAAAGTAGAGAAACGGAAAAGTAAGAATCAGAAAATAAAGGAAAAATGTCAGATAAAGTGTAAAAGCGCTTATAAAAAGTATGTAAAATGAGTAGCAAGAAAGTGAGGTTATGTTTGACTAAAAATGCTTGCAGGCACTTTTGGAATTAGTTTGAAAGCCAATGCCAATTCTGAAGTATTACATTTTAGTAAATATTAACCTTTCGAAATATCTGTAAAATGTAAACACTTGATAGAGATCTGTGTGGAAGAAAATGTTCTATGATATTTTCATATGAAATAATAAATCTTATTAATTTTCTGTACGTCTCATGTCAAATTCCTTTCGCTTTTTGTCTGAACACTATTGTACCTGCGAAGATTATGAACAGCAACAAGAGTTTAATTTTGACGATCGCAATATAATTTCCAAAGTATTCTTTCGTCATAAAAATGATGGTACTGAAATAATTTTAAGATGTTGCATTTTCCAGATAACTTAGATTAAATGTATTAGTTACCGTTTGTCGCGAAAAACTCGAAATATGGTCAAAAATAAACAATTTCAACATATTTAAGAGCATTTATGAAAATCTTGTAATATCAAAATAAAAAATAAAATTTTGTTCGTCAGTGTAAGTCAGGAATATTAATTATAACTTATAAACCTTAAATATTTTGTGTTATAAAACGCCATAAATGAAAAGAAAACTCAAAGTTTCTGTGAAGCATCCTTTTGCGCCTGAATTATCCTGGACTAGAACGCTGCCAAATATCCAATTTTTTTTTGGCAACTATCTAGAGGGAGTGAAGTATCGTTTTTTATGTTTTCGGGATCGCTTATTCCAAATCCGGTGTCAGTTTTACGAAATTCAAAATGGCGGATCCAGTATGGAGGACCAATTTTATACAAATGTGACCATGTATCTGTAAATCAGTAGTTATTTACTTAGGTAAACATATTCTAAAATAATTGTATGCCATTGATCCGTTTTTGCCCTGAAATACTGCATTCTTTTGAGGCATCATTTCCGGTCCGATGTCTTCTATTGTATACTAACCTATAAATCCTACACATTTTATAGAAAAGTATATATTACTAAGTCTTCTCGTTCGAGAGTTAACAATGAAAAATTATTCTAGAAAAGAGACTGAATTTAGTTCCAGAAATATTTTAAAAACTTTTATGTCTGCCACGTTTACAGAACTTTCTTACAAATTTCTACCTGGGAATAATATAAACGTAATTTTTGCTCCATATTTGGTCATAAAAAAATGTAAAAAAAGATAATAACTATATTATAATATAACCAATAAAAATCAATGTAACTATTACAAAAACGTGTACCAATCTCCACATATCGTGCGTAACTAAAACTATGTACAAAAAATGCTTTTTACCGTTATATGTATGATGAGTTAATTTTGTTACCACTCTAATCTTAATGAAAAAAATTATGAAAAACCAAGTAGCCGTAATAATTTGGCCTTTTGTTATATTCACAATAAAATAACAGAATATTAAAAATAGTTTTTTTCATTGTATTTTTAAATGTAAATAAGATACACACAAATAAAAAACGAAATCTATACCTTGCCATATTACGGCTTTCCTTATTTAATAGATTAGTTATAATTACAATGAAATCGGAAGTCTCGCACTGAAATAATCTTTTCTATCTTCAGATTGAATCTGCAGAATATAAACTGCAAAAATTGTCCCCAACAAACTTGTGATTACACAAGTTCCTGATGAGTTTATGATCAATGTCTCTAAAAAAGACTTTAGTAAAATAAATAAAATTATACTTGCATAATCGTCGCATCTCCATGTTATCGTTTTATGATAGGTAATATTTCCACGCTTGCAAAAGATTCTTGATTTTAAAGCGTGATCTTTTTGTTTTGATTGAAGGCTAAAGTGACACTAGGCCTTACACAACTGAATATTTTCATAAAAATATACTGCAATTCCAACCTACTCGAAATTTCTCGTATAATTTATAGTTTTTTTTCTAACAAAATGTGTAAAAAAAATTCTTCTTTTTCAAATGTAAGTTTTATATGTACTAAATGCTCTGTAGGAATTTGCATGACGAAAATACACTGTTGGTAAATACAACCTAACCTGGTTGGGCGCTAGATGGCGTTCGTACCCAAAAGCGATATCGCACTCCGATTTGTTCACTTAAGTAACTTGACTGCAATTGTTATCAAGAATCTTGAAAATCATCTTTAAAAATTCAGGATTTTCTTTGCTTCTTATGCATACACAAGTTTCCCGTTTTACTCGAAATTATATTTAATATTATATTTCATCTTGCAATCAAATAGCAAATAGATTGCTTAAAATTTTTTTTGTTCTGTAGAAGGTTTATTTCCATGCAGTGAAATTGATAATTGATTAATCATTATAACTTTTTTAATATTTGATATACTAATTAAAAAGGAATGTAGCTTCTTACGTGAAAAAATTGAATTTTGATTGAAAAGCATATATTTCAGGGTGAGTGGATAATGAATTCCTATTTTAGGACACTTTTACGCATTTTTATATGAATGTACACCAAGCTTCAGCGAGATCGGTTGAAAATGATTGAAAATTAGCAAGAAGAAATTTTGTAGGTGGTGACGCGAACTTTTTTGCTACACTGTAAAAAAAGTTGGTGTAAATTTACTACGTATCACGTTGGAAATAAATCGATTCACGTGTAACGTAGTAAAAATACAAGCCGCATGTAAAATTACGTCCTGATATATTGCAAATTTACAATCGATGTGTAATCCAAGACAATTAAATTGTCAAAGTTCAGATCATGCAGGACAAGAAAACACGTGGTTTTCTGAAATAAACGTAAAAATAGTAAAAAATGGCCGAATTTTTATAATTCTTATTTACATACTACTTGTATACTTGCAATGTAACACCATGTTATTTTACATACGGCTTGTGCTTTTACTACGTTACACGTGAATCGATTTATTTTCAACGTGATATGTAGTAAAATTACATCGAAATATTTTACAGTGTACTACAAAAATGTAGGTTAGGTTAGGTTAGGTTAGGTTGGGATAGGTTAAGTTAGATTAGGCTAGGTTAGTTTTAGAGTCGGATAAAAATGCCAAAAACTGACACCCGGTTAATCCAATAATATCATCTTCCTGACCTCCTATTTCATCCTCTTTCAATATTTTATACTATTGCAAAATTAAAATCCGATTCTTTAAAAATATCAACTGGGCCATTTTTTAAAATATTTGTTTGGTTGTACACAGTTAACGAAAATTGTCGATATCTTAGTTCCAAAGGGAGTCGCGACAAGACTGACAAGATAGTTTAAACAATTTTCATAGTAGTTTACCAAGAATACCAAAAAGTTTCCAGTAATAGGTTAGGAGCCACACTCGCGAATCAGCGTTATAGTTAGGTTAGGTTAATAATAAGAGCAGTATTATTAATATTATTACGTTCACATCATTTTTTAAATACAAATTTCTCTATATCAGTCAGTATATAAGTCGAAGTCCAAAGTCTCTAACAATCAGATAAGTACAAATGAAATTTGCATAAAATTCAAAGAGATTTCTCAAACGATTTTTATTATGATAAAAAAGATAGTATGTTTAAACCCTCGTTATTCTTCAAATTTTAAATGCAAATGTTAGCCATAAATGAAACTTAGTAGTATTCTTATGAACAATGTTGTTAATTAGTAAATAAAGGAAGTAAAATTCAAATAAATTGTAGTTTATCATAAAGAAATCTGCGAGTCCCCAGCTATCATGCGGCTGATAATACGGTGATAACCACAAACCATTATCGCGATTACCGATGTCACGGGACTTTGATTGACTTAGCGAAAGCAAAACTCGTGACGTACATCGTTACATCGAAGTGTAAAGTATTCGTATGATTAAGCAATGACGCATCCCGTCGTGACGGCTTGGTGATATACTTTCGGCTTATTAAGAATTATCCTTGGAGATGTCTCGAATATTCAGGAATCTCGAAAACAAGAAATCTAGAGCGCTGATACATCAAGATAAATTCTATTTGTAGTTGCTAATAGTAGGAAGTCTTCCTAACGTAATGATTTCAAACTTTGGAATTTATTCGCTAGACAGAATATTTTCATATTTTATGTAGGGTATATAATATCCCGATATTTACAGTACGTTAGTATCTAGGTATTGTGCTACCATTAGAAAAGACAATTAATTCAACTCAGCTAAGTATTCCATAAGGGATACGCATAAAACACAAGTTTGATAAAATCAAACATGTTACATTGTTCCGATTTCACTGGATATAAACTGGATATAAATCAATATTTGAATATACTATTGTAATATATATTAGGTTAGGTTAGTCACTCATCCTCGTCGGTTAGATCATTTGTTAAAACTATGTGGTTTCACTGACCTTTTGGTCGGTAATCGTTTGATTCTCATAATCTACAGATTACTTTTAGTCAAAAAAAAACAAATATTTTATTTTCAAAAGTTCAATTTTGTTGCATGTGCATCAAAGTGCTCAATTGATGCAGTTTTCATAAAAATCAGAATGCTAATTTCTCTTTACTACAAAAATCTTGTAGGTCAATCATTCGTATCTTTAAACGGATAATGAAAATAAGTATATTAATGCAATTAATATTATCACATTTTCTTTTTGTGAATAATAATCAAATTTGCCTGACAGCACTGATAATTTTCAGTTTTTGTAATGAACGCAAAATAATTATTTACATAGTGCCTGGAGTGTTCACATTGTTACTAAGCAGGAAAGACGTATGAATATACAACCACATGAATAAGGAAAGGGAAGGTAATTAGATAGTGCGTTCGATAATGAAGCTGGCACTGCTTCATTGTTTGTTGTCGCTTTCTTGAGGTTCACGAAGTAAATCGCATAGCGGTGCGTCAAGCTCGTTGTGCCTCCCACCATTGTCGATGCTCCCTTCCTCCTAAACCTATCAATATCAATGGTTTCTGACATGAGAAATAAGGAAGAGGTGGTAAGGGGAATAGATCTAATGGAAATAAGCGGCGCAAGGTGCTCAAGGCGACATCGTGTGGGTTACCCCTTCGAAACTTTCCGCAAAACAAATTACATAAGTTTTCAGAACATGGCGTAGAGCATCTCTATGATAGTCGATAAGATAATAATGCCTATTAGAACAGTAAACTTGTGCACGATTTACATTTTTAACTACTTTAAAAACGAAGGAAGTCTTTTTTATGTTTCTTGAATTGTATAAAAAAAATAATGATATTGCCACCCGCTTTAATGACGTTGTTTGCCTATTAGTAGGTCGGTTCTTCGATAGGTCAGGAAAACAATACACGACAATACAAACAGGTCGCCGCTCACCCACTCAGAATCATTCCATCTAATTGAAATCCCGTGAGACTATTCTAATATTTCCCCGCACGCGTTCTCCCCACCTCCCTACCGCCTTCCTTCGAACCACTTACAGTAGTGATCCCCTTAAGTTATCTTTCCTTATGTTATGTGTTTCCACTAAGTTATATTTTTCGTTCCTTTAAGTTATATTCTTCTCCTCCCGCGTTCCCCCACCACACCCGTCCTGCTTTCCATTACATTCCATTTTTGCACTTTGAAATCACTTTTTCACTTCTCTCAACGTACAATTTGCGATAGTTAATGTTCAACTGATTTAACAATTCGTAATTAAATGTATGCATGTGTGCATCTGTATGTACGTACACATACAGGATGTGTGTGTCTAGCGGAAATGCGAGTGGTGGGGGGTGAGGGGGAATATAACTTAAGGGATGCAGACGCCATATTGCCAGACTCAAGTGTATAACTTAAGGGGAGCACTACTGTATGTCGGAGTTTGTACATCTGCTTACACAGCGCTTACTATACGCATGATACACAAAAGAGAAAGAGAAAGAAAAAATGAAACAGCAAACGTTTTGTGGGTTTCCTCAGCACTAAGTTTCCTCTTCAGTGGCATGTTGCGCATGCGCATATGCTTGCGTAAAAAAGAGTGGGGCTTGTATGCGTGCACACTCATTTACATATGGTGTGTTCAGTAGGGGCCGGGGATGGGAGTATAGACTAGTGATAGGGGTGGGGGGGGGGGGTGGTACTTTATAGTAGAATGGTTCAAACTATTATTTGTACTCTTACTTTATCCCTGTAATTTTAAACACATTTTTCGCTTACTAAACAATTTATGAGGCGTAAAAACTGATTTCAAGCTCTTAGTAGAAAAGTAATTACTTCAACTCGATGCATTTCTTAAAACTTCCGCGTTTTAGTACACGAAGTTACTCACTTCGGTAAGGAACTGTTTCATTAATATTTATTCCATAAATTCATGCTGATAAATAATAGATGCAAGTATTCATTGATTTTATGAGAGACTGTATGCCGCCCACCTTTGTTCTGATCCCCTGCATGCATTAGTAAAATATTAACCGTTAAGTACATCTATTTCTTCTCTCCTTAGTGCATAAATCTTTGAATCCTCTTAAGGAAAGAGAGAAATAATCTTTATATGGACTTTTCCTGAACAAATAGGAGTTCTACTTTAGACGTCCAAAATTCATAAATTTATTTCAAAATCATAAAAAAGACTATTGGAATGAGGTGTTTTGCATTTTACTGGATCATCCTTCCATTATAAACATAATTGTTGTATGCGAATAAATGAAAAAATGTTTATGTGGAGCAGAGGGTGACTCCCAAATCGTCTGAAATAAAGAAAACTATAAATACATATACCAATTTTGAGTGCCGTTAACCGACAAAACTTAATTTATAGTTGGAGAAAATGTAGATATGTATTTCACCTTTTTCACCTTTATATCAGTTTTAATTAAGAAAAAAGTAGAAGTAAAAACGGCATATTGATTACGTCGATATGATATATGGCGTATCTAAAAATGTAAACAATTTTGCAAGTATTCTGGGATCTTATTTCATACATAATGGTTTCGAGAAATAAAATTTGTTTTCAATTTTCTAAAGTAGAGCAAACCCTCTCCTCTTTCTTAATTTAAATATTCTTACCAAGTAAAGTTTTCATTCAAGTCGATACTTTACGGTACTTGTACTACAGCACTATTAACATAACAACTATTTTTAATAGGGAGTTTCCATATGCATTATTAATCTTACCTGTATTTCCGCATACGTTTCCGATTAGCTATGTCGAGTTTGCTCTGCTGTACATAATGACCTTCATTTTCCATCTGAAGTTCACCTGGGAAGAATATGCCATTCTAATCATATTTAACGTAGCTGATTTCACTTTTCGAATTAGGTCTGTCTCTAAGATAACCTTAAGTTAATATTTCAAGTTGAACTCACTATATGCTTACTCAGTATTACGTTTTCGATTTAATGAGAGAGACTGTAAAGTTAACTTATGGGAATGACATTTCATATGCCTTCCTATGGATTAGCGACTTGCCTTATTGAATCCTGAATGCCCGATAGGAACTAATTCGCCCAATGGCGGCAGTGTCAGCTGATCGGTTCTTGCATACCAATTATATACAACAATTTTATTATGGCAGATGGTATGAACCTACAAGTGTATTGTTTCTATCACATAATAACACACCGTAAGCTTCACTATTTTATTAACCACTTCACTGGTAATGTATCATATGTGTACAAAAAAAGTGCCACGATTGGTGATGTATCATATATAATAACTTCCACAGTTTTCAATGAATTTATATGAAATTTAGATAGGTTTTTAAGTCGCTGAATACGAATCTGATGTCACATTTTCAAAAATCAATATGGCGACTACAAGTTATACGCTTTTGAAGCCAAATTTTTTAGGCTACCAGTGAAGCGGTTAAGAAATAGCTGTCGTTTGCGGATGACTATCTAAATGCGGGTATAAATTACATCTGATATTGTAAACACAACTTTCTGACGATTCTCTTGCGCTCTGTTGATGGCGTTCGTATCCCATACTTTCGCATTGTTTCGGACTTGCTACGCTAGCCTCTCAACAAATTAAGAATCAAAAGTCACTCTTTAGTTCTTTTATTGTCGACTAATGTAAATACACAGCTGATTGTTGACCTACATACTTTTGTTAGTGGCGTATATGTAAGTGAACTATGTAGTGACTTCTTGTCAATTTCTCTTGGGTGTTCGTTAGGTGACATCATCGACTAGAATATATGCATATCTTCAAATTTCCAAGTAGCTCATGGATTGACGGCACTGTCTTAAAAAAATGTTACTAAAAGTTAATTTGGAAACCGACATCCTACAAAATGCTGGCCTAACAATATATCAATGTTTGACGGGGTGCAACAACTGAACTTGTGAATGCTAACAACATTCTTAACCGGGTCAACAACAAATGTTCTGTGAAGTTTGTAAAAGACCAAGTTCTGTTATCATGGATCTGGACCCAGCGAATGATGGACGATATAGATCATTGAAATTAGAATACTTTCGAATTCTATTTCTTAGTTCTTGACTATGAATTGGGAAAGCTTCAAAAGGAAGTGTTAAAAAGGCTTCATTCGGAATAGTGAAGTGTTGGCTTTACGACTTTTATCTAGAATCATTGATAGGCATTCACAAACCAGTTACTCAATACCTAATAACAGGGAAGTATTCACAAAGGTCAACAAATAGAAATCAAATTTCAAAAATGCTATTCAATTATTCTGAAAAATGTTTCGATTGGTGGTGAGAGAACTATACAAGGAGATTGTAAAGTTCACTGATGCTCTTTGTACATTTTTCATGTCACAATGATCGATTCTCCTATTGACAATTACGTATTTAACATCTGTATGGATGCATTGTACGAAGCTTTCTAATACGATCTTAATTCATTGAAGGCATTTACCATACCGATGGCGTACGCTAATATAAAGTGTCTGGAAAGAAAATAAGGAAACTAGAGTCTTTCCGATATCCGAATAGTGTCGGAGAGAGGCTGTCCGATAAAAGTCGTGCGCGATAAGTCGCGTTCCTAGGCCGGCTATAAATTGGCTCAATAAAGTCACATGCCACTTTTTACTGTCACCTGATACCCCTCTCCCCCGTTCCCCCGAACCTAACCCCCATATCACCGCTCCCGTTCATAATTGGGTAAGATTGGCGGCGATTGAAGAAAACACCTCGCACATGACTGCCTTCTCCAACATGAAACAGTCACGAGATACAGGGAATGCGTGCGTGACCACGCGTGGCAATTACATTCATCGAGACGCGCGGCGCACGTTCATTGAAGCACGTGCTCTTATTTATCGTCGCTAATAAATTCCCTCTAAACTCGGCGGTAGTCAACAGTCCTCTAAAGAGCATCGTAAACAGTCTTATCTGCAACGCGATCGGCAAACTTTCATAAAGCATTCTCACTGCCGCGAGGCAACCAATCATTACGTCCGGATCGTTTAGGTTAGGTTTCCAGTGCTGAGCAAGTGCGCATGCGCCGTTAGGGCCTCCTAGGCATGCTGCGCGCGCACGATGCCTAAGGCGTGCTGCCCGAACACTCGGAAGTCGGTTGCCGACGAATGACGAATGATAAATTACCAACGGCTTCAAGGATTATATTTAACGCCTACTTCTGACTTATTCAGACCTTTATGACTTCACCTCGTAGGTCAAGCATTTGAAACAGATCATTTGCTTATATTTTTAATAAATCAATTGCACGAATAAATCACATTTAGATAATATTGCTTTTGCGAGTTGTAAGAATGTAATATTTTTAGCGAAGCAGTTTATATTCGATTCGAGAACTGACTATTGTTTATTTCTATTTATGTGAGATTTTATTTTTCTTAGCGAGCAAGTTGCCATTCATCAACGAAAGATATAGAAATAAAGTTGAAATCTGATTCATGTATTTTATGAACTTCAAAGCGCGAAAATAAGTATTCGGCGTTATATATAAAATATATAGCTTTATTATTAACTATAACAAAAAATATACTTTTTTGAGGTTTCTTTATTCGCTGAAACCAAATGGGAAGTCCAGCTCTCGATTGGTTCAGGTTTCCGACCTAATCTAACCTAAAAGTTTAGAAATAACGAGTTGGGCTTATGTTTGAGGTTATCTCGCATTGAATTTTTTTCTTTTGTTTAAAAAAATTATAGTACAATCTAGTGTCTGCATTACGTGATGGATCTTCTCTTGTTCTTAGTGTCAGTTTATTTTTTGGTTTATGAATCGTAAAGGTGCTCCATAAACAATTGAAGATATGAATAATCATGAAAATATGTCTTTTAGTTATCCTCTTACAGGAGCCTGAAAAATATATCTCTGTTCACTAAATATTTCGGATTGTCGTAACTAGGTGACTCTTAGACCTCTAACTTTCGTTCCTAGTATAGAAATGCGGAAATTTATTATACATAATCTTTATTTTGTATATGAAAACTTTGCTCTCAAGTTATAAACACATGAGATTCCAGGGCAGACATGCCTTAATCCTAAAATTGGGCGGGAAATCCCTATTTCCCACACTGTTCTTAGTTTCTGCGTTACCCACATGGGGTATGGATTTCTAGTATCCTATTAGGTAAAATAACGTTTCCTGCACTTATAACGATATATTCTTTTATATGCACAATGCACTATACGCCAATTTATATATATTTTTATATTTTTTCTATCTTTTAACCTCACTTTTGTAGAAAACGGAGAACAGAGGGAATTGCTGTCTGAAGTGATGGTAATGAGACTGGAACGCTGTCGTAATTTCCCCGATTTGCTCAGAGGTTCCGTCTAAACTTATTGTATTAATTCATCAATTAAATTCATTTCTAAGTTTCACGAGACTTCAGTGCTTATATATTTTTGCAGAATAATCGTAACATATGTTTTTTGTTTACTTTTGGCCTCAGTTTTCATGACCGCAATTCAAATTACATAGACTCGAGACATTACTATCAAGGATGACCCAACATTTGAAAAATATGAGTGTGGTCAGTACCAACCTCCTAATATTGTTCCGAAACCAATCTCCAATTATTTTTCACCATAATTGTTTACAGTATGTTCTTAAGTAGTAAAGAGTCATTAATAATGACTTGTGACTTTAATTGCGTAAGTTTATTGTAGAGATCCAAAAGGAAAAGACAATTGCGCGAATGCAATTAGGATCATTGCTTTATAAAAATGTGTGTCACACTTCATAGAAATATGACATACCTTGGATAATTTCACAATATTTAACATGTTCAGCAAGCATGTACAAATTCAAAAGGCAATGACAACAATCAATGCCGACAGAGAAATTTTGTTTGTTTCTACATGTAAACAAAAGTGTTCCGAGAATCGCCTAAGGCGTTGTTAACAAGCACTTTGATATGCGTTTACGAGTATCCTTGAGACCGACGTAATTGAAAAATAATTAAAATAAATCTCTAGTTCAAAGATAATAATTTGTCCGAGGGATTCGAAATTCCTTCATGTGCTTTTTATTGTCTTCTTCCATATTTTTCTTGCAGTATGGGGTTTCCCTACTGAAACCGTGCAATGCGAAAGCATTTGTCTTCTTGTGCATGATCAGTAACAAATTGAAAGTACGTGTAGATAGAAAGAGTCAATTTAGAAAGACAATTGCAATGGGTGCAATAATTAAAAGAAGAAACAGTGAAGTTAAATGCCATTGTTACAAGTAATCCCAAGGAATGTTAACCGCTCGATCGATTTTGATGAATGAGGTATCAAATGATTTGTTGTGACGGCGCGAGTTGTTTCAGTTTAATTTAAAAAAACAAAGTATATTAGTAAAGCCAAGTGACATATCGTTGCAGCATGAATACACGGAATAACAATGGTTCTTTTTTTTTCACGCAAAAAATATTCCATTGTGCATTCAATATTGCTGGAATTAAATTTGAGATCTATGTGTATTATTTTGCGCACTTTTACTAACTGTAATTTCACTAAGAGAAAATAAAAAAGTAATTTCGAATATTTAAGGAATGTAGTTAAAGATTCAGGTTTGAAAATGATTAATTGTATAATAGATCTTATCCTTAAGACCTCCAAAATATGACCTCTTTAAGTGATCTTTATTCTGAAGATCATAAGCAAAACCTCTTTAAGAGATCTGAAATAAGATCATCTTAATCAAGACCTCTTCAACTCTTCTTTTTTAAAGACATCCAGAGCAAGAGCTCTGGAAGTCCTTTTAAGAGTTGCGTGTTGTCTGGGATGGAATGTAAAATAAGACGATCTTATTTTATTCGTCTGATTAAGTAAAATGGAGAAATAATTTTTACTGTATTTGGTGTTAGATATTGAAATGTATGCGAACATTTAGAGGGATTGTGTAATATAATTAGCTGATGGCGGTTATGTTATAAAAGACCGCCATTTTGGCAGTTTTGACGCCTTTTAACAATGAGATTTTTAATCTTTAAATTGACGACGATTTTTAATCTATCACCATAAAAGGGAAAGTTACACATTTTAATTTCTAAAAATTAGACATCCTCTGGAAGTGTTCAGGCAGTTCAAGAATATACAAGATTTATTACGACATCGGCTTAAAAACACAATAAAACGTTTATTTCCAAGTTTTCAAGACTATATTTGAGGGAAGAAATTATTTGTGTTGTTGTTCTTTTGTGTTTTGTCAAAAATAAAATGGCGGATTCTTATCACGTATTGTAAATACGCTGAGTACCGGATCTATAACTTTTGCCTCAATCATAAATTGAAGATTGTCGAACAAATAAATGCTGATGTCGAAGTGCACGTCGATCTTAAAATAAAGGCTGTAAAGTGTGATTGTTTCTTTTGAGAACTGCGCATATCGTGGACTATTTATTTTCTCGTTATTTGTTCCGACAGTTTACGTCGCGCGAATACATTCAAAAGTGGAGATTGCCGGAATATTATTGTTGTGTAAATTGATATAAGCGAAACAAAAACATGAGTAACTTTGAACTTTGGATTTCCGAAATTTTAATACAACATATAGCACACAAATTTTACTTTGTGTACAATAAAATTTCTTTCTACAGCAAATATTAAAGTTTTTCGCGTTTTCCATAAACTCTAGATCAGTTACGATGATAATTGTAGAAGTCTTGAATTAAGACTTTGAAGAAATTATTCGATGTCAATAGGCAAATACTAAAAAAAGTAACTTTTTGCACTAAGAATTGATATACAATATCCCACAAAGACGTTTCCAAGGTCATTGACCATAATCACAAACTTTCAACACTTTGTGAGTAAATGAGGAAGGGGAAGGTCAACCCCTCCCCAGTATATCTTTTGCCGCCCCCTCCATCCATTGACAAGTTGCACGTGGTTTTTGAAAGACCTGAAAAAGTCTCAACTTCAAAAAAGACTGTCCGCTTGTTGATGTGTCTATTTTTTGTCTGCTTTTTGACTCTGATTTTCGACTATCGGCTTTATGACTGACGGTTTTTTTATCTGTCGGCTTTTCGATTTTTTTACTGTCCCAGTAAAGTTTGTTAATATTATTGTAACACCAAAGTGTAATATATTACCCTGTAATATTACTGTACTACTATTGTCATATTACAGTGTCACACGTTACCCTAGAATCTATTACTCATTTCATTTAAATATTATGATATAACGTACCAACGCCTAATAAAACTCAAATTCATCCTTGCACTATAATTTTCGAAAATGCTATCAAATTATCGGTATTATCATTACATAACATAAGTATCATACATTACTGTGGAATACAATCGTTGCCTTACTACAGTGTAATAGTGTAATACACTGATGTATATAACATCACCGTAATATTATAAAATTCTATATGATGTACCTGAATACCATCATTTTATTCCATCATACTTTACCTTACATTGTAACCATTTATGTTACTACGCTATTACTGGGTAATATATTACTATGTAACATACCCGTGCCGTTACTGGCTCGCCTAAGTTATATTATACTGTAAATGTCGCTGTAATACAATTGTTAAATTACGGTGTCATTTATTACCTCTTAATGTTATTGTGTAATACTCTGTAACCTAACATAAAGTCATCGTATAGTGCAAAAGTATTGTAAAATATAAACGTAGTATCATCATACCTGTCGTTTATATTACTATTTAATGATAGGTTATGATATATTTTCATATATATTCACATCTCATGTATGGTAACATAACGCGATTATCATTGCGTTGTGTAATTGTGTTATTTAAATGGGTAATGTAACGTTAAAATGCAGAAATGTTGCGCGTATTTTATAGTGTAATATAACAATAGTACTAATTTTTTATGCATGTATGTTACTCTGTCATATTGTTTTTAGTTTACTTCAGTGCTACAGTTTAAATTTAATATTACCTTGCTATTTCTTTGTCATTTTATTAAACATTTTATTATTATTGTCATTGTATATTACTGTGTAATATATACGTAATATGTCTGCAGCAATATAGTGTAATGTTATAACATTTGGTCCTTCCATATTTTCATCCGTATTACTTCAGAATTAATGTTAAAAAACGGTGTAAGATTAACGTAAAACTGCAATATTACATAAGTTGTAAGAATGTTATCATATTACTGCATAATTTATTGTGATTTTACTGTGGTATTCATTTATTATACATTTCTGGGTAATAATTCTGTTACGTTGCTGTACTTCTTCAGTATCAGTTTGACATTCGCACGATATTACATTATTTTACTTTTTAGTATACCTATAATATTCTTGCAACATTAGGGCAATACTACGTAAATTCATATTAGTGTGCAATATTTCACTATATTACTGTAAAATCACTGTGTCTTATACTACCATGTATTCCATTACAACTGTTATATATCTGCAACGTAACAGTAGTCATTACAACAAATTTAATGTTTCAAAATTTTGTAATAATACAATGTTATTATGACATTAAGCATGTGTGGTATACTGAAGTGCAATACAATCTTATAGCTATCGTGTTGGCCAAGTGTAATTACTGGGTAATATAACGTTATGTCACGGTGACTTATAGGACTGGGTACATTATTATATTACAATTATCCCACGGGAATGTTATAGTCTAATACAATTGAGTCCCAGTATAATTGTATCTCGCTTTATTTACGCCCCATTATATTTGCTCGGTACTTTCTCACTATGTTTACCTGTTGCTACTCTCTTTTTCCCCCACCTTACGGAATACGGCCTAAACAAGGGCCTGCCATGACGTCACGAATATTACTAAACTTAGGGGAGTGTGAGAAACGACCCTCCCCTTATTTTGGTAAATATAACGTGACGGGCGGGGAAGGCGAGTAACCGAGTGGGTAAACGTACCGGTACTCATAACTGTGCAATTGTAATATTTCGCCGTCATTCATTTCTTGTACTTATATTATTGCGTAAAATTTTTGTTATTTTACTGTACTGTTGCAGTGTAAGTACGGCATGACCGTCATACTCTGCCACGATATTATCTATATTACCCTGTAATATCCCCGCAACTATTCCCGAAATATTGCTGTCTAATATTTTAGAGGGTAATATCACTTTTACCTAACCATTAAGCTTGCAAAAGCTTATAATATTACCATAATATTGCAATGTCACTCTAATATTACATAATTTACAACAATGTTGTCCTACTACGGCGGTAAGCATGTGATATACAGCGGCGTAATATAATGCTATTGATATTGTGTTGTGTATGGTATATTGGTGTATAATAAAACGTTACCTGACTAATGTTCCAACGTTTTATGCCAGTGTGCAATGTGTTGCAACTATACTATTACTGTACCACAAGGAGCCATAAATTGCAGTGTAATTTTACGATTGTCTTATTGGATTTTTACCAATTAAAATATTCAATTTATACTGCTGTATAATTGCAATATTACTCTGGCAATAACTTATAGTATACAGTTCGGAGTAATGTTTCTGTTACTTCAATGTACTGCTGCAGTATACGTGCAGCGGACGTTACCGCGATATTACTCTGTTGCAATTTTATATATTACTATGTAATATACCCGTAATATTACCGTAATATTGCAATATTACCGTGAAATTACATAAATTGTGGCAATGTTATATTATTACGATATTAAGTATATGAGATATAGCTGTAGAGTATTATCTTATTGTCATCCCATTGTGCACGTGTGGTTTATTACTGTGTAATAGAACCTTGTATAAGTGTAATGTTATATATTACTTGGTAATATTTTTGTTCGCGTACTGATTTACGACGGTATCACATAATCTTATTGTTATTGCATTATACATTGTGGTATCTTACTGAATAATGAAACGTTATATTACAATGTCATATGTTACATATTACTACGTAATACACCTCTAATATTCCCACAATTTTACAGTGCGACATTTGAAAGGGAGATATGTTAGGACGTTTTTTATATTACCCAACAATTAATGTTTACAAGCAAATTTGTAATATTACTGTAATGTTATATAAATTATAACAATGCTACATGCTCAACGCCGTAATAACTTGCACTATTAAAAGGTGTACAATGTTACAGTAACTGCTATTACCCTTAAAATATTACACTGTAATGCTGTAGGAATATTATGGGTATTTTACAGAGTAATATAAATAATAACAAAGCACTATCATGGTCGTGTAAAAAATATAGCATTGCAGTGCGCTACCAAAAATATTACCCAGTCATATATGATTACACTAGTACAAAGTCCTATTACTCAGCAATATATCATCTTTAGACAACGTGGCGACAATCAGATTATACTGTTCCGCTATATCCCACATTCTCAACGTCGCGTCGTAATGACATAACATTGCCATAACTTGTGTAATTTGACAGTAATATTACAATATTACTGTAATATTACCCTTTTAAAATGCTGAGCGTGTAACATATACATGTAGCGGAATAATATAATCTTATTGTCATTACCTTATACAAGGGTGGTATATTACTCTTTAAAAGACAGTTAATATTTCTGAGCCATTATAGTGTTATATTTTAAGGGTAGAGGTTACTGTAATATTGCATGTGCGTTAACAATGTTATGTTATTACACTGTTAAGGATGTGTGGTCTACGTCGGTGTCATGTAATCTTATTATTATTGCGTTATGTAATTCTGGTATATTACTGGGTAATACAACGCTATGTTACAATATCATATGTTATATATTACTTCGTAATATACCTATAATATTCCCACAATTTTACAGTGCGACATTTGAAAGAAAAATATATTACGACATTTATTATATTACCCAAGAATTAATGTTGCAAAAATTGGTAATATTACTGCAATATTAATATTATGTTATAGAACGGTTATTAGTGTAATGTCATATATTGCAGGGTAATATTTTTGTTAGTGCACTGTCATCCTGCATTTTTTTTACGCTTTAGTGACAATAATTTGCCATTATTTTTGTATATTGCTCTGTAAAATACGGGTAACATTCCTGCAGCTTTACAGTGTAATATTTTAAGGGTAATAGACATATTACTGTAATATTACATACTTTTTAACAATGTTATGTTATTAAAATGTTAAGGATTTATGGTATATGACGGTGTCACATAATCTTATTGTTACACGCAACTGTGGTGTATTACAGGGTAATGAAGCGTTATATTACAATGTCATATGTTATGTATTACTACGTAATATACCTGCAATATTCCCAGAATTTCACAATGAGACATTCGAAAGGAAAATATACAACGACGTTTATTATATTACTATGATATAGAATTAATGTTGCAAAAATGGGTAATAATACTGTAATATTAATATTGTGTAATCGAATGGTATATTACTGTAATGTCATATATTACTGGGTAATATTTTTGTTAGTGCACTGTTATACTGCATTTTTTTACGTTTCAGTGATAATAATTTGCCATTATTTATATATTACACTGTAAAATACTAGTAATTTTCCTGCGGCTTTACAGTGTAATATTTTAAGGGTAATAGACATATTACTGTAATATTACATACTTTTTAACAATGTAACGTTATTAAAATGTTAAGGATTTATGGTATATGACGGTGTCACATAATCTTATTATTACACGCAATTGTGGTATATTACAGGGTAATGAAGCGTTATATTACAATGTCATATTTTATATATTACTATACGTAATATCCTTGTAATATTCACACTATTTGACAGGGAGACATTTGAAAGGAACATTTATTACGAAGTTTATTATAGTACCCAAGAATTAATGTTGCAAAAATGGGTAATAATACTGTAATATTAATATTATGTAATAGAATGGTATATTACTGTAATGTCATATATTACTGGGTAATATTTTTGTTAGTGCACTGTTATCCTGCATTTTTTTACGTTTCAGTGATAATAATTTGCCATTATTTATATATTACACTGTAAAATACTAGTAATTTTCCTGCGGCTTTACAGTGTAATATTTTAAGGTTAATAGAGATATTACTCTAATACTGCATATGTTTTAACAATGTTACGAATGTACGGTATTACGTCGTTTATTATATTACCCAAGAATTAATGTTGCAAAAATTGGTAATATTAGTGTAATGTCGTATATTACTGGGTAATATTTTAGTTAGTGCACTGCCATCTAGCTATAATATTCCTATAATATTACCGTACAACAGCTTAAAGGGAAATGAACTAAATTAAATATGTCACAGGGGTTATTATTTTACCGAATAATTAATGTTGCAAAATGTGGTAATATTACACTTATATTACAGTAATATTTCGTACGAAATTTGTTATTTCGCCAACCACAATTCAATAATGTGGGAATTACGCACCTTATGGCACGTACTTTAAATCGCGGCGAGAGACGAGATTCAAAAAAAGATTTTCGGTCACCATAATTTCTTGGCCAAATAGCGGTCGATCGGTGATTAGTACACGCAAGTGCCACGCGTGGCGTGCCCCATTTCGGCCGCTTCTATTCCTTTTATGGCAGCGGTGTACAATAGAAAAAAAAAAGACGAAATCTATATCGGATTAATCGACAATGTAAATGTTTCTCTTGTCGTCATCAATGGTAAAGACCTTATCTTGTTTGGGAGTGCGACTTTACGATAATGACTCCGTAAACGCCGCGGGACAATTATTGGGTACTAGCCTCTCCTTAAGACAATTGCGACAGCCTCACCAAAACAGTACAATAAACTTTCCATAAAGCAATTGGAAGCGCATCTCCGATAATACGTTTATAGGCGACCGGGTAAGCGGTGCCATCAGCCATTCGCGAGTTGTCATTCGGGGACGGCGGTCACGAATCCGATCAGTTGGATTCAGGAGCTCCAAGCTTCGACACCGACGTACACGCAGGTGGTGATAGTGCGTATACGAAATCAAAGACGATTTTCACGACGGAGGCATCTTCGTCGGATTTTTCATCCGGGACAGTGCATCGATCGTCATGTGGCGTATTTCTGTTAAAAGAATCCTTCCTTGACACTCGATTTCAGAACTCGATTGCGTTCCGATTTTCGGGACGACGTTACAAGAACAGAAAAAAGACTAGATTTTTCGTTACGCGCATCTTGAAGTGCCTGCGAGTGAATAACACATAAGTGCATCAAAAATGTAATTTAAAAAAAAATATTTTTAAATAAATTTTTGTTGTCAGTGAAAATCTTGCGGGATATCCACAGTGGGAAAAGTTTATTAGTTTCCTATGGTTTTAGTGAATTTTTACATCACCTTATCTTTTTATCGAGTTTTGATTTATTTAGAATAGCTGATTAATTTACGTAATTTTATTGGGTTCTTTTTACGTAATTTAAATACTCTATTGGAAAATTTATTGAATTATTTTTTGGTGTCTTTAATATTAATGTTCAAAATTTTTTTTCAGAATGAAGGGCGGAAAAGGGTCTGATGACATGATCGGTCGGGGCCTCGATGGAGGATATGTGAATCACGCCCTATGCGATTCGAATCGAAGTCTCGATTTCGCTCACACAAATGGATCCTCGAATCTCCCAAATACACTCAATTTGCCGCAGGGCACCTCTGAATTCGTCTGTAAGTTGCAAACAAATTTTTATCCGTACATCAATTCAATTAAGTTTTTTGAAAAATAATAAATTTACACATTAAAAAGCCGAATTTCTTCAGGCGTGAAACGTTTAGAGGAAAAATGTAATTTTTTTTACACAAAACCTTATCAATTGAGGTTTTCCTCGTTCGGTACTTTGGTTAATATTTTGATGTAATTCGATCAACAAACACGTTCCTATTTATTCGTGTATTTCGAGGCAACGATAAATATTCTGGTAAAGTGAATATTTATCAAATGAGACATTGAATGAGAAGTTCTTGAAATTTTGAGACCATGGTAACCAGAAATTGATTTGGTCAAACTTATCGAAATGGGACCCAACAAGGTCGAAAGGTTTTTTTCCAGATACGTTGTGACGAGTAACTTATCTGCACGTGACGTACAGATTATCGAGACTTTATCGGAAATACCTTAATTTCTTACAGTTTAATGATTGATCCTATGTAAATGGAAAATAATGAAATACGTTTCGTTCCTCGTGATAAGCGAATTAATATTACGTCAACAGAAAATGGCATCACTTGGCGGCATCTTAATTCTTCCGCAGATACCAAACAATTTAATTAATATAAAAAAATCGAATTTAAGACACTTTTTATTTATATAATTCAGTAAAATTGTATCTTTGAATTTCTTACAATTTCATGATTTTTTTATAAATTGTAACAGCAACATGTCGATTCTGTTAATGACAACGGCCTCCAGTCTTGAAATGAAACGATTTCTTAATTGATTTCGAAATAATTCTCAGAATACAAATTTTTAAAATAGAACATAAATATTAAGTTAAATTAACCTCCCGATGGCAAGACAAGACATTTTTACTAGTACAAATTTTTATTAAAAATTAAACTTGCGCTGTCAGTAATATTAACATGTCATGAAGTTTGATTACAATCATGTACTATGATAAAATAATTGTTCTACAAGGTAACAGAAAAAATAGTTAATTAATTATACATGCAACACAATCGCAACTTTTCATTAAAATGTTTATGTAAATCTTAGAATAGATTTTCTGTTTAATTTTAGTAAATAAAATTGGTAATACCATTAATGTTTTTTCTAAGACTTTAAAGTATCGAGAAATCGTATTCAGAATACATAAATCATTCCCTTTGTAGAATATACTAATGTATATGAAAAAGACTGAATATTCATAAATAACACTGTTATAATTAGATTTTATTGGTATTTAATGTCCAGAAAAAAATAATTTTCGTTCATTCTTGACAAGAAAAATTTGAATTACGTTTTAAAAACTTCATGCAAATTATTTTTCGAATTAACATTTTTAATTGAATTTTCGTAATGGACTACTAAGATGATGAAATAATTAGTAAACTTGCATAGTAGTAGTTAATATTCATTATTTATAATTTTGCTAGTCGAATAAATAAAGACTATTCTAGTTTCCTGATTTTCAAAACCGATCTCTGTTCCATTTTCTGTCTGTTCGATATGAGAATTGTAAAGATTTATAACATTGCTGAAAGTTATAATTAAAGTTTGTTTTATAAGTTCTAACGACTATTAATTGTATTTCCTGCCAATAATTGCGGCGTGAAACCAATATAAATTAATCTTTTTTTAGTTTTATGAGTTGATTTAACTTTACATGATTGAAACGAGAAAATACTGCTTTGTCACTTGACACTGATGAGAGTATTCCAGTTGAGAAATTCTATACGATATGTGTGGTTGAAACGGTTTAAGAGTCAATTATTAATATTTCATTCTTGCTCAGAAATCATCGTCGACATTTTACATTGTAGTTTGATAGTTTTAAAAGATGATAATTTATTGAGAAAGTATTGGTTTTCGTTATTTTAAGAAAAAATTAAGTTCATTTAACTAAATGTGTATCTTGAAAGCATTAGTTTATCAGTAAGTAACTTTCAATACTGAAAAATTTGGTTTTTAATTATTAACTTAAAAAATTTTGCTAATATAGAATTTATTTAATTCTCTAAGTCTGAACTTACTAAAAACCGATTATCTATTGACATAGTGTCATAAACTTTGGGTTTGAAAAATATTACTGAAGTTTTTGAAATTTTATGGACAATTTTTGTTGGTTCATTTTTAGTGGAACTCTAGTTCTACTAGCAGAATTTTAAAATTGTTTCGTATCCGCATTCTGTACAGAAACGTCTAGATAATAACAAAATTATTCAGGGTCAAAATTTGTCGAAAGTATAACGTCGACATTATCAGAGATTTTAAGTAACTGAATTTATGTTCTGGAGAGATTATCATTATTGATACGGAGATCGGTATTAACGTAGCATTCTTCACATTTTCTAAAGTAGTTGACACACTCATGGCTAATGAACAACAGTCATAAATGTGAAGATTTTTTACTTCTTAACTCCTTATCGAATTAGAAGGATCTAGTATTTTTCAATAATCGACTGTTATAAAATTTTAAACACGGATCTAACATCAAATTTTGTTAATTATTTGTAATCGTGTTGGATTTAACAAGTAAATTTGAGTAATTTCTAAAAGTATTCAATTCATTTTTAAGAAATTATTGTTGGCCTTAATAAATATTCTAGTAACTGTGATTACGATAATTAAATTCATCGATAATTATATTTTATTATCTATTAAACTAGACGAAACTAGATGAAACTAGAATAAGAGATATTTCAAAACTAAGAGATAACAAATTTCAAAATTAGACAGATGAAAAAAATCGATTTGTTCAAAAAATACATGATAAAATTACATTTCTTTTTAATTTGAAAATTTTTCCAGTAAAAAATTCAAGCTACTCCTGTAGTCGTTTTTAAAAATTTCATTACTAATTTTTCTGATTTAAAAATATAGTAATCAACTATCAGTGATTAATTTGGAGGAAATTGGGCATATTTTTTGAAGGTACAACAATTTATTGTCGATACGTATTTTCTTTTAGCGACAAAGAAAAAATTTTTCCCTCAAAAACCCCAAAAAACTAAGAGAACAACATGCAATCTCTTTTCTCAATCACATCATTTTTCATTCTTTTTTTGCGAGACATTCAGTCTACCATATTAAATCCGCCATTTTTATGTCGCAAATTTAACCTTCTTATGAAGTAACTTAAAAAACACCTCCAAGTGAAATAAAATCGTGCAATTTCCTACATACATCGCAAACTTTTATTTATAAACAATTTTTCGTTGAAAAATTCAGTCAGCCATATTCTATCAGCCATTTTTATTATAAAAATTATATTTTCAAGAAAAAGTCAAAACCCTTTGGAAATAATGATTCATCGAAATCCACAGTTTATTGAAACATTTATTTGACCATATGTTCGATAAACCATTTTGAATACCTTAAAATCTAAACTTTAATTTGTAATTGGTAACCTAAAAACTCATTTCGATCCAAGAATTAAGAATTGATGTATACAGGATGTGGGTCGAAAAACCCATAAACCAAAAGCCGACAAGTAAAAAAATCGACTATTCTAAAGCCGAAAGGAAAAAACCGACAGTCAAAAAGCCGATATATAAAAAAATAGACACTTTGTCATGCGGACAGTCATTTTTTTTAAATATCAGTTTTTTTTACTGTTTTCTTTTCGATTGTCGGTTTTTAGCTGTCGGTTTTTTGGCCTTTCGGCTTTTTGATTTATCGGTTTTTTCACCCGCACCCTAAATAACTATATTTTTAAGAGATTACACGTTATTAAATGATTATTCGGTTTTTTATAAGCAATGTAAGAAGACAATCTCTACTCTCTTCTTTATCAAAAACAAAAAATTCGTATCGACTCAACAGAACTATCAAAAAGCAGGTCTTTTATGTTCTGAAAAAGATGTCCTTTATTTCCGATTTGTTTCGCGCAGAATTCAGAATCGGCTGATTGTTTCTGAATTTTAAGATTTTTAAGGTTATGTACATCAAAAATTCCTTCTTTTTTTTTAATTTCTTTGAGGTTATTTTTAAATTAAAGTTACGATCATTTTAAATTGTGATGACACCACCACAAGATTTTTACGTAGTAATTGCTACTGGAATCTGAAGCTTAAGCTTTTCTGGTTTCGTGGAGTACGAAAATGGAGTCATAAAATTGATGTCGTTTCCAAGATGGTGGATTACTGATGTTGTGTGGATAAATTTAAAATGGCCGTAAATTATGTGACAAAAAAACTCGACTAATACCATATTGTGGAAGAAGTACTAAATGGTGCAAAGAATAATAAAGTCACAAAAATTTGTAACATTTGTCGCAAAAAAAACGAATTTTTGTAGTACATATAAAAATCTTTTCGACTTCAAAATCACTCAGTCATTCTTGGGAAGTTGTACTTGTTAGTATTACATATATCATGTTCTGAGATCAAAATTTATCGAAATAAAAAAAAATTATGAAAAGACAAAATATAAAAAGTACTTGTTGAAAAAGAACAACGTAGATATCATTTAACAAATCTTTAAGTGATTATGCACAAAGTATTCCGAATAAATAAATGATGCTAGCGTGGATATTTTCATCGACAATTGAAATTTGTTTTGTTAAAGAGACATTAAGTATAAATCTTGGAATATATTTACAAACGTTTATTGAATAAGCAATACCTTTAAATGTTCATCGTTTCATAACACTACGATTGTTTACACGATATTCTGCTCTTTACAACTGGCATTACAAAGAATTTTAAAATCGACAAGTTTTCGCACTGTAAGTTATATCGGTGTCTAATTAAAGAACGCGTATAACATATTTATAACCTTGTTTGTACGCTAATGTAAATGCAATTAAATAATGTGTACTGCATATATCGCAGTTTTACGTATCATTTAAACAGTATTAATCAATTCGTACACAAATTAGCAAATAAAGATAACGTTCTTTCAACGAGTGCGTTAAAAATCTTATCTTATCTTTAATCATGGTACTTAACAATTTAGCATCCATCAACCAAGTAATATAATCGAACTTTGCAAAAGTACAATCTCACGAGTGCTCACGTGTCGTAGAGCAAATATTTAAAGTTAAGTCAGGTTAGTACGGCAACGCTTACTATAAAAAAAAGTTAACAATTCCAAAGTCTTCTAGTAATGAAATCCGTTACTATAGTAAACTTAGAAACTTTGTTTCTTTAAATTTTCAATCTTAGATTACAATTTAAATAATAAAATTTATGTTTTTATAAATAATATTTTTAGTTTAACATTTAAAAGTTTGATATATTAAGTAGTCTTTGATACTTTCTGACATATCATTTTGTTAAACTTTATATATTTTTCTTTGGAATTCAATGTAATCTCCATAAACATTGAATTAAATATTTATTCACATATTAAACACTTTCTTACATAATTATTATCGCCGATAGATTTATATTACGTAAAATAAAAAGCACATAAAACGCATCGTTGTATACATCAGTGAATGAAAGCTGACATTTTTTTATGTTAATATAATTAAAAAGTGTGTATTTTACTAAGAAATACTCTTTTGTTTAAATTACTACAATAGGCTTCAAAAAAAATTTGCCGTAATAAATGATTGAACGTGATGGAAATGAACTTATTTCCTATGGCCATTACCAGCGATTATGTAATGAAACTTGCTGCGACATGCACAGCGTTAAATTAGTTGAAATGTGGACTATTTTGAGTTATAAATTGATACGGCAATCATTAATGACTTTTATCGCATTTTCATGACTCATGCGAGTACTCCAATTACGAATAATTAATTTTACATATCTTTACATAGTTTACAAGCATCTGAGCATTCATCTCTTATGATTTATAAACAACACCCCATTCTTGTATTTTGTGAATATTTTCATTAAAAAATATTTATTATTGTCATATATTTTTGTGCTCTTTTTATAATGCTTGAAATTAATATTTTACACGCTGTACGAGGATGCGCCAAAAGTAAGTTTCGTGTAAAACAAAAAGTGAATGTGCTTATTAGAGTAGTTAGTCAATGGTGCCTAGTAGTAAAATGATGCATTAAAAAGAACTCTTTTTCATTTTACGGCATGGTAGTGTTCTAAACTCTTTTCTTTTAAAATACAATAAAATATATTTTTACTCATAAAAAATGTAATTCTATACAATTACTTTAAAATTCGTTTGTATTAATAAATGTTTTAAATTAAAAAATGGATAATTCAATATAGCCCATCAAAATATAAGCAGCAATTGATCATGATGAAACTGGATATTTCAGCATTTTCTAGGTCACAGGTTATTTAAATGAGCTCGAATTTTTTAAATAGAAAATGTCCGATACACGATCACAGACAATTTATAGTTTTGTTTATTTTCGACAGCAATTATTGAACAATTTTATCATTATCGCAGAAAAAATGGGTGTTCTGGCGGAGATTTGAACCCGGGACCTCCGGGTTCAAAGTAACACCCTAACCTCTACACTATACGATTACTTCCAGTTTAACTTTTTATTTCCGTTTCTATTAAATGCGTTGTAAATACGTTTTGTAACTGAAGTATTTTGAGTAAATTTTAAGTTTTGGATGTGTTTTTAAGTTAAGGAGTTTACTGTACGTATTTGAGTGTGAGTCGAAAAACCCAGAAATAAAAAAGCGACGGGTCAAAAAACTTACAGTAAAAAAACCGACAGGTCAAAAAACCGACAGTAAAAAAACTGACTGTCCGCTTGTCTATCTGTCAGTTTTAGATATCAGCTTTTCAACTGCCGCTTTTATGACTGTAGGTATTTTGACCAGTCGGTTTTCTGATTAATCGGTTTTTCGATCCGCACTTACGTATTTTACACGCACGTGATCTTATGGCATTTCAAAAACGATTTTTCTACATTTTAAAGAGGTGTCGAATTACATCTACATATTATAAACGTATGTATACGGTTTAATAAACGTTTAAACCATAATGTAAACTCAGATTTTTATACTATACTACTATTTAATACCCGTGTTACCATAAAACTTGAAAATTATACACGTATACTATTTTTAAATCAAATTTACGTGTAATAAACGTATATCAAACGATATTGGCTTATTTTAGGTTAATTAAAATTTGATGTTTCGTACTGTAAACGTATAATGAACGTTTAAAATATGTTCGGTTTAAAAGTGGTACATAATCAACGTTTTATTAGCATAGTTCATAAACGAATATTGGAATTGTATATACGTTTTATAACCTTAGTAGCTTTGAGCAAATTTAAACGTGTTTGATACACATATATCTCTATAAAATATTACACCAAGGTTAAACGCTATTTAAACTTGTATGCTATTTATGGTACTTCATAAACGACGACAAAATACGTTTCGTATGATATACATGTATTATAAACGTATATGAAAAACGTATCATAAACAAAAGTTCAATAAACGTTTACTAATAAACGTTTATATCATATACCTGAACCATTTTTGAACCAAACACGTAATAAACGTATTTTAAACGATAGTGTTTTTATTGGTAAGTTGGTCCATATCATTTTTAATCCTACATTTATAGATTAAAAATGTTTTGGTGGTAATGATGGATCATTTGTTTATTAATGAGATGAGATAAAATTTTTTAACATCTTATATGCAAATACTATTGCAAATAATCCCCAATACTGTATATTTAATTCATGGTATAAATCTAGGATAAAACGTTTACAAGTTACGTATAATTCTGGTTTAGTTGACTGTTTATATCCAGCCCTAATAAACCATTTTTTATACGTCATATAGACGTTATGTATATACGTTTTAAATTGGTATATCAAAAACGTATATATTACTATTTATAGACCTCCGTAAAAAGTATTTTCATTAGAAGCGCAAATTCGTGTTTTAAACGAATTTTATCTACATGTTAGTAAAAATGTGATGAACGTTTAAAAAATGTGGCAAAAAATTTCTATTACTATTTAACGTAAAATTTAAAGTTATTTCATTATTATCGAATTGTTAATTGTAATGTCAATGTAGAAAAGAAATTACAATAAACGTATTTTATACTATCGTATTATAGTCGTATATGTCGTAAACATATATACCATAAACCACTTTTATACCTCTTTTTCAGATAATTTATGTTTATTAAATCATCTTGTGCTCATTAGGTCATTTTAGAATTGCATATAATTAAAAAATATATTTCAACAAATATAATCCTTTCAATCAATTATATTAAATAATTTAGAATTAAAGTATAAAAATTTGAACATCTTTAAACATTTTGAAATGTCAAAAAAACGAATGAATTTCTGAAATTCGATATTACTCTCTATTTTCACGTTATCTATTTATCTTTATAATTGATTAAATATCTTTATAAATATAATCCTTGCAAGAAATTACGAAACATGTGTAGAAATATTTGCAAAATCATTTTTTTAAGTTTCGATTGTCTCTTCGATATTCAGTACCTGTTTGACACGACATTTATGCTTTATCACTTGTCATTTTATTTTTTTTTATCCGACACCCAGTGGCCACCTGTATAAGAAACTGGTTGAAATTGATTGCTTTACGAAAGTCATCGGTGTGACGACACAAAATGAAAGAACTTGGTATACATACATAAAAAAATTTGGCATATATTACACTACTGTTGGGAAGTTGGCAGGAAAGTAAATATGACAACTTTTTTAGGGTGCTCAAATCCGGTTCTGTATATAATTTTGCTACCTTTATTAAGCAAATGGGTTTTAAATAAATATGTCATAATTTGAGTGATAAAAGGCACTAACTTCGCAAGAAATGTAAAATTTAGAATGTTACTTATAATACTAAAATTTTATTCATTGGAAATTGAAAAACTAAAACACGTTATGGTCACTGGATATTTAGAAACGATTGGTCAAAACTGTCAATGTTATATTATGTAAACTGGTATCCAAATTGTAAGTGAACAACCACTTCTTAAATGGTTGCGAAAAGATAAATTGACAATCGAGACTAGCGGTAGAATCAGGAACTACACAAGTATTCAAACCTTTCGATTTTTTCTAATAAAAATAACCAAATTTGTTTTTATTCGAAAATATCAGACTATGGCCAGAGTTTGGACTGAACCGTTAAAAAATTCTTGTGATCTATATTTAAATCTACATCAATTTTGTATAAGCTACAAACCAATCTCGCTCATTTTAAAAGTCAAAATTATAAATTCCAATAATTCGAGATTTTTGCTAAGATTACGTAAGTTCAGGATTAAAAAAATTGATTTATTATGAGATTTGAATTCCCGCATCCATTGGGCAAGTTTATATTAACATCTTTTGAGATGACTTCATCCTTCTTCATCGACCTCAATCGATTTATACTGTCGATTTAATGTATCGTAAATTTTAAATATTTTCGTGATTTTATCCGATTATATTGTAAATTGGTATTTTTAAACCGGTTCAACTTCCGCTTGGGCACGAGCGTACGATTTACTTGAAATGCGGATAATTCGAATGTTAATTGTCGACACGCGCGGGCAATGCAATTATTTTTATTTTACGCGGGTTCCTCCAATGTTTCCTTTTTTTTTGTATGTTGCAATATCGATTATGGAAAAATGTTACGATTATGCAACAGAAGGCAAGAAACTCGTTCAATCCGATTGAATACCGTAATCGGCAATTAACTCCACAATCGGCTACTTTAATTGTTACTTTGCATATACAATTGATTATCGGAATGCCTCCGAACTGGATATATGAACGAATATTTGCAAAACAAATCGTATCGCCGCTTTTTGACGTTGTGCCTAATTCGGAAAATGGAATTTGCCCAATCCGACAAAAAAATGAAATGATAATTCATGTAATTTTAATTGAACTAATCCATTTTTCATTTTTTTGCTGTCATACTTAAATGTCTATTATCGTTTTTTATAAATGTTCTTAATAAGTCCTTTTTTACTCCGCGATATAAATTCTGCTTTATGTCAAAATGAGTTTTTTAATTGTTTTAAACATTAGTAATTCCTTAAAATACTCAAATGACGTAAATTATGAAATAACAAATAATTCTTTTGTAAGACAAAATTATTATATAATATAATCATCCTGTAATTTAACAATGTACTTTTTTAAGAAAATATGTCAGTGATATGAAAATAGAGGATCCTCGAATCCTGACATAAGAATTATGTAATATACATTAAATTTTGTAGGAATTATGGATTGTTTTAAATTATGTGCAATTATTTGACCAACGTCAAAAGTAAATATACAAGTCATGTAATCCACGCGTACTTAATCTAATTATTAAATCAAATATTTCCTTAGTGGCGATTATTACTTTAAAATATTAGACTTGGATGAGTTTCGATGTAAATACATTGAAGTAGACAATGAATCGAAACTCAAAATTCCAGTTTCCGATGTATCTTCTGGTTATCGCATTCCAATGATAATGTCCGCTAATATGTTTATTATATGCATATTAGTTTACACACTATTCGTGCAAATAGATTTTAGAGATAATGTAGAATCGACAAACACCGAAACAGGAAACCGCAATCTTTCATACAAGTGTTCATCAAGGTCCTCTTCAGATTATATATACGAGAATCACATGCATCGACGTCCTACAAAAAAAAACGTGTGATTTGATACAAAACAAGATTATTATTTTATCCACGTGAATCTTAAATTCACGCGAAGTTAAAGGGAAATGTGTCACAAGATTGCAATTATGTAGTAGGAAACAGCAGTATTTTACGAACGGGTTCTATTTTATTGCATCGATCAACAGATTTGCATTGATTACACTAATTATATTGTAAATATCATCACTCAGTTATTTAGAGATTTACTTTTGTAGAATCTTAGAGGGAATTTTTATTTTTTCATTGCGGATATTTTTCTTTATCAGGAAAGATTTTAGCCCTGTGAGCGCCTAGCGGCAACTGGACTAACCATGTTAAAATATTTGAATGTGCCTGTTTATCTTTTCTTTCAAGACTTATTTATTTCGAGATTTTAATAGGATATTTTAAATTTGATAGAGCAAAACGGGTTTCACGACCTGACATCTCGATGTTTGTAGAATACAGAAAAAATAAGTAGAAAAAACAAAATGAAAAGTTTATTTGTACATTTTGTGTTCGACTTGAAAGTAAATAAAACGAAAATTGACATTTATTTCGAAATCAGATTTTTTTAAATAATATATTGGAGTAAAGTATACGGTAAACTTGGGGTAAATTTTTGCAGAATAATAAACCAATATAACGCGGAAATTTGAGACGGAAGTACCAATTACTGACCGTGTACCAAATAATGGACTACCATTTGTGGATTTCTTTTTACCCTTATTTACAGATGCATTACGCTACCAGAAATCAAATAAGCAACTTTTATGCTAAATTTATGCACCCAAACCTAATTTGGTACCTATTACTGGCCGCGCACCTATTACTGATCCAGTACTAATTCTGAAGATTCCTTACCAAAATTATTTGTTATATAACTCTCATTTCTGATACCGAATACAATTTTCATAAGGGTTTATACACTTTCAGAGTATCTCTTTCTTTGTTGTTTGATAAATTTGAGTTTGCAGAGACTATTTAGTTATTTCTTCTTTCAGTCAGTTACTGTTTATATAGCAAACATTTTTAGGTTAGGAATCATAGTTGTAATCTGCAGTCCAAATAAGAAATATATGAATTTCGTTGTAACCGTTTTATTTACTAATTAAATATTTATTTAATAATAATAATTTGTCTTTATTGGCACAAAGTGGTACATAAATTGCCTCTTTAACCACAAGGCGAGCTACAGCTAAATCGGCTTTACAGACTGATCAGTTCTATAACGGTTGCGAAAAGCAACACGTACAACCACGCCTAGCGTTTAAAGGAAGAACTTCACTGTCGCTCAGGGCATTTGCCTTCCAACTAATTCAAATAATGAAATATTTACAAATTCAAATTATGATATGAATTTGATTAACAATCAGTGACATTTAGAAGCGTTCCTGATTAGTTTCTAACAGTATATTATGTAACAAGGGCGTAATTAGCGATCACCGAAGAGTGCGAAGTTTGTCGCACGAGCGCGAGCGAAGCGAGCAAGACAACCACACTCGTCGGTGATCAATATTTCGACATTCTTTAATACGACAGGCGCGGGTCTGGATAATTTTCGCCCGAATATTTCACTGCAGGGCGCAAAATCGAGTTCTACTCCCGGAGGGTTGAAAATAACTTATTGAATTCTTCTAATTCACATATAGTGAATAAGTAAAGCTGCTAAGTTTATGTTAGATATTTTCAATACAACGAACTGTAAGTAACATTTTTTATTTGTTTGCAGTGATCGAGGAGCCAAACGTTGATAGTGATGGCGCTAAGCAAAGGGACAGCGTTATTAGTTCCGCATGTCAACATGTATCCAAACGGTTAAAATCCGTATGCACGAAGAAGACACTGTACAAAAGGTTGCCAATCCTGAATTGGTTGCCACGGTACAATAAACAAGATGCCCTTGGTGATCTGGTAGCAGGAATCACTGTCGGCCTTACTGTAATTCCGCAATCTCTGGCTTATTCCAATGTGGCTGGACTCTCTCCTGAGGTTAGTTGAATTTGTCCTGAATTTTAAACGTTTATATTTATTAAAAAATAGGTTATATTATTTCATGTTAGGCATACAAAAAAAATGAAAAAAAAAAACATTTTTATTTTTGTACAATAGTTGCAAAACTTTTTTTTGTGGTGAGATTCGAATTCAGCGGGACAAAAATCTTATTTTTGAGGTACATTTAACCACATCAGATCAGGATTTTTACATAACCTCAAAAAATCCATGGTCCAAATTACATAATTGGCAATAAACAGTTTTTTAAAAGATGAATTGATTTGAAAAATGTTTTATTATGGATTATTGAGGTCGCTGATTATGAATTTGATGTAAATTTTCAACAATTCAAAATGGGGGACTCAATATGGCCGACGGAAAAAATAAAAAAACCGTTAGATTCGTCTGAAACTTGTAATTAGGGGTTTTGTTTATGTCTCTTTTAACGAATTTGAAGTCAATTTTCGAGTGACTCTTATTTTTTACATAAAAAATCCTATACATTGAAATATATTCTTAGATTTTATACAACGTTAATTTATAAGTGCCTATATTTTATAGAAATTTTTGCAATGACTAGTAAAATCGGCAAGTTAAAAACTATGTTTACTTTTAAAATCAATTTATTTAAAAAAATTATTCTTTTTGATCTCATCCTCTGTCAATAACGGCTTTAATAATCGGTTTGACGATGGCGCCGCGATTGTTATTATTGATTTGAACAACAAAAAATTACGAGATAACAGCAATATCATTATAGTAACTTGGAGACTTAGATGAATTTTAGACAACGGTGCGACATTTTCCTGCAATTTAATGCTTTGATAAGCTTCCGCTACCAGTAAAGAATGTATAATCACATAAATTCGTCTAAATTAGTATGTTTTTGGTGACGTAACAAACTGCATTTGAAAATAATAGAAAAATAGTTTTTTTTTATAATTACTAAATTCATTATCGTAATTTTTATTATTTTTTAAAATTTATATACCATTTACTAGGCGTCGGAATTGTTTCTAAATTTATTGTAGGAATTGAAATATTGGTCCATTTTTTTGTTTGCATTTACTGTTGCACACATCTTCTAATCTATACTTTCTGTTTTCAATACCCGTACAAAAATTAACAAAATGTTTTTAAGTTATTCAATATGTTAAGACATAATATATATTAACATTATTATTTTAAGATACACAATCATTCTCTTACAAATTTGACAAAATTTCTGCTACTTGCGAGAATCTGTTATTGTAGCGCCATCTATCGAGTTCTTGCAGCCGTTACATATAGAAATGATATAGAACTAATACGCAGCGTGCCATAACTTATTAAATATTTAGTAATTTTTATTTTCATAGCAAAATTGTCTCGTGTATTTAGTCACGAAAGTACTATTCATTCTAAAAGTATTGCAACTAAATTTAGTATCCATTTCAACAAAAATTCTTTCTACGTAGAATTAATTTTGAATTATGTACAAATTCATAATAAAACTCGATCTTTCTAATATAAATGTTTCATTATTTTTAAAAAGTGTCTAATACATAATATATTTTACACAGATTGGCTTATACGGAAGTTTTCTTGGCTGCTTTATTTACATTATATTTGGATCATGCAAAGACATTCCTCTCGGACCCACTGCCATAGTTTCTTTACTCACTTATCAGACCATCTCCAATCTAGAAGAAAAAGAATCGCATGCCATTCTTTTGTGCTTCATGGCTGGAATTGTCGAGTTATTAATGGGAATATTCGGATTAGGTGAGTGCTGTACAATATATAGTTAAAAATGTTTATATATATATATATATATAGAATCAGGGAGCAAAATAGCATTTTGCACAACTAGGGAGCAAATTAACATTTTGCGTAACTAGGGATCAAAATAGCATTTTGCACTCAGAGTGTAAGAGTACATTTTTATTTCATGCTGATTTCTGAAATGATTAAATAAAATGATAACTTGTTACTTGTCAATTATATTAACATTTAATAATATAAAATTGTCAGCGAACTTACTAATTTATTTTAAATGTCTTATTAGGTTTTCTAATAGACTTTGTCTCCGGACCCGTTAGCTCGGGATTTACGTCAGCCGTAGCATTGATCATCGTTACGTCACAAGTAAAGGACATTTTAGGAATCTCCGCTAAAGGTGCGACTTTCGTCGAAACATGGAAGAGTATATCAGAACACATCCACGACACTTGTCCTTTCGATGCAGCTCTTGGTGTTTCCTGCATTGCTCTACTCCTTATTCTCAGGGTTAGTATACAGAAATAAACCTATTATCTAACAGGGTTGTAAAGTTCACATTTCCCCACGAGATCAATCCTACCTTTGTCATTCTGTATAATTGAAGGAAACAAAAATCCATTTGTTCTGCAGATATCGTGCTAAATTGTGAAATTTAAATATTAGACACAATTGAAAATTGATTATTGGATTTTCCCATCGATGAATGACAATGTTGATACTTAAGACTTACCGTTTTTTACATCATACTAATCAAATGACATGTCATTAAACGTCAAATTGTTTCTTAGACGTAACGTGACGTAAATTTTGTCACATTATTACACGTGAATGTTATCGCGATATAAATATCGTCGACCTGTTCATTAAGAAATTATGGAATATTTCCTGTTCGATCTGATTTATATGAGACGCTGTTAATATTTTGTGCATAGATTTCGATGGTCAAGTATTTATAGTGACCGATAAGCTCAAAAGTATATTTAATTTTCAAAAATGCAGAGCATTTAATGGAAAATTAATGATTTTTCACATTAAACAGAGATAATCGTTTCTAATTATACGTTTTTTGCAAATTTAAATGTATTTTTCATACTTTTAAAAATATATTTCCTTTTATTAATTTGTAAATGACATTTTCGGAATTACATGATTTAAAGAATTTGGACTTCTTACTTTTCTTTTGCTTTTTTTGTGTTTGTTGATAAATATTGGAAAAAATATACGTAATTAAAAATGATTTAAAGGTCACTTTTTCGAAAAATAATCATTAATTTCTAGGGATTCTTAATTTCTTTACAAATTTGATGGGTTTTCTTTAAAATAATGAAATGAAAATCCTTGACAAATAAAACAACACGGAAATATAAGGAAAAATGTTTAAAATGTTAAAATGATTGAATATGTGATATTATAGAGAAGTTATAATAAATTCCTTATGTTATTTCTTTTATGTTAAATTTGAAAAGCTGAAATTTAGAGTTTGGTTCATTAAATTTCAAAAGATATAGGACAAATCCATCATTTACTTACGTAATTTTCTTTCATTAATTGTGATGCAATTTACTGCAGGTCGAAAAACCGACGATAAAAAAACCGTTAATCAAAAAGCCGACATGCAAAAAACCGACACTTCAAAAAATTACTGTCCCATTATTGTCGATGAGTGCGGATGGAAAAACCGACAAATCAAAATGCCGACAGGTCAAAAAACCTACAGTCAAAAACCAACAATCATAAAACCGATAGTTGAAACGCCGACAGTCGACAAACCGACAGTTGAAAAGTGTATAGTCAAAAAGCCGACAGAAAAAAAGATAGACACAACGACAACCGGTCGGTCATTTTTTTGAGTATCCGTTTTTTTATTGTCGGCTGTTAGATTGTTGGTTTTTTAGTGTACGATTTTGGACTATCGGTTTTTGGACCCGCACTCATTGTCACTGAGTCTATCTTTTTTATGTGTCAGCGTTTTGACTGTAGGCTTTTTCACTGTCAGTTTTTTGAGTTATCGGCTTTTGGTTTTATGGTTTATCGACCCGCACCCAATTTATTGAAACTTTCGATCATGGAGCCCAGATTTTAAAAAATATTAAATTGTTAAAATTGTTATGTTTAAAATAAGTTGTAATTACTTTTTACACTAAAAATACTAATACAGATTGATTAACTATTACAGATGCTTGCTTCAACGACCATTGGACCAAAAGAAGAACATCTTCGAACATCAAAGCAACGACTCATAAATAAGTTCATGTGGCTTATCGGGACATCTCGGAATGCACTTCTTGTTATTGTAGCAGGACTCGTGGCATTTTGCTTCCGGGACCAGAAATTGTTTCAGCTTATTGGTAAATATTTTCACATTATTACTTTTCACACCACAAATTGTAAATCCACAACCAATTGAAATAAAAATTAATCATCGCAAATTAAAACAGTTCGATCGGAACTTTGACATGTTGATTTAAAAATATGAACTTATACAAGATAAAAACGCTTTTTAAGTCCCACAGACATTTTGGGTTGACTTTCGAGCTTTGCACTCAGAAAAATAAGTAGGCTCTTTCGATTAGCGCAGTCAATGTTGCATTTAAAAGTTTTAAAAAACAGCTTTTTAGATAGAAACCCACCGAAAATTTGAACTTTCTTTTGTTGCGGATTTCAGCCATAAAAAATTGTCCAAGTTTATAACGGAAGTTTTCCTTTTGGTCTAAAATTTCTAATTTTAAAATTCGAATGTCAACTTGATTTATTTCGTGCTTATCAGTAAATATTATGTACGAAACCAGAATTTGACATATTTTAGAGATTAGGTTAATTTTAGACAGAAAACACAAAATATTGTGCAATTTTGGTTGAAACCAGGAATTATTTCCGCTACATTTTTAATATTCTTAAATAAAAAGAAAGTTGACATTTTCTATGTTCACATTCTTCAATGCCGTCATTTTGATTTTAAGAGACATTTGAATGCAATTATGACTACGCTGATCTAGGTTACTTTCAATTCAATATTAATCCAGTTAAGAACAAAGCTCGAAAATCAACTTAAAAATGTGTATCTGAGGAACTTTACTTCCCATTTTATAAAAGTGTCATCACTGCAAAAACTCGTGTCTCCTAAATGTCTCATTTTAAGACATTAGACATTTCAAAAATCATTTTATAATAAACGTCTGCATATATCTGTCTGCAAAGTGTCTCAAAATTCGAGACATTATTTGCGAATATCGATGATAAAGAAGACAGTTTTGGGTCTTATAACCGGAGTTGGCGACAGTATATCTGCCTTGAATTTAAGACGTTTTAGTTAATTAGCGACGTTGTCCTGATGAGATCCTTCAACTTAAATGCATGATATCGAATCCAGCATCTTCGGAAATATTCGGCAGCTCTCGCCCGGTAACTAAACCTAGCAAACGGGAATGATTCATTTTAACGAATCTGTTTTCAACCGAATCCAAGATTAAGGTAACTTTAGGATAAAGTGCCTTGCTTTAAATTCAGCTTTAGCCAACCATACAAAGTGTACATAATAGTGTTTACAATAATGAAAAAAAGTAGTATAAACGCAAATGATGAATACATATAAAGAAATAGAGTGTAGCTTAACTTAAGGTTAGATGGATGATAATAATAATCAATTTATGTTAACAGAACATCAGAACAGTTAACAGAACAGTATAATTACAGAACATCGTTTAAATACCGATCATTATTTTAACTGGAATGATATGAAAATTCTTAACCCGAAGAAAAATGGACCAGCAAAAGAATTTCGGAAATGCTGCGTATAAACCTTGTAAAAAATGCATTAAACAAGTTATGGGTATCGATAATCTTAATTCCGCGTATGAAGAACTATTAATATTTCATAAATCAACAACAAAAAATGACTCCCCACCACCTATCAATTAAGGGCCGATTTCACCAAATCCGATTAAAACTTAATCGATGATTAAATCCATAACCGACCAATCACGAGCGGTTAAACTGACGTTAATCACTGATTAACTTTTAACCGGAGTTGGTGAAATCGGCCCTAAGTATGTCAATTGTGGCTGAATATTAACAATGGCACTTCGCCAATGTAATTGAGCAAGTGAATTCTCCCCTGAAGAGGGATAGGTCCGAAAGGATGTAGGTCTGAAACGTCGAGAAAAATAATTTGCTCGTGGAAAACAAATAAGTTGTAGGTTAAAAAGCCCACCAAATTTTTAATTTAGTATCTAATAGGACACCTTCAATTTGAGAGGTACCCTCATTCAGGTACGCAATGGCGTAGGAAAATGCCGCACCGGGTACCGAGGTCTAAAAACGACGATTCTGTCCGTAACAATAATATTTTTGGTTATGCATAGATTCGAAATTTGCACAAGACTGTTTCAAATTGAGAGACCTATTTTTTTAGTGATGTACTTCAGTAGCTTCACGATTCGTTCGTACTCAAAGCTTCAAAAAAATGCAATACTTAATCAAACAATATAACAAATTTAGCTTTTCGACAAATATAAGTCGATTTTAAAGGGTTACAAATGATTCTATCAGGCCAAAAATTGTTATTTTGACTCTAAATAAATTTTATTCTTCGTAGGAAAAATTCCTGACAGCATGCCTCCAGTTGCATTACCGCCATTTGGATACACCTCGGCACAAACTAATACAACAGTCTCATTTTTCGAAATGTGTTCGAACCTTGGCAGTGGAATTCTCGTCGTAGCACTGATTTCCTTGATGGAAGATATCGCTATCTGCAAAGCGTTCGGTAAATACCAATTGAACATTTAATATAATATGAAAACTGATTTTGTAAATAAGTAAAAGTAATATGAAGGGCTTATGGCCTAAAAATGATTTCCCTCTAAGAGAAAATCATTTTTATAGTCCATTATCATATTATTTTTATTTATTAATAATTCTGAAGTGTACGTATCAGTTATGTTATATTTTTAATTCGTAAATATTTGTTAATAATATTGTTTTTATTAATAGCAAATGGAAAGTCGGTAGACGCCACGCAGGAGTTAATTGCTATCGGTTTATCAAATATTGGAAGTTCCTTCGTTCATTCCTTTCCAGTGACTGGATCACTAAGTCGCAGTGCAGTAAACAATGCTTCAGGTGTTCGAACACCAATGGGAGGTTTATACACCGGTAAGCATTTCACCCAAAACGTTCTATCAAAATAATTTAATAGCGCATATTAACAGTTTATATTAGTATAATAATTTGTATCAAAATTAAAAAGTACAGCTCGAGAGAGTTTACTGTAACAAAATTCTCCTGAAAATTTCCCATTAGAATTATTTAACATATAGTCAATGATAAAAATAAAAAAAAACTTTTCCGTTTTTTCTTAAGTAAAATTTTCTTGGTTATTAATTAACCTATAGATTTTCAGTACCATTGTAATTTTTCATATGGATATGATAATTTCCCAGTGTGATAATATAAGTAATTGCATAAATTGTTCACACTCGGATTGGTGTTTCTATAGTTATAAATAAATTAACTGGATATATAAATTATTTCTTCAAGCGCTAGATGTCGTTCAAATCCAAAATGAAATTGAGTACATTTTCATCTACAATTTTGATATTTATTACGAACAAATCGGACATCAGACAACAAATCCTGGGGTCTCCTCTTTCTCTGAGATATTTCAGAGATAAGCGTTCACCCACTGTTTATAAATGTTGCCAATTAGTTCGACATTTGAATTAAATGATTGTTGACTTCACTTTCGGATTTGTGCGCCACCTAGTGTATCGCGAAGATTCGGAGTGTTAAGAGGCGTTCGAAGCGCCGAAGTGGTGAAACGGGAAAGCTCGGAAATAGGGAAAAACAACATGTCGAACATGGAAGAAAACGCATTTAAATCGAAAATATCAAGACAATGGTGTTGCGTACCAAATTGTAAGTGGTCAAATGAAAAGATCGTGTCCTTACATTATTTTCCCAAAGATAATAAACTTCGGAAGCAGTGGTCTATCGCATGTAAAATTGGGAAACCAGTTACGCAGTACATGCAAGTGTGGGTTTTTGGTACTGATACATGGCAAAATTGCTTTATCGGTACAATACTATACATTTCCTTCGCTTCTGTTTTCAACTTACCCTGCACTCTCTATTTCGCAAGTGGGAATTCTAAACAAAGGTGTACACGCTTATATATTTCTTTATTTATCTATTTGTTTTACTTTATTTTAAAAAAAGGACCTGTTAGACAAATAGACGTATATGGATGTCAAGTATGTACACTTCGACGACTGTATATACTTACCGATTCAAATACATAAGCATTGCAACAGAATGCTTGCATTTTCAGGAAGCCCCAGCTTTACAAGAACATTTGCAAAATATGCTTGGATCATTATTTTCATTAATAACAATATTAATTTCATGAGGCGGTCCGGATAGACAAGAAGTTTGTAAACAAAGTCCTATAATTTCGAATCTTTCAGCCGATTTTTTCGTGAAGCCACAAAATATTAGGTGTTTTGCATTAAACACTGCTTCTCTTTCAATGTAACAACGTGAACCAGGTCCTACGTACTCAATAATATCGGAAAAACTTATTAAATTTATATTTTTGGCCATTATGTACATATAAAAATTTAAATGTCACCCTATTTCAGAGCCTCACCATTTTACCGCTTCGATCCATGGTGGCGCTTCAATTAACCCCTTAACACCTCGAATACTCATATTTCAAAACATCGTTTCCGATTTATTATAAAACCTCTCTTGTTGGAAAACCCCATACCCATATTGAAAAATTGCAATAGAATCAGTTTTTTTTAATATAGAGCTCTGTATTTTTATAGGAATTTTTCATTTATTTTTTACAGTGTTATAATAAGTACTAAGTATGGAAATTCATTTTTTAGGTATTCTGGTGATTCTCGCTCTGCTATTTCTCACGCCGTACTTTGCATTCATACCAAAGGCAGCTCTTGCTGCGATTATTATTGCTGCGGTGGTGTTCATGGTTGAAGTGAAGGTTGTCAAACCAATGTGGCGAACGAAAAGTAAGTACCAGACATTAAGAATTGTACCCTTAACTGTATAGTTAATATCATTTGATAGAGAAATTATGTTTAACTTAAATTAGAGACCATTCCGATTTACAAATATTCATTTATTTATTTTATCTTTAATTTGAAACATCAGAATCTTCTGTTTATCATCTAACAATGTCAAATTTTAAATATTAAATAGGCGATTTTGTTTCCGAATTTCAGAAGCTGATTTGATTCCTGGGATAGGAACATTTATAGCATGTCTTGTTATGCAATTAGAGTACGGAATACTTAGTGGCGTTGGCATCAACGTCTTATTCATCTTGTACCATGCGGCAAGACCAAAGATATCCATAGAGAAACTAAAGGTACCGTATAATTTTACTTAAAAGTTTACATGTCAAATATTTATATAAATGAGTAAGAGGTCGTACAAAAATAACTCTTAATTCTAGAGTTTGCCAGAATTGTAAATAACGTTTAGGGCACTAATATTCTGGAAATACTTTCCATACGTAATCAAAGTATTTTTTATCACAACCGACTGATCTTTTAAAGAATTTATCAGTTTTAACTACACTGAAAATAAGTTGGCGTTTATTTTGCTTAAAGATGTCGCTACAGTATTCATCCCCTTAAGTTGTAAACCCAGGAGAAGCAAGGTGGAAGCATCTTCTCTCATCTCTACCGTTTTCGAATGTACAGACGTTTCCGTTAACGAATAATGTCCCCGTCTGTATCCCCACTTCAAACCCCTTAGACGTGTTGAGGATATTGGACTTGCGCGTTGGTTCCTACCAAAGAGAGAAAGTTGGAAGTGGGGAGTCCGTATCTCCTCCTCAAATATTCGTTATCGGAAATTTAAATGCCTCTTGTTACCCGACCATATTCGTTAACAGGGGTTCGACAATAATTTGATTTTTTTTGTATCACTATGAAAATAAATTATGACGATATTGTTTCGGTTATACTTTACTGTAGAAGCTGGGATATTCTCTTTGGGAAATTAGTACAATACCATCTTATTTTCAGTGTTACACATTTCGAAATCAAATTTATAATCAATATTTGTTTAGTATAAGTGTTAATTGAAATATTTTTATTGTTTCAGACTCGTCGGGGAGTCGAATATCTCATGTTAACACCAGACCGATGTTTGATCTTTCCCTCGGTGGACTATGTGCGAAATCTAGTGACCAAATATAGCCGACGTGGTGGTAGCGCTTACACACCGGTCGTAATTGACTGTTCTCACATATACGGAGCAGATTACACTGCGGCAACTGCAATCGACATTCTCACGAAAGATTTTGCAATGAGGGGCCAACCATTGTTCTTCTACAATTTAAAGCCTTCGGTGTACGCAGTTTTCGAAGGCATGGGTCCGACGGATTTCATCGTTTATTACACCCAAGATTCCCTAGACGAACTCTTAATGGATAAAATGGGTCTTAAGCAGGAGAAACAAGATCTTCCCTAGTGTCAAAATCTCCCGACAATATCGTTTAAGACAATTACGCGTAAATGTTTGTGAGTGTACGATGAACTTTATCTAAGCGATCGATGCTTTGAAATCTATTTGGCAATGAACTCTGTTTAGATTGTGACGGAGCGAAGCGAAGAAATAAGGAATAGTTTTGCGCATTATTCTCCGGAGGCTGCGTGAAACCACAATTTACTATGCACGGATGTATGTAACAAAATCATTTCCATAAACAGTATTGGAAATTTTGATTGCTGAATCGTTCCACGATTTCATTCGCGATGAATGAAAATAAAAGCGACAGCCAAAGTATTATGAAAGTACGCGTAAGATCGATAGTAACATGTAGGTGAAGCCACTGCGAGTTACAGCGGTTTATACATAACGAGCATATTCTCGTAGCGTAGGTGGTATTTCGCATGTAGTTTCACGAAAAATATACTGTGATAATTTTATAAAATTACGCAATTAAGGAGTTATACATACAATGTATATGCATGTACATAACGTATGATGCGCAGTGCATAATGTATCCTTATGCTCTAAGCGCTTCAAGTTCACAACGTTTCTCAGTCGTCCGGTCTTGTTTCTAATTGATATTTAAGAATTGGTTTACGCGCGCGTGTGTGTGTGTGTATGAATGTGCGTACGTGTGCAGTGACGCAGATTATCAATATTTTTTTACTGGATTGTGTCGTTCGGTTGTTATACACAAATAGTCGAAAAAAGAATCGTTAGCTCAAATGTATTGTTTTAAAAGTATTGTCTACGCAATGTGAAAAGTACATCAAATATATCGCTTTCAATCTCACTAGACAAGGCATATTGTCTTTCCACCAATGTTGGACAGATGGGAGTAATTTGTAGAAAATTACGCAGTTCATGACTGTATAATTATTACATATATATTTATGAATATGACGATATATTGCTTGTTTAAACCAGTTCTTGTTATTTACTTAGTACACGAAAGTTGTAGCACCTGATGCACCGTATAAATCATACAGTGCGAATTTTCGAGAACCATAACATTTTTCACTATTGTCATTTCATCTTCGTAGCATACTAAGCAGTGAACTATTTATTTTTTTCGTCTGCTTGTCATATTTTCACGAAATTACTTTTCCATTTTAGTAACGTCTTATATAATTAGTAAATCATTGTAATGACTTTGTGCACATAGTTGTAAAAACTTAATCGATGTTAAAGAGTCTAATGGACAATGCTTTTTTAATTCAATAATAAATACTTACAAAAACATTTGTTTGCTTTGACGAGTGCGCTCTTGAGCCTTGAATGTTTTCTAATTTAATATCAAATGGCTACAGAATGAAATGGTCAAACTTATTTACATTTTATTTAGAGATAAATAAATCCACTTGAAACGATATGCGGTGCGTTTGGAAGCAGTTTTAGAGGTAATATGCAGGGTATACAAAAAATCGTAATGTCAAAAATATTGCAGAAGTTACATCTTCACAACATCCTTAACAAAAATTTTATTTACTAGAATTTACATAGAATTCTGCGCAGAATATGATGGTAATTTTTATTTATTTATTTATTTATTTATTTATTAATATATTAACGGACATAAATGCCCTTGGTACAAAAAAGAAAATAATAATAATGGTCTCTTGATACAATCCTACATTCATACATAATATTCACACTTATAAGACTTACATCTAAGTATAAAAAGTGATAAAGATCGAGCAGATCTTATTTCCTCAGGCAGATTATTCCACAGACGAGTGATTCTATTTATCGTAGAGAAATAAAATCTGCTCGATTTACATTGAACCTCAGAAAGTGGACGATGTATACGATGTGCATAGCGTAATGTCCGAAGAGAGAATAAATTGGTAATTTCTTGAGCGTTATAAGAGTCAGACATAACCTTATAGACAAAAAGGGAATCTCTGAACTCATGAATTGATTGTATCGTGCGCAAATCAAACATTTTAGAAATAGGTCCATATTCGTGTGAGAACCGATGCATAGGAGTATCAGTTTTATGCGATAGAAATCTTAAAAACTTCCTCTGGATCGCTTCCAATCTACCAATGTTGTATTTCAAATAAGGGCGCCAAATTTCTGATGCATATATACAATGAGGAAGAACTATACTTTTGAAAATGTGAATTATAGCCTGACAGTCAGTGAAAAACTTCGTTGATCTAAAAAGAAAACCTAAACTTCTGTTGGCTACTTTTATAACATATTCTAAATGATTCGAAAAAGTTAAAGAACTATCAAAAGTGACACCTAAGTCTCTAATCGTCACAGAACGAACTAAATCGATCCCATCAATCTGATACTGAAATTGCACTGGATTATTGGATTTAGTAAAGTGCATAAATGTTGACTTTGAGGCATTTAACTGTAAACCATTAATATGACACCACGAGGAAATACCACACAAGTCACGCTGCATGGATGAAGCTGAAATTTGTTAACAAATTTTTTTTATTAGACGGACATTTTGAATTTCGGAAATATGACTACGTATTCGTTATCAGTGACCCCGAAAATACTGAAATATATTATCATCTTTTTGGGTGGATTGTCCAGAGCCTCCGGTCTGGAGAAAAGTAATACGTATTTCGAAAAAAATCTCCTGCCTGTCAATATGGTTTAGCCGGCGTCAAACTTATAGCGATTGTTCCTCACATTAATAAGAATTTATGGTACAATTTAAAAAAAAAAATGGGGGGTTTTCGAGAAAATGTAACTTGTTTATTTTTAATAAATCATGCCTGATTTTGTTAATTATGCAGCTTTTTAAAAATGTTAAACGGGATTTTGAAAAATACAAGGCCTCCGAAAAAAATTGATTACATTAATTACAAAAAAAATAGTATTTTTCGATACTAGTGCGTAAAATACGATTTTACGCACCGTTTTTAACATGCGATTAGATAGTGCGGTGCGTAAAATCGAATTCTTACGCACGCGTGCCGAACGATATTTTTCGATATACTATGCGTAAAATTTGTGCGCCGTTTTTTTGTGGGTCAAATATGATGTTACGCACGTGTGATGGCTGCGGCGCACGAGTGCCCGACGCAGCCGGTTAGCACGAGAGAGCCTCGGTCAGCAGTAGTGCGTAAAATCGTATTTTACGCACTAAAAACGGTGCGTAAAATCAAATTTTACGCATAGTATATCGAAAAATTACGATCGAAAAATTGTTGCATCAGTACTTTTTTAAAGTTTCACCTTTCGAAGTTCAAATCCAGATAACTTCGTTAAACAAAGTTTTTATGAAAAGCTAATTCTACAACTTCAAGTTAGTTGGTCTGCATGATTTGAAATGGATTCCGCCTTCTGTGGATGTGCCACTCAATAATTCAGTTTTTTCAAACGATCTTCGCTTTGATTTACTTTTTTTCCAAAGACTAGATTTTTTTATTTATGAGGCACATGTTCTTATCAGGTCAGGGTGGGCTTTAACTCGATTTAACCCAAAGGTTCTGGCACCTGGAATTTTCCTTCTGAATTTGATTCTAGATGGTAAACACATGATTTTCCAGCAAAAATGAAAATAATCGCCGGGGCCGTTTTTTAATCGATTGTAAGTTGTAAAATCACGAAAATCCAATTTTACATCATAAATTTTCATTTTAAAATCTTTTTACACAAGAGTTACAGATATTTAAAAAATGAATATTTGCTATTTAAACTACTTTTTGTACAATCTATAATTGCGGAGAAAATCGAAAACAACTGATATTTTGAATATTTTTATTATTAATGACATTGAATTTTATACCTTGATTAAATTAATAAATTTCGACCGATTTCACAAACTTTACAACTACATTTGGAATCCTGTTTAGATCTTGTAGCTTTTGGGAGTATACACTGTGCTAAATCTGGCAATTCTAAATTAATGTTTTCTCCATTCTTTACTTTATACAAACGTCTCTTACACGAACTACACAAAGCTGAGCATCATTATCTTTATAGTTTGGAAAAAATGCATGCATATCACTTTTCAAATTATTTTTTATCGCATACATATCTTTCTTTTTCTCCAAGCACAATAAGCACACTTTCAATCGATTTTCATCGTGCGTAAAAGCTTTACTTTAAAACTTCCCGTTTTACAAGAGACAAATTAACATTGGAGGTTATTTATAAACAAGACCATAGCAACGTCAAAATATTTACATGCAATGGGAATTCGTATGTATGTAAAGTATGCGTAAAAATTTGAATTTTTCGATTTTTTTCTAAAATTATAGTTTGTACAAAAGGTAGCTTAAGTATAAAAATATTCCCTTTTTAAATATCTGTAACTTTTGCATTAAAAGATTTTTCATAACATGAAAATTTATAATGTAAAATTGAATTTTCATGATTTTACAACTTAAAATCGATGTTTTTCAAAAACGGCCCCGGCGATTATTTTCATTTTTGCTGGAAAATCATGTGTTTACCATCTAGAATCAAATCCAGAAGGAAAATTCCAGGTGCCAGAACCTTTGGGTTAAATCAAATTAAAGCCCACCGTGGTCATTTTCTCCGTTTTTCCAAAAAGAATTTTCTTTCGTTTTCATATTTACAAAAAAAAGCAATTTTTTTTAAAACGATAAAATTACAAAAATGACAGAAATTCATAAATTGTGGTACGACAGTTGTACTATTTTTATTTCATTTTAGAAAGCAGGAAGATCTTTGTAGGTTATTTTTTTCTGAAAAAGTATAGCGTCAGAGTGGTCTTAAAAAATATTGTCGTTGTTTGAAGGATAGCTATTTTTTTATGGTCTAATTAGACGAAAAAATGTAGTTAGGTACGCGTAAGACTCTCCGGATTTTGACTAGTCAGGAGTAGTTTTAGTCACGATCCCTACTTTTTTGATCTTGACGAAAATTAAGCGTGAGTTCAAGAGAATCTTTTTTAAGAGGTACACGTATTGTAACATTTACTAGGTTCATTCATATGGAAGATGCAGCCGAGTAACACTAATGTTATGATATTATTGATCGATGTCATTGATGATTTTCCTAAGGATATTGTTCCAAAATTGCTTCTTGATCCTCAATTTTCGTATTTACTGCAGTAAATTTATGTTTTAATTCAAAATTAATGACACATGACTAGAGCAGTTGCAATAAGAAACATGACATAAAAGCAACCTAATCTCTGAATTTTGTTCTAATCCTTACCTAGAAAATGGTTTAAAGCTTTCCAATTATGTTTAAAATAGATTAATTAACATTTTTCATGATAAAATTTATTCGATTACATGTCGCGAACACGCGTAGAGCAACGGCATTGAAATTCACTAGCAGTATGTTGCAACCAATGGCGATAGATCTTAAGCATACAGATGTCCGGAATTGACCAATCACAAACGCGCTCACGTCCTGGGCTTCCCTATGTCCAGTTCTCCCGTTCGCACCCGGTATATAAAGTTGGTTTATGTGTGTTTGTGATACCGGGACTAAATGCAAGTATTTAATTTGAGTTCGGAATTATGTAACTAAATATAACTGAAATTTTAATTATGAGTAAAAACATTGTAGACTTCCGGTTGTTTGACTTTTCAAGTCTTATGTTGACGATGTTTATTTCATTTCTAGTAAAAAAGTTTTCAACATGGGTTCTTTTCTTCCGATTTGCTTCTTTAGCTAAAATTTTCGTCTTTACATAAAATCATGCCCCGTTTTCAACCTATGATCTGTTAGGACTGTAAAATTCTCTTCATGAGAGGCGAAAATATTTTTTATGGGTTCTTTTAATCGCACCTCTAAAGGTCTTCCTGTTTGTCCAATGTAGGAATTGTTATACTGTAAACAAGAAATTTTGTAGATTACTCCTCTTTGTTTCTCAGGTGGTAATTTGTCCTTGTCAGGTTATTGTTCGCAACGTTGATTTTAAAAGAAGAAAAAACATTGTTCTTGAAGATTTTACTGAATTTCTCTGAACGTCCTTCAATTAGGGACAACTAACTGTTTTTCTTACTTACCATATTACAGTTACTGTATTTTTTATAATCATAAATGTATATAAAAAAAAGCTCTCCGGCGATTGCCCCGATGTTTTTGATCATCGCACTAAGTTGACTTCATTTTCTTTAATCAACATGGATTGACTAAAGGTTAGGTTGATTTATACTTGTGCAAACTTGACCAGCATTCTTAATTTATTTCAATAAATTTTTCAACATAAATAATAGTAACATATTTCAAATTATAAAAGAAAATTTATTACCTAATTATTTCATTAAAATGATAACGTAATAACATATTAACAATTCATTAACATATTTGATTGATCCCTCATAAAACAATGGATCAAAATCATATAACAAAATATAATCAAAAAACAATTTTTGCATAAAGAATCGTTTTGTGTACGACTTGATTCTTTGGAATCAACTGCCTATTCTACGTGTATCACTAAATGTTATATCTACTGGATGGCTACGGCTGCTTGTTTAACTATCCACTTATGGATAGCCTTAAGTCTTTCATTGGTTATGTAAATACTAAATCGTGATATACGCGTAAAAAGATAAAAAGATTCTATACTAAGTAAATATATAGTTGACAATTTGCACTTTCAGCTGAGGAACGGAAGAGTAGTACTTTTCTGTCTGGCAGTGATACACAATAATACTGTTCGACTAATTTTTCTTTGGAAGCAATACTGCACTCCGCAGTTTTTTAAGATATGTCTCACTTATTGCATTTTATGCAATGTATTGATATGTAAACGCAAAATTTTCTATTGATAATTATTTATACATTTAACTTTAAATTCCATCCTCGGGGGTTACTTTGTTTTCAATTTGATTGTGTAAGTTTGATGTCTATCTCAAATAGAAAACTTTACGTTCACTTAATTGTATTAAAAAAAAAAGAGCCTATGGCTTACAAAAGTTGACCTGCGTATTTCTCAAGCAATTGACTGTGTGAAATCAGTGCCAACCAAATTCAATATTTGTAAGTTGATAGAAACGCCGGTTAAATGGCCGGTAGAAGTCTCTAAGGCGCTTAATGGCAATTGGATCTATGTATGGATGACTTCTGCCTTTGTTTTTACCTGTAAAAGAAAGTGATAAAATATATCAATTCGAGTACAACAGCGTGACTTTTTTAATACAACTTTTGGCAACAAGGGCGCAAAATTACGTGCTGCATGCTACTGTAAACAAAATATATTTCAAATGAATATAAAAGCGAAAAGTCACTGGTGGACCCCGAAATGACATTTGGGATATTTTTACATCAAATACTGACTTTCAATTTAATCATTGAAGTACAATTTATCTTACCGAGGCAATGTGGTGTTGCTCCCTCTGCGGACTTAAGACATGGAAAGCCTTTGGTCACATTGAAATAGAAGTGTTTCTCTCCTATCAACCTTTTAAGATCCAAGAAATCCTGAACCCTTGTAACTTCCACGGCAGGATTGGAGATCAACTTCTCACCAGACACAAATAGCATCTGTGATAAGGGGAAATACTTGAGCCAACGCTCAAGGTGTTTTGCATAAACGCCAATCTTTAATGGCGCCCAAGAGGTGTCAACGACTTGAGAACCATTTACAAAGGCTAGTTCCTCGAACCTCGGCATATTTGGCCGTTTACTTTTAACTTGGGTATAATCGGAAATAGCCCTTGTTACTGGGTCGCGAACCACAACAACAAGTTTGGTGGCCGGGTCCATGTGATGTACGCGTTTTGGTGCTTCTGCCGTAACGAAATAGGACGGGGTCTTCTCCATTGTGATTTGTCCATTTTCCGTGATTGGCATTCGATGTCTGAAATGGGAACACCCAAAACATTTACGCTCGTTCAGGATATAAAGCGTCCAAGAAAATTTACTAATTTTTTGAGACACAAAACAGTTTGTATGTGTAACATAATACACAATGCATTAAGAACCAAAAGAAACAAAACGCACAAAACGATACTTGTAGAGAAGTCAACACAATTGGATTTATAAGCTGATTATTAAGTAATATTTTGTTGAAATTGGGAAAATATATAATGGATCAACTTAATTCGGGCGAGAAGAAATCATATGCCGTATTTTATTGCAAATTTTAAAGTATAAGATGTGACATTTATTCTTTTCCCTAAATAATTTTTGAAATAAAATTGTTTTATACGGGTTTGTTTAAAGAAAAATATGCAAATACTTCTGTATACCCTATAGATATACCAAGCGTTTGCACACGTATGATAGGTTCGCTCTGCTTTTGCGCTTTTGTTTATTTTCATACGCTTTCAAAGCGTGTTACGCTTTGTTTACATTTATGCTGGCGCAACAAAGTGAAATTATTAAATCGACAATGAAAAAAAGAGAAACAAGATGTAACGAATAATAACGAGATGAATAAACAATTTTTTCATTTTTTTTGGTATTCCATTAATATGCAATTTTGGGTTCAGTGGTTTACTCGAAGGTCGCAAAATGTTTTCTGACAGTTTTATCCGATAGGAAAGAGCTCTAGTTTTTTTTTAGTTTCAACATTTTACACTTTTAATTTGCGATACGCATACGTCTCCTGTACGACCTTATGGATTCGGTTGAAGAAATATTGTCAGCTTTCGTAGATCAGCTCGTGTAGAAGTTGTCATAAATGAATATTTCCTGACCATCGGCATATGGAATGATTTCGGAACAAGTATCATCTAACGAGGGAAATTATCGCCGATTTTCACCCCCTTGGGCTATTTTATGGGGTGGTAACGAAATGTAACCTCACATAACAAAAGAAAAGATCTTTTCTACTATCTGTGATATGTTTTCCCCCATTTTTACCTGTTTTCAAAAGCTGAAACAATTTTTTGTTCAGAAAAATCCGTAAAACAGCGATTTTTTGTAAATATTTTATTTTTGGGGTGGTTACACAACCCCTTCGTGATGAAAAATGAATTTTTTATGTGCATAACTTTATTATTTCGACATTTTGAGCCGGAGTTTTGTGGTTTCAGCTATCGCCAAGACCTCTTTCGCATCGAAAATACGATTTAAACAAACAAAAAATACCTTTAAAAATCGTGTTTTTTTTTTAAATTGAAAATTAGGATAGGAAGGGGTGGTTTTTTCAAAATTTTCGATCCGGATTCTGAAAGAGCACCCTCGAAAATACCCTGCAAAGGTTCCGATTTTTTTTAAGCATAAATAACAAAGTTGTCCGAGCTTAAAGTTGATGGACAAAAACGGACAAATTGGGTCAATAAGGGTTAAATGGGCATTTAAAATGTTGTCTCACCTAAACTACTTGTTACTACTGTTCATTTTCTCCGCGCTGCCAACCAAAATTCTTGCGAACGGATGACTGTCTAAAATCAAATGTTACAAGTACAAAGACGCATATTTATGTAATATAAATGTTTCATAATACGTTTTTAAGGTTGCAGATTATGATTCTGATGTTAAAATTAAGATTTATCGGACGACAGCTATCAAAATCACAGACACGTAGGGACCACATAAAAATGCATCTTTGCACTTGTGATTTCAGACAGTCACCCGCTCGTCATAATTTTGGTCGGCAGCGTGGCGAAAATGAGCAGTAGTAACTGGTGGTTTAGGTGAAACAACATTTTGCGCATAAAAACAAATGCCCATTTAAGAAAATAATTTGATACCAGGTCGTATAACAATTTTCTTTTCGTAAAATAGAAGTTATGAGCTTCATTTTAAGCTACCATTGAAGCTTTTATCGTGTTTCTATTGATATACTTCCCCGAACAATGGAGAAAATTACGGTTTTTTGCAACTTTATCCCCATATTACATGTAAACAAGAGCTAATAAAAAATGTTCACTATCTGATTCGGATTCAGCGATCCAAAATTAACAAAGATTAGCTGTTTTTATGCCTGTAACATTTTTGGGTTGATCAGTGTAATTGGACTCGAAAATATATAACCACCTTTTAACAATATGGCCCCGAATTTAGAAAAGATGGTAACCCTGATAAAAATATCAGAAAGAAATCCATTTCAAATGTTTCCGGGCTATTCAGTCTCGATCCGAAATCTGTTTCCGCCCCATTCCGAAACGGAAAGCAAAGGGAAGAAACGGAAAGAAAATATCGTTCGGAATAGTGCGGAAACATTCGTAATGGATTCCTTTCCGACATTTTTACTGGCAATATATCTTTAGCTTAGTTATTTTTCATTTCCTCTCTATAATTAATAAATTACATAACTATTCATTTAAAGGTAGATAGTCTTTAAAACTTTTTCCAATTAAATATGCCATATTATCTCCAAAGAAATGTACTGTTGCTACAATATCCACTTGTATTTTATAATTGTACTAATACATTTCTACGGTAATTTACATATTTAAAAATAATTGTTAAATAATAATTTATTTAAAATAAAATGTTTATTTATCCCTTTGATCGTCAATGACAAAGATCTTTTTCATTTTGGACTTTTCCCAGACTGCCAGAAAAAGACAAATCTTTGTCATGATATAAAGTAGACTAACAAATTCTGGAATTTATGTAAAATAAAACCATAGATGGCGTTGTCCATTTTCATAATCGCTGTGTCAAAAAATATATATAAATCCACGAAGATGGAAGTTTTCACAATTTCTGCAAAATCTTAGTCATGAAGTATGACATGGTGTTCAATCAATTTATGCATAAAAAGTTTATAAAACCGCTTAAAAGAGCCTTTGTATTGAAAAATTTTCAATATCAATTCAACGTTAGATTCGCCTTCATCGACTACAGAAACCTTAAGCTGACGAGTTTCAAACAAATTGCATTACATTTTTCAAAAGTCATCAGCTATATTGGACCTGCCGTTTTGAATTTTGAAAAACTAACAGCCGATTCGTAATCAACGATCCCGAAAACCCCAGAATAACGTGTTTCTAGCGAATTGGATTTGATTTTTTAAACGTCGTCCGCCATATTAGATCCGTCATTTTTAATTTTTAAAACTTGTCTTCAGATTCGTAATCAGCGACCCCAAAAACCCCCGAGTAAAAATTTTTAGGCAAATTAGATCGATTTTCAAAAAAGTCCTCCGCCATTTTGGATTCGCCATTTTGAATTTTTAAAATCTAACTTCAGATTCGTAATCTGCAGACAAAAATCTGTAAAGAACCATATCGTCTGATTTTTTTTAATATTATTATTCTAGTATAAATGTGAAATTGATGTACATTTTTTCTTGGACCAACTTTGACCCCTCATATTTCCGAAACGGGGCACATGCTCACTTTGAAATTTTGCAGGGATTATTGGGTCATCATATGTAAACAATTGGCATAAAAAAGTTTGAATATTTGAGGTACGAAAAAGGGACATTTTTTGTATGGGGCTTACAGAGGCTCTTTGTTAATCGGAGGATTTCGGTGGCGCTGATTACGAATCTGTGGTCAGATTTTGGAAATTCAAAATGGCGGATCCAATATGGCGGAGATTTTTTTGAAAAGTCTAACCATTCTGCTTGAAATTTGTTATTCGGGGGTTTTCGAGGTCGCTGATTACAAATCTGATGATATATTTTGAAAATTTAAAATGACGGCTACAATATGACGAGAAATTTTCCAAAAAATGGAACCATTTTGGTTGATAAATTTTCAAAATCCAACTTCAAATTCGTAATTAGCGGTCCCGAAAACCCAAGACTAACAAATATCAAGTAAAATGGTTGGAATTTAGAAAATTTGTCCGCCATTTTGAATTATCAAAATCTGACTTCAGGATCGTAATCAGCGACCCCGAAAACCCCAAAAAATTTCAAGCGAAAGGGTTGGAATTTGGAAAATTTGTCCGCCATATTGAATCCGTCATTTTGAATTTTCAAAATCTAACATATTTTTTTTATTGGCCTTTTGGGCATTTTTTGAGAAATTCTCGCGGTAGTTATGGGTTTAAATTATTGTTTAATGAATCCATCTACTGGACATGTTTTTTTTTTGTGTTTTGAGTTTTTGAGTTAAGTGTTTTTTAACCTCTGTGAGTCTTAAAATATATTATGTGTTAACGATGCAATGAAATTATCAATGATATAAAGTTTTAAATGCAATTTTTATTTTATACTCTGTTAATTTAATTTATTTAATAATTTTAAATAAATTAATTGATTAATTTAATTTATTCAATAATTTTAAATAATGGGTTAATTAAACAAATTAAAATAAATATTATAATTATAATTATATAAATTAATAAATCTTTAATTTTAAAATATAAATGAAATTTAATTTTTCAAAAATTTCTATTTAACCCTATTAAATCCAAAACTTTCAATTAAAAAAATAGATGTACTTAAATTACGTAACGCCGGGGGGGGGGGGTCCAGGCCTGCGCTACACCCATTGTTAAGGGTTTGGCAAATAGCGTTACGGGGAGGGGAAGGGGGGGGGGTCCAAAATACCAAAAAATTGCGTTACGTAGTTTAACTACAGCCCCATATGAAATAGTTTGTGAAATTGATAGAATTGAACCTAATAATGAATAAATCGAATTTGAAGAAAATTTTTTGAAAAATTATCATGCTGTCTGATTTAAAAGAGATTTGATCTGAAAATGAAAATGTTATCGACATAATAGCAAATAGTTACACGTTTGAGTATATTTTTCATGTTAATTTTTTTAGCGCATGTCTGCAATTAGATTCGTACATCAAAAACAATTTTATAAACATTTTATTTACAAATATTATGGAAATGTAGAATTAATTCATAAATTATAATTTTTTAGTGTTAACCACTTCAATGGTAATGGATCATATATGTACAAAAAAAATTATTGACAAACGTGGTAATGGATCATATTTGTACATTTTGCAATAACTTTTACAATTCAAAATGGCGGATCCAATATGGCGGCTGTAAATTTGCTAAATTTATTAAAATGTGCGGCGCACATTTTTCTTTATACGGAAAACAGATGAAAATTGTTACTCGGGGGTTTTCGGGGTCGTTGATTACGAATCTCAAGTCAGATTTTGTAAATTCAAAATGGCGGATTCAAGATGGCCGACCAAAATGCGAAAAATTACCCAAACTTTATGAAACTGGGTTTTCGGGGGTTTTCGGGGCCGCTGATTATAAATCTGAAATCAGATTTTGAAAATTCAAAATGTCGGTTTCAAGATGGCCGACATAAATGTAAAAAATATACTCGATTTTGCTGACAGTTGGTACTCGGGAATTTTTTGGGTCGCTGATTACGAATTTGAAGTCAGATTTTGTAAATTCAAAATGGTGGATCCAAGATGGCCGTCATAAATGTGAAATGTTACTTGATTTTTCAAATGATTAATTAAATGTTAAATGATATATTTTAGGAAAAAATGGAACCCGTGTTTCACCGTTTTTCGATATCTTAAGTACAGGGCTGTACCACTTCTGGCACTTTTTTTTTTTAAACAGCTACCAATGAAGTGGTTAAATAATTAAATAAAACATTTTAAAACATTTAAGGTGTAGTATTTACGTTTATGTAACATTCATTTGAGTTTTTTCAATTATGTGAGGTTTATTAAAATTATGAAATAAATGGACAAACTAATGTGCTTTGTTTTATAATTAGTCGAATAAAAAAATGACTTGTTTATTAACATTTTAATAAAAGAATTTCATATCAACTCGAGGGATTTATTTCAAATATAATAATAAAAATTAGTAAAGGATATGAAAGAATAGTGCTAAATACTTTTTCTGAATGAAAATACATTGATTTAATATATATTTCATTACCTGTACCAATGAAATCCTTTCGAATAGTGATGATCGAAGAAATGCACCTCAGAACCAGCTGCTCGTACATCAGGATGTAATCGTAAGAACTCTAATAACGCCCGTGTCCCTCCCTTCTTAACTCCAATAATAAGAGCTTTAGGAAGATGACGATTCGATACCAGATCTTGCCTGCGTAAAATTTCATACCTCTGCAATTTAATTCTCGTTTTATTACCCGTCCGTTGCGGAACGCTGTACAGGTTTCTTTTTAGCTTCATCGCAGTCTCATCCCCAGTTTTGGAGACTTGTGACAAGCGAGAAGATTTGCTAGGTGCCAATCTATCAAGTGGGATTTGGCGTGAGAGGCCACCGAAGTGGCAATAATTTTCAAAAATAATAAAGAGGAGAACGAAGAGGATGCAGGCGAAGACAAGTATCTTTCTCGTCCATGTGGTTTTGATAAACTCCATCTTGTAGGTTTTATCGAAGGAAACGTTGACTCTTGGCACGTCATTGTTATCTTTTAGCCAACTAAAATTTAAAAGAAAATACATTAAAAATGATGACTGAAATGTTTCATGTAAAATCAACAGAATGAAATGACTAAACACTTGTATTAAATAAATTTTTAACGAATTGTAAATGAGAAACTTACGATTGCTATGTCCCCTGATTTCATTCGGCGAATTTCTTAAAATCATTTGGATTTCAATATTACATCCGCGCGAGTGTTTTTGCCGTGAAATCAATAGCGCGACTCTCCCGGGCTCCCGGAGAAACTGAAAACGCGCAGATGTCGAAAAAAAGACCGCGAATCTCGATTTCGGCAATTTTCAAAATGTTTCCATTTCCTACCAACAATCCGCAATTTTATTTAATCCTCTAAACAAATTCATACTCCCGGAAGATTTACGTTCCTTTTAGAAATTAAATTCGCGCGCAAAATTCGTAATTTGTTCATATTTTTCTCCGCAATGCGGCAGAGACGTATATATAGATAAGAAACTTGGACGTTTTTTTATTGCTCGTGTGTTGCAAAATAGGGAAGCTACTTTACCAACAGAGAATAACAATGTAGTTCAAATCTGGCCACCAGAGTAAAACAAGGCGAATAGATAAGAAACCGATTGGACATTTTTTACTTCCCGTGTGTGGCAAAATATGGAAACTACTTTACCAACAGAGGATAACAAATATCGTTGGAAAATCCGTTATAAAAAAAATGTTTGTTGACTACAGTGACCATCCCCTTACTTTAACTTTTGGAGTCGAGGAAAATGGCGGCTTCTTCCCTTATTTTACCACTTCCCCTCATACTTCACCACTGGCAGTATGAGAGAATAAAAACAGAAAGAGGAGATATAGTGGCGTCTTTCTTCACCTGTATGCGCAAGCGCAAACAGCAATCCGCACTCTTCTATGCTTTTGAACACTTTCAAATGGCGAATGGTGGGGGAACTCACGAGGGGAAGAAGTTAACATAAGGGACGAAAGAAAGTTAAAATAAAGGACGCAGTTAAAATAATAGGAGTTAAAATAAGGGGAGGGCCACTGTACTTGTATAAATTCATACTCCCGTAAGAATTATGTCCTTATAGAAATTAAATTCACGGACGAAATTCGTAATTTGTGTTTATTTTTCCGCAATAGACGTATATATGAATAAAAAACCTGGACATTTTTTATGTTTCTCGTGTTTTGCAAAATAGGAAAGCCACTTTACTAACAGAGAATAACAAATATCGCAGAGGTTAGAATATCCGAATAAATAAAACCAACAATGACTATAAAGTTACCAAAAAGTTGACTTATAGGCGTTTAATGACCAAATACAGTAGCCTTCCCCTTACTTTAACTCCTCCCCTTATTTCAACTTTTCCTTCCTCTATTTTAACTTTTTCCCCTCACTCATCCCCCCACTATTCGTCGTGACGTCAGTTCACACATGCATATGCATTATGCATATATACGTACATATGTATATGTGTATACAAATCAGGTGGTACACTGTAAAAAATCGAAATGAATTTTACAATCGAGCATAGACGCGAAGAAAGATGCCACCATATCTGTTTTCGCTTTCTTAGATCCTTAGTAGTGGGGATGAGGGGAAGCGTTAAAATTAGGGAAGGAGCCGCAATCTTCCTTGTTTCGAAAAGTTAAAATTAAGGGAGGTCTACTGTAATAGGCAACTATAAGTAAAACAGTTAACTTAAAGACGTTTTCAAGTTAACTGTTACTTATATTTGCCTATTAGTTGGACACTAAACGCCTACAGTAGGACCTCTCTTATTCTAATTTTCCCCTTACCCCCACTTACTTTGCTTGCGAGCTTGTGATTCGAGGACAATATTTTTCGTTGATTCGTGTGATAGTGGGAGAAGACTTGTGGGGGAACGATTAGAATAAGAGAGGCTGGACAATTAGAATAAGAGAGGTCCTACTGTATTATTCAACTTTAAGGTGACTTTTCAGTCGTTGTGGAATTTTATTTATTGGGATGTTATAAACAAAATTTTTTTTGACTATGTACTCGTATAAATTGATACTCCCGTAAGAATTACATTTTTTTTAGAAATTAAATTCACTGGCGAAGTTCGTAATTTGTGTAGATATATGTAATATTTTTCCGAAATGCGGCAGAGACGTTTACATACACAGGGTGTCCCATTTTAAGTATCCACCCCAAATATCTTGAAAATAACGCGTTGTACAAAAAAATGTTTCAGACAATCTGGGCAATTTAACGGCGACCTTTATTCGACCTTGGCCATGACTTTGAAGGTCATATCAAGGTCAAATTCAATTTTTTTAAATGGGACCCCCCATTTTTTATTGCAGATTTGGAAAGAGCAGGAAATTTTACGTTCAGGTACAACCTTGTCCATGTCCGGGACAACGACCTTCAAGATCTTTTCAAGGTTAAAGTTTGTTTTTTTTTTAACGGGAATCCCATTTTTTATGGTAGATTTGGAAAGAATTGATAGTTGACGTTCAAGTATGACCTTAAGGGTGTCCTGGATCACAACATTCCAGGTCATTCGAAGGTCAAAGTTGTTTTTTGTTTTTAACGGGAACCCCTAATTTTTTACTGTGGTTTTGGAAAGAGCTGAAATCTGAATCGTGCTGTAAGTACTTTTTTTTCGTCGCATGTATGTTGTTCGTATTACTAACGGTTTATCCCTCTTCTATGGGGTTACCTTTAGTAATACGAACAAAATACATGCAACGATGAAAACAGTTTCAGTACGATTCAATATTTGACAATATTTAGCGACTTTGAATATTTTATCATCTGAAGGTTACTATAGCATATTATAAACTATCATGTCGGACATAAAATACCCCTTTCTTCCCAAATCCACAATAAAAAATAGGGATTTACATTAAAAAAACAACTTTGACCTTGGAATTACCTCCAAGTCGTGGATCAGGAATGGTCATTGTTATACTCAAACGTCAACTATCAACTCTTTCCAAATCTACAATAAGAAATTGAATTCCCGTTAAGAAAACAACTTTGACCTTTAAACGATCTTGAAGGTCGTTGTCCCGGACATGGACAAGGTTGTACTTGAACGTAAAATTTCCTGCTCTTCCAAATCTGCAATAAAAATGGGGTTCCCGTTTAAAAAAATTGATATGACCTTTAAGGTCATGGCCAAGGTCGAATAAAGGTTGCCGTTAAATAAGATATTTGGGGTGGACACTTAAAATGGGACACCCTGTATAGATAAGAAACCTGAACCAGAGACTCTGCCTGAACATTTTTTATTTCTCGTGTGTTACAAAATAAGAAAGCTACTTTACTAACAGAGAATAACAAATATTGTAAAGGAGGTTAGAATCTGTTATAAAAAACTGTTTTTTGACTACTCGTATAAATTGATGCTCCCGTAAGAATTACGTTCTTTTTAGAAATTAACTTCGCGGACGAAATTCGTAATTTGTGTATATTTTTCCGCAATGCGGCAGAGATTACATATAGATAAGAAATCTATCAGACATTTTATATTTCCCCCGTGGTGCAAAATAAGGAATCTACTTTACCAACAGATAGTAACAAATTTCCCAAATGAGGTTAGAATCTGTAATAAAAGAAATTGTTGTTGACTACTTGTACTCCCTGTATGTGTCTCTACGCATGTATTCGACCTTGCGAAGAAGAAACGAAAGGAAAGACCGTGTCCGTGATTTTGAAAAATTTTTTACGTTTTGTGTCATTCGAAGTGCGAGACCAAAGATGACGAACACGAAACGGAGACCGGAATTCGCGGTGACGTGAGAGAAAAACATTGCGAAATAATAATGTGAGGTTATAATAACTTTACTGATATAATGGTTGCGTGTGGTATCGGTTCCCAGTGTCGATATTGTTATGTTGTCATTTCAGCGGCGACGGGAAGTTTTTATTTTTAACAAGTGCTAACAAGACAACACAAAAATGGTGTTCGAATCGATTGTCACCGAACTCTTAAACAAAGTCCTCGGAGAGTACATCCAAAATTTGGACTCGGGGCAGTTGAAGCTCAGCTTATGGGGCGGTGAGAAATTTTATGAATTTACACATATACTCGATGACACGAGTCAAGTGCATATGATGTTTATTTACGTTGAGATATCACTACATTGTAAAATGTAAAAGTAAAATTACATTTCCGAGTTTTTACAATTTTGTTGAAATTTCCTAATATTTTCGTAGTAAAAATTACCTGAAAATAGAAGGAAATTTACTATAAACATCTAAAATTCATAATAGAAATGGAAATTTACAACGTCAAAGGTGGAAATAAAAATACCAGTGATAATCGTAATTTTACATCGATTGTATAAATAAAAAAATGTAATTTTACATCGTCTTTGTAACAGCACTGTAAATAATTGTGCTATAGGGATTTATGTATCTGTTCCTCCTTTTAGCAAGTCGAGTCCCTCTCTCCAATAACCGATTGACGTCTTATTTTACAGTGAACATATAAAATCATGTCGATAATGTTCTTACAATGGTGTAAATTTACCATGATTTTTACTGGTATTTTAATTTCCATTTCACTGTAAAATTACATGGAAAATTTTCACAGTGTACATGAATTTATATGCATAAAAGTATCAAAAACTCATTTGAATTCAAAGAAATTACTTTAATTCTATTTATAATGTAATACGAATTATTTGTATAGCGAAGTATTCCTAATATGAGTTTTTGTTATACGATATGCGAGTCTGATCATCGAAACAAAGGCTGCAATATTACAATAAAAGAAAAGAGTAGCATCGACATTGAATAAATTTATAAAAATTTACTACTCTACAGGACAGCCACCAATATTATAAAAGTGTAATAAGTTTATTTAAATAAATTTATAATAAAGTTTTGAAATAAAATTATGTTTTATTAATTGTACATATTTCCTATATTTTTCTAACTATGTGTAACCTTAAAGTGACATAATTTAAATCATAATCGATGCTAAGTGGAGATAAACATGACTCATGCCTATATTTGTAATTTGCACACTACATTAATTTCCTCATTCATTGTGGCTTACTACTTCTACAATTAGAAGCCATTATTTTTATGTTTATTACGTTTCTGGTATTTCGTTTTTAGTGACAGCTTTATAACTTTTCTAACAATTTTGAAAGAGAATAGTTATATAAGTTATACTAAACTAAAAACCATTATCTGATTTAAAAAATGGCAATAAATTATGCAAGTAGTATAAAGCTTGAATGACAAATATTTTTATACACTAATATATTCAAATAGTCTTGGTATTTTTCTGTCATATAAAAATTAAAAATGGTTGAGTTTAATAAAAATTGAAAAATTAGAAGAAAAAAAAATGATGGTCAATATTTGGAGAGTTTTGCAATAAATAATAAATAATTACCAACATTTCGATTCTGATATTTACATAGCCTTGAAGAGGCTAATACATATTAGTTATTTATTATTTATTACAAAACTCCAAATTATTGACTTTTTTTTTTTCTTCTAATTTTTCAATTTTTATTAAACTCAACAATTTTTAATTTTTATGCGACAGAGAAATACCAAGACTATTTGAATATGTTAATTTATAAATCAGTCGAAAATTGAAACCTTGTCAAATCTTTATACACTCCTCGGTAATCACTTTTGCCATACCTAAGCCGAAATTTATTAAACTTAACCCGTTTCGTCCTGAATTGCCCTAAATTTTGACTTCTTTTCATCAGGTGCTTTCTCCTCATGGAGAAAGTCGCTCAATCGTTTTGATATAACCACACCTATTGTATTTTTTCTCGAACTTTCTAAATCCGGTTTCAGATTGACCATATCTGCCGCCATTTTTTTACTGTGGCGGATAAAACATAAAAAAATCGTAAATTTTGAAAAAATTTGTTCAAATAATCGTATTTTTGAACAGGAAACTGTGTTCGAATCAAGCTGAATCTCTGTATCTGGTGGAGTAAATAGTTATACTAAAAGATAGGATGGTTATTAATTCACCATTCAAAATGGCGGATTCAAAATGGCGGACCTCAGTGAACATTTTGTTGAAAAATTTCTGGACGCTCTAACTGAACAATTATGAGCTTGTTTTAAAAAATGCTAAGAATAAGAAATTCTTAGAATTCGCCGAGAAATATAGTGGATTTTTGTCAGATTTTTTAAATGAATTTTTGAAAAATTTTTTTCAAAATTCTTTTCAAAATTGTAATTTTTTTTTCGAAAAATTCTGAACAAAATTTAGTGCATTCTCTGATGAATTCTAAGAGTTTTTTATTCTATGCATTTTTTCCCAAAAGTTTATAGTTTTCGAGAAAGAAAAATTTTAAACTATAATATTTGAAATTCATTTCCTCGAAAACTATCAACTTTTGGAAAGAATTGCAAAGAACAAAAAACTCTTAGAATTTATCAGAGAATGCACTAAATTTATTCAGAATTTTTCGTAAGTAAATAACAATTTTGAAAAAAATTTTGAAAAACTTCATTTAAAAAATCTGAAAAAATTCCATTATATTTCTCAATGAATTCTAAGAACTTTTCATTCTAAACATTTTTTTTAAAATGCTCGTAGCTTTTGAGTTAGATCTTCCAGAAATTTTTCAACAAAATTTTGACTGAGAACCGCCATTTTGAATGGAGAATTAATAACCATCCTATCTTTTAGTGTAACTAATTACTCCACCAGATACAGAGACTTGGCTCATTCCGAACACGGTTTCCTGTTCAAAAATACGATTATATATTAATTATACGAAATTTTTTCAAAATTCACCATTTTTTTATGTTTAAACCGCCATAGTAAAAAAATGGCGGCAAATATGGTTAATCTGAAACCGGATTTAGAAAGTTGGAGAAAAAATACAATAGGTATGTTATATCAAAACGGTTGAGTGATTTTTTTTCTCTAAGAAAGCAAGTCAAAATTTACGGCATTTCAGGACGAAATGGGTTAATGGGTTAAATGAAAGCTGTTGCAATAATAACCTTTGAAATGGTGTTCGACTTTTTAACCCTTTCAGTCACGAATTTTTCCCGCAAAGGGTATTTTCTGTAATTTGGTATATAGGGGTTTTCGAGGGTGCTGATTACGAATCCGGAGTCAGATTTTCAAAATTCAAAATGGCGGATCCAATAGGGCCGACCAAAACCAAAAAAATATTTAAAAATTTAAAAATATAAAAAAAAAATAATAAAAATCTTAAAAATATAACAAAAAAATAATAAAAATCTTAAAAATATAAACAAAAATAATAAAATTCTTAAAGATACAAAAAAAAAGAGACCTCATCAGCCACGTCCTCGTTCGTGTCTCTGGTTTTGACTGAGAGCTGTTGCCAATAACATTTTCAAATATACAATAAAAAACAGTATTAAATTAAATTATAATTATGAAAGATAGAAATTCACATACAAGCATTTTCATAGAAATCTAGAATATTTCAATTATTTGTGATCAAATACTACAAAACCTTCAAAGATCAAATTTCTGATAAAATATATTTTGTTTTATTTTTCATCTACCACATAAGATCGGCCATTATAAATTTCGAAAACTTAACATCAGATACATCATCAACTACTTCAAAACCTCTATATACCAAATATGAGAAAACATGACGACACTGAGAAAAGTGTATTTTATCAGTTACTATCCCTTGGCTTTTAAAAAGTGTATTATAGCCCTTAAAAGAACTATTATAACTAGTAAAATCCTCCGTCTTTCAGCATTTGTTTTTGACAGGTTATACGAAACTGTATTAAACTCTCCTATTTTAAAAGAATGTTTTATTATGACTATAAGAAGGCATTTTTAATATTTTAATTTCCTAGATACATTTCCATAAACAAAAATTGCTTTTAGTTAAAGAGAAAAGGCTAAAATAAACTGACATATTTGACAGAATAATCTAAAATCTTCGTCTTTTAACAGGCAATAGAAAGATTCCAATCCCTATGCGTAAAATACTATCTTTTACGGGGCATAAGAATTCTAATACTGGGTAAAAAACCCTTTTCTCAGTGCATTTTTTGAAATGTTTGGTCGGCCATATTGGATCTGCCATTTTTAATTTTGAAAATCTAACACCGGATTCCTAATCAGCAGCCATCATGAATTTCATCTGAAATTTCTTCTGAAATTTATGCTTTTTTTTAAAGTAATTTGTTTATATAAATAATTATTTTAAATAATTGTGCAATATTATTATTTGTTAACATTTATTGGAGTTTTGGGAAGGCCAGGAACAAAAAGCCTCAACGGAATGGATAGGGAATTGCTCATAAACGTTGAAAAGTTAATAGCATGTAGGTGGGACACTGGTGTCCCATTGGGAATGAAAGGGTTAAGCTACGCTAATTTTTCGCAAAGATATTAAACTTTGAATTAATTTCGGCTTAGGTATGGCAAAAGTGATTGCCGGGAAGTGTACAAGAATTATATAAACGACAGCAACAAACCATCACAAAAAAAAAACTATAATGAATATCATAAATATTATTAACGGTTAACATTTTTTAAACTAGGGGATGTTGTTCTAACAAATTTAATGATAAAGGAGAGTGCCTTTGATGTACTGGATTTACCTATAAAGTTACAATATGGTCGATTAGGTATTTATGTTGATTTTTAAACCATTACTGTTACATACATTCAAATATCGACTGAAATTCATGCAGAAACTGTTTTCTTATAGGAAAATTAGTTTTAAAAATTCCATTCAAAGATATGTGGAATGGACAAATCGATGCTATCATTGAAGAATTATTTGTATTAATTATTCCGTCGAGTCAAATGAAATATGACGCGGAAAAAGAAGCCAAAGCTCAACTTGAATCAAAGCGTGCGGAACTTGAACGAGTTGACAAAAATAAGCAAATGGCTGATACAAAAGGTTTGAATTAATTAATGCTTCAATCATGTACTTTTTTAGCAATCAATGAATGTTTAATATGGTTGTACAAAATGTTTTTAATACAGCACAAGAAGAAGTGGATGATTCGATGATGGAGAAGCTTATTGCTCGAATGATTAAGAATATCCATGTGGAAATTAATAGGATACATGTGCGATACGAAGATCATGTATCTTTCAAAAACAATCCTTTCTCAATAGGATTCACTCTAAATCGATTAGCTTTAGAGAGTTGTAATAAAAATTGGACAACAACTGGTAATCTTAAAGACATGTATGCCATTCAACAAATTTATAAAGTAAGTATCGAAAACATAAAAATCAATATTTGTTACTGAGTTATCAATTGCTGTTTTTATATTGAAAAAATTCGTTAATTTAATTGTAAGAAAAATACAAAAATCCTTAGAAAACCATGACTCCTGGAAATAGGTGTTTCATTTTCACATATTTATGACTAAAAGCTTTTAATCACCTTGACACTCTTATAAACTTAACGACTTACAAAGGGTCTTTATGCTATTTATGGGAGACGTCAAGCCCTAATCCAATAAAAAATTAATTAGGAAAATGAAGTCCTTTTAGTCCTGAAGCTCTTAGATGGAATATTTTTTCTATTTATTACTTAAAAACGTTTTTGAACATGTTCAAAACAACATAGATTATACAATTCGATGAATAATGCGACCCAGTTTTGATTACATTTCCAACATTCTAATGAAATGTACTTCAAATGTAGTTTAATGGGTTTTAAGCATTTAGATTGTGTTCTCCACACTACAATACTATTACAGTATTTAGAAAAACAAATATGTAAACAAAGCAAAACAGGAATTTTATGAATGAATATACAATTAATTCATCAATTTACCTTTCTGTTTATCAAGAAAGTAATTAGTATTAATTGGAAAATAATTTTTTTACTTTGATATTATACAATCTGACACGTGCGATAGCCTTTGCCTAAATCATTTAAATGCTTTCATGTAATGAGTTAAATTGATAACCAAAATAGTAAAAACAAAAAAAAATTATTTTGTTTTATATTTAATAAGTAATTATTTAAATAAAATAATTGGTGTCTTTTTAATAAACTCGTGTCTATTCATAGCCCGGGAAAAAATGGATTATATATAATTATATATAAATTTAGATGCAATTACATATAATAGTATATAATTATATATGTTTATATACTATTATATATAATTATATACAATTTTTGATACAATTAGATCCAATTATATATTATTATATATAATTATATATGGATTTTGGCCATATATAATTATATACAATCATATATAAACATATATAATTATATATTAGCATATATAATTGTATATAATTATATACTGCCAAAATCCATATATAATTATATATAATTGGATCTAATTGTATCAAAAATTGTATATAATTATAATTCTGTATTCGAATATGATCAATGTAATAATAAAGTTATCAAATTATACATAATATCATTTCTATTTTTAAGAATGTGGGCATAATATGTTTATTATTCGTTTAAAATATGCGTTTCCTCTGATTTTTGAGGTTAGAAACTGAATGCTGGAAAAAATGGTTTCCCGAAATGCGAAAAATAAGTTTTATATTAAATTTGATCCTAAAAGTAATTAAATTAAAATAATTGGTGTCTTTTTAATAAACTCGTCTCTATTTATAAATTATAATTATCTCTTCAAATGTAATAATAAAGTTATTAAATTATATATAGTATCATTTCTATTTTTAAGAATGTGGACATAAAGTGTTTATTATTCGTTTAAAATACGCGCTTCCTCTGATTTTTGAGATTAGAATCTGAATGCTGAAAAAAATGGTGTACCTAAATGCTAAAAATCCGTTTTATATTAAATTTGATCCTAAAAGTAGTAGTAATTCTTCATTACGTACAAATCATCTGATATTACTTAATTTCTAAGAAAGTGTTTTTATAAATTTGTAAGAAACATCTTATAGCTTGATGTGGGGATAAGTGAAGGTTATGAAACCTTTGCGACCTTTCGATGAATGGCGTTATTCGAATTCTGATGGAACTTTCTATAGTTATTGGAAAGGACAATAAATTCTGGAATTCTAAATGTAATCCATGATCAAAATGAAATCGTATGCATACGCTTAAATATTCAAATTCCAAAATATTTTAAAGCATACATTTCTCCTTAAAACCTTTAACAACATAATGATTCGCCATTTTGAATTTTGAAAATTTGAAATAAAATTCTTTACCATCGAACTCGGAAATGTTATATTGTAAATGTTAATTTAACAATAATCCACCCAGTTAACAGCCAGCGCCATCTTTTGAACACGGTCAATTCTTGCGGCACTTTTCATCGTTAGCAGAAACGGAAGTTTTAACCAAAAAACTGCTTTGAAATAAAAATTAGTTACGAAAAATTCCTGAGTAATTCTTAAATACTCAAAATTAATTTGTAAAATTGACACAAATTGTCACAGTTTTTCATGTCGATAGTTTTCATAGAACGAGACACGTCATATCCTATAGTTTTCGAATCTAACCTCCATTTTCTCATAAATTTAGCCGTTTTTTCAATATAGCGCCTTAAAGAGGAAAAACTCGGAAAAAACTTAAAAACTTGTAAAAAAAAGTTATTTTTCTATATGAAGGCGTCATCCAATAGAATCGCGCTTCTGGATCCTGTGGCATAATGACTTATAGTTTATGAAGACATGACGTCCGATAAGAAATTCAAAATGGCGGCTGGAATACTGAGCATTCATGACGAAAATTTTACCTTCCTGTACGTACCGCTTTTGTAAATGAACAATTTTTTATGAAAATCAGAGTATTTTTGGGTCGTAGATTACGAATTCGTTGTCAAAATTTAGAAATTCAAAATGGCGGATAAAAAATAACGGACTAAAATATGAAATTTTTTTCAATTTTTAAGATATTTTACTTCAGACTATTTTAGAGATCACAGATTATGAATCCGTTGTCCGATTTTTAAAATTCAAAATGGCGGATAAAAAATGGTGGACTAAAGTTGAACATTTTCTTCGATTTTTATAGCATTGTGCATGAAAGGGTTTTTTGGGATCACAGATTACGAATCCATTGTCCGATTTCCAAAATGCAAAATGGAGGATCCAAAATGTGGGACAGAAATTTGAAATTTCTTTTTTTAATTTTGTATTGAAGTGTTTTTGGAATTCGAGACTGTGTATCCGTTGTCCGATTTTCAGAATTCATAATGTTGGACTGCATTTTAAAAGAGTCCATTGATTTTATAAAATATGGTTTTAGATTGATTTGGGGTTATAAATCATTAATCGCTTGTTTTACAATTTTTCTAATCCTTATAGCCTAAATTCTGTATGTATTCAAAATGCGGTGCTCTATTTTTAACTTACAATACGAAGAAATATTGTACCGTTCGTTAGCCTCGTTTTTTTGTTTTATTAATTTTTTTATTTATATTTAACATTTATTTTATACATTTTTTTGTTTTTTTAATCTTTTTTTGGGTTTTTAAAGTTTTAAATGTTTCTTTTTTTGTGTTTCTGTAACTATTACGTAACTGCGACATAAATTCTGTGATGATTGGGCATTTTTAATCTACGGATAGCCATTTTTAATTACAACGGATTTGTAATCTGTGATTTCTAAAACTGTCTGCTATAAAATTTCATAAACATCGAAAAAAAAGTTCAAATTTTAGTCAGCTATTCTGGATTCGCCATTTTGAATTTTTAAATTTTTACAACGACTTCGTAATCTGCGATCCGAAAACATCACCTACACTGATTTTCATAAAAAATTGTTCATTTACAAAAGCGGTACGTACAGAATGGTAAAATTTTCGTCATGATGGGTGCGTATTGCATCCGTCATTTTTAATTTCTGATCGGACGTCATACCTTCATAAAATACAAGTCACCATGCCACAGGATCCAGAAGCGCGATTCGATTGGATGACGCCTTCTTATAGAAAAATACCTTTTTTTAATAAAGTTTTTAAGTTTTTTCCGCGTTTTTCCTCTTTAACCCATTAAGTCCCAAAAAGGCAAAATTTGTAGTTTACGTTTTAGCTCAAAAAACTTTGTGAAAAAGTAAGAAAATCTTTTGGAAAATACCCAACCCTACTATTTTCGGGTATGCTCTACACGATAGAATGGTTTAAAAATTAAAAAAATTTGATTTTCAATTGTTAATTAACAATTTAGAAAAAAAACTACGAATTTTTTATGAAAAATTTGTTATCAATCAAAAATTTGAGTGGGAAGGAATTTTTTATTTTTGTTGCAAATATGCACAAAGATGCACAAAGTATCTAAGCTTTACAACCAGCTTTCGCTTTTTATCGTACGATTTTTTTAAACAAAATGGCGGTCAAAAAACGAAAGCTAAAAAATCAAACGTTCATTTTACTACTGTTTTTGACGTTTTTTCATTGGAATCGTGCAAATTATTCAATTATTTCAGTAAAAATATACTTAAATATAATATGTTTTAAAAAAATAACTAGAAAAAGTGTTAAATATGAAAAATAATGTTTTTCAGGTTTTAAAAAGTCGTTTTTTACGCTTTTATGTGAATTGTATATATGTTGCGTCGTCCTGTGTGGGATGATGATGAACCTTGCACGATTAGCCAAATGGTGGCATAAAGTGGCAAGTAAATCTGACCAATGTCTATGTCTATGTCTATGTCTATATTATGAATTTTACCCTAAAAGTATCAGATCATCAATCAATATTTCGCAATTCAACGATATTCAGGTTTTTGCATTAGTTTCGGTTGAAATAATAACGAGAAACCGCAAAAAAACGACTTTTTAAAACCTTAAAAACATTATATTTCATATTTAACCATTTTTATAGTTATTTTAAAAAAAAAATATTATATTTAAGTACTGAAATAATTGAATAAATTGCACGATTCCAATGAAAAAACGTCAAAAACAATAGTAAACTGAACGTTTGATTTTTTAGCTTTCGTCTTTTGGCCGCCATCTTGTTTAAAAAAATCGTACGATAAAAAGCCAAAGCTGGTTGTAAAGCTTAGGTATTTTGTGCACCTTTGTGCATATTTGCGACAAAAATAAAAAATTCCTTCCCACTCAAATTTTTGATTGATAACAAATTTTTCATAAAAAATTCGTATTTTTTTTTCTAAATTGTTAATTAACAATTGAAAATCAAATTTTTAAAATTTTTAAACCATTCTATCGTGTAGAGCATACCCGAAAATAGTAGGGTTGGGTATTTTCCAAAAGATTTTCTTACTTTTTCACAAAGTTTTCTGAGCTAAAACGTAAGCTACAAATTTTGCCGTTTTGGGACTTAATGGGTTAAGACACCATATTGAAAAAAACGGCTAAATTTATGAGAAAATGGAGGTCAGATTCCAAAAGGACACACTCTAGGATATGAGATGTGCAATTTCATTGACTCGTTTTATAAAAACTATCGACATTAAAAACTTTGACAATTTCTGCCGCTCCCGACGTTATGAGGTTAGGGTTATGGGCATTCTAAAGTGATCTGCTGATAAGGTAGGACTTTTCACTAAAAACTGTATCGATTTTTGAATCAGACTGTGAATCGATTTTTTAAAATTCGAGCTCTGTAAAGGCAATTCTAATAACTATAGACAGTTTCCTAGAAAATACCAAAGAAATTAATTGAGTACTGAACTACAGTTTTCGGAAATAAGTGATTTTTACTATAAACGATATTTATAGGTTATATTCATACGTTTAATACACGTTTTGCATTATATTCTGTGAAAGGAAATAACAGGCTTAATGTTTTCTTATAAATACGGTGTTATATATCACAAGTTATATATACATATAATATTCTCTGATAATAACAGTAGTATAAAATCGTTTTTAATCAATTTTATTTTGTAGTTTATTAACGTTTTTTAACTACATTTATTAAAGTTGGAAATTCAACGATTTATATAAGTTTTATATACGTAAAAAATACTGTACTTCATAAAATATATTTATACGAAACGATGCATTTTTTACTATAGACATTTGTTTCAAAATTATCGCCAGATGGCTACTGAATCTGTTTTTGAAGTAAATTCATAATTCTTATATATTCCGTCAGCTGAAAAGAAATTTAGTCGCAATAATATCCTACAATTATTACGTTTTTAATACCTTTTCCTTCATTTTTATAATTTTTCACATTTTAAGTCGTTGTCCATCAACAACGCGTTTTTTATTTGATTTTTTACTTACAAGTCGGATGATTGATTAAACCAAGAAATAAATTCATAATTTTTTACATTATTACAAACGATCGAGAAGAAATTAAATTTGTATTTAATTATAGATGCGTTTATTATTATAATTATACGTTTAATAAACGTAGCGTATTAGATGTACGTCTTTAAAACGTCATCAACAAACTATTTTATACTACCATTTTATAGTCGTTTATCACATAAACGTATATACTACATTCGTATACCATTTTTATCCTATTTTTACGTATAATATTCATTTATTATGCCTTAATATTATTCGTTGAAGAACTTTCATTGTATTGGATAATAATGTTAATAGAATTTCTCACTGATTTACTGATACGAAACGCATATTATAAACAATAAACACTTGTTCTTCCTACCACCACTAGAGGGACACACAATCCATATTGAAAATAAACTTTCATTTCCTTATATTCCGATCTGTATGAATGTAGAATTTTGTGCGGTGATAATACAAATACCGGCTGTGTACAAATTTATTTATATTTTTCGTGACTTCGTATAGAAAGCACATATTTTTGATGTTTGTTATTTTATTTTTATTTTAATATCGGCTTTGTAGCTCAGGCGGTATCGCTCGGACTACGAAGTCGTAGGTCACGAGTTCGTTCCCCGCCAAGGGAACAATATTTCGAAAATGACTTTCACGCAGCAGCTCTCTATTCGTAAGACGATCCACGTTTCGAAATGTTGTTTATCGGGCGGAAATCGACTCGTGACTGATGCTGTACAGTGGAACCTCACACTAGTGAAACTCACACTAGTGAAATTCTCGCACTAGTGAACATTTGTCTCTATCACTAGTGAAACATCAACTTCTCCTCGTACCCCCACTCTGCCACTTTCTTATGCATGTGTATGTATGTACACAAACATACTCGAAAAGCTGTATGTATGGGTATTACGTATGTATTTACATACTCAAGCTGTAACACATTACGATTTGTGTATTATTTATTGTAATTAATCTAGTATCGGTGGCTTGGAATATCATGTGAAAATAATTCTACGCTTAAGAACCTAAATGCGGACACAAATGTAAAATTACTGGCAAAAGAGGTTAAATAGAAGTGTTATGTGGATCAACTCATTTATTATTAACAAGTTTTATCCTTTTTTACTTACAAAGTTGAAGAATTAACTGCCATGGTGAATAAATTTTACACTTCTGATTAAAGTAAATAAACTTTTAAAAAAGATTCAAGGTAATGGTAGTTTTTATTTTTACAGTAACTTGTAACGTTACATTACATTCGCCTAGACCAGCATGTAGCAACTTATTGCAGATGACATATAATAGTGACAAGGAGCATGTAGTTTTCAACAATGTTTACATACTGTTTTGAGAAAGCGAGAAAAATACAAGTATTTTTGGTTATGAACGTTATGAAAGTGTGTAGACATATGTATGCACATGTTTGCACATCTGCCGATGCGCATGCGCTCGCAAATACGATACGTCCCTAGAGAGGGGGTAAACATTCCACCCCTCCGCATCTCAAAAACAAAAAACCGCTGGTCCCGACAGTGCCACTAGTGTGAGGTTCTACTGTACTTGCATTTCTGCAGCTCCTACATTTCATACACAAATGTGAAGTACGGCGCCATCTAATGAGACGATCTGTAGCTCTAGAAATTTAAAGGCTTATAAAAGTAATATTGAAAACTCTGTATAAAGGGCGATATCGCCCGTTAAAAAGACAAATAAAAATATTAATTGACCGTACATACTAAGAAATAATACTTTGTATTAAATTTTAGAACTTCTCGTCACTAAAATAAACGGAGAACATTGTATCTTTTTTCAGTTGTGTACATTAGACGGATTCGCAGTGTACCTTAACCCTAGTCCTCGTCAGTTCAGTTTAGAGCCACAGGCCCAATTTTTACACTTATTTTCGGAAGATATTGCTACCGCCGATTTTGTACCTATAGGTTATCAATATTGTAAGTAAATATTTCAATCACAATTCCCAAATATTGGATGATTTAGTGAATATGACTAATGAGTTTGTTTCGCACGTCAGTACTGGGTCCGATAAATGTCAGCGCAAAATTGCGCTTAAACATGAAACCAGAATCTGATGGTAGTAAATATACGATACCAAAGGTTTGGTTAGACGTTGAAATGCAACGATTAAGAGTTGGTTTGACAAAACGACAGTATCAAACTCTAATACAATTAGGAGAGGGTTTGGATAGGGCAATGAAGGCATCGCCCTACAGAAAGTACCGACCGGATTTGACATCCTATCGGGGACATTATAAGGAATGGTACGTAATTATAACGATAAAATAATAAAAGAGACGATAAATTGTTATGGTATTTAATCTATTAAGGTGGTACTTTGCATTCACTTGCGTTTTGGAAGAATCTGTGCGCCGAGCGCGTAGAAACTGGGATTGGAATCACATGAAAGCTCATCGCGATACTTGTCGCAAGTACGCAAAATTGTATCAATCGAAATTGACGGTAAAAAAGGTTTCTCCAGAGTTAGAAAACGACATTACGGAATGCGAAACTAAATTGGATATTTTCAATTTGGTCATAATTCGGCAACAAATTCAGATGGAGGTATTATCATTTTCTGTCTACGAGTGATAATGTCACAACGTGAACTTGTATCATACGTTTATTTTAAAGGTGGAGAGATTGGCAGAGAAGGAAAAAGATTTGCGAGCAAAAAAGGGTTGGTTCGGATTTTTATGGGGTTCAGCTCAGCAGGAAGAGGAGCAAAAGTTAAATTCCGCAGCAGCCATAAGTAAATAAAATAGTCTAAATGATTCTTTACATAAATTCGAAAAATATTTAACATTACAAACCATTTGACAGTGAAAAAGTTCGAGGAAGAGATGACTGCTCAAGAAAAGGAAAAATTATATCGGGCTATTGATTATCAAGAAAATACAAGTCCAGCGCATTATCCTGAGACTTACGTAATGATCGATACGCAATTCTTCCTTCATGGCCTTCAAATCGTCCTGTCCGATACCGACATGGAACATCCAGAGGTCGTTGACCTCCAGTTTAATGGCGTACAAGCAGGCTTTAAATCCAGGCCAGCTGCCAACGCGATTCTGTGAGTTTATTGATAACTCAAAAATTGTCAACGTTTCCTTCAATTTTTCGTAATCTTTTATTTATAGAGTCACAGCATCAATTACTGATTTAAAACTCCTCGGTGTGAAACAAGGAGACAAAGTGCCTTCATTATGTAGTTCCAATAAAGGAAGTTGCGACCATACATTGTTCTCCGTATCGTACGAAAAAAATCCACTGGATAAATTATGCGGAGATCGAATTGTCGTTAAATCAGGTTTCGTGCATATGATCTATGACGCACAGACAATCATCAAGCTCATCGGCATTTTCAAAGTCCAAAATCCATCGACCCTCAATCAGTAAGTAAATCTATTTTAAAAATGCATAATTGAATTAATGTTCATAAACAAATTTCAGGCTACAAGCTGCCGCTGCATTGCAGTTGGAAGGTTTAAAAGAAGCTTCAGCTTTAGGATTGGAATATGCTATTCAAAAACATTCAGTCTTGGATGTTCAGGTAATTATCTTGAAATTTGCTATTTACTTTTGTGAAACATAACCTACATTCAAACATTAACAGGTTGACCTAGAAGCGTCCCAACTTATAATTCCGTACGGGGGACTGTACACAGGCAACGAATCCTTATTTGTCATAAATTTCGGTAGCTTAAATATGCATTCGCTAGAAAAACCGAAAGATGACTCTGGACAACTTACCGTCAAACAGTTAGTGTCCATGGGAAAATCTGAAGAGGATATTTTAGCATATTTTCGTCATTACAGTTACGACAAGTTTGTCTTAAAAATAGTAAATTTCCAGGTCTGTAAAAAATGTTATTAGATTTAAGCGCTTGTAATTAAAATTAAAGAAATTTGAAACAAAACATTCCTGATTTAAAACAATAGGCATTGATTTCAATGGCGGATGAAGATTGGCAAAACGCTTTAACAACTACCATAAGTCCTATGAAAATATTGCAACCAACGTCTTTGGAGATTCAATTCCACAAATGTTTGGTAATGGATGATCCTTTGCTACCAAAGATGAGGCTGATTGGTCAGCTACCATCTGTCGTCATCAGTATATCAGGTATGTAAGAATTTGATAATCTGTATTTTCTTATTGATGATTAACTAAATGAAATTTCAGAAAATCGGTTATTCGAAGGATTGGCAATTGTACAAAGTATTCCATTGCCGGAAGACGATACACCGGTTGAACTTGCGCAAACACTTGTAAGTTATTAATGGTGGAGTTTCTCCGACGACATTTAAATCTGTAAATTCTGCCATTTCAGGGAAAGTCATTGTCGCAAATGTCTTTGTTTAACCAATTAACGTCTATATCCACGCATATAGAAAAGAAGCAAGAGCCACCGCGGCAACTCGTTCAAACTACAGATTTAGAAATGAAGTTTGTGATGAAAAGTAATTGAAACGTTGCACACTCATTTTATCCAAACTTAAAAATAAAAGAACTAATCGGATTTTTTATTTACCTTTTTTAGAATTGACAGTGAGTATATCGCGGCAAAATGAAGAGAACCACATTTCACCGTTTATTCAGCTCGATGTACTACAGTTGGAAGCGGAAATGCTGCAAAGAACATTTAATCAAGAGATTATGTTGAGGTTAGGAGGGGTCCAACTTCAACAGAAACATAATACGGGAGAAATCTACATGATAAATACTCCAATGGCGTCAGGAATCGAGGAATACCTGATCATTATTCAGTACATTAATGTAAGTTTTTTATTTTAAATATTTTTCAAATGTCCACGTTTATATTTTCTTTTGCAGGTAAATAAAAGGTCTCCGGATTTCACGACGAGACACAAATCAGTGATAAATCTGTTGCAACTAGAGTTCACTACTCTCGACGTTTTGTTGCACCAAGAAGCGCTTATCAACGCTTTCAGGTTTTTAACAGCTGTACAGGTTGGTACTTTACTTTTAATGTTTATTGTTTATTTGTCCTTGATAATAATGATAAGAGATCAGGAATACTTTTACTTTATTTTTTTCGATAATATTTAAATAATTTAATATTCTTAACTAATGGGATTAGGTTTAACCATAATCTTGGAAAGTGATCTAATAACAATTCATGATTTTGTACGATAATATTTATTTTTTGTTATATCTTCCGGTGGATAACTTTAGAATAAACAATTAAAATATCGTGAAGAGTTCCTTAACACACAGGGAAAACATTTTTCTATTTTTAGACCGGTCAATAACCCTTAAATGGTTAGTTCGCGTTGTTACCGCTAGGAGTGTTCGCTGATTTGCTTCGTACTCGTTACAGAAATGGATTTTTATTTGGTACTTTAGGTACTCCGCGTATCCTCCTCGCTGAAAAGTTTCGTTCGCTTCCAGCGTTAAAGTAGTATACCGCGCACGCAATCTTCGAAACAAAATTTTGTGGCAGACTGTCCACGTTGGTGTATTTGTGTAACCAGCCAACTGCTTTCTGGCGTTTCGTCCCTGATGATGACAGCTGTGCCATGTCGAAAAGTTGGACGTTTTACTAAAAAAAATTTTTTATTTTTTTGACTTGTTTTTGTAAAATGTTATAAGTTTTACAAAAACATATATTTTTACCCATATTTTTTGGCTCGTTCCACGTTTAATTTATTTTAATAAATTTTATCCCTTTAATGTATTATTAATTTAACGAGTGAAAATGTTTATTATATAAAAATATTAATAACTTTTATAATAATGCTTAAATTCTGTTGTAACTTTATTTTAACCCATTAACGCCCAAGAGGACACGATTTCTTTTCCATTTTCAAGCGTCATTTTTTTCAACGACCTGATTTCGCCCTAACCTCTTCGACATAGATGAAGCATGAATATACACTACTATTCAGTTTTTATAATGAAAAACGCGTCATTTCTCGAAAAATTTGGCCGCCAGTTTGAATCCGCCATCTTGGATCTTAGATTTTTCACACTAGGAAAAACTCAAATGGTTACTAAAACATGATACGACATAGCAAAGCATGAATGTACACTCCTATTTAGTTTTTGTAATGAAAAACGTGACGTTTCTAAAGAAATTTGGCAGCCATTTTGAATCCGCCATCTTTAAAATTTTAAAATTAGATGAAACATATTTTGCAGTGTTGTTTCGATTAGAAAAATGACTGTGGAACAACAGGATCTCACGATAACCCGATTTTCTCATTATGACTGTAGAAAAACTCATATTTTATGAGATTTTATACAATGTCCGCCATTTTGAAGAGGTTAGGGTGAAATCAGGTCGTTGAAAAAAAATTCTATCGTTAACTACAACTATTACCTCCACCTTACTCCACAATCCGGAGTGGGTCAGAGCACTTTATGATCTAATAAAAAAAAAATATTGAAAAAAAATATTCCGAAAATTTCTGTACTTTTCACTATAAAGTTAGCCATATATTTTTTCTCGAGCACTTAATCACAATTCTGATCCCGGAAATCGATAGGTCACGTAAAAATACACAAGGATATGTGGTTGGAATCAAATTATTCAATCGATTCCCTTTTGAGAATGACGCTTGAAAATGGAAAAGAAATCGTGCCCTTTTGGGCGTTAATGGGTTAAGTACAAAATAAAGACTAATTATTTTTTTTTATTTTTTAATTAATTTTTATTTGCAATTCATTCAATTGCCCGGGGCTCCCCATCTTCCCCTACTTTATTTTATAGTGTTGTATAGTGTTGTACAGGGTGTCCCATTTTAATCCCTCACCCGAAATATTTTGAAAAGTAAATACTTCAAAAATGTTTCAAACAAAAGTTGTTCAGGACAAGGGGGGCAATCACTGCACATTATTGGTTATAACCTAGAACATGACCTTGAAGGTTATTTCAAGGTCAAGTGTATATTTTTAAATGGGAAACACTATTTTTGACACCGGATTCGGAAAGAGCGGGCAATTTTACGTCCGAATATGGTATGACCGATTTTTCGCCAAGGTTATTTCAAGGTCAAACTAACATGTTCAGGAACGCCGAAATATCTCAGCGTGACTACATGTTGGGGGGAAATGTTTCAGACAAAAGTTTAAGCATTTTTCCCAGCCTATTTAATGGTACCATTGTATTTGACCTTGAAGGTTATTTCAAGGTCAAGTGTATATTTTTAAATGGGAACCACTATTTTTGACACCGGATTCGTAAAGAGCGGGAAATTTTACGTCCAAAATGGTGTTTTATAATTTGCTGATGTGACCTTAAAAAAGTCAAATGTTGAATCGTCCGGAAGCTTTTCATTTAACTTTAGATTCATGGGCAGACAATTAGTACTTGGGTAGGACATGGTACCGACGAACTTTCACTATTTTCACCTGCGGACCATTTTGAAGGTCATTCCTAGGTCAAAGCGATCTCCCTTTGTTAACTAGAAAACCTGACTTTCGTCGCAAATCTCACTGTCTCGTAGAATTATTTCAAATACTTGAGTGGGCTTTGGAGCTAGCGAACTTTTACCATTTTGACCTTGTGGGCGATTTTTAAGGCCAACTTAAATACCAATCAGGGATGAAAGGCGTTTGATTCGAAAAGTCTGTATACCGCTGGCGTTAGCGTCATCCAACATGCACCCCGTGGAGGTCGCACAGTCGGCTTTGCATGTCTTTGGTCAAAATGGTAAAAGTTCGCTAGCTCCAAAGCCCACTCAAGTATTTGAAATAATTCTACGAGACAGTGAGATTTGCGACGAAAGTCAGGTTTTCTAGTTAACAAAGGGAGATCGCTTTGACCTAGGAATGACCTTCAAAATGGTCCGCAGGTGAAAATAGTGAAAGTTCGTCGGTACCATGTCCTACCCAAGTACTAATTGTCTGCCCATGAATCTAAAGTTAAATGAAAAGCTTCCGGACGATTCAACATTTGACTTTTTGAAGGTCACATCAGCAAATTATAAAACACCATTTTGGACGTAAAATTTCCCGCTCTTTCCGAATCCGGTGTCAAAAATAGTGGTTCCCATTTAAAAATATACACTTGACCTTGAAATAACCTTTGTCCTGAACAACTTTTGTTTGAAACATTTTTCTCTAAAGTATTTATTTATTTTTATTTTCTCTAAAGTATTTATTTATAATTTATATTTCGGGTGAGGGATTAGAATGGGACACCCTGTATAGTGTTGTATATATATTTATGTTTTCCCTGCGTCACGTCTTCAAGGACCCATCCGATATAATAATTGAAGACGCCATAAGGACGAATAACTGTTGGTTGAGATGCGATTTTTCTAATGTTACCTCGAATATAACCGAACCACAAATCATTAGAAATATTAGATCATAATTCACAATAATTTTAAATCATTAAGTCCCAAAACGGTAAAATTTGTATCTTACGTTTGAGCTCAGGGACTTTGTGAAAAAGTAAGAAAATCTTTTGGAAAATACCCAACCCTACACGATAGAATAGTTTAGAATTTCCAAAACTTTGATTTTCAATAGTTGATTAACAATTTAAAAAAAATAGGATTTTTTTATGAAAAATTGTTATTTAGTCAAAAATTTGAGAGGGAGGGAAATATTTTTTACTGTCGCAAATATGTACAAAAGTGCAAAAGACGTCTAAACTTCTCAACTAACTTTTTTATCGTACAATTTTTTTTAAACAAAATGGCGGCCAAAAAACGAAAGCTAAAACATCCAACTTTAATTTCACTACTGTTTTTGACGTTTTTTTCATTGGAGTCGTGTAAATTATTCAATAATTTCATTAAAAATGTACGTAAATATAATATATTTTTTTTAAAATAACTGTAAAAAAGGTTAAATACGAAAAATAATGTTTTTAAGGTTTTAACAAGTCGTTTTTTACGGTTTCTCGTCATTATTTGAACAAAAACTAATGTAATAATCTGAATATCGTTGAAATTCGAAATACTGGTTTGCATTTTGATATTTTCAATAATTTTTTTTTTTTCTTGAACAACGACGCCCGACACTTTCCGCGTGAAGGTCGATGAATTCAAGTGTCTTCTTTTTTTATTTGTTTAAAACCGTAAAAACATTATTTTTTATATATATTTTTATACTTATTTTTAGAAATAATGTTATATTTAAATATATTTTTACTTAAATAATTGAATGATTTACACGATTCTCGTGAAAAAAACGCCAAAACAAGTACTAAAATGGTAGTTTGATTTTCAGCTTTCGTTTTTTTTTGCCGCCATTTTGTTAAAAAAATCGTACAATAAGAAACCAAAGCTGGTTGAACAGTTTAGATATTTTGTGCAATTTTGTGCATATTTCCGACAGTAAACAAATTTTTGATTAAATAAAAATCATATTTTTTTTTTAAATTGTTAATCAATAATTGAAAATTTTAAACCATTCTATCGTGTAGAGCGTACTCGAAAATAGTACGGTTGTATATTTTCCAAAAGATTTTCTTGCTTTTTTACAAAGTTTCCTGTACTCAAACGTATGATACAAATTTTGCCGTTTTGGGACTTAATGGGTTAAAATGGTTCACTAGCCGTAGAACACTAATGCACTTTGAAATAATAAATATCAATTTAAAAACAGGATAAAATCTCTGCTACCTCCAACACATTGAATGAGAGAAAGAGAGAAATGCACGTCTCTCGTGTTGCACACTTAACAACAATCAGCGAAGACACTTCAACGTTTATCAAGGATCAGATCCAAAAGCAAAGGACGAAAACAATTCATTCACGTAAGCTTCAAAACGCTGTGTTAATAAGTTACTTGCATAAATACATCAGATGAAAATCTCTTCCAGAATTATATCAATGATTATTTTTAATCTCGTACTTTTAGACGAAAACTTTTATTTTGGTTTTTAAAGTTTACAGGCTCACGAGAGGTTTATTAAACATAAAAATAAGAATTTTTAAAAATCACACAATTCAATCATGCTTCCAGTATGTAAAAATAAAATAAATTATTAACACAAATAAAACATTTTGCTTGGAAGTCAATGTTTTGACATAACCTTAATGTCAATCGCTGTTTCGAATAAACTAATTTGATTGAAGATGTGATTAATATCAATTATTTACGTCAAATTTTCAGGTCGCAAAAAAATACAAGTAGAACTTATCGACTTCAAGATAAAAGCGAAAATTGGTACTATTAGTATAAAAATCACAAGTGATTTAAGGGAAATCAGTGCCTTTTACATCGAAGGAATCACGGCTGGTTACGTTATGAAAGCTTCGAGTTCAAAAGCTAACGTTCAACTCGCGGCTATTAACATACAGGACCTCAACAACTTATCGACGTACAAAAGTGTAAATATTTTGTTATTTTATGCAGTTTTAAATAGTTTATTCTTCGTCATTATAACAAACATTATGGATTCATATTATTTTAGATTATCTCAGTTGAAGGGTCGGAGTCATTGCAAGTCGAAGCGATCATGTTCAACATTGATCCAGAAGAAACTGACAAAATTAACATGTCAATAAAACTTATAATGGGTTGCCATCGCGTCGTTTATCTGAATGCCTTTGTTACTAGAGTAATGGCAAGTACATTAAAATTTATTAGTTGATATTTTAATTGTGTACTTATTAAAACAATAAAATTAATCATGGACTAATTTTACAGAACTTTTTAAATAATTTCCAAAGAGCGCAAGAAGCAATTAAAGAAGCTTCCGCTGCGGCCGCAGAAGTTGCGAAGACTAATATAAAGGATGTTCAAGAGAGAGCTACTAAAATCGAATTGTCGGTGAAATTAAAGGTAACATAGTTTTAAAAAGTTTTTAACATAACCTCAAATATATGTAATTTATTCCATGAAATATGGTACAATATTTTTTGTGTGTAATGACAGGCACCAGTTATTTATCTCCCTGTGAATTCGAAAAGCGAACATTGTCTCATGCTGGACATGGGTAATCTCACAGTGAGCAACAAATTAAAGAAAATGGAAGTGTCGAACGAAGCTGGCGAAAATCCAATTGTCGACGAAATGAGAGTCGAGTTACAAAATTTGAAGCTTTCCAGGTAAAAAGTCAACTAATTAGCAACTGCAGAAGACATTTTCAAACCCATTTTATCTTAAAATCATCGTTTCAGAGTGAAATTGAACGAAGGGTCGTTCGTTGCGGAAAGCGAAGTTCTCCTCCTTCAACCGGTAACTTTCTCGTTGTTGATCAAGCGAAATCTATCGACAGCATGGTTCAAAACAATTCCCGACATCGAGCTCTCTGGCAGACTTAAAAAAATCAACTTGTTACTAAGTCACGAAGATTACACGATGATAATGAATGTTTTGTCCGAAAATCTTGGCGAGGAAGTGGACGAAACGAAACCTGCTCACATCGCTCGCACTGACAAAAAGGCATCGGTCGACGAAGGAACTAAAACTAAAGGTATTATTTTCGGATTTAAATTGTTGCAAACAGAAAATAAGATGAATTGTAAATTTTTAGCGAAAATAGTCACGAAAGCTTACGACATTCATGAAGCTCAAGATCAACGACAGGTTCACACGTCAATAAAATTCGAGTTTGTGATGGACAGTTTCGTAATCGACCTGTTTACTGGTGGATCCAAATTGGTATTTATTTAATCTAATAGATAAGTACGAATAAATTAAAACCATGTAATAATAAATTTGCAGCTTCAATCTAAAAGTTCACCGTTGCACCTGCCGGAAAATGGCCTCGCGAAATTCGGGTTGACTTACTTCGCAGTAAAAGGTCGAATTTTCGATGACGGACTTTTGGCGACATCTATACTTTTAATGAACTGCACTTTGGATGACATGAGGCCAACTAGGGATGGATCGCTCATTCGAATAATGGAAAGAATATCCGAAGTTCCGCAAATGGAGAGTATTACGACAGACAAAAATTCGAAGCCGGTTCGCAGCATGTTGGATATGACGGTGCGAATGGGAACTAATGACATGTTCGGTAAGTTTGACCTCTTAACTCAAAATTTGTTATAATGTATTAATAGTAATTTCTACTGGTAACACGTCTAAATAATACGGTATTTTATAACACAAAAAAAAAACACAACAAAATATCACAAAATTTTAATATTACATTACAAAAATATCACATTTACATGGTGGCCACCGTCAGGGAAATCAGGGAAATGTCAGGGAATTTCAAAATTGGTCAGGGAATCAGGGAAAAGTCAGGGAATTTCAAAATTGGTCAGGGAAAAAGTAAATTGTAAACAAATCTTTAAAAAGTGAAAAACATTATTTAAAAAAAAATCGCACAATTTCATTTTCAGAAAAATGCTTTATTTATCCTGTTTCGCATAAAATTCTTTTAAATGATTTTAAATGCTTTCTCACAAATTTAAACAAAAATTGACGTTTTTTATCAATAACATATTTCAGTTTTGAACATTTTTGACAGATTTCACCAAAAACCAACAATTTTGAGAAAAAAAATAATCTTAAATAAAATATATTTGTGGTACTGCTCAGTTTTAAACGTTCTGGTACATTGCAAAAAAAAATAAACACGTTTAACAATAACACATTTCGGTATTGAATATATTCTAACAGATTTGAATAAAATTTAATAGTTTAACAAAAATAAATGCAAACAATTTTATATTTAAAGATATTTATCTTTCTATAAAGATACTTTACAGAATATTTCAAAAATATTTGCCATACTAATTCTCCATTTAAACAAATATTTGTATAAATAAAACATTTTGAAAATGATAGAAAACTTTCATTCATTTTTTTAAATCTTCAAAAATCTTTGAAATTGCATAAAAAAGCTAAAAATCGTAGAAAAATGTTTAAAATGTTGAAAACAGCACAAAACTCCCAAATTTTGAGAATATTAATTTGTTTAAATGATTATTTTACCATTTCTATTTTAAGTAGTTGATATTTGTCCAATAGTATTTGAAAAATATAAAATTTATGGCAATTTTATGTTATTGTCAACATTCGTAAGAATTTTAACAATACTTGAATATACTGTCCAAAATCGCCTAAATTCTAAAATTTGTCAACATTTATAATTATTGTCTAACATATTACCGCAGAACTTGACATTTTATAACAAATTTTGACAAAGAACCCCCAACAAATTTTCTACTATTATTTTGAATTAAACACGAAAAAATCCGCAGGAACATGAGTTTTTTTTCTGGATTTTTATAGATAATATGTTTTAGAATATACTACTCGTTGTTGATTGAAAAAATAAAGAATTTATTGAAAATGTGTAGCTGTTTTTAAAACATTTTTATCCGTATTGTTTATTTTTAATAGATATCATTATAATATTGGTCAGGGAAAAATCTGGGAAAAGTCAGGGAATTTTTTTCCGAGAAAAAAGCGGCCACCATGATTGAATATTTACATATTAATCACGACGATGTAAACATAATACTATAATTGAGGCCTTACATCGAATAACTCTCCCGACGCTCGAACAGCGGAAAATAGAAGTCCCATGGCCGATCGGAGATGAAAATTTTTGAAATTCGATATTTCCATTAAAACAACGTACAGGGATGTTGAGAATGATAAACCGAATACCTTCTACTTAATAAATTGTTTATACGGCGATTAATTTTCACATTAAACATTAAAAACTACAACAATTGGAAACGGTAAATTTAATTACATTTTTAAACATAAATCGTCATTTCTTGAGCAATTATTGATGAAATCGTTTGAAATTTGATACGCGTCTAGGCTTTAGTCTAGCGAAGCCTATAACGTAATAACAGATGTAGTAATCAGTTGTTGTTTAATAATTTTTGTTTATTAACAACAGCAGTTCAGTAATCTCACTCTTGTAGATGCCCGAAAGAGAAGAGTCGAGGGAAGTTTAGAGTTGAACAAATTTCCAGTGAAACATTTGTTCCTTAGTGTTTCAAGAAGTTTTCTGTAAAGTTTCAAATAAATTGGCTATAAATTGGCTGAAATACCGATTATTTCATAAAGCGCCCGGACTGTCAACGGCTGCTCTGCGTCATCTAAATTGCACAGGGTTTCCTCCTTAGATTTTCCACCTCGTTAGAGTTATTTTTATGAATATTTTTATTTTATTTTACTAAATAAGTCTTGTTAAGGTAGCTAGACCCCAAGATATGATATGTTAGCGAAAATAATTTAATAACACTTCCAGGAATTGAAGTTTTATTATACATGATATTGTTACAGAGTTCAAGCATTATTATTCTTGAAAAAAAATTGAAACTTGCAAAAATAATTTGTTAACCAACTTTTCTTACCGACTCAAATTTTCTTCTTATTTTCATTCAAAACTTTTCTAAAAATGAATGGATTTCAATGAATGACGGCTTATTTTTTCGAGAAAAAGATTCTCTACAACTTCACCGAATAAATTTCTCAAATTTTTTTGCCTGATCACTAAAATTATTCAGAAAAGTTAAAAAATAATATATATTTTTTTTTAATAATTCGAGATATTTGACCCTAGTTTTAGAAATTCAAGAAATTCATTCGGTGAAGTTGTAGAGAATCTTTTTCTTGAAAAAATAAACCGTCATTCATTGAAATCCATTCATTTTTAGAAAAGTTTTTAATGAAAATAAGAAGAAAATTTGAGTCGCTAAGAAAAGTTAGTTATCAAATTATTTTTGCAAGTTTCAATTTGTTTTCAAGAAAAATAACGCTCGAACTCTGTCACAATATCATGCATAATAAAAATTTTATTCCTGGAAGTGTTATTAAAATATTTTCGCTAACATATTATATCCTGGGGTCTAACTACCTTAATGGTATACCAATGTTCACTTTATAAAAATATACTTCAAACATAAAATAATGCGTAGATATTCTATGTTTTTTGCGTTGCTTCACATTACTTTAAAAATTTCAATAATTTCTGTCAATATTCATTTGTTATATCAAACACAAAATTACAAAAAAAAAAACAAAAATAATTTATCTAAAAGTAATAGTTCCAAAAAGCCCATTACAAAATCAAAATCAGTAAGTAAAGCAATTTTAGACAAATTTGTAAAAAAACAAATAAAAAAAGTACTAATTAGTGTATAATGTAAGAAATTATTGTACACAAAATTCGACAATAAATGTTTATTGGTTCATTGTATATGGGTGATTCTCCAAAAACAGGGCATATTCAAGAATAACAATTTTTTTTTTTAAGTTACTGTAAATTTTTTTTTTTTATTCTTGCTTATTAGCACCAAGTTAAGTTATTGTTAAAGTAGTCACGCTAGAAAATTATTTTAAAGGAAAGGGGAAGACTTTTACTATGACGCATTTTCATACGGCTATATAAACCAACAATTGCTTATTAAAAACTTAAAAAAAATAACTCTAAATAGTCAAAAACATAATGTACATATCTGATTTAGTGCATTTTTGTGAATAAATGAAAATTATTTATTAAGTAATAATTAAAAAATTAAGAAAAACACATGAATTTTTGAAGAAGATTTAGACAAAGTAAATTTATTAAAGTTAATGTGTCGTTGGTTAGTAACTACAATGATAATATTATATTCATAATTTTAATAAATAATATTATTTCATAATAAACTTGATTCATAACGTTGTAACAAATATAAAGTTTAATTTTGTGGTTTTTTAAATTATATTTCAATAAATGTCCAAGAGGAAGAGAAATATAAAAGTTATTTATGATTTGAAAAATATTTTCTGCTACGGGTTACACTTTGTTCTTGCTTCGTACCTGATACGCCAAATGTTTGGTAACGACAATGAAGGTGACGACAATGAACATTTGTAAAAAAATCCAATTTTAGATATTTTAAACAATAATAAATTAAAAAACAAATTGGCAGTAACGTTTATTCCTTTAATCTTTAAGTTTTCATCATGTTTTAATTGCTGTTTGTATCCAAATACCAAAATTAGGACGGGCGACGACAATTAATTTAATAAAAATACGTAGTATTTTTATACAGTTTTTACTTGTTCATGAGGTAAATATGTTCTTTTTTCAATTTTCTATGGAGGATTAGTAAAGTGTAGTGTTTTTTCTTTGATTTTCTCATAAGTTTTAGTAAAAAAGTTAATTATTTCCAGTTCATTTATACCAGTTTACGCATTGTCGTTACCTCATAGAAATTTCTTAAGACATTAATATTTCAATAATTATAAGTATATATATTGATTTAATTAAATATTATACAGAGAGAAATTGTACAGTTTGAGCTGTACTATAGAAATATTATTTGAATAAATTAAAATAATACGGTTTCTTAATAGCGCTAATATTTTAAAGTTTTGAACTTAGAGGTTTGGACATATAAAAAATGCTACTTTTAGTCTTTAAATGTCATTTTACACCAGTTTTTTGTATTATTTTTTCAAATTAACATGGGCCAGGGATATTTATTTAACATTTCTATCGAAATTTAATAATTTATTGTCAAAGTTTTTGTAAGATATAACGTAAAGACACGAAAATGCCCTGTTTCTGGAGAATCACCCATATAAGTGGTGCATTATTTGTACAGTTATTGAAGTTTTGTATAAATCTATTCATTATTTTACGTTTTCTAGCATTTTTGTATACTAAATTTTTGTAAAAACCTACTATTAACGGGATTTATCATTAATCCTGTAATGAAATAAAACAAAAATATTCGTAAAACTAATTCTAAGGAAGTGGAAAATCTAAGGAAACCCGCTGCAATTTAGCTGACGCAGAGCAACCGTTGACAGGCCGGGCGCTTTATGAAATAATCGGTATTTCAGCCAATTTACAGGCGATTTATTTGAAACTTTACAGAAAACTTCTTGAAACAGTAAGGAACAAATGCCTCACTGGAAGTTTGTTGTTCAACACTAAACTTCCCTCGACTCTTCTTGTTCGGGCATCTACAAGAGTGAGATTACGGAACTGCTGTTGTTAATAAACAAAAATTATTAAACAACAACTGATTACTACATCTGTTATTACTTTATAGACGTCACTAGACTATAGGCTAGACGTGTATCAAATTTCAAACGATTTCATCAATAATTGCCCAAGAAATGACGATTTATGTTATATTATGATTAAAGATGGCGCGTTGCTCTAGTTTATGTTGTTTTTTAAGTTGTAAGCAATCTGTATTACTTTGTATCCGTCATTACACGGAATTCATTCTCAATGGGAAAAATTTTCCCTATTTAAGAGATTAAACTAACCTATCTATCTAGTAGTTTTGTACTATTAACTAGCAGAAAACTGATGGAAAAAAAATGTCAAAAAATGTAGTAATTCTTATGATTTTTTAAAATAATAATTCTGCATATCTATATGGACATAGTATTAGAATTTTTATAAAAAGAAAAACTGACAATTCCGACTCGTATTTTTGTCACCAACTTGTGGCTTCAATTTTGCTTCTGTGTTTAATTAAATGCAATTTTTACGGAGCAATCTTTTTGTACGTAATATACAATTCTCATTGACATACCCTTGCAATTTCGAAAATATAGATATACAAATTATTTAAACCTTTCTTAAAACGGGAATGTATTACAACGCTAACATTAAATAGCAATACGTCTGTCATGTACAAATCACATGATTGAAAACCATTTACTGTTTAGGAATTTGTTGTAAGGATAAAGAATAATTTTCTTTTCATCAATGCGTTCAGAGATAAATCACATTTTTTTTTTGTCCACTTTCAGTTGACGTTCGGGTCTTTTCGTTCAGTATAATAGTTTCCTTGGATTATCTTATGAAAATCAAAGATTTCTTTGATGTCGCATCCACGTCTCCTCAAAACAGAAACTCAATGCAAACTGCTGCAAAAACCGATGTGCCAGTAAAGAAAAAAGCCGCACAACAACCATCGGCGATGATGATGACAATTAATCTCCATGTAGAAAAACCTGATATAATTCTTATGGAGGATATGGATGACGTTAATTCGAACTGCATAATTCTCAATGTAAGTATTTTCTTCTTAAATTACTACAATTCTTCTATACGTATTCTAGTTTAGGATATTTTATTTAAAAATTGGATTTCCCATAAAATTGTATTGGAATGTTAACGGCTTATACGTACAAATTGCATTAGATGTTAAAATGCTATAGTTTAAAAATTTCAAACACCTTGCCTCGCAATCGTTCGGATTCACGAAACGCTAGGCTTTATCGAAACATTTATAATCTTAACTAGTAACGAAAAAAGAAAAAAGGCAAATGAAAAAAAGAAAGAAAAATTATATGAATTACTATAAAATTAATACAATTTCGATTTGACAGTTATTTGGAACGGATTAGTATAGAATATGATTTGTTAGTATACAATTATAATAAATCTAAACAAAAAAGAAAAAGGAAATAATATATAATAAATATAACAATGAAAACAAAAAAATATAAATTTCTTTTTTACTTTTTTCCCCCTTTTTTTCATTTTGTTCTTGTTTCTTTTACCTTTTTTCGTTACAAGTTGAGATTATAGATGTTTCGACATTGTCTAGCGTATTGAGAATTCGAGCGATTACGACGTAAGGTGTTTGAAATGTTTAGATATTTCCAAACGATAACATTTTAACATCTAATGAAATTTGTAGATATTAGACATTAACTATATTAATTTTTAAATGCACCTACGTTAAATTTATATTTGATTGGATTGATTTTTTTCTTAGTTATAAGATTTGTAAATATTATAATTTTTCTTTCTAAATATAATGTACGAAACTTAATACCAGTAAATATATTTTATGTATTCAAACTCTGAATAGCGTAGACAAGTTCTTGACTTAAAAAGTTAGAAAACGTCGAAAAAAATTAACAAACGTTAGTTACTTAATAGTCGTTAGTGTTATTATTAACATTACGTTAATAACAGTTTTGAGATGTACCTTTCTACAATTTAACTGGGAATTTTTAATCCCTCTTTCGATAGATTTAGAGTTTTTTGTTAAACATCAACATAGTTCCGGTTGATTAATATAATTGAACTCATATACAAGATGTTTTCGCTTCCTTTGTTCCTGAACACCGATATTTATTTACTTAGACGGAGGTATTATTGAAAATTCGTACAATGGGTGATCATCAAGTCATTAGTGGTTCGATCAAAGACTTGTCTTTACTAACTGGAATTTACAACCCTGTCAAGCGTGAGGATTCTTTGTACCAGGTAAGATGATTTGTTGATTTTAGACTATAATTAAGTAGTCATGATTTATACGTACAAAATTCTAATTTGTTTATCCAGTAGTTTTACAATTTTATTATTACTCAAATTTCTTGAAGTGGCACATTGAGCACACTAATATTATTATATAAAAATATAAAAGCTTAAATATAAGTTATAATTTTATTCTGTCTTTGAAAACTTGAATGAAGGATGCACAAAATAGTGTCTTCTAATTATCCTATTGCCCAAAACGTTCTTTTATAATACACATATCAAAGTATTTATCTTCCGCGCAGGATGTCGTAAGATTTGAAACTTTAGTTGTACATGTTATTCTGTTGAAGTATGGCAGCTAAGGTTTAATTTAGTTTTGTAATAAAACTCATTTTCTTTACTTTACATCAATACTTTAACACCCTGGAGCCTAATATATTCCAGCCCTGAATTAAATAGAAGTAAAGATTAATTTATTATAATACAAATTAGTGCGCTATTACGCACAAAGTTCTGAGTCAAAAGATTGACGATAATTTTAGGTTCTACGACCATGCAGCATTAGCGTTGCAGGTTCAACGCCTGAGGGCAAAGGACTACACGTAGATGTGTGCTGTACTGACATTCAAATCTCAGTCTCACCAGGTAAAAATTAATTATATATAAAACTATATCAATTTTAAAGTTTTATCTATTTCTTATACTTCGCTTCGTGTTTTAAGTTAAATCACAGAACATTGAAATTTCGTAAATTATTCATATCTAAATCAGAACTCTGTGAGATATTAACCCATTAAGTCCCAAAAAACGCAAAATTTGTATCTTACGTTCGAGCTCATGAAACTTTGTGAAAAAGTAAGAAAATCTTTTGGAAAATACCCAACCCTAATAATTTCGGGTGTGCTCTACATGATAGAATGGTTTAAAAATGGATTTTGAATGGTTGATTAACAATTTTAACCAAAAAATACGATTTTTTTATGAAAAATTTTTATTTAATCAAAAATTTTAGCGGGAAGGATATTTTTTTTACTGTTGCAAATATGAGTAATTCTACAGAATCTTTAACTTTTATAGTACGCGACTATGTATCTTGCAAAAAAAATTAATATCAAACTAAACGATCAAGATTCTTTTTCTATGATATATTAAAATGTTAGCCCTTATATGTTTTTTAAGATTATAAACCACTGGAAAGAAGAAAAACGAACGTAAAGTACGATTTTTACTGAATTTCACAACGTACAATTTGATTTTGATATCACTAAAAAAACAATAACTGTTATCCAATTTCTCTGAATACTTCAGAGAATTTTCGTATAATCTTGGAGCTTTAATAAACAACATGCCAGGAGTGTGCTTATCTTCTAAAAAATTGTGCAGCTTAAAATGTAAGCGTCCACCGATTATTCCAAATTCGGGAATTTATTACTTTTTTCAATATGGAGAAAATAACTTTTCATTTCTTGAATTCTCAGTTTCATAGAATAATTCTACACTAAAAGCCCCAAAAAATAAGATGCATTTGCAGAGGTCTCTAAAAATGATCAAATCAGTGCGTAACTCGTTCGAATACACAACATTTTCGAGTGGCACACTTTTTAGGCGTTTAGGCACGCTCAAAACTATGTTATAATTTCTTTTTCAAAGTACTTATAAATCTCCTATCACGTGTTTAACTTGCCATTGTTTATCCTACATCGTGAAATCGACATTTCAATAATAAAAAATATTGACATTTTTTTTACTTTTATTATTTGACATTATTAAGTGCATAATAGGAGACAAACATTCTAAGAAATAAATGAGCATTTTTCTAGGTTGAAAATAAACATACATTACTGCCTTTCCGGCTGATGTCTTTAGACTCCCGAAATAAGAATTGAAAAAATTTAATTCTAAAATTTTTGTTATTAGCGATAATAAATAATGAGTAAAAAAACTGTATTTCTCGTTACAAGTACCTTATCTTTAAACATAAAAACTATAAGATATATAATATAAGTACACCCGCATCTACCGTTAGGCTATTGTTTAGTTTCAACTTTGACTTTATTCCACTTTACACAACTTTATTCAAAAGCGAGTTACGCCAACTGTTTCTTATTCTTGAAGTGCTGTAAAAACCAAAAAAAATATGTCCCATTAGTGTGCCACTAAAATAATTTTTTATGATTTCGAACATTGAAAAGTTAAAAGTTCCGTAGAATTACTCATATGCACAAAATTGCACAAAACATTTAATCTTGTCAACTAGCTTGGGTTTTTTTATCGTACGAATTTTTTAACAAAATGGTGTCCAAAAAACGAAAGCTAAAAATCAAACTTTAATTTCACTAAACTGCTTTTGGCGTTTTTTCATTGGAATCATGTAAATTATTCAATTATTTCAGGAAAAAAGTACTTAAATGTAACATTTTTTTAAAATAACCATAGAAAGGGTTAAATATGAAAAATAATGTTTTTAAGGTTTTAAAAGTTGTTTTTTATGGTTTCTCGTCATTACTTCAACAGGAACTAATGTAATAATCTGAATATCGTTGATTTTCGAAATATTCGTTTGCATTTTGATATTTTCAGAACAAATGTTAGCGAATCAAGTAAATATAATTACATTTTTCAATATCCGTCTCTTAGCCGTTATTTTTTTCTTGAACAACGTTGTCCGACCCTTACCGCGTGGAGGTCGATGAAGTCAAGTGTTTTACTTTTTTTTATTAAAAAACAATTATTTGTTATTTTTTTTTTGTATATTTTAAAATTTTTTTAATCTTTTTTGTATTTTGTTTACTGCTTTTTTTATTAGGAATGTTTACTATAGTTTAGTGATGTATAAAACGTAATTATAAATATTTTCACCACTAGTGGTCATTTTTTCGTGAACAAGTCTTACAAATATACTGTTTGCATGTATTACAGAATAGAAAAAAAAACATTATATTTAAGTACATTTTTATTGAAATAATTGAATAATTTACATGATTCCAATTAAAAAAAACGTCAAAAATAGTAGCGAAATTAAAGTTTGGTAAAAAAAGGATGAAAATTGTTAATCAACAATTCAAAATTAAATTTTTGAAATTTTTAAACCATTCTATCATGTAGAACGTATCCGAAAATAGTAGATTTGGGTATTTTCCAAAAGATTTTCTAACTTTTTCACAAAGTTTTCTCAGCTCAAACGTAAGATACAAATTATGCCTTTTTGGGACTTAATGGGTTAAATAAAGTTATACAAATTTCATCTCGAAACACTTTTTTTATTAGATCTTTCAAATTTTGCATCAAATTTATCTTCAGGTGTTATTGAAATTATAAGTCGAGCTTTGCAAACTGTGACGAAAAAAGACGAGGAAGAAGACGAAGAGAAAAAAGAAGATGTCAGCCACGAAGGATTGTGGATCATCACGCCTTTCAGAGAAACTGACTACTGGTTCTTAAAAACAGGCAAGATTTTTATTAAATTTCAACTAGTCTTAAGTCGCTTGAAGGTGGTTTATTCTAAAGGTTATTTAAAGTGGAATATCTCCAATACTTACCCAATGAATGTTTATTAGAAAGTTTATTAAAGAAGGAACTAGAGCATATAACAAATTAGATAATCGTTGACAATTCCTGTGGAAGAATGATAGATATTTAGAAACAAATACATTTTGTTTAAAATTATTATTCATTAAGAGCACTCGTTATTAAAAAAATAAAAGTAAATTAGGTGGAAGATATATAAACCCAATAATGAAGTGGTTAGATCAACTTCATTAAGGTTAGTAAATTTGTTGATCAGAAATCGGAACTGAAGTATTCGAGGACATAAGCTTTTTGGAAGAAGAGGAAGCAACGTATAAACCAGAGCTGGCAATCATTTCTGGTCCGACAATTTTATTCACTTTAGAAGCTGGCGTTGGTAATAAAACACTGCCCATGCTTTTACTTCATCTCGGTTTCCAGGCTAACGTACGGGATTGGAGTACTAATTCGGTAAGTGTCGCCATTCTATTATTTTCTAAGTTTTTAATAGTGGGTTTACTATATACCAGACTCAAACGGTAATATTCATTATTATTCATTATAATCGACTCACGACCGCTGCTGTACTTGGTGTAAGTTCCTACATTTCATACACAAATGTGAAGTACAGCGCCATCTAGGAAGTCGACCTGCAACTCTCGCAAAACTTACGATTCATTATAAAATGAATAATTAAAAAAACCGTTAAATAAAAAAAAAAAATACACAAAAGTCGCATAATGCTATTAAAACATTTAATTATACGCTATTTCCATTATATTTATTGACATTTATCCCCGATTTAGTAATGATTTTGTGCGCTTCAAGATGGCGCTTCGGTATAATACGATGTATCGTTTTACAACATTTCGAATATCGAAATTTCTATTAAACAACATATGACTAAAATGAAACAAACATCACAAAAGTTTACGGAAAAGCCTCGGTGTATACTGCAGAGTGCATTGCCTTAAACGATGCGATAGAAATGGCCCCCTCAATTTTCATGAAGTTACAAATGTTGAAGTTAATCATCGTATTTTAATGTTCTGGTACCCGGAAACATGTCCACAAAAGATTTTGCGAATATTTAATTTATTGCAATAGTTATTGTTAATTAAAATTTTAAGCAACTTTTTATTTAAATATTTATAAGACCTAAAGTTTTTAATTAAATTTAATGAAATTTTCTGAGTCAGGCCATAAATGAATGTTCTTAAACTTGATCTGATAAAACTAGAAAAAAAATGTACGCAAGTCATTTTTTTAAACATTTTTTATAAACAAGTGCGATTTTAACTCTGTTCTCCATGTGATTTTTTAATTATTTTTACCGCTAAATGTTCCCTATAACCTTGGTAAAAAACAAGTGAAAACAAATTTTTGCGCCAAGACCAGGGTTTTTTGATATTTCAGTTTTTGTCACGCGCTGCATGGCCCGTGGATCCGTGCAAGTTTCAACCTGCATATTCCGCGGTGTCTGCTCGGACACTTTTCGAAAACAAAAGAAAGTCGCGAAATTTTTCTTTTCATTAGTGTTACTTTTTGCACTGATAAAATGGTTCGGGCTAATGTATGTAGCAATCCATTAGGAAAAGAACGTCAATTTCATCAAAATTCAAGTACCGTTGGATAGTTTAGTGGAATGTAACGAAAATAAGTAATTCTTTGGTTAGGTATCCCCTATTAGTATTGTTAATTGTAATATTTTTACTTAAATTAATGTATAGTAGAAGTAGTCAACTTCACTTAAGTTTATGGGCAATTTGCAGCAATTTTTCGATTATATTTTAATAGGAATAAGTTTCCTACTATCTATATTCTGTGCTGTTTGAACTATTTTAGGACATCTACTGCAATTGATGAAATGCAGTTGTGGACCTGTTGAAGTATGCAGAGTAGTTAAAAACTAATCATTTTTACCGAGAATATGTTTTCTGTATAGTGACCGCGCCAAATGCTACGTCCGTACAGTGCCTGTAACGTATAGCGCGTGACAAAAACTGAAATATTAAAAAACCCTGGTCTTGGCGCAAAAATTTTTTTTCACTTGTTTTTTACCAAGGTTATAGGGAACATTTAGCGGTAAAAATAATTAAAAAATCACATGGAGAACAGAGTTAAAATCGCATTTGTTTATAAAAAATGTTTAAAAAAATGACTTGCGTACATTTTTTTTCTAGTTTTATCAGATCAAGTTTAAGAACATTCATTTATGGCCTGACTCAGAAAATTTCATTAAATTTAATTAAAAACTTTAGGTCTTATAAATATTTAAATAAAAAGTTGCTTAAAATTTTAATTAACAATAACTATTGCAATAAATTAAATATTCGCAAAATCTTTTGTGGACATGTTTCCGGGTACCAGAACATTAAAATACGATGATTAACTTCAACATTTGTAACTTCATGAAAATTGAGGGGGCCACTTCAGGAATTTTGACTCAATGTAAATATCTTTTCAGATTCTAGAAGTGCATTGGAATCTCTTTCCTCTCCCAAACTCAGCAGCATGCAAAATAAATATATCCTTGATATTAAAAAAAAATACAATGAATGTCATACTAAAAATAAAAATTCACGCATGCATTTTTACCGGATACCATCTCATTCGGGTATAAAGGGTAACGAACTAGCCGATGAAGCAGCTAAAGAAGCTGCAATGAAACAATCGCTTGATATAAAAACCTAACCTTTTACGGACCATTTTGAATATTTCAAAAAAGCAGCGCATCTAGTAACTGAAAAGATACTAAAAGATAATAGTTCTAATACAGGCAAGACCTACTTTCAACTATTTTTCAAAAATAAGAAAAAACCGTGGTATTTCGGATTGCAATTAAATAGAGAGTTTATAGTTACAATTGACAGAAGTAGAGCGAACCATTACAACCTAGTAGAATCGCTATACCGTGTTGGAATTGTAGACGATCCAAAATGTAAATGCGGTCAAGAAAATGAAAATCTTAACGATATATTGTGGCAATGTACGCACTGCAACGACCAACGAAAAAAATTAACTGCATCTTTGTACACAGTGAAAATACTACCTCCGCATAGCGTCGAGATGCTAATAGCCGAACCACAAATAAAAGCCCGTCACTACATACTCGCATTCTTAAATGAATGCAACATTAAAATCTAATGTAAGAAAACATTAGTGGCTCGAGTAGTTTGTTAGTTCATTTGTAAGCAATATATTATAGCAATAAGTATGTAAAAAATGTAGCAAAGTAAATGTAAATTACATTATGTAAAATGTAGCAAAATAAGCCTGAAAAACGGCTTGAAAATGCTAATAAATTAAAAAAAAAAAAAATGAAACAAACATCACAAAAGTTTAAAAATACATAAATTAAAGATGCTGTTTGTGATATTCGAACTATCTATTACGCGGGATTCGGCCAAATTTAGTTAAATTGTTTACATTTCCCCCGCTAACTGTTTTTGGTAGATCGGTCAGAATATTTGAACTTTGAACGGCACTAGTCAGTCACGAAACAACCTTTCTATCGAACACATTGACTTAAATCGCACTCAAGCTGTGAATCGCAAAATATATTATTTTGAAAGTTTAATTGTGACTACCTTATTCTCAACAAAAAAAAAGAAACCTTTGACTCGAGTGAAATATACTCGCAAAATTATTCAGATGCATTAGTTTCACTTTTTGTACCAGAGATATTAGTTAGAAGGTCTGAGCTATATTTCATCTATGTGTTTTATTATCCCGTTAAAAAATTTAGATGAGTATCGAATCCGCAATGTCAGTCCTCATGGCATATTACAACAGTCGTTTGGCTTTGTGGGAGCCATTGATAGAACCGATGGATGTCATTAATAATGGACGAAGAGATTCTACGCCTTGGGAATTAAAAACTAAAGTAAGTACCTGTTTTCGGGTTTAATAAAGAAAAAAAGTACACACTTTAATAAATAAATATGTTTCAAAATTATAATAGATTCAATTTCACGATTTATCTTCGGACCATCGAGGGGCTATCACCCAGGCTATTGAGGGCGAAGCAGAAGAATTATCGCAATCGACTAAAATGTCTATTGATATTACTTCTTCGGTAAGTTTGACGATTCAATAATTTAAATTACATTATTTTTTACGACATTTTTTGAATATCTAGAAACGTCTTCGAAATACAAGACAAATTTATTGAAACGAATTTTATATTTTTAATTATTAATGATTATTATCATTATTTGAATTTACATTTATATGTCATCTAAACCAACTAATAATAATATGAATAAAATAATAATAATAATAGTAAAATAAATACATGAATTAGAAAGAAACTAAACTGTTAACAATAAGATCTTGTCAAGTTTCATATAATAATATATAGTACCGCTCAAAATTATGAGCTCACCCTTGCGGAATTTTGGCTAAATTAAAATGTTGATATCTCATCGCCAAGTTAACGTACGGGAAAAATAAAAAAAAGGAAATTAAAGAGGAAATTTTCAGCTTCTCGGTCATGGTTTCATTTCTATATGGGTGATTCTCCGGAAACAGGGCATTTTTGTGTCTTTACGTTATATCTTACAAAAACTTTGACAATAAATTATTAAATTTCGATAGAAATGTTAAATAAATATCCCTGGCCCACGTTAATTTGAAAAAATAATACTTTTGTTACAAAAAACTGGTGCAAAATGACATTTAAAGACTAAAAGTATCATTTTTGATATGTCCAAACCTCCAAGTTCAAAACTTTAAAATATTAGCGCTATTAAGAAACCGAATTATTTTAATTTATTCAAATAATATTTCTATAGTACAGCTCAAACTGTACAATTTCTCTCTGTATAATATTTAATTAAATCAATATATATACTTATAATTATTGAAATATTAATGTCTTAAGAAATTTCTATGAGGTAATGACAATGCGTAAACTGGTATAAACGAAGTGGAAATAATTAACTTTTTTACTAAAACTTATGAGAAAATCAAAGAAAAAACACTACACTTTACTAATCCTCCATAGAAAATTGAAAAGAGAACATATTTACCTCATGAACAAGTAAAAACTGGATAAAAATACCACGTATTTTTATTAAATTAATTGTCGTCACCCGTCATAATTTTGGTATTTTTATACAAACAGCAATTAAAAAACGATGAAAACTTAAAGATTAAAGGAATAAACGTTACTGGCAATTTGTTTTTTAATTTATTAATGTTTAAAATATGTAAAATTGGATTTCTTTACAAATTTTCATTGTCGTCACCTTCATTGTCTTTACCAAACATTTGGCGTATCAGGTACGAAGCAAGAACAAAGTGTAACCCGTAGCGGAAAATATTTTTCAAATCATAAATAACATTTATATTTCTCTTCCTCTTAGACATTTATTTAAATATAATTTAAAAAACCACAAAATTAAACTTTATATTTGTTACAACGTTATGAATCAAGTTTATTATGAAATAATATTATTTATTAAAATTATGAATATAATATTATCATTGTAGTTACTAACCAACGACACATTAACTTTAATAAATTTATTTTGTCTAAACCTTCTTCAAAAATTCATGTGTTTTTCTTAATTTTTTAATTATTACTTAATAAATAATTTTCATTTATTCACAAAAATGCACTAAATCACATATGTACATTATGTTTTAGACTCTTTAGAGTTATTTTTTTTAAGTTTAACAAGCAATTGTTGGTTTATATAGCCGTATGAAAATGCGTCATAGTAAAAGTCTTCCCCTTTCCTTTAAAATAATTTTGTAGCGTGACTACTTTAACAATAACTTAACTTGGTGCTAATAAGCAAGAATCTATTAAACAAAAAACGAATTTACAGTAACTTAAAAAATAAAATTTTCATTCTTGAAAAATGCCCTGTTTTTGAAGAATCGCCCATATATAAATTTCTCTACGAACTATGCTCGATTTACTAAAGTAATTTTTTCGTATTATTTTTTTCTTGTTCAATCCGCTCGCATTTTTTTAAAAATGATTGCAAGAGAAATGTACAACGTGTAATCTAAAGGTAATCCCTATAGCTTTAATTTACCTCTTCGAGATTATAAATACTTATTCAATTTTGCGCAAAATAATGTGATTTTTTTTCAATCTGCTATATCTCGGAAAATTGACGTGATATAAAAAATATTTAGGAAACAAAAAGTTTCATTTTTTAATTGTCTACTGGCTGAAATTTTTAGAAGGAAATTTTTTTTTTTGTATTTTGTTGACTTCGACATTTTTTGTGTAACAATCATTTTTGGATGCAAAGTTGCATTTAAACTATGATCAAGTTTAAGATTATCTTTACTATTAGGATGTTTCACGCAAAGCGCGTGGCGTTTTTTTTGAGGAAAGCAAAATTTAATAAATATGTACATATATACATGAATGCAATTGTTGATATTTTCTATGTATGTTAAAATAAACTTTATTGTTCATTTATAAATACGTGTACATAAATTATTATATTGCAAACTGAGCATACTTGAAATGCAAATCTAGAGCCGGTAATAATCGCAGCCCAAAAGCGTAAATTTGATAAAATAGAATAAAAAAAATTTCCTTCTAAAAATTGGAAAAAATTTCAACCAATAGACAATTAAAAAATGAAACTCTTTCTTAAACATTTATTATATGACGTCAATTTTCCGAGATATAGCAGATTGAAAAAAAATCACATTATTTTGTTAAAAATTGAATAAGTATTTGTAAAGAAATATTAGACAAAATCTCGAAGATGCAAATTAAAGCTATGGGGGTTACCTTTCGAATACACGTTGTACATTTCTCTTGCAATCATTTAAAAAAAAATGGGAGCGGATTGAAAAAGAAAAAAATAATACGAAAAAATTACTTTAGTAAATCGAGCATAGTTCGTAGAGAAATGTGTATATAGAAATGACCACCGCGACTGAGAAGCTGAATGTTTCCTCTTTAATTCCCCTCTTTTATTTTTCCCGTACGTTAACTTGGAGATGAGATATCAACATTTTAATTTAGCCAAAATTCCGCAAGGGTGAGCTCATACTTTTGAGCGGTACTGTATAAGTAGATTTGGTATTCGAAGATGGATATTATCATCGTTTCTTCTTCCGATATTTTATTTCCAACAAAATGGGAGCTGCATACACATTCCCAAGAGTTTGGTAACCATTTTGGCTCGTTTTTTAATGGAAAATAGAAAATTATAAAATTTGCAGTTACTATTGTTACCCTTATTATTAAAGTCCAACACACATTACATAGTTCATTATTTACTTGTTTACATTAAATCCCAATACAACATTCCCGGCGTTTTTCTCTTTCTTAACACCGTGGGCGCTTCGATAGTTTTTCTTCATCTCCTCGAACGACTTGCACGGAGCGATACAGCAAGAAGAAAGTTAAATAACGAACTAAATATAATATTTTCTGGTCCTTAATTTACCTCGTAAGATAATATTTCCCTCGCAAAAACTTCTTAAAGCCAGGTTACCATGGATTTCGTGTTTTTTTTTGACATCAATTTTATTCCCACTATAAAAACGGTTTTGGAAATCGAACTTTTTATATCTTAAAATACATGTCATCAACAATTAAAATATATTTTTTCGTAATTTTTTTTTGTCAAAATGGCGGCTCCTCCTCCGGATCAATGACACGATTTCTCATCCAAAAATTATCTGCAAGCAAAAATGAAAATGGTTTCTTGTATGACATTGGCTATCGTGTGAACCAGAATAAAAAATGTAAACAAAAAAAAATGGCGGCCTTTTCAATTTTTTGACCCTCTTTTTCAGTTTTAATTGTTCATAACTTTTTTAAATAACAATGAATATTTTAGATCCTAGTCCAAACCATAGAAAGGCCTTTGAAGAGTAAAATGCCATGTGGTTCATGTCGATAGGTGCGATAGTTTTTAAACGAGAGTGTCATTAAGTTGAAAAAATGTGGTTTCGAGAAAAACGCGATTAAAGTTTTTAAAGCGGCCGGATTTACTGCTTACCGCGTTCAGCTCTCCCCTCTTATAAACGTGTTTTTCGGTCGTTCGGACCTTCGGGACTAACTCTGTGTTATTTCTGAGAGTATTTCCTAGCGATTTACGAAAAAAAAATGTTCGATTTTTTAAAAATTTTCCCTGGTAACCTGGCCTTAAAGATTTTAGATTCGTACATCACCGTTACATTATTTATTTCCTACTTTTGACATCAATCAAAGAAACGTTCTTAATTTTCAAAGGAAAATTTGGAAGTAACAGTAACGAAAACTTGCCTGGACGTCTTGAAGCAACTCGGAAATGCATTTTCTAATGCAATGGAAGCCGGTAGCAACACGTCAACGAAACGAGTTGCTCCATACGTTTTGAAGAACGAAACTGGCCTGGCAATGACTTTGGATTTAGAAAATAGCAATTTCATGGTTAGTTCTATTTACAGCTTTTTTTGTAACGCCAAACATATAACAGAATAAACATCCAAATTTTACAACATTCTCGTTTTGGATAAATTTAGATTGTGGAAAGTGGAACACAGAAATCAAAAGTTCTTAGCTCAGGTTCATATGCCGAAGTCATTCTTGAATCTGGAGCTTCCGTGGAATTGGCGCCAAAGGTGACAATGGAAATTCCGCTTTTAGATCAGTTGAAAGCTGAACAAGTGAAAGATGCCGGGAATCACAAATTCGTTATTGCCGTATGTACATTATTCCTATTTTGTAATTTCATTGAACAAAGTATAATATAAAAATTGTTCTTGCATTGCAATTTTTACGAATGTTTTCGATTCTTGTAGTTCACTGGAATTCAAGGCAAATTAGAAATACCTGTCCTGAGAGCGGATAAAAGATTTTTCTCATTGAAATATCGGAAGGAGAGTTCCGAAGAGTGGGGTGTCATATCCGATGTCATAGTTGAAGATGGCAGTACGATCGTCACGTTACGGAGTATTTTGCAGGTGAGTAATATTGTACTTTTTTAAACAATAATTTTTTATGTTAAAATGTGCAAAATTAGCGATTTCATTTCAACATTTTACGATTTAGTCATAATATACATATAATGTTATCATAATAACATTTGGTTATGTTGCAAGTAACATTAATTTCTCAATGCGCATAAAAATCGGTGACATCTTAAAACTAAAATCTTGAACCGACATTAATTTATGCTTATAAGATAGGAAAATATGACAAGTTAAATACCGTATTTATCCGGATGCAGCATAGACTTTTTCACATTTTTTTACCTTAGAAAAATTCTAGGGGATTCTTATGATCGCGTCTTAAGAAAATTGAGATTAGAAACTTGCAAGTTATGTTGGCAGTTGTTAGTAGAAACGACCGTTGGTATTAACGTATATTGCATATCTAAATGCAAACTACACGGAAAGACATTTTAAGTAACAATTGACGACCGTTGCGGCTCAAGCTGCCGATCTTTGCTTAAAAACAGGCAGCGCTGGCCGAAGTCATCGTCATTAAGTGCCTAACCTACATTTAGGAGATAGGGTGGGCGTGAAATGATAACACACCGAAATCTAACCCGCAATATTGCAATCACATAGTAAACAGAGCTGTCAAGTCATTTTTTTCTTGCTCTCTGTGAATTATTTTTTAAAATGATCAATGTTAAATACTTGAATTGGTATTTATTAGATTATTTTTAATGATGTTGATTAACCTACACTCTAGAAATACCAACTTTAAAAAATTGTAATTAAAATTGTATTACCGACTTTGGACAAGGATTTTACAGTCGACAGATGATTGTGAGCCTAAAATCTTCTTTCGACAAAAGCTTTACCATCGACAGAAGATTTTAGGTCCATAACCTTCTTTCGACAAGAGAATATATAGATGTGTATGTATGTGGTTATAAATAAATGTTTTATAGCTATATGTAAATTTAAGGCAGCAATGCTATTTTTGGTTCTAATAGATGAAAACAATTTTGGTCGATAACAGCGAAATGAATTGACAGTTTTATCATAATTTTTTTAAAAATATTTTACCATTAACTTAGTTTTAAATTATAGATATAAACACAAATCTATGTAAATTGATCATAACTAATTTAGATTACACCACTTTTTACCCAAATGTACAAACAGCTCTGTCGACTTTAAATTTTGTTTCACGGTTTTGAAGGTGATAACTTCAACCAATCGGTGTGAACCAAGTTTCTCCAAGTTTCTGAGATCAAAACGTATCTAAAAATATGGTTATAGATAAATGTAAAGCAAGAATTACATTTTTTACTTAATACACAATAAAACAATTTTTGTCGATCACAGTGAAATGAATTGACAGTTTTATGATCAATGTTACTAATTTCTGATATTTTACCACAAATTCTTTTTTAAATATGTATCTGATATTTAACCACGAATTCATTTTCAAAGTATGTAATGTAAAATATTACAAATTGAATGAGATTGCCCCTTTCTACCTTAAATTTCTTATTATTTTTTTTTCACAATTTTGAAGGTGATAACTTCAACCAATCGGTGTGAACCAAGTTTCTCCAAGTTTCTAAAAATATGGTTATAAATAAATGTAAAGCAAGAATTACATTTTTTACTTAATACACAATAAAACAATTTTTGTCGATCAGAGAGAAATGAATTAACAGTTTATGGTCAATCTGATTCTAATTCTATTATCTCTCAGTGATGAAAATCTTGTTGAAGAACAGTTTTAGATCTAAAATCTTTTATCGATATAAAACTGCCACTGAAAGAAGAAGAAACAAAGGTTGTGTAATTAATAATTAGATTTAAAATTAAATTTAAAATTAGAAGCTATTTCTTGGGTTTTCGGTCTCTCGTACTATAAAATAAATATTTTGAAGGTAAGTAAATAAAAATAAATAAGGTTGTGATGTCAACCAACGAAATATGCGATAATAAAATAATTTTGAAAATTAAATTTTTGGAGATAATATCGCGGACTAAATATTGATTAAACCACGGAATATAAGGAGTTAAGATTAGTATTTAAGTAATAGATTTAGTTTCCCTCTAGCGATATTATTTAAAATGACTATTTTTGAAAAATAACACGTTTCGTCCCAAGTATACCGGGTGGACTCGTCAGTAAGGCGACCCCGGTATACTCTGCCCTATACGTGTATATGGTTTTGAAATTTTAGTTTTAATTTTAAATGTTTTTAAAAGAGGAGGAATATTAAAAACATTAAGAAAATACATATATAAAATGACGGTGAACGGGATGTCGTGCACGCAAACATATGAATTTAGGAAGCCCGGTTTTAAATAAATATGATGTCGGATAAACGACAATAAGGAATTTTTCTTTGACCGTATGTAAGAATAATTAGATTTAAAATTAAATTTAAAATTAGAAGCTATTTCTTGGGTTTTCGGTCTCTCGTACTATAAAATAAATATTTTGAGGGTAAGTAAATAAAAATAAATAAGGTTGTGATGTCAACCAACGAAATATGCGATAATAAAATAATTTTGAAAATTAAATTTTTGGAGATAATATCGCGGACTAAATTTTGATTAAACCACGGAATATAAGGAGTTAAGATTGTGTAATTAGTTTGGAAATGTATTTATTTACTTTGAATCATTAACATTTATTTTATATAAAAGTCAATAAATATGTATTGTTTCTATCAAAACAAGTTTTGTTTTTACTTTTTCTAGTTATAAAACGCACAACATTCACTACCGAAGTATACACTACAGTTTTGACGAATTTCGTCCACAATTTATACTTTTCTTCCGATCTATTTTGGACGAAGTACTGTTGTGCTGGTACGATCGCAAAGATAAGCTGTGATAGTTGACGCGATCGCCTAAAATGTCTTTCCGTGTACAGGATTATTGAGTTTAAAATACGGTATACGAATTATATATAATATTAGGAATAAAATAATACTAAACAATAAAAATTCACTTTTTTAAAAATAATTTTTCCAGTTTTATATAGTCAAGTAAAACTTTTTGTCGTGTAATCCTCTAAAGCCAGAGATTTTTTTTTTTTAATTAAGTTTCGTAACCCTCTTACGCCCGAATTATTTCGGACTAAAACGCTACCCAATATCCAGGTTTTTTTGCCAATAAGATGGAAGAAGGAAAGTTTTCAGAAATTTAAAATGGCGGATCAATTTTGTAAAAGTGTCCCGATTTACTTGAGAATCAGTACTCGGGGGTTTTCGGCGTCAATAATTCCAAATCTAATATCAGATTATCGAAATTAAAAATGGCGGATCCAATATTGCTTACCAATTTTATAAAGATGACTTGCTTTGTCGCAAATAATATGTGATCTAATTGTACCGGTCGACTTCTTACATAAAAAATTTGGTGGTAGATTTCATAATAACTCCCGCGCTGTTGATTATGAGAAATAACTACTTTTGGCATTATTGCTTTTTGCTTTCTGATAGATACTAGTAACTAGCAGAGGTAACTAGTAATGCCACTATTAGTATCAATAATGCCACTAATGCATTATTAGTGTGGAGTAATTCTTGATAGTAGTATATAAAGGTTATAAAGATTGGGAATCGCTGATGAAGAAATGCAATTTACAATATTAAAATGAATTTTTCAAAAATGGATAAATTTAAAAAAAATGAACATATTTTCAAAGCAAAATATTTACGTAGGTAAAACAGGAAATGAAAACACATTCTGAAAGAAAATTGAAAGAAATTAAATGCCCCTAATCTTTTTCTGCCCTGAAATACTGCATTTATTATTTTTTGTGACGTAACATCCGGTCCTTTATATACCATTATAGATCTACGTATAAGGCGCTATTAAGACACATATTTTTTAGAAAAATAGATGTTGATAAGTCTTCTTGTTCGGGAGTTAACAATGCAAAAAGATACTGAATTTATCGCAAAGTTTATTGAAAGTTTATCCCCGTTTATGAATGCAACGATTGTAATTTCAACATTCAAACTCAACATTTGCAAAATCAACATTTAGGAAACTCAACATTTACAATTTCAACATTATTTTCATGTTATTGAACTATATTTGTATTTTTAAAATCAAGTGTAATAATATTAATCGTAATATAAATTAAATCTTAAATCTGTGTTAATTATTGTCAATAATAAAAATGAATGATAACAATTTGTAATGAGTATTGTGCGCTTGTCCACGGAGATATTCCATCAAATTAGGTTAGGTTACGCTAGTTTGGTTAGGTTAGGTTAGGTTCGAACTAAGTATACGATGTTTATGTGTATCGGATCAAAAGATTACTAAGGAGAGGTGATACTTTGTTCATGGTTAGATTAGGTTAGGTTAGATTATGCTAGGTTAGGTTTAGGTTAGGTTAAGCTAGGTTAGGTTCGAATTATTTATATTTATTCTTGTTGTAATGTAATGTTTGATCATTTTATTTTTTATATTATTTGCATTCTTTGTTGATTTAGTTAAATGTTGAGTTCGAAAATCTTGAGTTTGTTACATGTTGAGATTGAAAATGTTGAATTTGTATTTTGAGTTTGTTTTGTGTTGATTAGACATGTAACCCTTAAAGAGTACACCCTCACGTTTAATTTAAGCGGTAATGGACCTCAAAATTTTGTATAGTTTTCAATTTATGGAAGAAAAGGCTCCGACATGATGTATACGTCGCTGAGCATACGGAAGCGACTATGGGTAACTGGGTAAAAGAGGGTTAAATTCGGTTAAACACCGTAGGGTTAATTAATAACGAGATCGAATCTTCTTTACAGGTTCACAATCACTTCAGCGAACCTGTATCGGTATTTTATATGACCAAGCGCGGAAATGAGGTAGAAAACGTTGGAACGGTCCTTCCCGACGAAAAATTGAATTTGCCCTTGGACGCTGTATACACACCAACGAACTGGTTATTCTTCAGTGTCAACGGGTTAGAATTGAACTCAAAAAAAAATAAAACTGTATAAATTGAATTGTTTAATGGGAAAATAAATGTATTTTTTCAGATACATGGTGTCAGTCGAGCCGTTCATCTGGAAAGATTTGCAGAAAACCGTTTCAATGACGAAGATGCTGAAATGTGAAGTTCGCCCGAAGCAGGAAGTTTCTTTGGAGCCATTTTACATTCAGGTGAGCTTAAAATTGTTTATCAAGATAATCTCTATGCAGCTTAGAAAAAAATTCACGCTGTCACTAGTCTCGTCCATCGATATTGGCACCATTCGCCTCATTAGTTAACACCGCTTCCGTAGTGTCGTCGTAGCTCAGTGTTGCATATGGGCGCTTCGCGGCTACTTAAATCTTGCCTTTTTCTAATTCTAGACCTTGTTCACAATGGTCGTCGTCGGTAGTATCATTTATAATAACTGCAATTTCGGTCTGATACTAAATCTTGTCGAACGATGGTGCGGAGGATGGTCACGTTTCGCTTGCGTAAAAGCGGAGCGTCGCTGCCCAAGCCCCTCGCCTGAACGACAAGCGCCTCCGGTGGCCCCGGAGACTAAGGGACCGAAGCAGGTATCGATCAGCAGTCGTATTCGTACGTAACGGACAGGGCCGTTATTGTTCTGGCATGAGCACAAAGTAGATATTTTCAATATTTTTTGAGCTATACGAGATGATGTTGAAACTCGAGGTGACATTGTGATAGCGCTCATTTCTACTTGTTACTTATAAATTGCTTGCACCAAGCGAAACATTTATTTTGTTATGTGTAATTTTTTATTATTTATTTATCGCTTGAAAAGCAATTAAAGAGATAGGCATTCGTAAGTGAAACTACTTGTGGTTATTGCAATTATATTTTCTTAGCTTTAGTGGCTATTATTTTCAAATACTCATACGAGACTACACTGTTAGACTTACCGGAGTAACAGAATTTTACTAAAACCTGTAACAGACAGACAAATTGTGCAACAGTATCGGAAAATTACGAAACTTGTGACAGAAATATGAATTTGAATCAGCGAGCGAAGGTAAAGTCAGTTTGGTTTGTCGCCACTAGGCGCAGATGCGACGTTACCATCTCCACAAGAGGCACCCATGATTTCTGTTGAAGAAACTGGATTTTGATTAGATCATAAGGGATTTCATAATCCCTCTGCAATTTGTTACAACTTAATAGTGCTTTCAAGCATTATTAATTTAATTTTATATTTAATTACTAACATACTTATCAGTAATACGAATTGAAATTATAATAAGTTAGAATACTCTGAAACCATGGGATACGTTCCAAGAATAATCACAGAGTCGAGGAAAGTATACTGTTTTTAGATTATTCAGTACATTTTATAAACCGTAATATGTCATCAATAATATTAAACTATACCGGTAATGTACAAAATAATTAATATGAATGAAAATTCTTCATAAAGGGAGCACTCGTAAATATTAAAGCAAGTATCATACATACAGAACTCTAAAAAGCATTAACTCTCATCGGCTATGTACACCTATTCTAGTGCATCCTACCATTATCAATCTTTGTTCCTTATATTTTTTACAATTGTAGTGGACATTCTATATGAGTGTGTTTGTATGTAACACTACATAAAATTAAATAACAAAGATTAAAAGTGTAGGATACATTTTAACAAGAATAACAGTGCTGGACAGAATTTATAGTTGTTGGATTATTGGACACTTTTTACAGTCTTCTTATTTAATAAGTGGAATAAAACTATACTAGATATGTGCAAAAGAATTATGTGGATGAAAATTATTTATAAAATATGCATTTATTTAACATTAAAGCAAGTAACGTATATACAATATAATCTAAAAAAAGTACAAGTACTCTCAAACTTTGCCATTTTTCTTTTATCAGTATAAATTTAATACGAGCAATTTTTGAAAGTATTAGACAACTGGGGGTTGGGAAATAGGTTGTCAATAAGGAATGCTAACCTCAAATGTTAATTTGGGTTAACCTCCAAAATTAAATTAAACCTCACTATCACTATATATCACATTTAATATTTTTTTTTCCTGTAATTGTTCTTTTGTAAGAACAATAATAACTTCATTGGCTGAAACACATACATATAATATTTAAAACGCGAAGCGATAAGGTCGAACTGTCGAACTGTGTCGAACACAGCACACAAGACAGAACACTTGTTGACTTGAACCAGCCAGCTGATTGACGTCAGTGGCGCCTTACCTAGCGGCCGTTACAGGAACCCTATAGCTCAACAGGAGAAATAGTTACTCCAAGGAAAAAAAAGTAGTAACACTGGGTAGCCTACTACTTTTGTGGTTGGCGTAACTAATTTGAAATAGTTCCGTTAACCAACTTAGGTTTCGTGCGTCTACGGTTTCGTTCGTAAGATTCTCTACTTTTGCGCCTACTACTTTTTCCGTAGTTGGTGTAACCACTCACTTTTTTCCGTGTGTAACCAAAATAGTATTTCTTATAATATTCTAAACGTCGTAAGCTTAAATATCGCTAAATTTAAGTACTATTGCGCTTCGTTGTGTTAACTTTCAGTTTTTGGAGTCGCTATTTAAGGACGTTGGTATGGTACAAATGTTTTATTAGCTCGCTTTAGACTAGTTGAATACCCTACAGACATCAAATAATGGCTACTAACTTATACGAAAATGAACTTTAGAAATCGGTTTGAATTAACATTTATTATTCATATTTCCTTTATCGACATTAATTTTTAGTAAATCTGTTTGTTAATTACGTGCAAATTTCACACAGCAAGCTTTAAAAATGCCATTTTACATAAGACATAATAGGTACAAAATATTTAAGTATCCAAGTGTCGGAAAATTTTGAGGGAATTAACATTTACTAAATATTTGTTAATTCCTAACCATACCAACCTCATTAAGAATCTATACTCAACTATTCTCAATCGGGCAAATAGTTATGTATGTTCAGATTTGGAAAGAAACATGTATTCAAAGAAAAACCGAAAAAAGGAGATATTATGTCATAAATGTGGTGCACCCCACGTAAAAAAGAGACACATTTGTGGACATACTTTTAATTTCTTATATTCAGGGTTGGGTAGTGGAAAAGTTAAAAGTTAAAAGTTAACAAATTAATTAATTTTAACTTAACTTAGTTACTTTTTAGATCGTTAACTTTTAACTTAACTTAATTAAGTTTTTTTTTTTAATTTTTAACTTTTAACTTTTAACTTTTAGCTTTTAACTTAACTTTTAACTTTTTAACTTTTACTTTAATAAATGGAGGGTATGCTCGTTTTTTATTAATGCATAGTAAGGTGGCCTTAGCACGAACAAAGAAGATGGCATTTTTAATCGCAACATATTTTCAACTTTTTCGACTGTTTTCTTTCTGACGTCAGAATCTTGTCTGCCCGAATCAGAAGTTATGCGAAAATATTGCCGAAAAGTTGTATGTCTCAAATGCAGATGGAAGGTATTTTTTGAAAAATTATTTTTTACATCAGACAACGAGAGAGACTCTTTGCATTTTTAATGCAAAGAATCTATCTCGGGCGTTTCATCAAGATTTTTTAAAAAATCTTTTATTTTATTGATATTTTTCGGCAACAATAATAATAGAAAAAGGGCGAGAAGGAAATAAAAACCGAATATAAAATAAAATATATTATAGATTTATATATTAGAGGGCAACCAATTAAACATAAACACAAATTTATAAATTAGAGGGGGCAATAATTAATAAGTACACAAAGGGATTTCTAAAATATAAAAATGTAAAGTCGGAAGTTGAAACAAAAAATCAAAAATTTTACCTTTTGACCCACGATTCAAGTCATCTTTCTGAATTCTTTACATTTTAGGAACCCCTTAGTTTACTTATTAATTATTGCCCTCCCGAATTTATAGTTTATATGTAAAAGGTCTCCCTCCATCGCTCCACATATAATATATTTTATTTTATTTTTTGTTTTTATTTCCTCACCCTCTCCCTCTTTTTCTATTATTATTGTTGCCGAAAAAAATATTAATAGAGATTTTTAATTTCTAATATACTGAGGGATTTTATTTGTTTAAAACGAATGTACATTTATAATAATAAAAGCTAACTAAACTTTAACCATAGTTTCAATTTTGCTCTTTACCCTTTTTACTTTTAACAGTTTAGAATTTAACGTTTTAACTTTAACTTTTAACTGCTTAGCACTTTAATTTTTTAACTTTTATTGTTTTAACTTCCCGTTTAACTTAACTTTTAACCTAATTTTTAACTTTTTATCTTTTTAACTTTTAACTTTTGACTTAAATTTTAACTTTTCACTTTTAATTTAACTTTTAACTTAACTTTTAACATAACATTTAACTTTTTAACTTTTATTTTTTTAATTTTTAACTTTTAACTTTTCTACCAGTTAACTTAACTTCTTTTTCAATTAAGTAAATAACGTATTAACTTTTAACTTAACTTAGTTAATATTTTATGGAGTTAACTTTAACTTAACTAAGTTAAAAGAAAAAGTTAACTTACCCAACCCTGCTTATATTTACCCATATTGTCATTCGGGAATATAAATGTTTAATTTTATACCGAAAAACTGTTGTTATATCTTCATTAAGAATTTTTGGAGAATTTCCTCGAAATAAGGATAATCAGAAAATAGTTTTAAAACATAGATTTTCAGTTTTTTTACTGGCTTTCTCGTAGAAAATTGTAGTAATTTATAGAGAAAATGACGATTCAGTGAACTACTTTAGTAAAATTTAACCTCCCATAATTTCGTCCATATTTTTCGTACAGAAGCGACTTTTGTTATTTTCAAGAGGCAAACTACCCTCATATTTTTCAAGTACAAGTATTAATAAGACGTTTGTAGCCATTTATTACGTAAAGGAACCGTTTTCCTGGTTAGAATCGGTCGTTTTTTTTTCGAATTTTTTAATAATTGCATCGGATAGAGCATACCCAAAAAACAGCAAGAAAATGTAATGGAGTAAAAAACTTTTGTGTTATATAGGCGTTAATGGGTTAAAGGAAAAATAACGAATAGAGGCAATACTGAAAATCCGCATAAATGAAAAATTTCTAATCAAGGTAAAGTCCAGGGAAATTTTATTTTTACGTGACAAACTTGCCACTTGAAACAAGAAACAGAAATATCGGAAAAATTCCGGAGAATTCAATGATGTAAAATTGAACAGCTGGTTGTGCTGCAAATTTATTCAAAATGGCATCCAAAGATTGCAAAAAAGAACAGTGTTTCGCAGTTTAAAACAAAACTATGCATTTAATTAACCTTTATCATACGATAGTTGTAGATCTTTAAAAACCTACAAAAGTCATATTGAATATATAAATTAGTGCAAAAATAACGTAGTTATGGCGAAGAGTCGGCTTTAAATTGCCTGTACCGTTTTGAATAAACGTGCGGTAAATTTTTGTTTGTATTTTTATAAAAATATGCTATAGGTTTTTGCGCAAAACGGTTTTTTCGAAAAAAATAGCACTTTCATAGAATGCGATTTAAACAGGTTCTGTAGCACTTACAGACGAAAGTAGAAGCTTAAAATTTTGTTAAATAGTAGTATTACCACGTGAAATAAGTCCGCGCACAGTTAATTAATTATGTAATGGCAAAATAAAAAATAATGGCATATGCTAAAGCACAGGAATTTCAGTATGATTTAAATTAAAATTTTACCTTCTGCAATGTTGAGTTGGTAAGAAATCGGTTGCAAGGGATTATATTACGTTTCTTATTTATTAAATTATATCCTTAAAAGGCGTAACTTTTACTGTTTGTGATGCAGCAGCAATGATTCTGTATAGTGCAGCATAAATTAAAGCTTTCAAAGAAGAAGGAAAAGCTCAGCTTTATAAGTGTTTACGTTAAATGCATGCGTTTCAAATTGATGTTTAAAAATGGTTGATTGTCATGAGGAATGAAAAATTTCTTGAGCAGAACTTAAATAAACTATTGTTTTATCACATCAAGACATTAATTGGGGAATATATTCTGACGAGGCTAAACGTAACATCTTTTTGGATCGACTGGAAACAGTTGATGACGTATAAAAAAATTTTTTTTTTTTAATTTTTGTATAAAAAAATAATCATAACGAAGGGCGAAGGTTTTCAAAACTGTTTGACTATTGGCTGAATAAAAAACCACAATTTTTTGTATAAAAAAGACGTCATTTTGTAGCGGTTACATGGTGGCCACCGTCAGGGAAAACCGGGAAATCAGGGAAATGTCAGGGAGTTTCAAAATTGGTCAGGGAAAAAGTAAATTGCAGACAAATCTTTAAAAAGTGAAAAACATTATTTAACAAAAAATCGCACAATTTCATATTCAGAAAAATGCTTTATTTATCGTGTTTCGCATAAAATTCTTTTAAATGATTTTAAATGCTTTCTCACAAATTTAAACAAATATTGACGTTTTTTTAATCAATAACATATTTCAATTTTGAACATTTTCGACAGATTTCACCAAAAACCAACAATTTTGAGAAAAAAAATAATCTTAAATAAAATATATTTGTGGTACTGCTCAGTTTTAAACGTTCTGGTACAATGCAACAAAAATAAACACGTTTAACAATAACACATTTCGGTATTGAATATATTCTAACAGATTTGAATAAAATTTAATAGTTTAACAAAAATAAATGCAAACAATTTTATATTTAAAGATATTTATCTTTCTATAAAGATACTTTACAGAATATTTCAAAAATATTTGCCATACTAATTCTCCATTTAAACAAATATTTGTATAAATAAAACCTTTTGAAAATGATAGAAAACTTTCATTCATTTTTTTAAATCTTCAAAAATCTTTGAAATTGCATAAAAAAGCTAAAAATCGTAGAAAAATGTTTAAAATGTTGAAAACAGCACAAAACTCCCAAATTTTGAGAATATTAATTTGTTTAAATGATTATTTTACCATTTCTATTTTAAGTAGTTGATATTTGTCCAATAGTATTTGAAAAATATAAAATTTATGGCAATTTTATGTTATTGTCAACATTCGTAAGAATTTTAACAATACTTGAATATACTGCCCAAAATCGCCTAAATTCTAAAATTTGTCAACATTTATAATTATTGTCTAACATATTACCGCAGAACTTGACATTTTATAACAAATTTTGACAAAGAACCCCCAACAAATTTTCTACTATTATTTTGAATTAAACACCAAAAAATCCGCAGGAACATGAGTTTTTTTCTGGATTTTTATAGATAATATGTTTTAGAATATACTACTCGTTGTTGATTGAAAAAATAAAGAATTTATTAAAAATGTGTAGCTGTTTTTAAAACATTTTTATCCGTATTGTTCATTTTTAATAGATATCATTAAAATATTGGTCAGGGAAAAATCTGGGAAAAGTCAGGGAATTTTTTTCCGAGAAAAAAGAGGCCACCATGGGTTAAAGTGGTTTCAACGGACAAATAGAAGAAACATCAGCTAACATACACTTGTTTCCACCATTGTAATAAATAAAAGTAACCCCTTTCTTAGTCATTACGGTGATTTTGATAACATAATTTAAGAAAAGAAAAAGGACAACAAAAATTAATAATATACTTTTAATTGTAAATCTTTAAAAGAAAAAGATGTTTAAAACTATATTATTAATTTTTGTGGTTTTGTTCTTATTTTCCATAAAATTATATTATCAAACTCACTACGACTAAGAAAGGGGTTATTTAAATAGTAGACAGTTACTACTTAGAAAAATGTGGGTTCTAAGATCATGTTACGTAGATTATGATCGATGCAGAAGTTTTTGAGATATCGCGTCCATCGTCTTAAAAAGGTCATTTAAACAAAGAAAGCGTTTAAAGATTTAACTATGCTGGGTTGCTGCAATGAATTCTTTTAGAGTACTTTTATAATCAGAGGGTACCCTGTTCCGCAAGTAGAAACAGTAAACCTTTGGGACGACGCGACATGTATTCCAAGTTTCAAATAGTCCAGTAACTGGAGAGGAAATACGGAAAAACTGTAAAATTGTTTCAAGCAACCCCGATTTCCCTGCAAATTTGGATTTAGGCTCTGCTTTCCCTCTACTTCAAAGTTGACGGGTTGCTTTTGATTTTTAAAGGGTGAAAACTACCCCCATTTGAAAATAATTGTAAAATTTTAGATTCGGGCGTGTATTGGACTGAAATCATCTTGAATCATCCCAACAATGAAAATATGTTGCGAAAACCCCCTGGGATAGTTATATGTAATTGGTAAAACACAATTGCATTCGGTTTTTTCCCGATAAATTCCTGAATTTTATCTTATTTTATAATCGTTCTAAACGGCATTTGTTCAGCATTTTAAGCTCTTTGACTCCTCGTAGTTCTATTTTTTAATAGATCTTCCATTTTTATTTACACACGTTTAAAGAACTCAGGAAAGAAGGTAGTTGTCACCTTCAAAAGGCTCTAATTAAGTAACTTTTCTTCCTACGAAAGTAATTAAAAAATGTATATTTTCAGCATAAAAAGACCTACTTTTTCGTATTTTTGTGTTTCTTTCGTAACTTCGTTAGTTTTGGACATTTCTTAAAAATAGCTAATTTTTTTAGGAAATTCAAATTTATTTTTCAAAAGTATATGGGTGATTCTCCAAAAACAGGGCATTTTCAAGAATGAAATTTTTTTTTTTAAGTTACTGTAAATTCGTTTCTTTTTAATGGATTCTTGTTTATTAGCACCAAGTTAAGTTATTGTTAAAGTAGTCACGCTAGAAAATTATTTTAAAGGAAAGGGGAAGACTTTTACTATGACGCATTTTCATACGGCTATATAAACCAACAATTGCTTGTTAAAAACTTAAAAAAAATAACTCTAAAGAGTCAAAAACATAATGTACATATCTGATTTAGTGCATTTTTGTGAATAAATGAAAATTATTTATTAAGTAATAATTCAAAAATTAAGAAAAACACATGAATTTTTGAAGAAGTTTTAGACAAAATAAATCTATTAAAGTTATTGTGTCGTTGGTTAGTAACTACAATGATAATATTATATTCATAATTTTAATAAATAATATTATTTCATAATAAACTTGATTCATAACGTTGTAACAAATATAAAGTTTAATTTTGTGGGGTTTTAAATTATATTTAAATAAATGTCTAAGAGGAAGAGAAATATAAATGTTATTTATGATTTGAAAAATATTTTCTGCTACGGGTTACACTTTGTTCTTGTTTCGTACCTGATACGCCAAATGTTTGGTAACGACAATGAAGGTGACGACAATGAAAATTTGTAAAAAAATCCAATTTTACATATTTTAAACAATAATAAATTAAAAAACAAATTGGCAGTAACGTTTGTTCCTTTAATCTTTAAGTTTTCATCGTTTTTTAATTGCTGTTTGTATAAAAATACCAAAATTAGGACGGGTGACGACAATTAATTTAATAAAAATACGTGGTATTTTTATCCAGTTTTTACTTGTTCATGAGGTAAATATGTTCTCTTCTCAATTTTCTATGGACGATTAGTAAAGTGTAGTGGTTTTTCTTTGATTTTCTCATAGGTTTTAGTAAAAAAGTTAATTATTTCCAGTTCATTTATACCAGTTTACGCATTGTCGTTACCTCATAGACATTTCTTAAGACAATATTTCAATAATTATAAGTATGTATATTGATTTAATTAAATATTATACAGAGAGAAATTGTACAGTTTGAGCTGTACTATAGAAATATTATTTGAATAAATTAAAATAATTCGGTTTCTTAATAGCGCTAATATTTTAAAGTTTTGAACTTAGAGGTTTGGACATATAAAAAATGCTACTTTTAGTCTTTAAATGTCATTTTACACCAGTTTTTTGTAACAAAAGTATTATTTTTTCAAATTAACATGGGCCAGGGATATTTATTTAACATTTCTATCGAAATTTAATAATTTATTGTCAAAGTTTTTGTAAGATATAACTTAAAGACACGAAAATGCCCTGTTTCCGGAGAATCACTATACCGAACATTGTTCGGCCTAGAGGCATCTAAAGATAGCTTTTAATTTCAATTTTGGCCGAATGGGCATTAAATTTATTACCGTATTTAAAAAAATTTGTTTTATACGCAAAACTGGTAGGAAATATCGTCACTTTAGGTAACGCAAAACTGTACATTAACTTTTCGTTCTGGGCCATGAATTTTTATTCGCAGCTCCTATATCATTCTGTTCTCTGTTTTGGTATTTGAAGCTTGCAGAGATTGTTTATTCGTAATTAATGTTACATTTTTAGCATGCGTATTCATAATTTTCGTTTCAATTTAACCTGTAGAGGGCCCTCAGAAAATTTATTATAAAAGAACCCCTATAATAGGATAAAATCTACCAATGTGCTTGGCATGAACGATCTTCAAATTCTCTTTTCTTTTAAGCATGAGCTTTTATTTTTGTTTTTGCCTAATTTACAGTATCTAATTGTAATTAATGCCTACTGAAAATCAATTTGTGGCTTTTATAAGGTAGCAAGGACAAAATTAATGTACCTGAAGTTTCGAACGTTCAATGAACGATTTCTCAAAAGTTTCATGTCATAAAGTAATAAAAAAAGATATTATTGAAATCTCCAGTTTTTTTACTATTAAAACTTAACAAATTTGTAATTTCTATATTTTATATTTTCATTGCTTTAATTTATCCTTAAAACACAACTGAGGGATCATTCATTGAATGTTCAGAACTTGAGGTACATTAAAATTAATCGATACAGGAGTCGTAAAAAAATGAGGGTAGGCAAAATTAAAAAAAAAAAATTATTAATTTCCGGCCCTATATAAGTTTATGAGAAGCTATCCAATATGGTAATTTTATAAATCAGTGTTGTTTGATCTTTATTGTCACTTAAGGGGCATTCAGTTTCTCAAGCTACATTCAAGGCATGTAGTCAGTTGCAGCAAAGTATTGTTACTGATTTAAAACAATACTCCAAGCTTTACTCCGAGCTTTTTTGTTGCAGATATTATCTGACATATTAAAATTTTATCTTATATCTGATTTTATTATAACTATTTATAAATAGGTACGTAGTAAAAGACCAACATTCAGTGGGGTAAGAAATCGCAGTTACGTGATGACAATTTACTTCCTGTCCTGAGAATAGTGTTGAATGTTAATAAAGATGAAAACTAATTAAATAAAAAGTTAATTAAATTCTGGAATCGTTATAAAGTACAATATTTTTTGCTATAAATTTGAACGTATTAAACGTTTGAATGTCATCTTCAACTTACTATTATTGTGATTCACAAGAATTTAGCATAAAGTAAATTATTAAATGCACTTTTCTGTTAAATAACTGTCAAGACAAGAGTGGAATATATTAAAAAACTATTTTAGGTTGTTGGAGAGATAGAACAGGTGTACTACGAGAACACAAGTCGTCACACAATGTCGAGTACAATTTACAACGTGCATTTGTACCCGGCAGCTTACTTACGAAACTTTTTACCCATCGACATTATAATTTGTCTGCCTGGTTGCAGCCAAGAAAAACTTGTTCAGGCCAGCACAACATTACAAATCCCCACCGTGGAGCCAGGTCGATCCGTCATCATCATTAAGGTACAGCAGATTATTTTCATTCTGGAGTTTTTTAATTTCACTTTTATTGACTATCTGTAAAATTTGACAAAAACTTAGTGGTTTGTTAGGGTTCGTTTCGTTATATATTTTTATTGTTCAATCACGTAGCTACCACAGTACCTCGAGAAAGATTGGTCAGCAAGAGTAGAATTGCTGTCCAATCCGCCTGAGTTCTCTGTGTGTTCCTTCGAGTCATTCGACAGTGCGCAAAAAGTAATAATGGACCTGGGAATGCACACCTCGTACAAACACGGCTCTATCATCATGGCGCTTTACTGTCCATTTTGGATGTTAAACAAAACCGGATTAATGCTGTCTTACAGGGTAAGTAATTTGTACCATACTAATTTTGTCTACCAATTACGTTTAACACTGTTCCGGTAGCGTTCGGGTCTACAGATGTCGCGAGAATATTTTAGTAATTATATATGATTTTTCTACGTTACTATAACGATTTTAAAATGGTCTGGACGGGTTTTAATTGTGTTTTGTTGCAATCTTTGAAGTGATTTCACAAAGACGGTGGATTTTATGGTTTCTTAAATGTTGAAAATGTTTTTGAATAGGAAAAAATGATTTAATATTACGTAACTTTAAAAAATGTCTAAATTTATTGACTTGCAGCACCAACTAGCTGCGATATGTGACGTTAACCTAAGTAAGGTTATGTTCTGTCTCCTAAGTTAACGTTAAACTGTTTTGCATAATAAACATAATTTAAATCTGTTTTAATTTTCGAAAAACAATTTCAACATCCTTTACCAATTATGTTTTATTTCTCTTCACCACAGAAGAGTTTGATTTTACGTTTGCAACAATTAGCGACCATTAAAAGCGGTTTATGAATCACGTACGTATACTTTCAGGTCTACAATAAGACAGTTTGTAAAATCGATCTTTAACATTATTTATTTGTTATTTACTATGTTTTTAATACAAGAATATTTTTAAGAGTTTGATGTCGTCGTATAGTTTATTCGCCACAGTGTTGTAGCGTAATTGAACGATGCCAATATCAAGGTTTTTAAGGTTGAGATCATTCAACAATCCTGAAAAGAATCGATCGATGATCGAAATTGTTATTCCTTTCTGTCGAATACAAATCGCGAAGAATTTAAGGATAATTTGTGTCGATTATTTAGATGTAAGTAGATTTAGCAGTAAGCTAGACGTAGAGCTAATTTTACCAAACGTTAATTTATCTTCGTATGTGTGTATATTAATGTAATTCTGCACTGATACTATTTTAATCCCGAGACATACATCGACACCGGTACGGAGCGTGCGTTGTTACATTTACGGGAATTTGACTTATTTTCCAGAAATCAAGTAAAGGTGGGAAAGAGCGTACAAGCCCAATCAAGGTAGACACTGATTTTCATACATATAAGTGTGCTTCTAGTAGCAGAAAGTTACAGGCTTGATGTCATACACTGTATTTGTTGTATCTTTCATTAAATGAGGGAAGGAATTTGCCTCGCGCCTAGACCATATCACGTAAAAATGGACTTTTAGAAATCTGTTATTAAAGAAAGTTCTTGTTCATGTCTTTAAAAAAATATTTTAGTAATGACTTTCAAATTTTGAAAAAAAAAATTGAACTTTCAGAAGGTTCGGAAATTTATGAAAAACAATACTTTTTGTTTAACCAGAATCAAATTACTTTAGTATTTATATTTTAATTAAAATAGTTCATTTTTACGTTATTTTATGATAATTTCTATACGTTATGTATTGAATTGAAATAGTGTCCGATGTTTGCTCCGATAGGATTTTACTTGTACCTTTATTAAAGTATAAATTGTTCAAAATATTTATGATCACTTCGATTCGCCAGGGTGACAGAAGATTTTATTTGTTGAAATGAACATGATTATAAAAGTGCCAATGAAAAATACGCTTTACAGCTTTACAAGGAAGTGGCAGATTTTTGTTAAAATAACTTATTGGCTTATCTCACGGAACGCTTAAAAATTAACTCAAAATATTTAATTGTTTGAAATTCGTATGAATTAATAAAAGGAAAATGGGTCACTAACAAGAAAATTTTCTATGTTTGATTTATAACAATTTACTAAAACTAAAGGATAATAAAGACATTCAGAACCTTTTAACCCTTTTCGTCTTAAAAGTTCTAGCAGGATAATAATGTCCAATCTGCCCCAGCAGGGATTTAGATGAAATTTTATCCTTTTCTATGTCGAAAAATAATAATTCTCAGAAATTTGCAACTCCCTATCCCCAAAATTGCGCTCGCTATAGGAAAAAACGTGAATTTTCGTGTTTATCACACAATTAGGGTTTTAAATTGTAGTTCTTTTTAAGCTCTACAACTTTTTCCCGTACAAAAATTCACTAGCTGTTGAACGAAATGAGTTAGAGGCAAAAAACCGCAAAAATAAACATTTTTTTCTCTTTTTGTCGGCTCTAACCTGAGAAATATTCATTTTTGGTCAAAGTGTTTTAAAGATAATCTGTAGGGCTTGAAATTAGCTTCAAAACTGGCTGATATATAGTTGTCGAAACTTAAGTAGAAGCCAGTTATACATAAATATATTTATATTAATTTTTTTTTCAAATCACCTTCGTAGTTACGTAAAATTAAAAATAAAAACTGACGTGATTTTCTATAACATGCTTAATGGTGGGGTTAAGTAGTTGAACATTTACAAAAATTATTGAATTTTTAGAAACAAAAATACTTCCGAAGTTATTTTGGTGACTTTTCATCTCAGTACAGATATATAAAACCTTAAAACAAACAAAAAATAATAGTTTGATCCGGTTTTTTGGAATATCTTAGCTTCTACTTAAGTTTCGACAACGATATATCAGCCAATTTTGAAGCTAATTCCAAGCCCTACAAATTATCTTTAAAACACTCCGACCAAAAATGAATATTTCTTAGGTTAGAGCCGATAAAAAGAGAAAAAAATGCTTATTTTTGCGGTTTTTCGCCTCTAACTCGTTTCGTTCAACAGCTAGTGAATTTCTGTATCTGAGAAAGTTGTAGAGATTAAAAAGAACTATAATTTAACATCCTAAGTTGTTCCGTTTTTATAGAAATTGAGCGAAAAGACGAGAAAAATATCGCTTTTATTTTTTTTACTATGGTGCACCACTTTTAAAAATCTGAAAAAAAATTGACCATATAGATTGGCCTAAAATACATCTTCTTGAATTTTTTCAAGAGGAAGTTTTTTTTTAAACGCGAGAAAGCATGTTTTGAATTTTGTATGAATTTTTTAAAAAGTTTCTATAAGGTCAAATTCAAAGTCTTGAAAAAATTTTCTACACTCTAATATTATTTACACGCATGAATTTTTCTGTAAATATTGCATGGTGTGGCTACGAAATAAAAAATAAAAACTGAAAATTCACGTTTTTTCCTATAGCGAGCGCAATTTTGGGGAAAGGGAGTTGAAAATTTCTGAGAATTATTATTTTTCGACATAGAAAAGGATAAAATTTCATTCATCTGAACTCCTGTTGGGGACCTTCTTATTCTGCTAGATCCTTTAGATGCAACTTGTATTCCAGATGCCGTTACAAAAAATTAAAATAAAAAACAATCAGTAGTTTTTTACCGCTTCTTTTGTGTTCCGTGGTCAGAATCAGTCATTGTTAGATTCCTAACAAAAAAGTTATGACTATTTTGTTCGAAAAAAGTACCGACATTTTTTCGCAAGAATTGCGTTTTTTAATATTGAAAAAGACAATATCGACGATTACATAAATTACTGAAAGAGTCTTTTTCATGGTGGCCACCGTCAGGGAAAACCGGGAAATCAGGGAAATGTCAGGGAATTTCAAAATTGGTCAGGGAATCAGGGAAAAGTCAGGGAATTTCAAAATTGGTCAGGGAAAAAGTAAATTGTAGACAAATCTTTAAAAAGTGAAAAACATTATTTAACAAAAAATCGCACAATTTCATATTCAGAAAAATGCTTTATTTTATCGTGTTTCGCATAAAATTCTTTTAAATGATTTTAAATGCTTTCTCACAAATTTAAACAAATATTGACGTATATAACATATTTCAGTTTTGAACATTTTCGACCGATTTCACCAAAAACCAACAATTTTGAGAAAAAAAATAATCTTAAATTAAATATATTTGTGGTACTGCTCAGTTTTAAACGTTCTGGTACATTGCAACAAAAATAAACACGTTTAACAATAACACATTTCGGTATTGAATATATTCTAACAGATTTGAATAAAATTTAATAGTTTAACAAAAATAAAGGCAAACAATTTTATATTTAAAGATATTTATCTTTCTATAAAGATACTTTACAGAATATTTCAAAAATATCTGCCATACTAATTCTCTATTTAAACAAATATTTGTATAAATAAAACCTTTTGAAAATGATAGAAAACTTTCATAAATTTTTTTAAATCTTCAAAAATCTTTGAAATTGCATAAAAAGTCTAAAAATCGTAGAAAAATTTTTAAAACGTTGAAAACAGCACAAAACTCCCAAATTTTGAGAATATTAATTTGTTTAAATGATTATTTTACCATTTCTATTTTAAGTAGTTGATATTTGTCCAATAGTATTTGAAAAATATAAAATTTATGGCAATTTTTTGTTATTGTCAACATTCGTAAGAATTCATTCTGAAGATGACCCAAACACGAGTCGAAACGTCAAGCTAAATTTCCCCTTTTAATTCATTATTAGCTTTTTTATGTTTTAATATATAACCTCCCCCCCCTCCCTATTTTTTAAAAAAACTTTTCAATTAATTTTTTATTATTATTATTATTATTTTTATCATCTCCTTGTTTCACATATAACCCCTTGTTTTTAATTGTTGCCGTTAAACATCAATACTCGTATTATCTCTAATTATTAAAAGCGGCCGAGAAACTGTATTGTTTAAAATTCGTAAGAATTTTAACAATACTTTGAATATACTGTCCAAAATCGCCTAAATTCTAAAATTTATCAACATTTATAATTATTGTGTAACATATTACCGCAGAACTTGACATTTTATAACAAATTTTGAGAACCCCCAATAAATTTTCTACTATTATTTTGAATTAAACACGAAAAAATCCGCAGGAACGAGAGTTTTTTTTCTGGATTTTTATAGATAATATGTATTAGAATATACTACTCGTTGTTGATTGAAAAAATAAAGAATTTATTAAAAATGTGTAGCTGTTTTTAAAACATTTTTATCCGTATTGTTTATTTTTAATAGATATCATTAAAATATTGGTCAGGGAAAAATCTGGGAAAAGTCAGGGAATTTTTTTCCGAGAAAAAAGCGGCCACCATGTTTTTGCTGATGCTTTTTATTCTTTTCCCTTCAAATTTTTTTTCCAATATCAAAATGGCGGCTTCAAGACGGCCACAGAAAGTAATTTTGCATTTTCCAGACAAATATCGATTATTTTACCGTGCAACAGTAAATTATATATATATATATATATAACAATAAAAATAAAAGTCTAATCGCATCATAGTTCATTCATAACCTCATATTAGTTATATGAAACAAATTGTCGCCGATTTTGATCGATTTTGACCAATTTTTAATGTTTTTTTATCGATATTTGCCGACTTTTAAGTCGTTACGTATGCGTAAAATTAAAAATAACCAAGTATATTTGTAACCTATGAATTGTCAATTTATAACCTAAAAATTGAGTTAAGAAAGGTATTTCAAAAGTAAAAAAACATGTAAAAATGACTGTCATATAACTATTACTTGTGAACCCGTAATTTTTCGGTATAACATTGAAAGGCATATATAACTTGGAATTTACAACAACATCTAATTTTACTTGGTGATTCATCGTTATTTTGCTAAAAATCGTAGTAAATCTCTCTTATTATTCATTTAGGTTATAAACCGATTATTGATAGGTTACAATTTTTTATAGTCATTTTCAATTTCACGCGTATGAAATACGGGAACCACCGGAAATTGAGTGAAGATCAGGTGAAATATCGATAAAGAACCATTCTATAATTAACTCAATAACCAATTAATTTCAAGATTTTCATCTAAATTCGTTCAAATAATTTGTGCAAGGAAATACAAAATTACAAGTTGCAGACGCCGGTGTTGAAGCCGCTATTTTCTTTTTTTAAAAATTCAACAAGGTAAAATAGGTAAGAACACACAATCAGTTCCTATTGTAATGGTTAGTATTGTGTTTTCAAGCTCAAAAAAATAAGATTGTTGTCAAGAAAAAAGTCAGTATTTTTTCGAAAAAATGATAATAACTGTTTTCTTTAAAATTCCTGGCTGATTTTAACTACAGGATTCGAACGAAGAGATTAAAAACTATCAGTCTTCACTTATTTCATTTTTTAGGGCGTTTGGAATAAAAGTTACAGATCTGAAATTGGACTTTCGGGACGAAAAAACAAACATTTGAATTACAAAAATAAAATATTCATGTGTATGGGTTAACATAAAATATATCGACCACTTATGTGCTCATAATTCAGTGAATTTGACTCAAACCCCCAATTGTTTACCTGGAATTGAACTTATGAATTCATACTGTCAAATTATTAAAATTGAAAATGGTGGATCTAATATGATGAAGGATGTTTTAAATTTTCATGGCATTAGATTCCAATTTGTTATTAAGAATTAGTTGATTAAGAATGCGGAAGTGAGATTTTTAAAATTCAAAATGGCGGATGAAATTTTGAAAGTAGAAAATATTCTACGCGAATTACAACTTCCAGTTCTTGCTGTTCGTAAATGTGCTGCTGACATAAAATGAAAGTTTGGTTTTATATATTTGACGCCAATTTCCTCGAGAACTTTTTTTTTAGGATATTTCGATAAAAGTGCAAACATTTTTTGTCTCCAAATGTGACGGTTGTAGTCGAATGCCGAATTTCATTTGAGTTTTAAATCCCTCATATTAAATCCACCATTTTTAATGTTTATAATCTCATTCCACATTCTTGACTAGCGCCCCCGAAACCTCCTCCTTTCAAAAAATGTTATTGAAGTTAAGATACTGATTTGAAAATATAAACATTGATTTTTTGAACATTTATTGTATTTCGTCCGCCATAATGAATTTTCTCATATTTTAAATAATTTGTCGACTCTGGAATCTTGAAGATCGGATCTTAAAACCCCTACTGAGAAGTTCTATTCAAATGTCTAAATATTGACAGTTTTATTTTTGATACTGAATTCATAGTAAACATTTAAGATAATTTGGGGTTACAGAATTAAAGTACAAATAAGCAGTGTTTAAAAACACAAAAGATTTTCTACTATCAGTATGCATAAGTTATAAAAACGATACAAAACTTTTAAGTGTTTAATGACATTGCTAAAAACTGCTAGAATCTGAGTAGTAACCTAAAACAATGCATTTAGAAAAATTACCAGCCAAATTTGAACAAGCCTTGTTTTTAATTAAAATAAAACAATATTGGTCTTAAAACTTGTCTGCAAATATAACGCGAGTAATACTTATTAAAAATGAATTTTAACGCATTAAGAAATGCGTTATACACTGAAGTAAATATTTATTTAAATTATCGCAAGTAAAAGATTTACTTGTATTAAGAAAGGATACTTTTATTTTTAGTTTAAATTAATATATTTATTTTTAGATTAATAAACGTTTCCTTTGTTTTTAGTATGTCTGACTTACTTTCAGATAATATTTCAGAATACTATATAACCTTTAACAAGCATTTCCCGATTTTTCACTAAATCTAAATGTAAAATATTTATTTGTAAAATTGTTCAAATGGTATAAATAAGTAAAGTGTCCGAGTACTATTAGGCGGTGCTTAGATTACTTAAAAAGGAAATGGAATTCCTGACATAGACAGAAATGAAGATTAATAAATCAAATAAAAAGGAATAATCAATTAAAGTCGTGTGTCGAACATTATTTTTCGGTACAGAAATTTGTATAATTTCGATTTCGCTGACTGCATTTAGTTCCTATAGGTTATGTTTTTACTTTTACGGTTATAGTACCGAAAAAGATATTTATGAGATGTTTGCAACAAGGACGATATACATGACAAATGTCATAGGTGAAGACGTCGATAATGATGAGAAATTAAATGAATGCTCCTTGTATTTTCTCTTCATAAATTTGAAACATAGTTAGATCGTCACCCTGGCTTGATAATTAGTCAACACTTTTTTATTTAAAATGTTTCAAAATATACCTTGCAGATTCAAATAAAATAATTAGTTAATTCACAAAGTAAATCCAGCAAATCCTTCCTTCATTTTGAATATCAAATTAAAATAAGTTTATTCTGTTGTAATCTTTAATATTCTACTCTTTTATTGGAGTTTTCGGAGTGTTCGACTTATGTCAACAATTATTTACTAAATCCGTATGCATGGGTTTTAGTTTGTTCCCAATCAATTTCATGCTGACTTAATATTAGTTAGATTAATGTTGGTGTTCTTTAAAGTCACATGAATATGTGAAATGCAACATTCCAAGATTTGTAACTCTATTACAAAAGAACGTATTTCTCATTTTGCATTAAAGTTATTGTCTACTGTTTGGTGTAACTTGTAGCTACTTTTTTTATGTAAGAATACTGAGATTAGTAGTTTGATTTTTTTTCAAGTGACAGCAAACTAATAATGTAAATGTTGTTACAAGTTACAAGTATCTACACATTCTATACGTATAATACACTCTTTTATACAATGGCTGCATTTCCATCCCATAAAGCGAGAATTGTCACTCCAAGAAATGTAAAGAAAATAAAAGATTAATAAAAGATTTATTAACGGATATTTTAAAAAGAAAATGTCTAAGTTTTTCAACATACTATTAAAATTGTCACACAGAAAATGAAGACAAGTTGGCAATATTAAATCTCGTACGTTGTCATACCTGATCTTGTTTATCGAAACGTAACAATTAAATTAATCCTTATACTTTTAAAATTATTTTTATAAAATTTGTTAGTGCGTTTTAAAGAAATCGAACAAAACTATCAGTATGTAAAGAACGATAACCAAATGTTGCAACTAAATCTCACCGAATCCTAATATACTATGAGAAGTTTCCATTAATCACTTAATGTTAATTTCATTAGTCTCAGTAAATGTACTAAAGTAGGTAAAGTAAGTAAAAAAGAATGTTTCTATAAAAGAATCTATAGATATAACTAGTCATCATTAACTTTAATAAAAACAGCAAAATTAACTATTAAAATTAACAGGATTAATCTTGAACTAAAAATAGGGGGTTTTCAGGTAGAACAATGAAACTGTACTAGAATATGTCAACTCTCTAAATCTGAATTAGTTACAAACTACCAATAAGAAAATGAAAAGTGAGTCACCAAATGAATTAGTAATCATTGTGGCTAATAAAAAGTTAAAACCTAATTTATTATTAATTCTACAAACTGCTAAACTAAAAAAGTGAATATCTACTTGTAGATTAGTAGAATTTTACTAATCAATTTGTATCTTCGTACTATTTGTCAGTAAAAAACTTACTAATTGATGGTAACCCACTTTTCGCTGTAGATAAGTCGTTTTTTATTAATTCAAGCTTAGAGAGAAATACATTTTTTTTGTGTGTAACAGATAAATAATTAAATAATTATATAATATCTAAACTGTTTTCCTTTGCTACATACCTGCTTTACTCGAGAGTTTTTTGAGGTTGCTGATTACTTTTTGAATATTTTTTAATAGTTCTGAAAAAAATGTGTTAAACATAATGTTGTGAAAATTTTACGAGCTCTATTCGAAAGAGCAACCTCAACACTAGTCGCATATGGTGGTCTTAATTTTTAAACAAATTTTATTGCATACAAAAAACATTAGAGTAATTTTTAACATTTCGATGGGGTATCTTGAATGCAACATTTTGAATGTTCAAGATATGACAGGAAATTATTAATCAGTGGGCCCAAAAATGTCTGTATTCCGACTTTCATAAGGTTATGTCTAAAAGTTTTGCAATAATAATTTTTTTATTTTCAGACCTCCTCGTTTTAGAGAGGCTTTATTAACGATCAATAAACACACAATGATTTTGAAAATTTGCATAAGAAATTTAATTTGTAACGTGGCCCAAAAAAAATGTTTTAGAAATTTATGATGATGCCACTACGATACAAACAGTTATTGAAGATATTACTGGGTTTATCGAACTAATACACTGTTAAAAATGTTCTTAAATTTAGTGCATTTTTAATATGCACAAGTAAATGGAATTGTGGTGTTAGTGTGGTATTTCATATTTCCTCTCAATTGTATAAACAGTAAGACATTTTTCTACTTAATACTGTATTTAATAATAAAAAGAAGATAAACCACTCATAAACAATTTAAAAAACACATAAGATTTGAAATTTAGAAATTCCACATCAGAAATTTTCTTCAGGTGAGAGGTTTTTCCTCAACAAAACATTTTATGTCTAAATTTCTTTTTTAATTGAAGTTTTATCATCGACAGAAGATTTTTAGTTTTATTAGTTCTTTTGGTGAGAGATTTACCATCGATTTAAGATTTTGGGTCTAAAGAGTTGTTTTGAAGAAAGTTTTATCATCGATACAATATTTTCAATCTATAACCTTATACTAATGAAGTTTCTGTAGCTCAAAAATTATCATACTTTAAAATACTTATGCAAATTATTATACTAGTATTAAATGTACCTCTCCAAAAATAAATAATAGTAAGTCTAACAAATATCGATAAGAATTACAAATCATTTCAGTTCCTCGACTTCATGAAAAAATGTATTAACATATTTTATTCATGCTAACATTTACTTATTTGTATATGCAAATGACTTCATATTCATGTATATTAATTTTGACGTCAATGTTTTTAACAGTGTAGGAAATGGCTAAACGAAAATTAATATTTGTTGAAATTTATTTGTGCCTGTTCCTATTTTATAAAATTTGTGAATAATGTTAAAAGGTAACCTTAACAATTTTTTAAAATTATACGAATATTTTTCGCATACTAAATAAATTTACGATATTATGCAACTGGTTAATAACCATGAAAAATTGACGTAACTTCAATATAAACTTTAATAAACAGTAATCTAAACTAGAACTAAAAATATAGTAAGATGAACAGAAACGCGTGAAATTAACAAAGCAATTAAGAATCTGAAATAATAAGGAGAATACGAAAATTATTAAATGACAGAGAATTTAAAAATACGGGCTTTAAAAGCGTTTTAGCAGTCAGTTTGAAAATAAATGAGAAAGTAAGATATTTAGTAGCAATTAGAAACTATGTCGTTTGTATCTTCAAAGGGTGCAGGTCGAAAAACCGACAAATCAAAAAGCCGACAGGTCAAAAAACCAACAGTCATAAATCCGACAGACGAAAAGCCGACGCATACAAAATACACACATTGACAAGCGGACTATCATTTTTTCAAGTGTCGGTTTTTCGATTATCGGTTATTTGACTGTCGGTTTTTTTACCTGTCGGCTTTTTAAGTTGTCGGTTTTTCGACCTGCACCCTCTTCAAATTCTAAAATTGAACTTTTCTGCATTTTGGATTGGACATGCTTTGTTTTATAATGAAAATAGTTAATATTATGAAAGTTTAGACATTTTCTGTACAATACTTCATTTCCCAAATGTATTTTGTAGGAAATCCTCCTCCTTATTGAAACCCAACGTCATATAAGGCGAAACAAAAAACGAAGTCAATATTTTAATATTTGCATTATAAAGTAACATATTTATAGGTTTATATCGCTAGTACACTGAAAAGACTTTCTAATTTCAAGTAAATATTTGTTTGAATAGTCGCAACAAAATATTTATTTATAATAGAAAAATAGTTTATTAATTCAATTTACTATTAATTTGATTTTATCCAGCAAGTAAATATTTATTTGAAATTAGTAATTTTGTTCTCAGTGTAATTTGACACTACAGTTTGTACGAAATGGTTAAAATGAAAATCCATGTATACGTATTACAAAATACAATAAAAAATGTTTTATGTTTATGTTTTAAACACTTTTATATTTACATTATTTTTTATTTCCATACATATATTCGAAATTTTTTGAACACGAAAAACAACAAATACTCTTTTTTCTTAAGTCGAACACTCCGACGCAGTCTTTTAATGATTTTGATTTCTGCCGCTTGAAAGTAATCGATTTGCTGCGTCATGTTTTTAAGTTTTATACAAGACATTCGTACATGTGCCGACGTATTTCAGAGTCTGGTTTGTAGCATGTCCCCATGTAGCAGATCCAACCATCGACGAGGAGGACGTGGGACGAAAAAGGTGCATTCGGGGATTCCCCTTTTTTCGTTTTACGTCGCTGAATATGTTTTCGTGAAGCAATGTCTTTGTCGTCCATTTTAGGGTGTGACTAATTCGAACTAACAATTATCAAACGCTGGCCGATACTAGCGTTTGATTAAATTGTTCTTGCGGAAATTTCGTATCCGACAATGAAATTATTCATTATGCTTGCAAGGATAGAATAGACATTGTCATTTTTTTTTTTTTTAAAGTTGCTGTTGCATGGCTGTTTTGATGGCGTACTGTGTTTGTCCTTTACGGCAAGTTAGCGGTTGGGATAATTAGAATTCTTGTAATTAGACATTTTCTGAAATAGTGAACTATTCACATGTTTCCTCTTGTTTTCTTCGTCTTGTTTCTTTCTTTCCGTTTTCATTACAAGTAAATTCTGTCGAAGGGAATTTCACCAAAAAAGATTTTGCACAATATTAATAATATAAACAATATTTGAATACCCAGACATTAATCATAAATCACGGAAAGTTACATAATTAATTTGTTAATCTAGGGATGTACTAACGAATATTAGGTTCATTGCTCAACAAAGATGTTTCGAAGATGAAATGTGTTATTCTTTGTTAATTTAGAGACTCTGAATTTGATTCCTTTTTTCTTCCAATAAATATGAGATTAAAGATTGATGAAACAACTTTTTCTGTAAAATTACGTACAAAATTTAAAATGGCGGATTCAATACGGCGACCACGATAATAAGAAATGTTTCATTCATTTCTGTAAACCATTGTATCAAAATTTGTAAAATTACGTACAAAATTTAAAATGGCGGATTCAATACGGCGACCACGATAATAAGAAATGTTTCATTCATTTCTGTAAACCATTGTATCAAAATTTGTAAATTTACGTACAAAATTTAAGATGGCGGATTCAATATGGCGACCATGATAATAAGAAATGTTGCATTCATTATTAAGCTACTCGCCATTTTGAATGTTCAAAAACCCATCATTGCCATGTCAAGAGCTGATGCTAGATTTAAAAAAAATGGATATATTTTTAGAATATTTGTCCAACTTATTGGATCCGCCATTTTAAATTTGGGAAAATTGACATTAGATTCGTAAATAGCTATTCTTTGAAGACCTCTGTGTACGAATATTTATACAAATTAAAATATTTGAAAAATATTTCTCCGCCATATTGAATCCGTCATCGAAAATTATCGTGAGATGAAGAAAACTACAAAAATATTTCGAGAAGAAATGTATTATTTAAAATCGTTATACTCGAAAAATTCAAAAATGGTTCTGGTATTTTTGTACTTAATCTGCCATATTGAATAACGTTGCCTGTCGCCATTTTGAAATTCAAATTTTCCGCATATAGATTTTTCAGTGTAGGGTCGAACGACGCAAAGATTTTCATTGTTGGTAAACAAAAAATTTGTAATATAATTGCTCGTATCTATTTTCCGTAGCATTTTTTCTAAACTTTGGAGACAGGGTCAAAAAGTACGATAAATTTTACGTCAGAAATTATATTTCGAGTTTTTTTCTTGTTAATAACTTGTCAAAAATGAGAACTGAAAGGTAACAAAAATCGTCAGTTTCGGACTTGATAGAATACACAAAAGTATTAATTACACGAATTATTACAGCTAAACCTTAACCTCGCCTTTTTGGAAAGCTATACATTATAAAAAATCGCCAAAAAAAACAATGTTTTCTCGATCTTTAACCCGATGTTTCTTGGAAGAAAGAAATAATACAAAATGTTCATTATCGGATGCAAATTCAGCGCAAATATGCAAAGTTTATTTCATTTGTTGACACATATTATCGTTTGTTACGATACATATTTTGCTATTGTACCCGAATATTAATAAAAAATATTTCTATCGGTGTTTCTACTTCCAAACAAAAAATGATTTGAAATGACGAGACCCAATAAGAGAAGTTAGGTTTTATTATTCATGATCACTATCACTCTATGAAGTTTGAAGTATTTTTATTGATTCAACGTCGATAATTTTCCTAATTTTGTTTTCTGTGCAAAGTAGGTGATGATACAAGAATATTTTTTCAATTTTATCAGTTGCAAAAAAATACAATGACAAAAAATTTGTGAAATTTCTATTCTTTAAAAGATATTTTATTTTGAAGACATTTTTATATCTGCGATGAAATAAAAACAGTCAACTTACATAAAGAAATAGTTACGAAAGCGTAAAAAAGTAACTAAATTCTCGTACTTTCTCGGGCTGGTGATATGTTTCGACAATATAAAAAAAAATACTTTTCAAAGTAAGTGCGGATCAATTGACTTTATCCATACAACTAATTTTCATACTAAGAGCATATGTGTTCTCTAATATATGTATATATGTATATTAATATCGATTAAGACTGCTGCTATAATAATGATCCAGTGTTAGATCTGCCACTGTGAGAAAATAATTTTAAAATATCTCATATTAATACAAAGCAAGACAAATGCCATATAAAACTAAAACGGACAATTTGAAAAGTTCGCTCAGATTTTCTTTGAATTTCACTGGTCAACACAAAAATGTTAAAGAGATAAAAGTTGCTAATCTTTGTTAATTTTGAGTCGCTGATTCCGAATCCGATAGTGAACATTTTTTATTAGCTCATGTAATATGGGGATAAAGTGGCACAAAACGTCATTTTCTACATTGTTCGAGGAAGTATATCTTTCAATAAAAACACGATAAAAGCTTCAATGAAAGCTTAAAATGAAGGTTATAACTTCTATTTCACGAAAAGAAAATCGTGCGTCCTGGTAAAATATTATTTTCTTAAATGGACATTTGTTTTTATGCTCAAAATGTTGTCTCAACTAAACTACCTGTTACTACTGCTCATTTTCGCCGCGCTACCGATCAAAATTCTGGCGAGTGGGTGACTGTCTGAAATCGAATATTACAAGTGCCAAAATGCATTTTTATGTAATATAAAAGTAATGTTCAAAAGTCTTTATGGATATAATCGTGATTTCAATTTTTAAGGTGATTAGACCCCGGAATATCGTACGTTGGGGGAAAATATTTAATAATATTTTTAAAAATGTAATTTTCAATACGAATGATATTGTTGAAAAGAGAAAGCATTATTCTTCTTAGAACACAATTTAAACGTGCAAAAATAATTTGTTAAATGTTTTTTTTTTAATGACGAAAATTTTTTTCTTATCGCCTGACAAAAATTTGTTTAAACTGAATAAATTTTAACGAATGACGTCTTATTTTTTTCATGAAAAGATTCTCTACAATTTGACTGCACTATTTTTGTATATTTTCTGAAGCTGACGACAAATACCCGTGCAAATATATTTATTTCATTTAAAAAAAACTATTCCTTTTTACAATTTCTGGATAATTTTAGTAATAAGGCAAAGAATTTTGGAAAAATCCTCTCGGTCAAGTTGTTGAGAATCTTTTTCCCAAAAAAATAAGCCGTTATTTTTAAAAATCTATTCAGTTTCAAAAAATGTTTGACATCGATAAGAAAAAAATTTGCGTCATTAAAAAAATCATTAAACAAATTATTTTTGCATGTTTACATTTTTTTTCCGAGAAGAATAATGCTTTCTCTCTCGTTTCAACAATATATATTATAAATAATTTCCCCCAATATATGATTTTCCGTGGTCTAACCACCTTAAACATATCATGTATTTCAGCCCTATCAAGTCCACTTCAGAGATTTACCTTCTGTTAGTTTATTCGAAATGAGCGACACTGAAAACTTCTCATTGTCTATTAGTTAAATGTATTTTAACATACTGACATCATTTTAATTGCATTTAAAAAATTAAAATTCAATGTTCATTGCCAAAAGTCATAATTTTTGTAAGATTTCAAAAATACATGCATTTTGTCCCTATGTATTGATGATTTTCACAGCTGTCGTCCGATAAATCTTAATTTTTACATCGGAATCGTAATGTGCAACCTTAAAAACATATTATAAAACATTTATATTACATAAAAATGCATCTTTGTACTTGAAACATTCGATTTCAGACAGTCATCCACTCGCCAGAATTTTAATCGGCAGCGCGGCGACAATGAGTAGTAGTAACAGGTAGTTTAGGTGAGACAACATTTTATGAAAAAAATCATGTCCTTTTAACAAAATAATTGTTTACTAGGTCGTATAAGAATTTTCTTTTAATAAAATAGAAGTAACACCCCAACGGGCACGAAGGACCCAAATGTTGCTAAAACGTTTTTAGAATCTTCCAGAAACATTCCTAAAACGTTAAATGTCTGCAACATGGACGAAACGTTTATAAAACGTTCCGTAAAAGTTGCAGACATTTAACGTTTTAGGAACGTTTCTGGAACGTTCTAAAAACGTTTTAGAAACATTCGGGACTTTCGTGCCCGTTGGGACGCTTCATTTTAAGCTATCCTTGAAGCCTTTATCGTGTTTCTATTGAAAGATATACTTCCTCGAACAATAGAGAAAATTACGTTTTTTGCAACTTTATTCCCATATTATATGGAAACAGCAGGTAATAAAAAATTGTCACTATCGGATTCGGATTCAGCAACCCAAAATTAACAAGGTTAGTTTTTTTTTCATCTCTGTAACATTAAATTGACTTAAATTTGTTGACCAGTGTTTCAGAGGATGTATGGGCGAAAAGGACGTTAGACATCACACAGATTTATTTTCACATAAATTTTGTAAAGTTCAACAAAACAGTTTCTTAACTATTTTTCAACATTATGCCTCGTTAGGTCATTCTAGAAAATGATTAAAAACATTTTGGACGCAACATTTTCCATTCTTTTCGAGGTAAAAATAGTTGGTTTGAAAAATCCCTTTGAAGTCTAAATACCTTTGGGATTGGCAAGATCAAAACCAAATCTTTGGATATGCATTTACAGTACCCAACAATGAGTTTGCCTTTGACAAGCGATGTACCATTTCTGTACTTTTCTTGTGGTAAAAACAATGGCTCGGTCAGAATTTTCCAATAATATTGCATTTTTCGAGAAAAGTGGAGTTAAATGTATAAAAATTAAGAATATTAGCTATTTTTTCATTTATTTGGTAACAAAAGCATTCACGTTTAGATTTTTCCCACCAAACCTAGGAGTTGTCAGTGATGAACATGGCGAAAGCTTCCATCAGGGAATCAGACATAAAAGAGCGAAGGGCGTCAGGCTATAAAACAACTTTAAGCTGTGTCTCTGCACTTTGTGCAATGTTAATGTTTGTAGAATAAAGATGTATATTATAATAAATATAGGTCGTGCATTCCATGTCAACCGGGCCATCTTGGTATCTCAAAAACGGGTATTTTTTTTTTCTACGAAATTTTCTACAGATCATCTGTGACATGTGAACTTTCACCCTGAATTTTTTCAAAATTACTTTTTTTTTTATTTCTAAATGGCGGACGAAAGTATCTCAAAAAACGTATTTTTGTTGTATTTTGTGTTAATTTAACGTAGTTTGGATAAAAATAAATAATGATAAACCCGGGATTAATATTTCATTTCTTATTTATTGCATTTCTAACAATAAATACTAAAGAAAAAATGTACGCTATGACACTTTCATGGTTTACTACTCACGGCCCGTTATACTACTTACGGCCTGTTACTACTTACGGCGAAGCGGTTCGAGCGTCGAACTGATTATTGGATTGGGGGCTCAATTATTGTAAGAAATGCAATAAATAACAAATTAATATAAATTTCAGGCTTATCATTATTTATTTTACTCCAAACAACGTTCAATTAGCACAAAATGCAGAAAAACACGATTCTGAGTCATTCTCGTCCGCCATTTTGAATTTTATTTTTTGTCTTTAATAATTATTGTTAGAAATCCAATAAATAAGAAATGAAATATTAATCTCGGGTTTATCGTTATTTATTTTTATCCAAACTACGTTAAATTAACACAAAATACAATAGAAATATGTTTTTTGAGATACTTTCGTCCGCCATTTAGAAATAAACAAAAAAGTAGTAAATGTAAAAGGTAATAAATAAAAGTTACGTCATTTTTTCTTTGTTTACTATTTCACAATTAATAAGAGGACCGTATTACCAAGAAAAAATTTAATTGTTTTTTTATTTAAAAACGTATATTATTATTATGATCATTATTATACAAATACATCGGGATTAAACATGTTGAGCGACTCGCAAATTAATTCAATTAGTAAATGAAAACATGCTCAAAATATTTGAACTATAATTAAAACCAAAATCGGATTTGTCCCCGCGTTTTTTCGAAAATGCGACATGTTAGGAACATTGTGGCATCGCGATCTTATTTAGCATCGAAAAATACTTTGGAAAATATACTTGTATGTCAAAGGCAAACAAAAAGTAAAATTGTGTCGGTCACTGACTGTTGTGTGATTTTTTAATTGTACCATTTCCATCCGATAGTTCTAAAGTATGAGCGAAAAGTGAGCATATAAAGTGTTGTACCCCTCATTCAATATTCTTTAATTTTGTATTAAGCAACCAAAATACACCGATACTCTAAAGTTTCAAAATATCAACGACACTAGTTGGAAACTGAACGAGTAATTTCCACAATTGTTTCATTGACTTTCCTTTTATTCCTCACAATTTGCATTATGCGTATTATGTATAATAATTATATAATACGAAATTATATGATAAATTCAGACTTTCCAATATCAGTTATGATGGGTATTTTCCAGGTAGGTTGCTATCACAGCATATTTGACCCACCTGAATATAAAGATTGGCTGTGGTCACAAAATTGTTGATCTAGTGCAATTACTTTAAAAAATCATATTAATAAATGGACTTTCAAATTGAAATATAAGTAATGCTCCTCTTGTATAAGTATAAATAAAAAAATAATGACATATAGAATAGTATATATCGTGGCCATATACAATAACTTTTTACCTCCAAAAAATATTATATGTAAGGAAAAGATCCCTTCTTTAAGGTGGTTAGACCCCAGAATATCATATGTTGAAGAAAAATATTTAATAACGTTTCCAAGAATTTAATTTTCATTATTAATAATATTGTTGAAAAGTGAATGCATTATTCTTCATGAAAAAAAATAGAATTGTGCAAAAATAATTTCTTAAGTCACTTTTGTAATTGATTCAAATTTTTTCTTCTCCGCTGTTAAGAATTTTTTAAAAATGAACGGATTTTAACGAATGACGGCTTATTTTCTCGAGAAAAAGATTTTCTTTAACTTTACGGCATCATTTTTTAAAGATTCTTTGTCTGATCACGAAAATTACTAAAACATCGTTAAAAGTAGCAGTTCTTTTTTAAAAAAATAGAGATAATTTATCGTTGGCTTCGGAAATTTCAAAATACTTTCGGTAAAGTTGTAGAAAATCTTTTTCTAGAAAAAATAAGCCATCATTCGTTAAAATCCGTTCATTTTTAAAAAATTCTTAACAGCGGAGAAGAAAAAATTTGAAAAAATAACAAAAGTTCCTTAAATTATTTTTGCACATTTCAATTTTTTTTTTCATGAAGAATAATGCATTCACTTTTCAACAATATCATTAATAATGAAAATTAAATTCTTCGAAACGTTATTAAATATTTTTCGACAACATATGATATTCTAGGGTCTAACTACCTTAATCCTTTAAAGCACGGTGTCCTTTCTGTAGGATACTTTTTTGTAATTAATTTTTTTCTTATTTTTCAGTAGATTAAAATTTAATTTTAGTGCAAATTTTTTCTTTCGTACTTCGATAACATGATTTTAAATGTAAACAAATTAATATTTATTATGAATTATTGTGTTAAATTGTTTATAATGACGAACAATGTTAATTACGTATTTTTTTTTATAAACAATGTCTGCAGAAAAGAAACCGTCGTTGAAATAAGATGAAACTGGGAACTCGAGGGTTTTCAGGGTCGTTGATTACGAAGCTGGCATCAGATTTTCAAAATTAAAAATGACGGGTCCAAGATGGCCGACCGAAATGTAAAAATTTAGTTGATCGAGGTGAATCGGGGTACTTGTGAGTTTTTGGGCGAATTAAAAAAGTCCTTTACCACCCCGAAAACTGTTTACATTTTGGCTGTCATATTGAATCCGTCATTTCGAATTTTGAAAATCTAAGGGTTCTTCAAAGCGTTAATATTTTGACAATGCTTAAACAAAACATGGCGGAAACCGGCCTAAACTGTGCATGCCCTGTATAGAGGAAAAAAGATAATGTCCAAAAATATAGTTTTATGCAAAACGTCCAATAAAAACACCTAATTAGAAAAAAATTAAATCGGCAAAACAGGTGTAATAAGAGTGATTAAACGAAATTAACCTCTTGTCATAATATAGTATTTTATATGTTTATTAATTTAATCGGTTACAGATTGCAAATTATAAAATTCATGCAATATTGTTAGATAATACGTAGGTCATAATCCGATTGTACTGACAGAACTACATTCTCAATAATGAACTGATTTCATGCCGCATCTGACAATGGATTCGTCATTAGCGACCCAATAATCAGTCCTTTATGATTGTCTAGGAAATGTCGTGGACTCTCTTTTCCCCGAATTTCGACAACGGAAAGAGGTTAAAAAATTGTAGATTTTCTAATACAATTTGCAATACTGGCCGAATCTATATCAATGTATGATGATTCGATAATCATGCAGACAAACCGATGGAATTTTAGGAATTAACTTTGTGATTAAATATATTATTTCACTTGAAAAATAAAGGAACACGTGCTTCTTTTTAGTTTCGTAAACAATTTTTTTTTTTAATTTTTACCAATCAGTTTTTTAATTTTTTATTCAAAGACTCAATTTTTAAGCCTTTCAGTTGCTTCTGGACTTATATTGTTGTATTTTTCATACATTTAAAAAGCAGCATTTCGATAACCAAAAACAATTGAATTTTTGTAAACTAAAAACAAAAGAAAATATTTTTCTAAGAAATCCCATCCTTTTTTTCCAAATTTTCAGTATTTATAGATAATCATACTTGCAACTTACCATAAAAACTTTTATATTATATGGAGAAAATAATATTTTCAATTCTTTTAAAAATTTATTAGAATCTGCGATTTTTGTGACTTCTGTGAGTTGTTCCGCGTGTTTCTCATAATTTTTAATACCAATTCTTGAATATACATATAGTGAAAAGCATCGAATATACGGTCAATAATTCCTAACCTTTTAAAAGAAGAATAAAAAATTAGTTGTAAAAAAAGACACCATCTTTCTTAAAATGTTCCTGGCTGTAATAACACTAAGCAATTTCAATAAAAACATTTTTTGGTTTCCTAATATGAAGATTTATATTTTCATATAAAAAAATGTATCTAAGAAACACAAAAATAAAGCCATTTTATAAATTTATATTATTATTATATTATTATAAACGGAAAAATGTTAAGAATGAAGGAAAGACAGTCAGACAAGGAAAAACTAGAAATCATAAAAGTTGCGGATTTTAAGAAATTCTGAAAAGAAAATATTTTTTCTCCTCAGAAACAGAAAAATACCAAATGACATTTTCATGGTAAAGTTGCACGTATGATACAAAGATGGGGTTTTTGAGAACGAAAATTATTATTATTTTTTTAAATTGTATTGTGATCATTTATCGAAATTTTTTATTTTCACTGACACATTTTTAAAATGTATGAAAAATGCAACAAAATAAGCCTCGACGCGACAGAAAACCTTGAACGTGTATAAAATTCCGAACTTTTGAACGAAAAATTTAGAAACATTTTATTTTGTTAACAAAATCTTATGTAATTTGTAAAAAATTCAAATAATTGTTTACAAAAATTAAAAAAAAAAACTTGTTATTTTATTTTACAAGTACATTTCATCACGAAGCTAATTCTTAACTTGCCATCGGTTTCTCTGCAGACAAGTTGCTGTAGTTAAAAGAGGCTAGTTAAAACATTGAAACATTGAAACAATTCCATCTGAATTTGTTCGTTATGTGGCCATGATGTATAAGATCTATATATCATTATAATTCTATTTTTAAATGGAAATCATTTTACTACATTCAATTAATAATTATAGCACTATTAGTTAATTTGGCTTTCGACTTAATTTTAGACTAATCGCAACTTTATCTTGCAGTAGTTATTCTTTCTGGGGTAGATAGCGTATAATTAGTTGGATTGTAGAGGTTTACAGTAATTTCTTTGATTGACACTACTTCGGTTTGTACTTCTAGTAACAACACGGTTAATTTAAAACATTCGTAACTATTATCCTGGGCTAACTGTTTGGTGATGGACTGAACGAATAAAATGTGAAGTCTTTAAAATGACGGATACGATAACAGACAATTTGTAAAAGCACAGATTTTATACACATTAACGGAATTAAGTAAAATTTATAATCAATTTACTGTTTTCTTTTGTACATTCTAATTTTTTGTTTTTTAAACGCTAATACGAATTGACTGTTTACTTGAGCTTTATCATTTTCTTGTACACACAGGGTGGACGTTTAGATTAAAAATCATGAATAATAGAACCTCAAATTAGTAAACAGCTTTGTTAATTAATTAGGTCAGTTTCTTATTCATGTATCTGTACACGGAGAGAAAGATATAATTAGATTTACAATATACATTGTAAACTTTACAATTCATATTGTGATATTTACACTTGTAGTGTATGGTTCAAAATAATTATTCTAAAAATTACAAAAGTATTGTAAAACTGAACTTAGATCTCCCTGTACTGGATATTTAAGTTTCATATTAATTATTGAAGCATTCGTAAAAATTTGTAAGTTTTTTCTTTATCTAAATAACCACCCTGTTCCATATTGGTATGCTTTTCACAGCTACTATTAATAAGAAATGAAAGTAAAAAGCATTCGCGTTCACAAGTGTACAAATATATTAATTTTCACTAATGATAAATTAATGATAGCACCATAAAAATAACAAATATTAAAAATATATTACATAAGTTGCATGGTAAAAGTAAGGAATATAATATACTTTGGACGCTATACACATTTTTTCGTCTTAATACTATGATGGTCATCAAATGTAACACGTCCTATTGCGGAAAATAATATAGGTTTATTATTAATAATAATATTTCTCCAGAATTCTTCCGTAAAACTACAAAAAGGTTTTTAACGTAGAAAATTAAATTAGTAACAAAAAAACTAGTCTAGTTTATTTCAGCCCTATGATACTAGAAATAATCTCTCATTTGTCCACACTAAGACAAATGTTTGATTAGAGTTAATGTAATAGCTTCATAAGAACGCTAACAGGATTTAGATTTTGATCTTAAGGTAAGGTACTTTCTCTTGAAGTTACCATTGTAAGATTTATTAATAGTTAACGAACGCTCATTGAATATTAAAATATATATAAAGTGCTGGTATTTTCATCTCAAAATTACTTGTCTTTTTTAACTTTACAGTTAATGGAAGATCCTTGAAATTAGATAACATTAATTATTACCCAGCAAACGAAAACTCATTGAAATTCATTGAGTGATTTTGAAAGAATCACAATAGATTTGAATTGGTTTTCTTAATCACTAAATATCAATTAAATCTACTTAACAGAGCTGTAACCAATGATTTTTCATTGTTTTAAAATCATTGATTTCAGTACGTGCTTATTATATTATTGAAATTCATTCAATATCATTGGCTTTCGCATTTTTTAATGACTGTATTAGTAAAAGGTTGCTCATTTTATATATTGATTTTTCTAATTATTTATTATTACATTATGGTACATCTTATCACATAGGAAGGAAATATTATTACTATCACTTAAATTGTAGTCATTTTCTAGGACCATAGTGTTTTTCAAGGTGTAAATCTGACAGAATACCTGGAAAAGTTGGAATAATTTATATTTATTAATTAAAATCTGTTAGAGTAGATTAGACTGTCTTAAGGGGATAGCATTAAGTAGTAATCAAAGCTAAAAAAATGTAAATTAAAAAGTTCTGATTCATTTTTTTGTATTCGGGCTTCATAAAGGCAATTCTAACTATTGTTTACTATCTTCTAAAAAGAATAAAAAACAATCAAAGAGAATTGGCCAAGATTTTCTGCAATATATGATTTTTCGATATTGGAGAAAAATCTCGGTCAATTCTCGACAAATTTCTTTGATTTTTTTCAAGAGAGCATAAATAATTTTAGAATTGCCTCTATGAAACTCAAATTTTGAAAATTCGATTCAGTAATTTTTAATTCGAGCGATTTTTTCATTACTACTTTCTTCTAAACTGATTTAAAAGTTTCAAAAATTTGGGTGAACATAAAAACACAGTTTTTAAAATTACGGATGGAATGAAAGAAATTAAATTTAAAAAAGATTTTTTTACATTTTTTATTCAAACACCACTGATTTGCGCGTCAAAAGTTACTCAAGAACGAATTTCTTTGACCCATTAAAATTCGCTAAATTAATTTAAACATTAAAAAAAAGTTTGGTGAACAGAGAAACGTATTTCCCAAATAATTACGCATGAATTTTAAAAAATCCCTTTTATTTTCGAGGAAAAAATTATTTTTGGTCAGCAAATTTTTTTACAATTTTTATTATATTCTCTTTGAATTCCTCGGCAAAAATTACTAAAGAACCAACATTTTGGTATTTTTTAAACGATTGTTTCGTGTAAATATTTTATTTCCATTCAAAATCATTTACCTCCCAACCTTGCTAATGGTAATAACCGATTTGATTTCATTCATATAAGTTGTATTTTCATCTAATTTTTTTTCGATTCAAAATCATTAAATTTGTTGTTCTGTAATAATTAACTGTCCATTCAGATTCATTCGCGGCAAAAATAACTATTTTTCCATTGAAATTCATTCAACTTGCAATTGTTTTATTCTCACTTTTCAATTGAAATTCATTCAACGAAATCATTTCTTCATTCCGCTATTTTCCCATTCAAAATCATTAAATCTTTTTATGAACTATTAACCATTCAAAATCCTGAAACACATTTTCTCATTGAAAATCATTTCAGAAGCTAAGAAAATGAATTCCGAAGTGATGAAGTGAATGGTTTTCAATGGATCTTTAATGAATTTTCGTTTGCTGGGTAGTAAAAATTTTTGTTTGATGGTTTATGATTGTCACATTTCAGTAATTACCGCATCTTTTACCAGAAATGCTCGTTTTCAACATTATAGAGTAGCTAAGTTTTGCATTTCTTATCGAGATGCAATGGAAATATTCTACAGAACTTATCCAAAATGAATTTACCTGACAACTTCAGAAACAAATTCAGAACCTGTTAGCTAATGCAAATAAGATGAACGTTCTTTTTTACATAAAAGGACTTGTAGACGTGCAATATAGTATTAGTAACACACTACAGCCGTTGAAAGTGAAACATATTGTCTCAAATTGTTACATCACGAAATTCCAAAATTACGTTTGTAATGTAGTAATTTTCTAAAGAAGATAACCGATAAAAAATAAGGCTTTTTTCTATCCGTAACCTGGTATTGTTTTTTTTTCAACTCAAAGTAACACAAGTTTCTAGATCAAATATTGAATGTTAGTTAATTTCACAAATAAGAGAAATGGAACTAACTAGGTTAAAATGGTTTTAATTTGAGACGAAACTGTTGAGTTTTAACCCATTAACGCCGAAAAAGCCTGAAATCATAGTATGAATTCAGGCTCTACATGATATTATCAGATGCAGAAGAAATCCTTGTAAATTATGTAAATACCGTTTTATTATGTTTTTGGGGGGATTTTACAAGATGCCGCAGTCAATTTTCATTTTTGTTACCATACAAAACCAATATGATGACTTTATTTAAAAACAGTGCGAAAAAATCAATCATTTTTTTTAAATCAATGTTTTTGTGTGAAAAAGTAATTTTGATACCGAATAAAGTGGCACAAAATGGTACAAACTGTTAAAATTTAAAAATTATGCAGTAGATTATAATGAAAATTCAAAATCGCGTCTTAAAAATTCAGGATATTGTAAACAAAATTTGCAATTTTCAAAAATGTTCGATCAAACATTATCACTTCAACTAAACTTGACAAAACTTGGCATGAGGGGGTTTATGAGGTTGCTGATTACGAATCCGCTCATGATTTTTCAAAATTCAAAATGGCGGCTCCAATATGTAGGACCAAGGTAGTAAAATTTTTAACGAATTTTGCGAAACTTAGTATAAATGTGTTTTTTTGGGTCGCTGATTACGAAACTGGCCATAGTTTCTCAAAATTCAAAATGGCGGATCCAATATGGAGGACCAAGGTCGAATTTCATGTTAGTATCGAATATATCAAATGAAATCCAACCGCGGCATCTTGTAGAACGGATCCAAAAACATAATAAAACGTTATTCACATATTTTACAAGAATTTTTTCTGCATGTGATATTTCAAAGTACAGCTATGATTTCAACCTTTTTCGGCGTTAATAGGTTAAGTAAAGTTATGAACAATTAATGAGTGATGAAGAATTATTGTCGTCTTCCTTCTCAACACCCTTTCATCGTCAACGTTTAATGTGTTTCATCATTCTTTAAATTAATCTAGTCAAACGTGGATGAAAAGTTGCCAAGCTCAAATTATATTAATTTTCTTTTAGGTTTAGTGTAGAATTAATTAAATGAAGAAACTCATTTATTTATGCAAAAGCAGAGCTTATATATATCACAGGGCTGACCTATTTGTTTGTTGAGTGTGAGATGTAGTCTAACAACCAATAATTTCTTATTTTAAATTCACAAACGAAGATTCGAAATTAACCCATTAACGCCTAAGAGGACACAGATTTCACCAAGATTTTCGGAATATTTCTTGACATTAAAAACCAATTAAAAAAATGCCCATTTCAAAAAAGTTATGCTTGGTTTTTCACAAAAAAATCAGATTTTTTCACTGACAAATATTTTTTATTCGGCATTTTCACATTGGAAACGGTTAGGGACATCACTGATCAGTGAAAATGTTGTGTCCTCAAACCTTTAACTTTAAAATGTACATGATATCATTTTGAAAATGAAGTTGGAAACTGTAAAAATGGCGGCTCAAACACGAAAAGAACGCCGAAAAGCTCCTGGATTTATTATTCGAAAATGATAAACTTTTGGGAAAAATGTCGCTGAACAAAAAGTTCTTAGAATTGATCAAAGAATACGCTCAAATTTTTTCAGAATTTTTAAAACATTTTTCTTCCTTTTCAAAATCGCAAAATTTTGAAAAAATATGAAAAGTAATAGAAAAATTGTGAAAAAATTTCGAGGTTTCCTTTGATTGATTCTAAGAACTTTTTGTTCCGTCACATTTTTTTCGAAAGTCTATCGTTTCGAAATAAAAAACTTCTTAACTTTTCAAAACATAGGAAAACTGGAATTTTTTTATTTCAAAATGATTTTCTCAAAAAATGTTGCGAAACAAGAAGTTCTTAGAATCAATCAAAGAAAACCTCGAAATTTTTTTACAATTTTTCTACGACTTTTCTTATATTTTCAAATTTTTGCGATTTTGAAAATGAAGAAAAGTGTTTTAAAAATTCTCAAAAAATTGAGCGTATTCTTTGATCAATTCTATGAACTCCTTGTTCAGCGACATTTTTTCCGAAAGCCTATCATTTTCAAATTAAAAAAAACAGGAGTTTTTCGTCGTTCTTTTCGTGTTTGAGCCGCCATTTTCACAGATTTCAACTTTATTTTCAAAACGCTATCATGCATTATTTGTCAGTGAAAAAAATTGATTTTTTTTTTTTGAAAAACCAAGCAACTGTTTTTGGAATGAACTCGAAAATGTTTTGTCTAACATTTTTTTAATTAGTTTTTAATGTCAAGAAATATTCCGAAAATCTTGGTGAAATTTGTGTCCTCATGGGCGTTAATGGGTTAATGCAAATACTGTCTGAAACCATTTGTAAGTTGGACAGATTCAAGAATACATTGTGTCTATATATGATTTAGTAATTTTCAAAATCAATATATAGATATGTAGATAGTAATTGTATAGTTAATAATTTTGAAAAGCATGTGACTATTACACAAAATGTTTGAATTATCTAAGCAAAGCACTTGATGTAAAAATGCTTTGTTTTTTTAAGAACAAGACTGATAATAATGGAATATTAATGCATGACTCTTTTAATTACGTAACTCGAACGTAATTTCCTTGATACTATATAGTAAACCTTTCTCAACGGAGTTCTGGTAGAAATACTAAAGCTATTATCTAACAAATCATTATCAGGTGGATTATAAAAGGTGGTTTCACAGCTTAGAAACATTTAAAAAAATTATAAATAATAAGATTACGTTTCCTTCTAGACTTCGGAAGATCACTTAAATGTTCTCTACCACCCGGAGAATTTCAAAGGACCCATTTTGTTTTCATTCCGATCGAAATATTTCTTCGGAAAGAAAAAGGCAATGATTCGTATCGAGGATGGAGAATGGTCTGATAAATTCTCCATTGATGTCGCAGGAAGCAAAGGTGTTGTCACTTGCAAATATGAAGGAATGAATTATCAGGTACATGTTTAAAAATTTGTTTTCGTTATTGATATAATTATACGAATTAATTTATTATGTAAGTTTCATACTATGGCAAGAAATCTTTGTTTAAAGATTTAATTCAGCAAGAGTACTAACGTAATAATGAATAACGGTAAATAATGTTTCTATTTTTATAGATTGGAGTTCATAATCAACTCACTTATAATTCATTAACGAAACAAATCACATTTACGCCGTACTTTGTACTTATTAACAATGCTGATTTCCTAATCGAATGTCAAGAAGCGGAAAGACCAGCAGACCCCCTAATCAAGGTAATTAAAAAAACTCCTCTTAAACAAAATGATTTAGCAAGAAATATGAAATTACAACTTTTCCTTTCAACATTAAATTTTATATAAATGTATAACGGTGTATATTTAATGGAAAGTTTACTATAAGTTAAAAGATGTTAAGGTTGCAGAAACATTAACTGTTTCAGGTTCCACCTGGCGAGTGTACACCATTTTGGCCAAAATCAGACAACGAACAAAAAACTTTGCAGGCCAAAGTTGCTGGCCATCCTGAGAAAACTGCTGCTTTTATTTGTACTGACGTGCACACTACCCTTCTGAAACTTAACAATAAGGTAATTATGAAATATTTCTTAAACTACACACTGTTTCGAAATATTTATAATTAAAGAAAAACAATGCGTCAATAGAGACAATTGATTTATTCTTAGGACAAATATTTTTATTCAAAATATTAGGAGTTATAACTTGATGTTTAAGCAATTTCTTTTTCCTGATAGTATGGAGGAATCAACGTTGATGTACAAATAAATGAGGGTGGTGTTTACGTATCTTTGTCGGCGTATAGTCATGGACATGCACCGGCACTTATAATAAATCACACTCCGCACACGATCCATCTCTGGGAAAAAGGTTCGCTGAATGTTAGGTACGTAAATTATAAAAACATATAATTAATTTGTACGAGAGTTTAAAAACTAGTTTAAGATTTATTTTATTCAGTGTATGATAATCCTGTTATTGTAGAAGTAAGAGGACGATGTTACTAATGTAGCATCTGATTTAAATCATACTCGTCAGTTTGCAATTGCAAAATTATGATTAAGTCATTTTTAAATCATTTGTGCAGGTCGGTTCAATCATATAATCGTATGTTCTACTGTTGGGAAAATCCGGCTGGTCCGAAGTTGCTCGTATGGGAAGATGGCAAAAAGAGAGATATCGAAGATGATCTCAGAAAGGTATAGTAAAATCTTGAATTTAATTTGACAGTCTTTAAATAATTTTCTGTTCGAATATTGTTGGTTTTTATAATTTGCGATTTCGTTATATAGAATGGTAGCATAATAATTTCATGGCATAGTTGGATTTTTGTATAGTTTTGTTTGTGTTTTTATTATTACTAGAATAGTCAGATAAACAACTGATTATGACGATTGTTTTTCGGTAATTAAAAATACATTAAGTTGATCTAATCTAGAAATGCATCGAAAAAGTTTATTTTATAAGTTTACCATTATTTAGCTAGATAATGAATGCGATTTATCCATTGACTTTACCCCTGAAACCATTAACGTCCAAGGGTCCATAAGTTTTACTGTAACTTAAACGATTACTTAAGTACCGAAAGCTTCGGACTATTTCGAGATCCATTTTCTAATGTTGTCGAGGTCGTTCTACAATATTCTGAGGTCCAAATTTACTTACGACCAACAGAAATTTCCATATAGGGCCAAATTTGATAATAAATTCTAAAAAATTTTGACATTATTTTATCAATGTTTTTTTCGAATTATTACGATTTTATTAAAACAGAATCCTTGAATTTTAATATCAAATTTTACTTTTTTACACCACTTCATTGTGATGTCTTCAAAATGGCGTCCAAAAATATCACACTTGTGGTTCATATCGCGAAAATCAATGAAAATCAACTGATCAGTATAGATATGAAAAATATTTTGGTGAAATATTTTCCGAAAATTTTCAAATAGCGCCCGATGATGATTACTGAATTTCTTAAAATTGCGCTAATTACTTTTTTATTTAATAAGTCTATGCACATTTTGTTCATAAATTTGGGTACTTTTAGTGAAAAATTAAATCATTTTCATTTGGTTAAAAAAATGGTCAAAAACATTGTTTAAATCTAGTCCAAACAATCTAGTCCAAACAATCAAATTGCTCCGTTTTACGACATCGATGTAATCTTCTAAAATTTTAACAGCGATTAGAATTCTTCCTTATCACAAGCTTAAAAATGAAATTATTGTAAAACATATTTTATTTTATTTTAAAACAAAGTTATTATTATGGCAATTCTGGAATTAATATTTTACAAATCTTTTACAGTTTTCCTTCTTTTTTTTAAATATTTTAACCTCGCATTGCACTTCAAAATTTACACTTCTTTTCTTTCAAAACAAAACAGGTTTTTTCTTATTTTCTTTATTCTTCTTCTCGTGATGTATTAGTAATCATTCTGCCCCCTTGAAGAGCGAGCTTAAAGCTCTTCTTCAACTGTAGTCATAGGCAAAAGACATAAGGATTGAACCGAACGAATTAAATAAGATACATTATAATATAGTCCTAAATGACTATAGTCCATTTAAGGGATACAGGGTAGCTAAAGAGGGGTTGGGAAGTTAAATTTGACTTAAATGACATTCAAAAGTGGTAATAATGTTGAAATAATTGATATTTTAATTTAAAAATAATTTTTTTTTGGTGACTCAAAATAATGGTTTTCCAGCCCTCGAAAGGTTAATGTAGGTGAGCACAATGGGCTGCACTCTCGCAAATATGATAACGCAAAGAGAGTATCATCTCTACTTGAGGCGTCTCACAACAGAAATGGCTAAGTCCATTTTTTTCGAAAATTGAGTTATTCAGATATTCATATTTTTTAGTCTATTTTTTGTTATACTTTATTATAAAATGGACAAAAAATGTGCTTTTTCGTTTGTTTCTCGCATGTTAGAAAACTGATGCAAATCAAAAAACCGCTAAGTCCATTGAACGTGTTTATTAAAAATGGCTAAGTCCAATGTTACTTTTAAGAATAAAATATACATTTACATTTATGAAAAAAAAAAAACACACATTTCATAATTATATGCACATCCACACAAATACATACTCGTACGTACGCAATAATATGTATACACGTACATAATAATATACTATATTATTATCTATATACGTGTATACAATAAACGCGTATAATATATTGTACGTATAAAATTTATAAATTTAATTTACTACATTTATATATTTTATAAATTTAATTTACTTCGATTATATACGTATTATGTTTATTGACAATGGATGTGCGAACTTCCGAGAATACAAACCGATACAAACTTTACTTTCGTCGTCTACATTCTTTGCGAATTGTTGACATTGCAAGGCCCTCAGTCGTTCGTTTACTTTTCACCTACTCGGATGTTCGATTGAAATAAAATCAAAATGGAAAGTGAATTAGTACAAGAAGTAAATTTAAAATTTTTTCCCTTAATAGTAATCATGAAAATACGCATTGTTATTACATTATTTTACAACTTTATAAATTGCAAATCTAAAATCGCTAAGTCCATTAAAATTTTTGAAACAAAAATAGCTAAGTCATAATTTCAGATCAAAATGAGTTAAGTCCTGAAATTTTTTTTTCAAAAATAGCCAAGTCCAAAAGTCACACAAAAATTGGCTAAGTCCATATTAAAAAATGACTTTTCTCTATAAAAAATCGATTTTTATTTTTGGGAATGCGTTCAAAAATCTTATTTTTCATGAGTGAATTGAACAGTTTATTGGTTAACAAGCAATTTAGATACATTAAAGACATAGAGGTTTTTGTGTTTTTTTTTCAAGACTTTATGTTTTGATTTTCGATCCGTACACATACTCACTTATACTGTGATTAGACTACACGTCATAAACTCAATTTCAACAGTCATAGATAATTGTAAAATGCACATCAGGTTATTACTGTAAATATGCCGCTACATTTTGCATTAAGTCAAAGCGGAAAAAATAATTATCCTGTGAAGGATGTTTACACTTATCAACAACTGAAGTTTCAAGTGTGAATTGGATATGTGAAAAATACCGTACAGAGATATAATGTACAGCGCAAAATTCAGTTCATAATAAGCAAATGTACAAATGTTGAGTTAGATAAATCGACGGCTCCTATTGATATAATGCACATTCACGGCGAATACGATATAATGCACATTCAAAAGTGGGTTTGACATAATGCACATTCAGATCTCCGTTTGATAAAATGCACATTCAACGTTGTATAGAATAAGACCTTTATTACCTTCAATTTCACGTTACCACTTAATCAACACTAATGATAGATAGTCCATTATTCAAATAAATTACAAGATAAAAGGAATACGTACTGTTGTGGTTGCACAAAAAACGACACTGAATGAATGAAACGAATAATGAATGAAGATACGTTATTGAATGTCAATAATGGCTTCTATTAGTCAATGTTTATGTTATGGGTTATGGACAAATGTTGTTGATATTTCTATTTACTACATGCATCTCATTTGTAATGTTATAATTTACGGTTTATTACAGTTTCAAAATTATGGTTTCTTACATATATTGTATGTTCATATGTCGTTTTAACCTTACCTGTACGATGCCGATCCAGATCAACACATTTGTCATTTTTTTTTTATTTTTCAAGTAATCAAAATCTGATTTTGATCCAAATTTGCTTGTTTATTTTCACAAAATATTTAGAAATGTAAATAATTGAATTGTTTTCATTATTATTATGTTTATTTGTTGATTGTATTAAAAGAAGTATATAAAATATATATTTTTGTTAGAAAAAAATGTATGCTGAAAAGCAATTGCTGCTGCTTCATCAAGACAAAATTTGTCTCTGGGGGTTTTTGGGATTACTGATTACGAATCGGACCTCAGATTTGCAAAATTCAAAATTAGAGATTTAAAATGTCAATCAAATAGTTTTTTGAGAAATTTATTTAAATTAAAATAATTTTTTGAATCTTGCTGTTAGTACTGAGTTGTAAAAACAAACAGTTAATATTCTTTGAAAGAAGATGCAGTAAAAAGTAATTACGTGGCATAAATTTTAATTTCAATAGGTTATCACAGAAATGAATAACAAACTCTATATAAGTATATTTTGACAAATGATGACAAAGTGTAACATATTTTCATAATTTTTAATATTATTATATTATTATATTTTTTATATTAGCCAGGGCTTTTAAATGCACAATTCGTCGCCCTTCAAGCTCAGCTTCCTTCTCGTCAGTTTCCAATTTTTCGAGGTTAGAAACTAACTTATTGCGACTTTGAAATAAATTTCGTATATTTTTCCCGATGGTTTGCTGTTGTTTCCTTTTCAAAAACACTTTCTCGGTCACCCGCTTTCCTTTCCAATAACACCATTTTCTTGACATTTTGATATAAAAATACAGGGTAATTGGCGGGCACGAACGATTGTGTTGGGGCTGTGTGGGGGTTGATTGGGAGAATGTGTGAATGTATGAACGCGACGTTGCCAAGTCACTTTTGTCTATCCTACCACGGAAGTCATAATGGCGATAATTCTACATTTGACTCGGTAGGTACCTGGTGAACCTCCTTAATGTGCATTATATCAATAGGAGCCGTCGAAATGATGAATTTGCAAATGATTTGATTATGTACTACACTACGTAATGCAAGAAAAGATAAATGATTTTGTGAACCAAAATTATAAATAGATTTTACTTCAAATTCAAGGACAATTTGGGAACGTTCGTTATTCCTGAGTTTGAAGAGGACATATATCACGTCTCTTTCCTGGATGGAATTCAGAGGGTGCTGTTGTTTACTACTAGTCTAAAAACCGCCGAAGATTGTCAGCTAGTTGGTGATCTAGAGGTCATAGATCGGGAGATCACAATAAGTATTCATGGAGTCGGATTGTCTCTTGTGAACAATATTATGAGGACCGAGCTACTTTATATGTGCATTGCAAGGTAATGACCCACAGTTTTTGTGTGTTTAAAGAGCCAGTGTATGAGTACTAAATCGATCTTTGTTTCATACATTTTTTATATAATTTTAAGGTATTCTTAGTCGAAATATGGACTTATGCAATGTTTTCAATTCACGAAAAGTTAATATTTATAAAATAGTCAATTTATGTTAAATTATTAACTTCTAACTAGTCCTAACTCTCATTAACAATTTTCCTACGTCCGTTATGAAAATCAAAATAAAAAGTATTGCGAAAATATCAATTTTTGTTTAACAAATTTAATTATATATAGGATTTTTTCGAAAATTTTAGATTTTTACGTAACCTCATTCATGTCCATAAATCTTCAATGTTCAGAATATTAACTTGTACACTATCAATGGATTGTGTAGTTTAAGGAGAGGTTCTAGTTCTCTGGTCCAAGAATATTTCAGATGATTTGATTTCATGTAAAATAAAAATAACAAATGTTAGGCATAGTCAGACTTTCGAAATATCATCACAAGTGCACAAACAAATTATGCGTTGTCGCATAGTGCTTTAAAGGCAGGTGAATTAATAAAAAGCGGTCTACGAGCTTTATAACAAGAACCTGGCGCGAGTAACGACCGCTTCTCTTGATAATTTTTGAAATATTCTTTTGTGTCTTTTATTCGTGTATTAAAGATAAGCACTTTAATACAAACAAAAATTCACGAAGAAGATGCTAACCATTACTATCTACATGTTTAAAATAAGGTCATGCATCACCAGAAAGTTCTCTTTACTTTCTTTGATATTATACCTTAATATCTTAATGTTTAGAATAAATTCATCAAATGGAAGCAAATCATCTAAATCTAAAAACCTAAAAAGAATCTTAAAATACATTATATTTTGGAGAAGAATGCCTATGATTTATCGATGTTTGAAAATGGCCTTTCAAATAAATATGGAACGGTGAGCTTGAACCAAATTTAAATAAAAAATTTCGGCCCATCGCCGTTCTTTACAGATATCATTTCAGTGATGTCCATATTTTCTTACCAAATTTGGAATTATTCTAGGGAGGAAACCGGAATAAAGCCATTTTATTTGTTTTTTTTTTATTTCTTTCGGAGTAAAAGACATTTTATTAGATTTTATACGTCAATAATATATTTTTTTTACAAAATTACAAATTTTTGTCATCATTGGCAGTATTCCTTTTTATGTGGCAATGAAGTGAACACTGAAACAAGCCAAAAATTCATTTAAGATGAGTGGAGGCCGTTGTATGCGCACAGCACTTTCTTTAATCTTTCTAGATAATCTGAATGAGTTTCTGATACTTTAAACTTGGCTCAAACTGACTTGAAGTCCGCGTGAACTCACTCCACGGCTTGTTCACTGTAAAATGCTGAGCCAGTTCCTGTCCTTCTTCACAGAATTCGGAAATATGAAAAAAACAGCAGGCACTTTAGGAGTTATAGATAAATTTAGGGTGCGGGTCGAAAAACCGACAAATCAAAAAGCCGACAGGTCAAAAAACCGACAGTCAAAATACTCACATTCAAAAAGCCGACAGGCAAAAAACCGACACTTCAAAATGCCGACAGTAAAAAAAACCGAATTGTCATAATACCGACAGTCAAAAAACCGACTGGCATAGAGGCGACAGACAAGCAGCAATACGTAAAAAAGCCGATAGTAGAAAAACCGGGTGTAGGTCGAAAAACCGACAAATCAAAAAGTCGACAGGTCAAAAGACCGACAGACAAAATATCGATATTCAAATAGTCGACAGGCAAACAGTCGATACTTCAAATGCCGATAGACAAGCAGCCGACACGTCAAAAAGCCGAAAGACAAAAAACCGACGGTAGAAAAACCGAATTGTCATAATACCAACAGTCACATAACCGACACTTTGAAGAATAGACTGCCAAAAAGCCGACACATAAAAAAATAGACACATCGACAAACGGGTAGTCAATTTTTGAAGTGTCAGTTTTTTTACTGTCGGCTTTTTGGGAGTCAGCTCTTTAAAATGTCAGTTATTTGAATGTCGGTATCATGACATTTCAGTTTTTCAAATGTCGATTTTTTGCTTGTCGGTTTTTTGAATATCGGTATTATGTCATTCGGTTTTTCTACTATCGGCTTTTTTACGTATCGCTGCTTGTCTGTCGGTTTTTGAAATGTTGGATTTTTCACTGTCGGTTTTTTGCCTGTCGGCTTTTTGAATGTCGGTATTTTGACTGTCGGTTTTCTGACCTGTCGGCGTTTTGATTTGTCGGTTTTTCGACCCGCACCCCATGCTTTCACTAAGTCTTTGATTTTTTAAAAAGCAACCACATACTTCATACATCCCAAATTATGGTTTCTGGAACGAAGTAAGTCAATTTTTTGCAGTAAAGTTTTACATGAGTTTTCATTGAAGGCGATTCCTCCATGACCTACTTCTCGAGATACATTGCAATCCTTAGCCCATTTTAAAGCAGTAGATATTGGTACGTGACAACAAAACATTAAAACAAATTACGAGCATTTCATTACATCAGATATATATCAAAAGCCTGCGATTTGTAAAATTCCATCTATTATAAAAAAAATCATATAAATCAGCAATTATTTAAGGTTTTATAAACTTTATGTCTCTGGTAGAAAAAGAGGCCAGTTTCTGGCCAGTTCTTCTGGACTCCATTAATTTTATCCTGCAGACCAGAAAAATAGCCAGAAACTGGTGATAATTTCTACTAGGGGTGTAAATTTGATACTGTAACATGTCTGTACATTTTTAAAGACAATCAAACCGATCATTGAATGTAAAAACATGCGTTTAGATACGCTTCTCATTCAGAATATATAATTAAATCACCAAAAAATCAAATAAAATCGTTTTATTCCGGTTTCCTCCCTAGAATAATTTCAAATTTCGTAAGAAAACACTCGTTGGGCACCAATGAAATGATATCTGTAAAGAACGGCGATGGGCCGAAACCTTTGATTGAAATTTGGTTCAAGCTCACCCTGATGGCGGTTGTATGAATGAAAAACACTTTTCCTAACGACTCTCTCAATTTAACCCTTAAATGCCACACGGGGTCCGGAAGACCCCAGACCTTTTTCAATGACAAATTTTCAACTATTCCCGCCAAAAATGGAACTCATAGTTCTCTGTGATTATAGTTGTGGGTTTAAACTATCTGTCTCCACATTTATTAGTAATCAGTTCTGCCGCTGTAACTATTTCGAGACCTTCAAAAGTGGGGTCCGGGGTACCCCCGTGTGTCATCAACGTGCTCTTTTGTGTGAATTGAAGTAATATTTTTTACCGTTTTTTGATATTCTTTTACCAATTTTGAAGGTAAATATAATCATGTAGGGTGGTAACAATTTTGTTGTCTGTTATTGCGTTTGTTTATTACCTTTTAAGATGGCCTATCCAAAGATCGCGAAACGAAAATGACGTGCACCGCGCGTATCTATACACTCCATATTTTTTTCCATTTTTGTTTCTTTGCATTATATTGGCCGGGGAACAAAGTTCCGAAAATCGAAACCCCGAAAGGCTAAAATTTTGATATTGCGTGAGTCCGAGGTATTTTAATTTGCTTTCTTTTTGCCAAATTTTCAAAGACAAAGTGAAGAAAATCACGCTGAAGCCATGCTATATCGAAATTTTGACTTTTCGGTATCTTGATTTTCGGAACTTTGTTCCCCGGCCATTATATTTTATATTAACTATAAACATTTTCTGTAATTAAAACGATTTTTCAATAAAATTTAATAGCAGTATATACAGCTGCAACGTTATTTATGATGTATTTTTTCTCACAATAATTCACATTGCAAATTAAATACCTTTTATTAAACAATTCAATATAATTTTAATTTTTCCTGACAGTACTATATCTCAAGAGTACCGTACTTAATTTTTAAGTAAAAATATTAAATTTAAAAATGTGGTGCTAATTTGTTTCTGGAAACCCACACGGAGAAAATTTTCTACGTTTAAAAGCACATCATCTTTTAATTATATTTTAGTACGTGATTTAGATGTATTTCTAAACGTTTGGTCATGAGGTAACTCGATGAAAAACGAGTACCACGCCTGTGACATAATTTCTACAATTTTAACCTTTGATATCATGTACGGTACGCTTATAATCGATGATACCTCAGCTACCTAATATACCTCGGGTTCATGCTTTTACAGAAGATAAAATATGTCGTACCAAAAAACTATCATTCCTACATTCATTCTGCTATAGCTAGGGTTATGTTCTTACAATTTCTTACAGTGTACAGATTGTAGAATGGAATCGCCGGAACATCAGAAATAGGAACGAGGAAATTGAGGAATACGGTGGACTGTGGTACGAACAGTTTTATATCCTGTAAAAGCATGAATAACCCTTGAAACTATTTCATATGATCGTTACTTGTTCTATTTTCATGCCGTCGTTGCTTCGAAAGCACGTAAACTTGCTGTATTATCGTGCATTCTAGTCTTTCTTTTCATAAGTACGTCAGTGCATTTCAATCACTGAATTCAAACTTACGTAGGAACTTATCCTTGAAAATGTACCATCACAATATCTGATGTATTAAAACCAGAAACTGTCGTGCTATAAAACGTAGAAAATTTTCTCCGTGCTCATTTTCACTTTTTTCTCGCACTTTATTTTGTATAGAATCTTGAAATTAAATTTGTAACAATGTAAGCATTTTACAGAGTTTCTAAAGCTTTAAACAACATTGAAAAAATCTACATAAATAATATGAAACAATTAAAAAGTTAACAGACATTTTTCACGATGGGGTCACGAAGACCCCGTATGTCATATAGGAGATTTTACAGACGTGTGGCATTTAATTTACTTTCGTTTGCACTTTGAGTCATTGAATTCGGTTTATTTATTGCTGCTCTAAAGTGCATCATGAACCCTTATGTTAATCGTTTCTAGAAAAATACAGTTAAAGTTTTTATACACGAAAAAGAAATTTCATTGTTGAGAACTAGAATCTTCCCTGAAGTGAATAATATCAAAATGATGTTCGTAATGATGTCTTCACGTCCCACCTTAGTTCTGGGATCATTTGGGAAACACGAAAATCCATAAACGGTCGTTGGCGAGCGTTAAACACTCGAGAAGTTTGCGTTATCGAAGAGGGTTACCAACGCTTCTTGAAAGAACAGCTGGTCAGTCAGGAAGCTGAACACAGAGTAATCCTTGAACCTAAATTGGAAGTAAGTTACAGAAATGAAAACGTGTAATCCTGATTAAAAAAATGTAATGCGTATGACACGAACGATTTTAGGTCGATTACCTAAACATGGAAATGTTAAGGCCGCGTCGCCGGTACATGCGTCGGACGTTCCAGACGGGTTTATGGATTCAATATCGAACGTCTGCTCATCAAGAGCAGCTCCATGCAAAAATTAACAGACTACAAATCGACAATCAGCTTCACGATTGCGTGTTCCCGGTTATTTTGGCTCCGGTCGCGCCTCCGAAGAGCATTTCTCAAAGTACCGGTAAGTCCATGATTGATTTATAATATTTTTTGGGGTTTTACACCTTAAACAAAATTGATACACGTTTATTTTTTACGCATGATAGTTATGAAACCGTACGCTGAGCTCAGTATGGTTAAACGATTACTGGAGCACAGTACTGTCCAGCAATTCCGATATTTCAAAGTACTTATTCAAGAATTTCATGTAAAAGTCGATCTGGCATTCATGAACGCTTTAATGGCGTTGTTCGAAGCCGACGAAGCCAATGATATTCAGGAGGTAAGAAGTTTTTCTTGATTAATTTATTTTGTTACGTGGAAAGTAAATTCGTAGTTCTTAAAATCATTGATGCACTTTCAAAGTTCGCGGAATTTAACAACCTTTCCTATTTCGATTCTGAAAGCCTTTATAAATGTACTAACTAATAATTTAATATTAAAATATGCTTATAAAAACTGGCAAAATATTTTTAAAAGTGTAAATATGAAAACCCGAAAACAGTTTTGCTATTTGTTTTGTAAACTTCACGAATTTACTTACTCTTTCCTTTAGCAGAAGTAATTTATAAAAACAATTAAATTCCTCTTAATATGTTGTTTTACGAAAATTAAAATCTTTTAGAGCGAATTGTTCAAAACGGATATGAAATTAGTGGATGAACCACTTCTTCATCACGTTACGCTGATAACAACCGCAGAACACAAAAACTTCTTTGATCTTCTACATTTCTCTCCTTTGAAGGTAAGTTTAAGCTATTAAATTTAAAACAGTAGAAAGCGAAATCGAAATATAAAGCGATTATATAATATGGAGGGTACAATTTTGCATGTTATTGAAATTTATAGATTCACATAAGTTTCTCTATGACCGGTGGTGGAGGTGGTCCATCTGCAGTTCCTCAAGTTCTGAATGTGCTCCTACAAAGTATCGGAGTTACTCTTACGGACATCAACGACATTGTATTTAAGTGAGTTTTGATTATTTTCCTCATTAAGTATTTTTAAATAATATTTTATTGTTCTTTCAAATGTTTTTTAAATACTTCAACGTTATGGTGGACTAAGATAACTTAAGTTAATCCTAATTTGCTTCTTAATATTAAGTACCAAGCGTAATATTTGCTTGATTTTTACTAGCTTTCTATTGTACACAATATGTAATTTGCAATATTTTTTATGATTGTGTATAAAATAAGATAAAATGGAAGTAGAAAAACAGTATTTTTCGATATAAGGCCGTAAAATGTTACGGCCGTGTGTCCAACATTATTTTTCAGTACTGAAAGCTGTAAAAAATCGATTTCTCGGACTGCATTTAGACCATTTAAGTTTTTTTGATAGGTTATTAGTAAGATTAGGTTATGTATTTGACAGCGCAGATTCATGTTTCATGTGATCCGTGAAATTTCATTTTGCGGACTAAAAGTCGGCCGTAAAATCAGATTTTATCGGCTATAACACCGAAAAGTAATTTTTACAATACACGGAAAGGAAGAAAATACTTTCTATTTCAACTCACTATAACTCAGTCAATTTTGAGAATTTTGAAACGAATAAAAAATGAAATTGTTCATTACAGTTTCCAAGATCTAGCGCAGAAAGAAAAAATTCTCGGCCATAAATGGCAACTTTCGGTTCGCTTAACCTGCACGGAAAGGTATCCGTTTTGTGCAGGTGTGACAATAAATATTTTTTTTATTACAGAATTATACGATGTGTTTTTAATATTTAAATAAATAGAAGAATGGAAAATGGATTCCTTCGCGGATATCACGCATAGTTACGAAAAAAAGTTACTTTTGCGCATTACTTTTGCGCACACTATGAAAAAAAGTTACTTTTGCGCATAGTATGAAAAAAAGAATTACTTTACGTACAGAAATCGATGAAAAAAGTGCTACTTTACGCACGCCCGTAGGAAAAATATTTTTTAATATCGCAGAATTATACGATGTGTTTTCAATATTTAAATAAATAGAAGAATGGAAAGGTTGAAGATTAATTGTCTTCCTCCTCTCCAAGGTCGTAAAAAGTTCACAACCGATTATAAGTTTAATTCCCTACTAACAATTGCAATTCGAATTTGCGAAACATGAAACTTGGTTTAATAGGTTTTAAATTGATACTATCATGTTTGTAAGACCTAAAAACCATACAAAATAAAGTTAAGAAGTTGAATTGGACTCGAAATACATTCATTGGGTAATTGAACAGTTAACAATATTTCCGTCGATAAATAACTATAAATTAAATGATATTAATTTTAATTGAGATTAAATAGAAATACTAATTTCACAGTAAAAATCTCTAACTAGGAAATTTGAATTCCCGGCAAAGGAACTTATATGTAACGAACGACCGAAAAGAATGTTACTTATGAACAATTGAAAACCCATTAGTTTAATAGAATCATTGTATTAACTAAGGAGATATTTACTGTCGTACGAATTAATTACACGTAGATAAGAAACGCGACCGAGTCCTGTCTACGCAGCATTGGTTACTGCGTGGCTGGTTCGCAAATGCTTTCTATTTCAACTCGCTATAACTCAGTCAATTTTGAGAATTTTGAAACGAATAAAAAATGAAATTGTTCATTAGTTTCCCAGATCTAGTGCAGAAAGAAAAAATGATATATCTTAGTAAATAAAAAGAGTTATTAATTTTTTAATGCAGAACTGCGAAATTTGTGTTTTTATAGATTGAGGCGCTTTGTTTATCGAGCGAATTTCAAGCATTCGAAAACTTTCAGCGAGAAAGTTGTTCATTAAGGTATGAACAAATTTTCTGGAAAGTTTCATCTCCATTGCATTAATAGTTTTGAAATTCGCTCGATAAACGAAGCGCCTGAATGTATAAAAACATAAATTTCACAGTTCTGCATTAAAAAATTAATAACTTTTTTATTTATTAAGATATATTATTTTTTCTTTCTGCGCTAGATCTGGGAAACTGCAATGAACAATTTCATCTTTTATTCGTTTCATAATGCTCAAAATTGACTGAGTTATAGCGAGTTGAAATAAAATACGTAGACAGGACTCAGTCGTGTTTCTTCCTTTCCGTGTACATTAGGTACTCAAAAAAAGTGTAAAAAAACTTATTCTATGTCATATGACAAAGGTGTCACTAAAAGAAAATCCAAGAAAGACGTAAAAATGAATATAACCTATAAAAACTTAGGAAATATTAGACCATATGAAAATAAGTTGCCATTATTACAAAAAAGCTATGTAGTTTATTTAATTCGTTGTCCTCACTGTGATAAATTTTACATTGTCTAACAAAAAGAATATAAACGAGGTTAAATGAACACAAAAAGGACATTGAAGGTAGCGAAAATAAATATACGGCTTAACTATACACAGGGTAGAACCCGGGTATAATTTTGAATACAACCATATCAAAATAAGTTCCAGAGCGAAACAATAAAAAAAATTAATTAATTTATTAGGAAAAATGTTGAAAATACGGTCGATAGATTTGAACAATCTAACCTTCCGGAAATCTACAATGTTATACTGTTATAACCTAATTTTGAATAGACTTATCTACCTTTAGTTAATTCGTACGACAGTAAATACCTCCTTAGTTAATACAATTATTCTATTAAACTAATGGATTTTCAATTGTTCATAAGTGACATTCTTTTCGGTCGTTCGCTACGTATAAGTTCCTTTGCCGGGAATTCAAAATTCCTAGTTAGAGATTTCTATTTAATCTCAATTAAAATTAATATAATTTAATTTATAGTTACGAAGGAAATATTGTTAACTGTTCAATTATCCAATGAATGTAGTTCGAGTCCAATTCAACTTCTTAACTTTATTTTGTATGGTTTTTAGGTCTTACAAACATGTTAGTATCAATTTAAACCAAGTTTCATGTTTCGCAAATTCGAATTGCAATTGTTAGAAGGGAATTAAACTTATAATCGGTTGTGAACTTTTTACGACCTTGGAGAGGAGGAAGACAATTAATCTTCAACCTTTCCATTCTTCTATTTATTTAAATATTGAAAACACATCGTATAATTCTGTGATATTAAAAAATATTTTTCTTATGGGCGTGCGTAAAGTAGCACTTTTTTCATCGATTTCTGTACGTAAAGTGATTCTTTTTTTCATACTATGCGCAAAAGTAACTTTTTTTCATAGTGTGCGCAAAAGTAATGCGCAAAAGTAACTTTTTTTCGTAACTATGCGTGATATCCGCGAAGGCGATTCGTTGTCTTCATTCCGATCGATTACACATCCAATCACACGCAGTTAAAATCCAGTCGAAAGAAGACAACAAACCGACCTGGCGTAAACAGCCCCTCCCACATTTCATACTCGCATTGCAGATTCCAAAAAGCGTAATTTGTAAGCAAATAACCGATTCCATCGAAAACGCATCCACTTCAAAACAAAGTGATGACGGGAATGCGAGGAACCACCCACCAAAAAAAACGAAAACGATTTCGACTTCAACTTCTCTTACACTTAATAACATTTCCACTATCCAATAGTATTTAAAACTTATTCATGAAATATTTTTAATCAAATTTGCAAGTTATTTATCAAGTCTGTTCAATAAATATCAAACATTCCCAAAATGCAGGATTCTGTTCTTTAATTCGCCGGCAACTCGTGTCCGCGGATCCCGCTCGTGCGCAAAAGTACCACTTTACGCACTAGATCCTTAAACTACTAATTTCGGCACATTTTTGTTGTTGTCGATTTTCTGATAAATGGGTAAGAATTCCTGAAGTGGCCCCCTAATTTTCGTTTGGGTAAGAAAAGTTAATGATATCTATTTGCTTGGCTAGTCCATGATACCAATAATAAGACCTGCAAAGGATTTTTCAAAATTGTTATTTGTTTAAAAGTTATTAACGATTGAACTTTTTTGCAACAATCTTCAAATTGGCAGAACCGATTTCAATAAAATTTGTACGTAGATTGTTTGGGAAACGTACTTTCGATAAATACGTAAAACATAAATAAAAATAGTATAATTTGTTTAAACAAATTTTCAAAAATTTTAAACAAATTTTATTAAAATCGGTTCTATTAATTTGAAGATTGTTGCAAAAAAATTAATTTGTTAAAAAGGGATGATTAACTTTTCTAACCCAAACGAAAATTAGATCAGTTCAGGAATTCTTACCCAAATATGACTCTGAAGGTTATATGATTTTTAATCCCAAGAATCAATTCTATTAAGTCGTATAAATATAAGAAAATTCAGTTATAGCATGAATGTTTATAGAGTGATATTTTTATATCAATTAATATAATAAATTTTATGTTTATCGCGTGTTAAATTGAAAAGAAAAAAACCATATAACGCGAAAGATAAGTTGTTTCATATTGATCCACCAGAGATACGTTTTTTCTCTTAGGGCCCATCGATGTGGTTCTCCTTTGATCCTTTCGTTTTAGTGTACTGCCAACTATCAAAATATCGATCACAAATATGACGAATCGACTGTACTGTTTTAGATTGGCATACTTCGAAAGGGATTATATTTTCATGACACATAATCAACTAATATCCGAAGCTACTAGTCATTACGTGGGGCAAGCTATCAAACAGCTTTACGTACTGGTGTTGGGTCTTGACGTAATAGGAAATCCGTATGGCCTGGTTGTCGGTACGATGAAGGGCATTGAGGATCTGTTTTACGAACCGTTCCAAGGAGCGATCCAGGGCCCAGGCGAATTCGCTGAAGGTCTCTTCCTGGGTGTGAGGAGTATGCTTGGCCATACCGTCGGTGGAATGGCAGGAGCAGTTTCGAAAATCACAGGAGCCATGGGTAAGTACTCAAAAAATAGAAATTAAGCACTCAAATTATAACAAATATTATAACCTGCAGCTCTCGAAAATCTTATGTTTATTAATGTATAAAAAGTTCGTGTAAAAGGACTACCCCGCCCGTTAAATAAATAAAGAAAAAAAATGATAAATTGGACACATAAAGAAAATGAAATGTTAGAATTTCAACCTTTTAACCCTTAAAGCGCCAACCTATATAAAAATAACACAAAGCGCCATGTGGGGTCGTGGGAGACCCCAATCCGAAGATAATATCGTCCTGCGCAGACAGCGTTATTTCGTTTCAACAAAAATACTGGATCATTTTACCGCGTAGATAAGTTATCTTGATAAAAAAAAATTATTGGTGCCCGTTATAAAAAATGAAATACAAATGTGACGTTTTTCACACAAAAAATCGTAACTCAGCCAATTTTCAATATTGTTTTTTCACTACAATTTTCAACGGTTGTATTTAGTGTGAAAAAAGGCTCTAAAAAATTTGAAAGAAGACATATCTTACGTAAAATTAACTGAACTTTCAGAATCTGTTATTACATTTTTCAGAAAATGCAACCGTGAAAAACTATATTCGATTTTTTCAAAAAAATCATGCATTTTTCAAATGAATTTTTTTTTCATTTCGTCTTTTCACATTGAAATTGTTTCAGAATTCCTCTAAACGGTAAAGAAATCGTGTCCTCGAGACTTAAACTTTAAGATGTGCCTATGTCCATTTTGAAAATAAAGGTAAAAGCATCCAAAATGGCGGCCCAAACACAAAAAAATTAGCGAAAAATTCAGGAATTTTTTATTCAAAGACGATCGACTTTAGGAAAAAATGTTACAAAACAAAAAGTTCTTACAATTATTCAAAGAATACGCTGAATTTTTTTCAGAATTTTTTAAACACTTTTTTCATTTTTCAAAATCCCAAAATTTTGACAAATCGAAAAAGTCGTCAAAAAATTCTAAAAAAATTTTCGGGCATTCTTTGATTAATTGCAAGAAGTTTTTCTTCCGTAACATTTTCTCCTAAAGTCTACCATTTTCAAATAAAAAATTCCTGAACTTCTCGACAATTTTTTTCGAAATTTTTCTCGACAAGAAATTCTGAAAAAAAATTCAGCGTATTCTTTGAATAATTGTAAGAACTTTTTGTTCTGTAACATTTTTTCCTAAAGTCGATCGTGTTTGAATAAAAAATTCCTGAATTTTTCGCTAATTTTTTTGTGTTTGGGCCGCCATTTTGGATGCTTTTACCTTTATTTTCAAAATGGACATAGGCACATCTTAAAGTTTAAGTCTCGAGGACACGATTTCTTTACCGTTTAGAGGAATTCTGAAACAATTTCAATGTGAAAAGACGAAATGAAAAAAAAATTCATTTGAAAAATGCATGATTTTTTTGAAAAAATCGAATATAGTTTTTTACGGTTGCATTTTCTGAAAAATGTAATAACAGATTCTGAAAGTTCAGTTAATTTTACGTCAGATATGTCTTCTTTCAAATTTTTTAGAGCCTTTTTTTACACTAAATACAACCGTTGAAAATTGTAGTGAAAAAACGTCCATTCAGGACTTAATGGGTTAAGATTACAAATGCTGTAAAAGTGCAGTTTTAGAAGGGAAAAAATGTAATATTTATGTGTGGGGTCTCCCAGTACCCCCAGGGCGCTTTAACCCTTTCCGTCATAGTGTGCCGCTCAGCGTGCCACCTTTTCTTCGTTAGTTCTTTCACATTTAAAAATCAGTCTCTCATGTTTTTTAAGTCGTGATTCATTTTCTACATAGCTAAGGCATTTATTTATTAAATGCAAGACATCGCACATATTAAAATACTATAGTTAATTAGTTATAAAAAAATATACCAAAAAATAAGTAGTTTTTGAAAAAAAAGCGTTTATGAAAAATAATTCCCTACAAACATAAACGGATAACTTGTTATTTATACGTTTCGAGGTCGCTGAATACGATTCTGATGTCGGTTATCAAAAATTCAAAATAGTGGATCCAATATGGCGGACAAAAATCCTTTCTCCGTTGTACTGAAAATAAGGATTAATTTTTATAATAAAATATTTTTAAAAAATACAAAAAATACAAACAAAAAAAAAATGAGAAAAAATACAAAAGAAAAACAAAAAAAAATACAACAAAAGAAACAAAAATACAAAAAAAAGTGGATCCATAATCTCGCCACGACCTCGTCGTTGGATCTGGGTAACGCTGAGAGCGAGATGATCAAGAAAAATAATCGGATTCTCAATTATCATGTCCGCCATATTAGATAAGCTACTTTAAAATTTCAGAAACTGACATCAGATTCGTATTCACCGACCCTGAATATCTCCGAGTAACTTTTTTCAAGCGAATTCCGTTAATTTTCGATTTTTTATCCGCCATATTAGATCCGCCATTTTGAATTTTTGAAAACTAACATCAAATTCGTATTTAGCGACCCCGAAAACCCCCGAGTAACTTTTTTCAAGCGAATTCAGTGAAAAGAAAAATGCGTGACTGAAAGGGTTAAGGGTTAATATCTTCAATTATTTTGGGGATGGCTGATTAAGCAAGTAGTAAATGAAAAAAGTACGATTTTAAATCAAAGAGAGATCGTGTTACTTCTGTTTTTTTTTTCTAAATATAATTATTTCTAAAAAAATTGCCGACATTAGAAATTTCGCAAAACACAGGTGGAATTAGAATTGGGTTTGATTTGTAGGGAAGGGTTTGGCGGCGTTAACGTTCGACAAAGATTACCAGCGGAAACGTCAGGAACAGTTGAACAAACAACCCGCTAATCTGCAAGAAGGTCTTGCAAGAAGCGGAAAAGGTTTAGTAATGGTGAGGAAATCTTTTAAATATTAAATTTTTGTTATCTTTAAACTGAATACACCCAGGCATAATTTTATTTCTCCAATGTCGGTTTTTAATGAAAATATTATGGTCAGGGCGTTTTTGATGGAGTTACGGGTGTCGTGATGAAACCGTACTCTGGAGCTAAAGAAGAGGGTGTTGAAGGATTTTTCAAAGGTGTAGGTAAAGGAATGGTCGGACTTGTGACGAGACCTACTGCTGGAGTCATCGACTTTGCCAGCGGATCATTCGGTGCTGTACGCCGGTATGAATCGGTTTTATTCTCACTAAATATATATGGGTCATTCTTCGAAAAAGTGTAAAATCGACGTATTTTTTTCCATAAAATATAAGATTATAAAAATTTAAAGTTTAGATATATTCATTGGCTTGCTAATTACGTAAATACGAAGTAATAATGCAGCAGCCATCGATTCGCGTGAGATATGCAAGTAATTTAATTTTTTTAATGGAAATTTTATATAAAAATGGCGAAATGTTCACTCTTAGCGAATGAGTGACTCGTAAAAAGTAAGAATAAAAATAGTAACTTAATAATATTTATTTTATAAAACTGAAAACAGTAAAAATTATGATGGAAAATTATAAATGCATATGTTTAGTTATTTTAGCGATGTAAACAAAAATTTTGATTATCGCATATTACTGATGATGCGCGTTTAATACTGAAAGTAGTTGAGAAAATTGATGTTAAGTTCAATAAAAATCTGTTCTATCACTAACAAGAACGGAATTTCCGTAAATCACTACAATTGTCCAGGAGGCTTACATGACGGGGGAGCTTACATGTCAACGTATTAACCATGTTAACATAAGAACAAGATAAATTTCGGTCAAATGCACTTCAGGCGTAAGAGTTTTTCTTTATATTTTAAGATATTACTCGCTTTCTTAACATGCTAAATTAGCGTCGCAAATATGACAGGAGGCTTACAAGGAATAAACGTACTGGCCTTAGTTCTAACAATATTACTAATTTTGGATTTATATTAGTTTTGAAATCAGTAATATTATACACACAATCCATAGTCTAAAAGTAATCGAAATTGTAGAACGATTGTCTGTATCTACATTTAATTTTTTTTGTACTGGAAATGGCATGTACTCTGTATTTACATTTATTTTTTAAAACATGGGGACACATTTTACAAAGCCATAACAATTTTCAGGAACGTTGTAGTGAAATTTTCACAGCACTATTGGTTTGTTATAAGTAAAACAGATCATAACCACTTTTAAACAAATTTAATCATTCACATGAAAGAGAATGACAGTGATCGAAAACGTGTTATTTATATCTGGGGACAGCCAGGAGGCTTACATTTCGGACCTCTAGCAGTATGTGAAAATTTTATCATGCGATTTGAACAAATTATCTCTTTTGCAATGTTTACATAAAAGTCTAAGAAAAACAATGTTTGGAGAATAAATTCCATTATTTGGATAAAATATTAACTGGGGACATAAATTTACACTTTTCTGGAGAATGACCCATATAATAGATTCTGGCCAAAATGTTGCATGTAAAAAGTGTAATAAGTAAACAATTATTATAGTTAAGTCTGCAAAAATTTGTTTTTGATTTAGAGCCACAGAATTAAACGAAGAGGCTAAAAGGGTACGTGCGCCAAGATTTCTTCAACCAGACAGTCTAGTTAGGCCCTACATTAGGGATGAAGCAGAGGGCCATAAAATATTGGTGGTAAGTTCTTGTAATGAGAATAAAACGTTAATAAGATGTTTGTTAGTTCAATTTTGAGTTTTGCAAATGAAATTTATCGACATTGAATTTGATAAGTTTCTGCATTTATTTATAGGAATTGGAAAAGGGAAAATATGCAAATACAGATATTTACTTCCACCACTTGTACATAATGAAAGATGTTCTATTCCTTACGGATAAACGAATCGCGTATTTAGAGCACAACGATCTATTCGGAGGCTGGAAGGTAAATTATTGCAACTTTTTAATATGTTATATCGTGTATTGTAATTTTCTAATTAAATTCTAAAATTGAAAGGTTCAATTCAGAAAGAATAGGGAACAATAAAGCGTGATTAAGTAAATGTTCGTGATTCATTTCTTAAAAGTAATAAAAATAAAAATAACTAATCGAAACGTAATATATTGATATATACTTTTACAATATGAAGGTTGCTTGGGCACACACTTGGCAAGAAGTAACCGATTATCCGAAGATCGTAGAGAAAGGAGTTATAATCACTACAAAAGATACAAGAAAGAAGAAACTAGGTGGTTTCTTCGGAAGTTCAGACCAGACAAAACTCATTCTCATAAATGATCAACAGGCGAAAGAGGTTAGTGATATCAAATTACCTAATCGAATCTACATTTGTTCCCTAGTAAATGTTTTTAATAATATTTAATTGTATACAATTAATACTTATCAAAAATGTTTTTATTCATACTTTCTACGTTGCGGTTGAATTTCACAAGTTTTGCTAGAAAAATTATACCGTTACAGTAAAATAATAGGATGCGTAAGAAGAATTATAAAATAATATGAGAAATAATTTAATAGATATTGCGGAATTACTTTACAAATAACACAGGACCACAAACAAATTTTTTCGGTTTGACATTGAAACGCGACTAGGCAATTCTTATAGATTTTGGGCTCCTGAATTTCAATCAGTGGACAGAATTTGTCTTATACGTCAGGGTTTTTTTATATTCTAGGTTTTAAGTGTAAAAAAATGCTTTTTTATGCATATTTGCTAAATAACTTTATAAAACAACGATTCGACCACAGAATGAACCCAAACTTGGTAATTCTTGTTTATTTTTTGACGCTGAATTCAAATCCTGGCACAGAGTTCATTCATCACATCAGAATTATTTTATTTTTTAGGTTATAATTGTAAAAAATTGCTTTTTTATGCGTGTTTGCTAAATCAGTAAGTAAAACAATGATCCGATCACATAATGAAGCTGACTAGGTGATTCTTGTTTAATTGTTGGCGCACTGATTTCAAATCCACGCATGGAATTCCGTCAGGGTTTTTTTTATATTCTCGGTTTTATTTACAGTACCGCTCAAAAGTATGAGCTCACCCATGCGGAATTTTGGCTACATTAAAATGTTGATATCTCATCGCCAAGTTAAAGTACGGGAAAAATAAAAAAAAAAGGGAATTAAAGACGAGACTTTCAGCTTCTCAGTCGTAGTGGTTTCATTTCTATATATACATTTCCATACGAACTATGCTCGATTTACTAAAGTCATATTTTCGTATTATTTTTTTCTTTTTCAATCACCTCCCATTTTTTTTAAAATGATTACAGGAGAAATGTACAACGTGTAATCGAAAGATAATCCCTATAGCTTCAATTTGCCTCTTCGGGATTTTGTCTAATATTTCTTTACAAATACTTATTTAATTTTGAACAAATTAATGTGATTTTTTTTCAATCTGCCATATCTCGGAAAATTAACGTGATATAAAAAATGTTTAAGAAACAAAAAGTTTCATTTTTTAATTATCTATTGGCTGAAATTTTTTCAAATTTTTAGAAGGAAATTGTTTTAATCCTATTTTGTCAAATTCGCGCTTTTGTGCTGCGATTATTAACAGATCTAGATTTGCATTTCAACTATGCTCAGTTTGAGATATAATAATTCATGTACATGTATTTATAAATGAACAATAAACTTTATTTTAACATACATAGAAAATATCAACAATTGTATTCATGTATATATATGTACATATTTATTAAATTTTGCTTTCTTCAAAAAAACCGCCACGCGCTTAGCGTGAAACATCCTAATAGTAAAGACAAACATAATCTTAAACTTAATCATAATTTAAATGCAACTTTGCATCCGAAAATGATTGTTACATAAAAAATGTTGAAGTCGACAAAATACGGTAAAAAAAAATTTCCTTCTAAAAATTTGAAAAAACTTCAGCCAATAGATAATTAAAAAATAAAACTTTTTATTTCTTAAACATTTTTTATATCACATTAATTTTCCGAGATATAGCAGATTGAAAAAAAATCACATTAATTTGTTCAAAATTAAATAAGTATTTGTAAAGAAATATTAGACAAAATCCCGAAGAGGCAAATTGAAGCTATAGGGATTACCTTTCGATTACACGTTGTACATTTCTCTTGCAATCATTTAAAAAAAAATGGGAGGTGATTGAAAAAGAAAAAAATAATACGAAAATATGACTTTAGTAAATCGAGCATAGTTCGTATGGAAATGTATATATAGAAATGAAACCACTACGACTGAGAAGCTGAAAGTCTCCTCTGTAATTCCCTTTTTTTATTTTTCCCGTACTTTAACTTGGCGATGAGATATCAACATTTTAATTTAGCCAAAATTCCGCATGGGTGACCTCATACTTTTGAGCGGTACTGTAAATAAAACCGAGAATATAAAAAAAAACCCTGACGTATAGGACAAATTCCGTCCTATGTAGGATTGTGGTCCTGTGTAATTTATGAACCATTTTGTTAATTTTTTCACATGAATTTGTAATTATAAAAAATATTTTATTTTCTTATTCTACACGTTTACAACAGTTTCGAAACAGAAATAGACTTATATGGGTGATTCTTCAAAAACAGGGCATTTTCAAGAATGACATTTTTTTTTTTAAGTTACTGTAAATTCGTTTCTTTTAAATGGATTCTTGTTTATTAGCACCAAGTTAAGTTATTGTTAAAGTAGTCACGCTAGAAAATTATTTTAAAGGAAAGGGGAAGACTTTTACTATGACGCATTTTCATACGGCTGTATAAACCAACAATTGCTTATTAAAAACTTGAAAAAAATAACTCTAAAGAGTCAAAAACATAATGTACATATCTGATTTAGTGCATTTTTGTGAATAAATGAAAATTATTTATTAAGTAATAATTAAAAAATTAAGAAAAACACATGAATTTTTGAAGAAGTTTTAGACAAAATAAATTTATTAAAGTTAATGTGTCGTTGGTTAGTGACTACAATGATAATATTATATTCATAATTTTAATAAATAATATTATTTCATAATAAACTTGATTCATAACGTTGTAACAAATATAAAGTTTAATTTTGTGGTTTTTTAAATTATATTTCAATAAATGTCCAAGAGGAAGAGAAATATAAAAGTTATTTATGATTTGAAAAATATTTTCTGCTACGGGTTACACTTTGTTCTTGTTTCGTACCTGATACGCCAAATGTTTGGTAACGACAATGAAGGTGACGACAATGAACATTTGTAAAAAAATCCAATTTTACATATTTTAAACAATAATAAATTAAAAAACAAATTGCCAGTAACGTTTATTCCTTTAATCTTTAAGTTTTCATCGTTTTTTAATTGTTGTTTGTATCCAAATACCAAAATTAGGACGGGTGACGACAATTAATTTAATAAAAATACGTGGTATTTTTATACAGTTTTTACTTGTTCATGAGGTAAATATGTTCTATTTTCAATTTTCTATGGAGGATTAGTAAAGTGTAGTGTTTTTTCTTTGATTTTCTCATAAGTTTTAGTAAAAAAGTTAATTATTTCCAGATCATTTATACCAGTTTACGCATTGTCGTTACCTCATAGAAATTTCTTAAGACATTAATATTTCAATAATCATAAGTATATAGATTGATTTAATTAAATATTATACAGAGAGAAATTGTACAGTTTGAGCTGTACTATAGAAATATTATTTGAATAAATTAAAATAATTCGGTTTCTTAATAGCGCTAATATTTTAAAGTTTTGAACTTAGAGATTTGGACATATAAAAAATGCTACTTTTAGTCATTTTACACCAGTTTTTTGTAACAAAAGTATTATTTTTTCAAATTAACATGGGCCAGGGATATTTATTTAACATTTCTATCGAAATTTAATAATTTATTGTCAAAGTTTCTGTAAGATATAACGTAAAGACACGAAAATGCCCTGTTTCCGGAGAATCACCCATATACGCAGTTATGCGATTATTTTTCGGTCATTTTTATATTTCTTGAGTACAAAACGAAATATTTTTAACACAGTTTTATTGCTTCGTTAATCTTGTAATATTTTTATACATACAAATAATTGCCAAGTATAAAGCAATATGATTAAAATTTTGTGGTTAACAAGAAATAAATATTAAAAAATTGAATTATTTTTGCAAAAATTCATTGTTAGGTGATATAAATTTTGAACTGAACATATACCGGTTTATGAGTTTGCTTCATATGAATCTTGCGTTGATTTATAATAATTCAAAATGGCGGAGGAAATAAACAAAGTTTATTAAAAATGCGCAATTCTGAATATTTAGGGGTTTTCTCAGGACGAAACGTGGTATTATTTTTTAAATAGGCATTTTTTTAAAGCAATATCACTAGAGGGATAACTAACGGACGCAAAGGATTAAAAAATAATTTCCAAAAAATAACCGTCAGATTTTAAAAGACCCCACGTCAAAACATTGCAATAAAAATTGACTTTAGCTCCTCAGTGGTAGCTAGTTTTTCATCGATGAAATAAGGGAATATTTTGTGAAATTTTCCAGTATACTTTGATATCATTATTATTTATATTTTTGCATAAATAGTTTCATTACCATTTCGTATCTCTTACTAGACACAACCCTATTTTACTATATATATTGGTATTACAAATTGTTTTCATTAAGCGAATATTCTTTTCATTAAACCGTTTTGTCCTGAAATGCCGTAAATTTTGACTTCTTTTCATCAGTTGCTTTCTTAGAGAAAAAAAATCACTCAACCGTTTTGATATAACGTACCTATTGTATTTTTTCTCGAACTTTCTAAATCCGGTTTCAGATTGACCATATCTGCCGCCATTTTTTTACTATGCCGGTTTAAACATAAAAAAATTGTGAATTTTGAAAAAATTTCTTCATATAATCGTATTTTTGAACAGGAAACCGTGTTCGGAACAAGCTAAGTCTCTGTATCTGGTGGAGTAATTAGTTACACTAAAAGATAGGATGGTTATTAATTCTCCATTCAAAATGGCGGCTTCAAAATGGCGGTTCTCAGTCAAAACTTTGTTGAAAAATTTCTGGACGATCTAACTCAAAAGCTACGAGCTTTTTAACAAAAATGTTGAGAATGAAAAGATCTTAGAATTCATTGAGAAATATAGTGGAATTTTTTCAGATTTTTCAAATAAAATTTTGAGAAATTTTTTTTTAAAATTTTTTTCAAAATTGTAATTTATTTACGAAAAATTCTGAACAAAATTTAGTGCATTCTCTGATAAATTCTAAGAGTTTTTTGTTCTTTGCAATTCTTTCCAAAAGTTGATAGTTTTCGAGGAAATGAATTTCAAATATTATAGTTTAAGATTTTTCTTTCTCGAAAACTATCAACTTTTGGGAAAAATGCATAGAATAAAAAACTCTTAGAATTCATCAGAGAATGAACTAAATTTTGTTCAGAATTTTTCGAAATAAAATTACAATTTTGAAAAGAATTTTGAAAAAAATGTTTCTAAAATTCATTTAAAAAATCTGAAAAAAATCCACTATATTTCTCGGCGAATTCTAAGAATTTTGTATTCTTAGCATTTTTTAAAACAAGCTCATAATTGTTTAATTAGAGCGTCCAGAAATTTTTCAACAAAATGTTCACTGAGAACCGCCATTTTGAATGATGAATTAATAACCATCTTATTTTTTAGTCTAACTATTTACTCCACCAGATACAGAGATTCAGCTTCATTCGAAGACGGTTTCCTGTTAAAAAATACGATTATTTGAACAAATTTTTAAAAAATTCACGATTTTTTTATGTTTAAACCGCCATAGTAAAAAAATGGCGGCAGATATGGTCAATCTGAAACCGGATTTAGAAAGTTCGAGAAAAAATACAATAGGTGCGGTTATATCAAAACGATTGAGTGACTTTCTCCATGAGAAAGCACCTGATGAAAAGAAGTAAAAATTTAGGGCATTTCAGGACGAAACGGGTTAATCGGTTGATTAGTGATTAGTTTTAACGACATTTTAATTTTTATTATCATTATTTTACACCCATTTTGTTTATTGTTTTACTTTATTTTACATATAATCTTGATCAAAATTGCCTATTGCTTGGGTCTTCTTAAACACATCATATTTTAAGTTTTCTGACTTCATCAGAAATATATGACCAATTAAGGGGCTGAATGCAATAACGGGATACGCGCGATTTCGGCCGGGAAAGTGTTGTCCAAAGGGTCCAGGTTTTGAACTTGAAAAAATGAAAATATATTCGGACATTCTTGTAGAGAATGAAAATGCGCATATTTTTTCTCTTTATGAAAAACTTTATATCTTTTTTAGTTTCCAAAATAATTAGAAAAAACTGGAATTTTGTAAAGTAACGAAATGTACGAATTTTCCTGTCCAACTCGTGGTAATTCGGACAAGTTTTCATATTTTTGAAAAAAAACTAATCGGGAAGCGTAGAGTAGGGTATTCTCAAATATATCAAGAAGGAAAAAATTATAAATCTTTATGAACAAAATAGTTTCTTTTGCAAGAATCAATTCAGGAATCCACTATTAGCCGGTTGGCATAGACAAAAGGATCACCCTGTATAACTTTTGTGGCTTCTCGTTGAGGCTGAATTTTTGGTGATCTACACAGCTTTAAAATGAAATGTAACCGATACCTATTATAGTTTAACAACAATCAAACTGTTACTTTATTTAACACCTTCATCTTCAAATGAAATGGTTGCAAAGTTGTTTTTAAAATAGTAAAAATACATGAAAATAGTCTAACAGATACTTTTTCCGGTCTCTGTATCACTTCGTAATTGTTACAAATTTTTGTGTTTACATTTTTTGGATTTACAAAATTAACTTTGTTAAAAAATGAGTGGTAAAGCTTTTTTTTTTAATTCTTTGTGGCCCTAGAAATCTTATTGAAACTTATTGGATGTTCAAAACACTTCATGTTTTTCTGTATGTTAACTTTTGCATTTACAGCTGCTGTGTACCAAGATGAGGGAACAAATAAGTCAGCAAACAGTTTAACGATGATCATTAAGCTCTTCATGGAAGATTGTACTTTATCAGCGCACAAATAATAACCGTTCAACGAACGTTCACGCAAGACTGAATCTCAGTTCAACGTGTAGAAGTTGTAATTACATGCTGCCATGTTACTGCATTACGAACGCCGAATAATTTGCATTTAAGTGCAATGAAGATATTCAGAAAGAAATATATTGCGACTTTCAAGAGACCCGAAAAGAACTCGCAATCCATCATCTCGAACCTGGCCGAATGAGGATATCAGTGAACGAGAAAAAAATGTAAATGTTACTGTTAATGATAACGTAGAGTTATTCATTAATCGTGCGTAATGATTAACTAGTTATTTGAAAAAATGTATGTAAACATTAATCATAAACATTTAAGATGTTTATATTGTTTCATTTTCTTTTGAGCCGGTGGCGAACTTAAAAACCTTTATTTTTTACTTTATTTCGAAAAGAATTTTGACAAAATATTGTCACAAGAATCATGTTCGAATTTTCTTCGAAGATGTTCCAAGAGATAAATGATGTAAAATCGAAGACTTTTTTAGAAATACGATTATGTGATATATTGGAATGTCCTAAAATTGAAATGATGCACAGTATTCAAGACTTGATTTCACAGAATCAATATATACATTGTCAAGTGAGAATAGAACCATTTTGAAAATCATTTGAGAAAATAATATTCGTGGCATGTACAATCGAACTTCCATTTTGTATATTTTCTTACGTGAATGATTAAAAATCTCGTGGTTGTACGGTAGGAAATAAATCTTCTTTGTCACGCTTGTAAGCTTTTCTTGCCGTTCCCGCCTGGTCCTGTGTTGCTGACAGTCACGTAATCGCAAAGGATGAGGAGAACTTTATTTTTTTAAGGTGTGCGGACTTCCAGAAGCAAACTTTTCAGTTTTAAGCGATCAAAATCAAAGTGCAGGTGTAAATTGTACATTTTTAATATTGCCGATGTTCATGTATATCTTGCAAATATAGAATACGAGGTTTGTGACTTTTGCTCGTTGTTTCGTTTCTTGTTTTTCAATGCTACGCTATTGTTTAATAAACAATTGAATTACATTATGAGTTTGAATTTTCATTTATGAAAAGTAATCAACTTTGGAGTATTTCAACGCCAATGTATTATGTTAAGGTAAGTTCAATACACCAATCGGAAACTAGCATCAAAAATAACTTTTATCCTAACATTTATTATCAGATTTATCTTGTCCACAAATCACAAGCCCTCCCCTAATAGACCAATCAGAAGCTATCATCGCGGACGGGATTTAGTATAAAAGGCGGAATTTAGTATATTTGCGTTTTATTTAAATATCTCTGGTATCTTGTCGTGTATTTTGATGAATATATTTTTCTAGATCATTCTTGAGGTTACTCAATACAAATCCGTTATTAAAGTTTGGAAATTGAAATGGCGAATCCAATATGGCTAACCGAAATTTAAAAAAAAATTTACTGGTATTTATTATATAGATATTTTCGAAGTCATATTTAATCGGCCATTTTGAATTTCCAAAATTTAATAACGAGTTTGTATTGCGTCACCTCAAAAACAATACATATTCCTCAAAATACATGTCAAGATACCAAAAATATTTTAATAAAGCGTAAATAACAAACAGATTCCGTATGAATAGCGTCATTTTGAGGACGCCATTTTATAATTTATATCGAAATATTGACCAACTTTTAGTAAAACTCATTATGCCACAGGATTCTGAGGCCTGACACGATCTCGGAACGCCTTCGTAATAAAAATTGAAAAATTTTTGTTTCATTTAAGTGGTCATATTTAAAAAATTGAAAGTTATATCGAAAGGAGCATACCCAAAAACTATATATGAAACCTAAATTTGATAACAATATCTCAAAGATGTCCATAAACTTACGGAGGATGAAAACCGGCGACAAATTTTGTAGAGTCAATAACTTATGAAGGCTGTTTCCAAGGGAAATTCTGCACCACGTAATAAAATTATGTGTAGCTACACTGTAAAAAATGAAAATGAAATTTACACAGCCGTGGTAAATTTCATTCATGAAAGTTTGGTAATATCACTACATTGAGCGTTGATATTTTACCGAAGTGAGGTTAGGGTTACAATCGGAAGGAAATATACAAGAATACATACAACATTACATTTTCCTAGTAAAAATAGGAAACGTGTCGTAATATTAATACTTTAACATTGCGATTCTACAGGTGTAAATTATAAAATTATTTAGTGGATGGTAAAAATGTCCTGTCAATCTGTGATTTTATGCTCCGTGGTGTAACCCCTGATTAGTAGCGCCACAATGACATAAAATCGAACCGAAAGCTTGCCAAACAAACCGGCATCAATTCATTCGTCGCGTAACGTGCCTCGAAGGTGTATGTACGATTGGAAAATAGAAATCCACCATTACGATTATTGTTTTTCATTGTTGTTGATTGTTATTTTCAATTTTTTAAATTGAAGGCCGGATTGTTAATCAGCGACCCCCAAAACCCCCGAATAAGAAATTTCAGCTGTTTTCCATATAAGGAAAAATGTATGCTTCAAAGGGTTAATTGCATTTCACGTTTTTTCTTTGGAAAATTATCATTAATTATTTATGTTTTCACCCATTAAGTCTTTTTAACATTGGACGCCGGAAAATTAATGCATCCTATAAATAGGCCTTTTCATTTAAGGATCTCTTTCCATTTTAGTTGTTTTGAGCACATTTCATACTGTATAAAAGTAATGTATTACGTATATAAGCTCGGAAGAAACAAATTACAATCCGGAAATGAGGATGCCTATTAAAACTACAATTAATGTGTAAATTTCATCGTTGGGTTGAAATTTTACAACGTGAGCCGGAAAATTGCCCATAACCTGTAAAAACTACGGTTAACCTACAAATTTAATCGTTCGATTGGAATTTTACAACACGGCTGGAAAATCGCCCATAACCTGTAAAATGTTGTTGTCCGAAAGTAAAAGTTCGAGACTACGTAGTAATTTTACATTCCGATTGTAAAATCACTGCGTTAGAGGTTGGTAATTTTTGAGCCCACGCTCCACGTGGTAATTTTACACGATTTTTTTTTACAGTGTAGGGTCTTAATAAACATTGAAAACATTGCATCAACATAACCATAATTGTCAATAAAATCAACAATATTTGCGTCTGAAGATCCAAGTACGTTTGGAAAATAATAAATCCTTGCGACAGAATCGGATCGTAAAGAATAATCAGGTCCAAATATTGTTTGCCTCAAGTTCTAAATTAGTCCTTTCACCGATATCACAGGTCAGCACGGATTTTTTTTTTTTAATTATGAGAGTGATTTTCGACGTATTTTTGTGCGCTGAACACAAATCTGAAGTCGAAAAATGCCTATCACGTCATGATTTTGAGAAAAGTGGTCAGCTAATTTTCGCTGAAACCTGATGTGCTACAGACTTGAATTTGTGCTTAAATTAAAGCTTGGTTCTTCCCATACAAAAATCATAAGATAGTTTTAAAAAAAATTTCATAGTTTAAAAAAAAAAATGGTTTTAACCTTGCTATTTCTAGTGATTATGATGAAAATGCAAATTATTGAATTACATTGAGCAGAGCTCATACAATAAGCACTACTTGACTGTTTTCTGGGTTGGTGTTTAAGAATTCAGTGTCGCCATTATAAAATTCAAAATGGCGGATTCAAGATGGGGGACGTAAAATCAAAAATTTGAATTAACCTCAAGAAAATCAGTACTACGGCCGCAAAATAAAAAAATAAACTTAGTATCTAAAAATCACCACTTCCGGTTTTTTTTTGTTGCCATTAGTGCTTATCATGTCCAGGTCCGAGAGGTTGTTAAAATTATAAAAATCAAAGAAACAATTTATCTACCAGTAAGGAAACAAAGACTAGATCATATTCCATATGATTTATTAAAAACTTTAGTTAGTCTATACTGAAATAAAATCTTGAATCTTACACTGCATGTACATTGTTTTATAAAACAAAATCTTGCCTCCCCTGGTCGGACAATTTTTAGTCTTGCCTTCGCTGGTCGAACAACCGCTGGCATTACTAATGGCGAACAAAAAAACCATGAAGTGGTGATTTTAAGATCCTAAGTATATTTTTTTATTTTGCGGCCGCCATTTTGGATTCGTTATTTAAATTTTGTGAAATTAACATTGGATTCTTCATCAGCGACTCAAAAAAACCCCGAGTACCGATTTTCATGAGGTTAATTTAAATTTTTTATTTTTACGTCCGCCATTTTGAATTTTATAAAAGCGACACAGGATTCTTAAACACCAACCCCGAAAACAGTCAAGTGGTGGTTTGTATGAGCTCCGCTCAATGTAGTTCAATAATTTGCATTTTCATCATAATCACTAGGAATAGCAAGGTTTAAACCATTTTTTTTTCAAAACTATGAAATTTTATTTAAAACTATCGTATATGATTTTTGTAGGGGAAGAATCAAGCTTTAATTTGAGCACAAATTCAGATCTGTTGCACGTCAGGATTCTGAGAAAATTAGGGCTAAAAGCACCCAAAAACACTTTTTTTTGTGTTTTTGCCCCCACTTTTCTCAAAATCATGTTTTTCGTCTTCAGATTCGTGTTCAGCATACAAAAATACGTCGGAAATCACTCTGATATAAAAAAAAAAAAAGAAAAGAAAAAAAAATATATATATATTTCCGGAGATTCTCCACCATGTCTGAACCGATTTTACTGAAATTTTGGCAGCGATTATATAAAATGTTATTCCGAATGAAAAATATTCTGAAAATTAATCGCCAAGATAAGTTACAAAGTCGGAAATTAAAAAAATTCGAAAATAAAATATCCAAAGGTGCAAAATTTTCCAAATTAATAAATAGAAAAATAAATTGTGCAGTGTTGGTGCGATACAAATCGTCCACTAATTAATTTATTGTTAGAGTTTCTTGTTTGCAAAAGGAGAAAGTCATCGGGATTTACTTTCTTCCTATTTTCCTGAACATAAAACATTGACCATAATCGGCTGATTCTCAAAAAAATTGAAATTGATGTCCTTAACCCCTTGACTGCCGATTACGAAGATTTTTTTCGTGTCGGATTTTTCCCAGACTGCCGGAAAAATGCAAATATTCGTCATGAAATATCATATTGTGTCCAATCAATTTATGGGTGCACCTCAAAAACCCGACAAATCACAAAAGAGACACTTCAAATACCCAACATTCAAAAAGCAGACATTTAAAAAAACAGATATTCAAAAACTAGACATTTCATGAAACATATTTACGAAATATGTCTCCGTTTTGAAATGTCTGGTTTTTGAGATTCCTGTTTTATGATTGGTCGAGGTTTTGACGTGACCACAATTTATGCATAAAATGTTTATAAAACCGTTTGAAACTTGTCACTGAAGGATTTTTGGGGTCGTTGATTACGAATCTGAAATCAGATTTTGGAAATTCAAAATGGCTGATCCAATTGGCGGATACTTTTTATGAAAAGTCAAACCATTCTGCTTGAAACTTGTTACTCGGGTTTTTTTTTTGGGTCGCTGATTATGAATCTAAAGTTAGGTTTTGAAAAATTCAAACTATTGGATCCAATATGACGTACACCATCCTCGAAAATTAAAGCATTTTGCTTGTAGTTTCGGTACCTCATTGTTTACCTACTTACACACTTCACCACGAGGAAGACTGAAGCAAGGTCTTGGAAGTGCACTTTTTTATATTTTTTTTCGTTATTGTCTAGTTTTCTTTTTGTTTTTTATATTTTGTATTTAACATATAGTGAACGAGGAAATATAACAGTTAAAAATATATTATTTTTGTAATGAAATTCAGTGTTCCTTAGATATATATTGTTCAATTTGATTGCATCTATTTTATGTTATTAGAAAATTATACATTTTGGATTTATTTTTTTGTTTGTTTGTTGACAACTCCAGAGTTTTATGTACTGTTTAATTATATCACATGTACATATAGAAATAACAAAAAAATATATCAATCTGAATGAACTTTTAAAAATTGAGTCCTACGCAAATTAGAAGTTTAAAAAAAAATAGCACAAATTATCTTTCAAGCTAATGATTTATTTTTGTAAAAAAGTTGAACCAGTAAAAATGGGTGTCCGAAAGACAAGAAATTAGCACTATGATTTTATTCATATTCAAACATATTATTTATTAGAACAAAAGTAATGATAGAAAACTACGCAAATACAATTCCTTCGTTCCGCCATGGACACAACTAATTACATTAATAAATTTGTCTGTCATAAAATAGTCATTCATTTTTACGCATTATCGCAATAATTACCGGGAGCCGAATAACTGACTAAATGTTTTTAAATAAACAAAAATTATAAAAATTTGATAAAAAAAAAAAGAATCAATTAAGAGAGTTGAGAGATTTGATTATGAACAAATGTTCGCTTACGGTTGAAGAGTGCACTCTTTTCTTCGTAATCTCGATGATCTTCATTTTTCTCCAATCGATTTTACTTCCGTCGAATGGATTCTTGAAATTATGGCCAAATTTTTTGTATTTTCTTGATCCTTGCTCAATGAACGTAATTTTTGGATACGATCCTTTGTCGACATGTGGCTGAATCAAAAAATGCTTTTGAATTGGAGTCCCAACGAATTCAATGGCGTCGTCTGCTTCTTTTCATGTGAAAGCAGGTTTCCATGAACACTCGAATACTTTAGACCTTCTTCGAATAATTCACGGATTAAAATAAAACTAGAATGCTTCCTTGATCAAAAAGCCAAATTTAAAACAATGCCGACAGGACGAGGTCAGAAGAAGCTTTTTTGTTTTTGACATGTCTTTCTTGCAAAGCGAAACAGTACTGTCTAGAAAAGGTCTCCTTCCACATTGTGTGTTCCGAAAACCACGCACAAGTGCCACTCAATCGACGAGGGATTCCTGCGTTCTGATTTGTGAAAATTTCAAATTTCACTAACTTATCTCCCCCCCTCTCTCTCTCTCTCTCCCTCTCTCTTATATATTATTATTATTATACACATTTATGTATACGCACATGTAATAGGTATTGGTATATTCGAAATTGTCCATTACATTTTATATAGGCTATGAACAAATGTTATATAATAACGTGGATTTAAAACCATTTTTTTTAAAACCTTTTTTTATGTAAACCTCAATACATGTTTATTACATTTTGGGCTCCTAAGTTTGGCGCCATATCGGAATTCCTGATGACTAAAACTTTGACCTCGGAATTTTGAAAAGAGACCTTGAATTAGTAGGATAATGTTCGTCAAGTTCGATTTTGATACGGAATACTGGATTAAAATTTGTATTGAAGCTAGATCAGTGATTAACTAACTAAAATGTGAGGTCGGGAAAGGATTAAAAAACACATATTTAAATATTCTTGATCAAGTTTATTTTAAGATCGCACTTAATACTCTAAATAAATACATCTAATACAGACCAAATCGTATATACATTTTGACTCTACAGCGAATATTAAAACATCACGCAAAGGTACACAATCGATACACGTAGGACGTATCGTTTTCTCGTTCATCGCTCCTAACAAGAGTAAAGTACAAAGTACAACCTAATAATCGACTTAATATCAAAAACGGAACTAAGAATACGTGACACGTATCGTTATATGGATTCACGCTAATACTAATAATAATTTCAAAAATAAGAAAAATAACTAGGTCGGTGTAGCGAGATCGAACTTTTCTTACCGTAAACAAGTTTTATTTCGCTTAACCTAACTCCTACGCGATCGCGAACAGAATAAATACATATGTACAAATTTACAACGTACTCGAAATACTAAACCACGTCCGGGACGGCTACTCGACTTCGTTAATAATTAAGATTCCTTACTAAACTAATGCGAAAATTTTAGCCGAGATTTCGCGCGTACGCGTGCACATAATTACTGCTTTTACGATTTTGGTCTCAGCTACGTAATTTAACCTAACTCCTTATATTTATATTCGTTTCTGTATACTGATTAAATTTTTGAACAACGATCTACGTTGATCACTTCCTAACCTGGCCAACAAAACTTTGGATAGGCTAGTGATTTAAGGTTACGCGTATTTATATAAATTGCTCTAACCTTAAATGGCTAGTTTTTTTCTTCGGGAGTGTATAGCGATCGTAACTATGAAATTATATATATATTCATCTGCATTCATAAAAAAAAGGATACACAGACGAGATCATATACTCTGAGATTAAGCCGCGCGTCAAAATATAACTAAAAAAATTTCGAGGCTACAATTCTGTCACTATCGGCAAAAATGGTGCGTTTTATCAACACCTCAACATTTTCAGTTAATTGTGACGCACACGTATGTACATCTATAAAGATCTGCACTTAACCTCAAATTTCTATCTAAATTGTTCGCAAAAAAGGCACGAATAATATGTATAACTTACGACATGCGCTATGACCCAACTTCGATCGATTGGTTCAAACATTTAATTTAAAATAAATATCGGTTATGCAAACTTCGTTTAAATTAATTATCACGTATCTGTATCTCATATCTTAACTTCAAACGTTGAAATTGGGTCATAACTTACATCAATCGTGTCCGTATCCATCATAAAATAACCCTAGGCTATCTGGATACGCAATTGGTTCGATGAAAATCATCCTTAAAGCCATGCTTCCGCTGGCAGAAAATTAACATTAATTCATCAAACATAATGAAGATCAAAGAAATACTCATTGAATCGTTTTCTATTCTTCAAATACGGTTCTTCTCACTTCTAATCCAAGGTATCTTTTCCTGTCTTCGGCAAGAAGAATGATAAGAATCCGCAAGCTAAAAAAGTAAAGTTACATTTTATTTAATCCGTATATTGTCTAGCAATAATAAAACGTTATGTAAGGAGTTATATACTAACCAAATAGGAAAACAGCAAAGATTACGACGGGAACGACGCAGGCTAAATCAATCAAGTAGCCGAATATTAAGTTCCCTACTAAAGCCCCTAATCGACCCATCGTTAGAGATAGTGCAGCCGCCATCACCCTAAAATAAAAAATTACAATACAATAAATTATACTGATGTCAGAAAAGAACAAGCAACATAATTTAAGAGTCTCAGATTAAAATATGGCAACCTAGAAAGATCTCGATAATAAATAAGTCAAATTAATTAAGACGCAGTCAGTGCATACAATGTCTCAAGTCGGCCATGAAAACAATCATTAATGGAGAGAATCGTTTCGTGGCAATCTAGTTAAAATTGAATTTTTGGTTAATCGTTTGGCCTTTGGCACATCACCGTCGACTTTTATTATTGCGAAGAATGCGGGAACGGTAGTCTTGGCACGTGCTACGATAAACCCGATTTTCGCGCCTAAGAGTGCAATGTGCATGGCTTCTTAAGAGTGCATCGTGACTACCTTTTAATTCACTTAAGCTTAGGTGGGGTCGTTTTCTGTTTCATTTTCTCAATCTATTTTTACATTAGTTTCGAACTGTCATTTTTAACAATTATTAATAAAAAACAAAAAGTTACCACTTTCAATTCTCCCTAAATATTTTGTAAATATTTGGCATTGCTTACCTAAGATTCGTTGGGAACATGTCGACGATCACGCAGTACACCAACGAAATACCGAGGGACGTCAAAGCTTCGAAGATGCAAGACAACATCAGATTTTGCTTTGAGTTTATCACGAAATAGAAACCAACTGTCACTGCTCCAGAAACTACCAACGATGCGACTAAACAAGAACATCATCCATATTAGTTATAATAAAATACAAATATCAATCATTTGCATAAATATTTTACTTACTCAGGAAAAATTTGGCGCCCAACTTGTGGACGAACACCGGAAGTATAATGGATCCAGGAATGCAAGCGACGCCAATATACACGGTGTGTAAATAAACATTATCAGCAATCACGGAATTGCACCCGAACGGATCAAGATTTGTTGAATTTCCTGCATGTGTGAAATCGCTGCATACTGATGTGGTCATTCCCGGGTTTTCCTTCTCAAATTCTTCGAATCTAATAAACAATTGTATTAAATGTAAATATTACCCCTCTCTTTTTTTTACTTTTAACTGCCAAAACCATAATGTATTGATATTTTTAAAATCTGGAAATAAAATTTGAATCTTACCTGGTGAACAATTCCGGGAACCACACCATTAAGGTATAGTAACTGCTGGTTAAACCGAACTGAATTCCGCAAGCCAGCAATGTATTTTTCAGATAAGGCGGTTGAAAAAGAGACCGCGTCAGATCCCATACTTCCGAAAAAAGAACCTTCAAGTCTTTCCGTTTGTGCAGTTTTAAAGCCCTCGTGCTTTTGTCCTTGTTGTTTATTTTTTCTTGAAGAGATTTCACCTTTGGAATAAAAAATTTCTATTAGTTTACAATTTTTACAATATCTCACCGTGTCGACTGTTTCAAATACCCGAGTAGAAATTTATTAGGGCCCTGATCAGGGACTGACCAAAAGCGTTACACCCTGAGCAGGGCCTGAATAAATTTTTGCTCGGGTAATTGTCAGATACAACTGTGGTCTAAGGAAATTTGACACTTACAGGATAAGTTTCGGGATCATTTCCGGTGTTTTCGGCATAGATCCACTTGAAAACTTCAAGGGCCTCTTCGGTTTCCCCGCACTCGAGGAGGAATTTGGGACTTTCGGGAAAGGCGAAAAGCCAAAGGCCGAGCATTAAAGAAGGGAGAGCGCAGAGAGCGACAAAGAGATTCCAGGATTTGAAATGAAAAGTCTCCGACTCGTAGAGCAAGTCCATCGGCACGATAAGCCATGCTATTACTACAAATACAAAAAGAGATTAATTAATCCAATTTTCAATTAATTTTACAAGAAGGTGTTCAATTTTGTAGACTTACGAGGTAAAACTATGACACCAACGGTCCAGAACATTTCCATCCAACACAGGATTTTTTCGCGGTGCTTCGTCGGTTGAAATTCTCCGAGGTAGGGGAAGCAAATACCCATTGCTCCGGTAACACTATAAAAATGTTAAAATTAGAAATTAGAGTTCATAAACATTGTGAAGATGATTTTTTGGTAATCCTTTACTTACGCAAATCCGCTGAAGAATCGGAACAGTAAAAAGAGCCAAAAATACTGGACGAATGACGATAGAATTCCTACGATTCCATCCATTAGGAGAGTGGCTATTAGGACCACTTTTCGGCCCTTAATGTCAGCCAAACAACCCCATATATAAGAGCCGACCACCATTCCTAAAAAGAAAATTTACAGTTTAGTTTTATTTATAACAGTGGTAACTTTTAAGATAATTTATCTCCAAATCTTTATGAATAAAAGTAAATATTTTACCTAACATGGGAGACGCAGTCAACCACCCTTTGGCAGTTGAGTCCATCTTGAGATCGCATTGTGCTGCTGGTAGGACGAACGACAAAATCGTGACTCCTATCGCTGTGTCCATGTAAATCAGCCCACTAATCGCCAATAACATATAGTGGAATTTCCCAAAACCTGAAATTTGAAAATATTTATTCAAATGAAAAATAAAACTAGTGGTTGCATAATTCTTGAGGATTCAATTTTTAGGTATTAGGATTTTCTTTCTAGATAAATCCATTTGAATGATAATTCTCAATAATGAGAAGGGAGGGAAGGGGGTATTGTAATTAAATCTATTAATTCGTTGTCATCAGAGGGAGGGACCATAGAAGCAAATTTATAACAAATATATCAAACGTTTTTCAGATATATTCGACTTTTTTTAACTGACTGAGTTCAGCTAACTCAAATACTTCAGTCGGACCCATCTGACGTGTTTCCAGTACATTTTTCTTTGAAGAAGTACACAGGATTTTCTTTTACGTTTTTTTATGAAAAATTATATGATATTTTTTTGTTCCGTATGTTTTTTAATGTAAAAAGCCAAATATTAACTTAAATTCCAATACGTTGGTTGTTATTATGTAGAAAAGAATAACATGTTCTTCTCTCAGGTCAAAAAAGGGGAGTGGAATTTTTGTCCATGAAACCATTCAAAAAACGGCGAAAAATCTTCGTAGTTGAGATTTTTTTATGGCGTTATTTTGAAATTACTCTGTTTCGATACCAATATATTTTACTCCCTAAAAAATGCTTGGTTATCATCATTATGGGGTCCTAATGTAGTGGCAGTTGGATTCGAATCGAAAAACTGACAAATAAAAAACCGTGTACGTGTCAAAAAGCTGAAACCTTTAAAAATTATCACGTGGAAAAGCGAACTGAAATTTTTGACATGTTGCTTTTATGAAAGACGTTTTTTTTTATGATGTCAAATCCTCGGCTTTTTGAAAGTTGGCTTTTTGACCAGAACCCAAAAAAACGTTCATCTAAGCTGCAGTCAGAAAGCCGAAATTCAAGAAACCGATTCGTCAAAAAACCGACATTAAAAAATAAACACGTTAGAAAACCGAGGATCTAAAACGTCTTTTTTCGTTGATACCCAAAAAAAACACGACAAAACAGAAGGAAGATCGGTCCATCATTTATTACTACTATAGGCAGATCATCAAATGAAGATATTAACATGCAATTAATTAAAAATGATTGCTTTTGGTCCATATTTTCATGAATTGTATTTGAGTACAATAAAACACCCATTACAGCATGTAATCCCTTGGAGCTTTAAGGCCCTAGGGCCGTAATCTGACTGGCCCTCCTCGAAACAAATCATAATTCAGAACGCCGCAAGAAAATGATAAAACAATGACATAATTTTTGACAGATGGCAATAATGATTCCGCGATTACGAATATTTCGCATACGAAATCAACGGGCGCATGTTACGGATGCCCCATTCTTTTTTCAGTGTACAGAACACAATCGTCCGTTAAATGTTATCTCGCTTATCGGCAGCCAACGCCAAATATTGACTATGCAAAAGGCGATAATATCGCGTAATTGCTTGCCGATGATCAACCCGTCACCTTGTGTCATTTTTTTCTTCCCTTTTTTTTTTAGAACAATAACAAATTTTCAATTTCGAAGCGAACAAAAGTAAGCCTTTATTTTTACACTCTGCGCGTAACAGCGTGTGTCAATATTTATGCACCTAACACGGCGAAAAATGCCGAGCAATTATTTTATTAAGCCGATAAAAAATCAAACAACCAGAAGCTACACGATTTATGACTTTTCGCGGATTTTGGTGAAAAGGAAAGAAGCACGAAAATGCATCATGATTTTTTATAATAATTAAAATTATCCGTATACATTCATCGTTGCAAGTTTGGTTTAGAGAAGAAATTATTTTATGATCATTCCAAAAATTCCGCCAGCATTACGCAATAGGATAGATTTACAAACAATTACGAAAATGAAAAAAAAAGTTTTTCCGGATAAGATTTCGTAAACGGGAAGGTTAAATGTTTCGGATATGAACGTGCTTGTTTTCTGATGAGATCTATCGGGTAAAGTCGAACATAAGATAAAAAATAAAGCACCACGTGCGTGATACACGTCAATTGGTTTGGGGTGTCGGCTAATCGTGTGGTCGATAATCCTCTGATGAACGACTCGGAAAAATATATTTATCGGTTACCAAACGATAACGATCCAATGGAAATTATCCGTAAAAAAACTCACCTGTCACAGTGATGGCATGTTCGAAGTCGGCGCCTCCGTCTGCCAGGAAGTCGAGTCCTGAAAACATTTTGAATTTTGAAAATTGATTTGAAAACTTGACTACAATTACACAAAATAAAATAATTTTCAGCATTAATTGTTTCGCAGAACTTCTGCCAAGCAAAATATTAGCAATTGAATTTTAAATTGCCACAAATTCTATTTAGGATTTTTTGTCGTCTTGATCTAAAATTGTAAAGATCAACTACAAGCTTCAAAATGATTGTTAACGTCGCAAATTGAATTTCCACAAAAGACTACATTAAGTAAACTTAATACATGATCTTACTTTTTTTCGAGATTTTCGACACTGAAATTAGATCACACGTTCATCAGATTAACGAAAGTTAAGCAGGTATACGTTAGTGATTAAAGAATAAACATCTACCATAAAAATGTTGATAAAAAGAAAAGAGAGAAAGCATAAGCAGATTAAGGAATCGACTAAACAGAAAATAATAATGAGTAAACGTACAATGATACTTAGCAAACAAAGTGATAAACTTAAAATAGACTCAAATAAAGTGCGATACATCAGTAGTAATAAACGGATGAGTCAGTGAGAAGATGCTACCATTTATAACAAAACCAAAAATTAACAATACAAATTCAATCCAGTTTAGTCAAATCTTAATCGATAATAATTATTCAGCATTTTCATACAAATTTTGAATAACATCAGAATGAAAGTTCTCTGCTTTGAAAAATATCATAACACAAATAATTTCAATAATAATTATCCAGATTATTAATTCTATTTTAATTAATTTACATAAATTTTAAATAATATTAAACACATATTATATTATAAAAAAATACAATTGTTAATCGAATTTATTTGAAAATTGATAATATATTATTACATATTATTGCATCAATATATAAATTCAGTACACGTATTCGGAAAAACAATTTGGAAAAATAGATCACTTTATCATTGAATAACTAGTTTGGTCGAGATCAAATCGGTATAACGACACAACAGACACGCCCACAATTTTTGTAATAGCCAACAATTTTCGACTAAATTTTGGGCTTTACATTTTTTATTTTACCTATCCACACTAAACAGAACATAAAAACTGACAAAAAATTAAAAAATCAGGAAGCAATAAAGATTTTGAAAAATAAATATTGCACAATATTAGACGTAAATATAATATTAAAAATGTTCATCAAAATATTTTAATTAAACACACATTTAAATTTGTTTTTTTTTTTCGTCTGTAATTTAATTTTGAGTTACATCATTTTGCTGGCGTACGTGAATAATGAAATGATATGAGTTGTAAATTAAATTTTAAATGTGAAAATATATAAACGTATGAAAAATAGAGAAAATATAAAACAGTCGTGTGGGGTCAAATGGTGTACTATGAAATCCGAACTAATTAAGTAGAAGAGTGACTTTCAACGAATTTATATTAGACATTTTTAATTGAAGAGTTAATAAAAATAAATGTTGGACATTTATTAAAAACAGTGCATTTCCTAGAATACATCTTGTCACCAATCGACAATTAAATATAAATTACTTAATATGTTTCTACTGAAGCTAATTTTGAAAATTGGCCCATTTAATTTCTGAATGTCGAAATGAAATTCATTTTAAAAAATCGCTGATTTGAAATATTGATTAAAGAAGGCTCAAGAAATGCAAACACGTGCTAAGTTTGTCAATTTTTAAACAAACTTGCAAACTCAATTTCCAAAAGTCATAATCAATCCTTCATCAAATCGTTCTTGTCATGTTTACTCCCTTCACTAAACGTAAAACGTTATCAAATTATAAATAATTAATAAATCTTCGTGAAGCGTGATCTTGATATGCACGAAAAATGTTCATCGATCTGTCATAAAATGGAAATCACGTGAAATGATTTAACATTTAATCCATCTTTAAATTTATTACGTAATGAATTTTCCACTTCAGTTCGAAGCTCTTTTAAATTATTCTCAAATCTTTATCATCGATGGCTAGGTTCATATTCTCCATTAAAGCAAATAAGTTTTTGGTCACGAGTTACTGAAAAATCCAGCTTTTGTACCGTGTCAACAACTGTGAAATGTGTGTACACTTGTGAAATCATGGGGGGGGGGGGGGGTGGGGGGGGGGGGGGGTGGGGGGGGGGGGGGGTGGGGGGGGGGGGGGGTGGGGGGGGGGGGGGGTGGGGGGGGGGGGGGGTGGGGGGGGGGGGGGGTGGGGGGGGGGGGGGGTGGGGGGGGGGGGGGGTGGGGGGGGGGGGGGGTGGGGGGGGGGGGGGGTGGGGGGGGGGGGGGGTGGGGGGGGGGGGGGGTGGGGGGGGGGGGGGGTGGGGGGGGGGGGGGGTGGGGGGGGGGGGGGGTGGGGGGGGGGGGGGGTGGGGGGGGGGGGGGGTGGGGGGGGGGGGGGGTGGGGGGGGGGGGGGGTGGGGGGGGGGGGGGGTGGGGGGGGGGGGGGGTGGGGGGGGGGGGGGGTGGGGGGGGGGGGGGGTGGGGGGGGGGGGGGGTGGGGGGGGGGGGGGGTGGGGGGGGGGGGGGGTGGGGGGGGGGGGGGGTGGGGGGGGGGGGGGGTGGGGGGGGGGGGGGGTGGGGGGGGGGGGGGGTGGGAAACGAAAAATGTTGACATGGAGGATTTCGAATACACTACAAACATATTGTTCTAAAAAATACATCTATTGACAATGTCGTACTAACTTTATTTTTACAATCAATTGAGAAATGGATTTTTTTTTAATTAGAAATTTAAATCATTTTTAGAAAATTACAATTATCTAAGAAACTCAAAACCGAGAAGTTGGCCCTTTTCATGCTTACCATAATTTTTACAAAACTGTTTAATGAGCATGTTTCATTTTAATTAATAGTATTCAATTATGCTTCCATTATAATGCTAAAAAAAACTTTAATTACCTAGTGCATATACAACCGACATACGCAGTTTAAAACAATTGACAAAGTATCTTGATGACATTTTTTTCCTTTGACGATTTTTTTCATAATTAAACTCAATTATTAATTATTGCGGTGTAAGTTAGCACATACATATGGAATTTACGCTTACACTGATATCATTGACAAACAATTTTGTAGGTGTGCTAGTCATTTACTTGTTTTTTGTAATTTTCGTGTACATTTTTCTTTGATCAATTCTCATTGATCTTTTGATTTTTTAAGCAATTTAATCAGTCAATTGTACTTTTCTTCGTCTTTGCTGAAGGAAAAGTTTACATCTTCCGGAACATGATATTCTCAAAGCTTATTTTTACAAATTAGTTAAATAAAAAATAAATTTTTTTCGACTTCTTTCTTTTAATACGAGGCACAATCATCATTTTAAAATTGTTTGAAAGTGTGGTTGTTGAACATGTCTCTACATGATTTTGAGTAAAATTTGTCATACAGCCGTGTACAAATGTCAATACTATAGTACCTACGACCATAATAAAATTTTGGTATATTTTAGTTAAATTGCGAAAGTCTATGACTAACAACATAAAAAAAAATCTGTACAATAGTTTTTGCAACTTATTTTCCTGATAAAGCATAGTCTAGGCCTGAAATCACTATAGGAACCATTATATGAAAAAATCTGAAATAAATTATATGAATAAAGTTTCATAAGTGGATTTGCCCACGTTTCACTTTACTGAAGTTACTGTTAAATTCTCAACTTATTAATCTATATCGATGCAAAATCACAAGATTTAGTAGAAGCAAAGTGCAGCGCAAAAGAATCAGAAATAAAGTTCAGGATAGTACAGAAATAGTACAGGATATTACTGGCTAGTACATGACAGTTCAGAAATGAGATCATGCGAATGGTCGTCTACTTGGATCCGCGCTGTGCCTTACTTACTAACCAGTGAGTTAAAAGTGAGTTTTAGAGAGTTTAAGATTTCCAAGTAAAAGAACTCACGGATGATATTTATAGGTATAATAATCAATGTTTTTATCCCAAAATCATGGAGGTGAAAGTGCAAAAGATATCGATGATTCAGTACTTGAGACATGACTTGATGGAGACTGAAGAATTCGATGCAGACTGAGCCAAGAGATATAGAACAAAGTTCGAATAGTTACAAAGAAAACGTATATCTTATTGTGGTAAATCTTATTGTGAATATTGAAAAAACAAAATTTTTAAGATAATTTCAAATATCGAAAATCATTGGGACTTCCCGGACTTGTATTCCAGTCGTCAGTTGGCGGATTCAAGGTTGTACAAGTAGCGGGACCAGCTCGTTAACGTATTCGGAGCTATGTCTATTTAATCTCAGGTGCTCTTTATCGAATACTATTGATGCGTAACTGATAACTAACCCCATGGTTACAAAGTAAAACTATAGATAGTTTTGGGAAGTCCCCTACACACCAGTTGTATTCTCTAGACCTTGATCCATCGTTTATTTTCTCCATTCTTATCAATGGCATGAATAGACATTTTAATTTTTCGGTGATGATTTCATTTTAGACAAATTAAGGATAGTGATATTAAGGTATTTTTATTTTCAACCAAATATGGAAACGAATATATTTTTAGGGCTATTCAATGTGACCTTGAATGTAATTTCGAGGTCAAATTCACATTTTCAATGTTAATGCCTATTTGTTACTGCAGGGTTGGAAATGATCTTGACGGATACGCTAAAGGTGAAATCTAGTCAGACTTGAATAGCGAAAGAAAAATTATCTCATACATTACCTAAAATCTGCCTAACTACTCACGAAGAAAACGGATTTGTTATTGTTTAAAAATATTTATTATTCCAACTATGTCGATTATAAATAATTTCTTTTGTAAACAAGGGAAATATTTTTATTTGTTGATTTAATAAGTTGTATGAAGACCATCTATATTTGTTTAATAGACGGAATTATTTAAATGAATCGGAAGTAGCAATAAATAGCTGTTCATTCGTAATTTCTTAACTTAACTGGGTATTTTCATTAACTGATCTTTTTGTGTCTAAGAAAAACATATTCAATTAAATATATAAAAAAATTCCTTCTTGAGAATTTAATTTCGTATCAGTCAATAGATTAAAAAATCCTTAATACATCTTTGTTAGTAACTAGAGAGTTACCTCAATTATCATACTTTCATAAATGCAAATTCTGTTGGTTTTATGAATGTAATATTTTATAATCCACGGACAACCACCTTTTAACTATTTTGTTAACTATTTACAAAATAAAAGGCTGAAGAAAGCACAAGAGGCCGAAATATCGTTTTTTGTGCATTTATTATTAACTGCTTTTCCAACATACAAGCATGAAAAGCTATTATGGAAAAAAAGAAAGAAATCTTCATTTTCATTTAAAGATAGGTTAAACTAACACTGTTTAAACTTACGGAATTAAAATAAAAATTATGTTTTATAGTTGGTGATGATTACTTTATATTTACTTTATATTTTACTTTATACGGAATAAACAATGCATTATTTATATGTTTAGGGCAAAAATAACAGCAACAAATCTCCGTACCAACACAACAAGCAAAAAACATTCTACGCGCCGCTGTTAGATAATGTAATGATTCATATTATATTATCAAATAATATATAATTAATAACTTAAATTATAAAAAAGTATTGAATACCGTTCTCTGAATATCGTATGATATTCTGAATGATAATATAATTATAATAAGATATATTATCAAAGACAGTCACTTCATATGCTAAGAGTGTTTCTGAAGTAATTTCAAGATTTATTTAATGAAATGTAAGATAACAAACAGGTTTTTGTTTTACAACAAAATAAATGTAAATGTCAGTCACCTATTAACACAATAATCTGTTTTCTTTGTATACATGGCTGCTTATTATATAGTAGAACATTCATAATTGTATTCATGTTTTTTTTGTTGTATGTGTATTGTAAATTTTAATCGTATTTCGAGGGCGAATATTTATTATGCCCATAAATAAATATAGTAATAATAATGGTGAGATAAAAAATAAAAAAAGGTGCAAATTTCATTTTTTTTCGAAATTTAAAAAATGATTCGTTTTCAGGAAACATCAGTAAATTGGTACATTTTTTGCGACAATCATAATATATATTTATTAAATGAGAACTTGTTTTTTAATACTGTTTTACTTGAAGTAAAAAAATATTACCTGAGGTAAGTAAATGTTTTACTTGCAACTAGTCAAATAAATATTTACGATGACAAAAACTCGTAATTTGTATTCTGGTGCACACAATAGGTAAATCATTGACGCCCGAACTGCAATTTTTTTAGTTGAATAGGTATTTCGCATCACAATTATAGTGGAATAAAATTGAAAAGTGCTTATGCTACTATTTTTATTCTACGATTTTTTTTTCAAGTTTTCTTTAATTTAGGATTTTTCCCTCAGTAACTAAACTTTTGGAAATAATTGCAAAGAACAAATGCTCAAAACTTATCAAGGAATATACTTATTGAAAGATAATATATTTTTTTTTAATTTTCGTCTATTTTTAGAAATTGATCATAAAGTGTACATGAAAAATTTTAAAAAATATTGTTAAAAAATCTGAAAAAAATTTCAGCATACTCCTCGATAATTTCTAAAATCTTTTCTTGCTTATCCATTTTTTAAAACAGCGCCCAGAAAATTTTCAAAAGAAATGTTCACTGTGACGTTATTTTGAGGTCATTCCAGTAAAGTAGCGAATAAAAGTAAACTTTTTTTCTTAAAATTGGAATGTTCCATCCACCTTTGACCATAGCTTCAATAGAATTCCAATATTCTAATCACTCAAAAATAAATCCATGAAATTAAAAATTCTGAGGTCCACATTAAGTTTCAGCCATTAGAAATTCCAATATTGTGCGAAATTTACAAAATATCGTTAAAAAATAGATATATTTATTTTTACTAATTTTTTGTCAACTATCACAATATTTGGATTCTACTGCAACTGTAAAGAAAACTGGAGAAAATATTTGAATTTTTTGAAAACTTACTTTTATATCCCACTTTATTTTAACGACCAGAAACTGTCATCACCGATAAAAAATGTCAGGACGCTCTAACTAAAAAATTATAAACTTCTTTCAAAAAATTCTTTGGATCGAAATGTTTTTAGAATTCATAGAGAAACAATTTGGAATGTTAAGGTTTTTTTAAGAGATAGGTATTTTGAGAATTTCTTTTTATTCGTTCCTTTTTAATCGACACCATTTACATTTATAACCATCAAGAATTACTAAAAAAATCTACAAATTTACACTAGTAAATGATTACTTTTGCATCTATTTTATACTGACCTAAAATGATATTTTTTACATTTATAGGTTAGAATTATATTTTGAAAGCATAATCTTAAAATAAGAATTACTTAGTTATAAAACGGTTATGTATGTATCACAAGCTACTCTTATAAAACTGTAAAATACTTATTTTGCAGTTTCAAATTACGGATCAAATTGAAATTTAATGAACTCAATGTAAAACAGTATTTAATTAATAAATGTTAAAAACTACATGCGTGACAAGCGAATTATATCCGAGGTACCACTAGGAGATCGTTTTCCTCTTTAAATCCTTACAACTTTTCTTTCCAACGATCTCTGACCGTGGATGCCGGACAATATCCGAGGTACCACTAGGAGATCGTTTTCCTCTTTAAATCCTTTACCACTTTTCTTTCCAACGATCTCTGACCGTGGATGCCGGACAATATCCGAGGTACCACTAGGAGATCGTTTTCCTCTTTAAATCCTTACAACTCTTCTTTCCAACGATCTCTGACCGTGGATGCCGGATAATGTCCGAGGTACCACTAAGAGGTCGTCTCCAATATTAATGCCTTCCAACTTTTCTCCATTTCTTAAGTCGTCCTCCCAACGAACTCATAATCAACTGAAATTATAATTATTATCATAAAAATAAATATATTGTTGTTTGAATAGAAATAATTTTCCAATTGTTTTATTCCACAATTTTTCCCTAACCCGGTCGTCCCAAGGTAAGAGGGACGGATTCAATTTTTAATCATTCGTTGTTTTCCTCACAACGTAGTCCTTTTTCGCTGGACGTGACAATAGATTTTAAACTACTCTTTGAAGTCGTCAATGATACAATTTATTGTTTGATCTCATTAAATTTAAATTACTTAATCTTATCGGAGTATGTTTACTGAATACTGTCACCACAATTTGACGGCATAATTTTGCAAAATGGTTGTTTCGATATTTGCTAATTTTATTCTAATATAAATCGTTTCATTAATTTAGTGTTATTCATAAAAGTATATATTAATAAATAATAACTAAATATTTAATGGACGTCGTGGATATAAAAATCGCTATGTTTTTATGATTGCACTTTGGTCCTTATTTTTTTCGAAAAATCTTAAAATAATCCAACCTTCTTAACTTTACCATAATAATCAAAATTGTGAATTTTTGTAGTAAAAATTGGCATTATTTCTAATCCAGCAGACAAGTGTCTGTCATCAGAAAAAAAACTTTTTTTAAATAAATTAAAAAGGATGACTAACAAAAACATCGTGATTTGCTCTTCAGTGACGTCCATCTTATATTTAGTTACTATTCCGAGTATACAAATACATTTTTAATACTCCGGGAGTAGAACTCGATTTTGCGCCCTGCAGTGAAATCTTCGGGCTCTAATTATCAAGCCCCACGTCCGACGTATTAAAAAATTGTCGTGCGACAAACTTCGCACTCGTCGAAGGTCGGTAATTGCACCCTTGTTACATAATATACTATTATTTAATTAACATAAATGTTTATGAACATCAGCATTATTCTTCTATTTACAAATATTCATGACAATTCTAAATAATTATCATTATTTATCAAAGGGTTCAAAATTAGGGCATCGTTTTAAAACCGATACTTTTACCTTAATGGGTTAAAAAAATTATGCAGTTTTAGCAAATTAACCATTTAACCATTTTTTTTCACGAAGTTTCCACACTACATTTAAGCACTTAAACTATGAGAAAAATTCTCTCTTAGTCATTTTTTATTGTCAAAATTTAGTTAGTTTTTTCAAGTTAATGAATTTTATTTCGGTTAACTGCACTGGAATATCTTCAAAAGTCACAAATATCCTGTGAAAAATAAATTTTCTGTTAGAAATTTCTCTAGGAATTTTATGAAACAAAATTAAGAAACATTTTCAAAAAATTAAGAAAAAATTTCAGAAAATTACTAAACTGTGGTAAAATTCTGAAACCATAACGATAAACAACTTTGGTTACTCTTTCATAAAATTGCTGCAGAAATTTTTAACAGTGTACTCTTCAAAATGCCGCATACAATGACAATGAGAGTGAATTTTTATTTGTAATATCAGATGTAAACAAAATTAAAAAAGAATAGTTTTTATGAAACAAGATATCTCAATGTTTTTGGAGTCCTTGATCACGAACATTAAATCAGTTCTGAAAAATTCAGAATGACGGATCCAATATGGTGGATGAAATTTAAAAGTATTATAATCGAATTTGTTTTAAACTTGTCACGTAGAGATTTTTGGGGTTCCGGATCACGAAGGAATTAGTTTTGGAGAAGGAGTCAGTTTTGGAATTATGATAATTATAACCACTTCGATATGATATAATTCAATAAACTGACAAAATACAATTTTTTGTTAAGTAGCATAACTTTTTTATTTGAAAATTCATAAAATTTTGTAATACGAGACTGAAAAGATAGATTGTTGACCTATTAGAAATATCTGAATTTTATTCGTTACAGTTTAAATTAATTTTTTTGTTCTCAATGCACGCGTTTAGTAAGTCATTTAACACGACTTATAAACGTCGAACCTAATCAATAATAACACGAAAGGTGTGACGCATTTCCTGTACCTCACAAAAACTTTTAACCATAATTTCAATGTAATTCAGAGAAGAAGAAATGGATTTATCGACTCTTTATCTGTTACAGACACTTATTGTTACGTATAGGGCAGGGAATTATTCTAAATTTCTGACAAAGTATTATTTATAAAGACAAATAAGAATCAATCGAAATAATTCAATAAATGACTCATATAATGATTAAATATCGATTAGATAGAAATGCGTGAAGATGATACTATTAAGATGGCTGTATGAATTGAGGAAAATCGAATGTTTATCATTCGAAAGTGATAAATATGTCGTGAAGAAAATCACACTGGCTTTACAAATCTGGGACGTTTTTCCTCATTCAGTGAAAATAAAGCACTTATGATTTCTATTGTCGAAATTACCATTGATTTGTTAGGGTAACTTTGTTTTACGACTTTGTTTATACATTCAGATTATTTTTATCATATATTATTAAGTTTTTACATATTGCGATAACGATTGATCTTTCCGACCTCTATTAATAACCACAGCGAATTAATTTCGATCAAACAGATGACAGATTACGAGTACAATATATTATTTTCTTCTCGTGGTACCGATGCGCAAATCAGCGATTAAATTCGTGTACCATGAAAATCCTTATTATTCCGAATAATTCTTCGTAGTTGAAATATCCCATATACACAAGGGGATATTTCCTATTTAAACCCGTTTTATTATCTTTCAGTCTTGCGTGTTTACGTACATTGTTTTGCGTAGATCGCTTTACGTGCGATTATCAGTTTATGAGTCATTTTGGCTCGCGCTATATCATATTGTACAATGAGATATAGCTTAAATCATACAACAATTTTACTTGCAACTATGCGAATTACGAATATCGGTGATAACGCATAGAAATTATGTAAATGCAAACAAAATATAAAAAATGTCAAATTTTACAGTTTTGAAAATGGGTGTATTAAAAATTAAGTAGTATAAATTTTCGAAAAATAAATTAAGAAACTACAAAAGAAAGTATGACTATAATATCAGGTCTTACAACCAACATAATATTCGAAGAAGTGCAGAAAAAAAATGATATCGAAATAAGTAGACGTTGTACAGTAGACTTGTTTATTTAACCGATTAACACGATGTAAATCCATAAAATTGTATAGTCTCAGTGCATACTAAAAAAACAAGTAGTTTATTAATGACTGCGTCATAATTACGTCAGATATAATACCGATATTAATTGCATGCATAAAAGAGAATTCGATAACGCTGCATGAAAACTGTAAAAACTAACTTTAACAATAAATGAAAAAGTGCGATATTTTATTATTAAATACTTTCTAAAAAATAATAAAATTATGTATTATGTTAATTATTTTATGGTTTGAAGTGTAATTTAATTACGGAAGTGAACAACATAACTTATCTAGTAAATAAAATCTCGTATTAATATATTATAAGAGATTTCAATGCTTCTATCTTCAGTTCTACTAAGAAAATCATTTTTTTAAATAGTTTCTTATGTGTCAAATATTACAATTACTTTTTTTAATTTTTAAAGAAATAGCTCTAAGAAAAAAATTGTCTGGGAAATATAATCAAACCGTTTGGTTTAACATAAATGTTTTCTAATATAATATTATTTTATAATTTTATCAAGAAACGTTTTTTAATTTGCAGACATTTTTTTATTACACAAAATAATAACGAAAAAATTAAGTTATTAACATATTTGGTATACTTTAAAAGACCTGGCATGATAAAAACTGTAGAATAATAGACACTATTGACAGACCTTTCCAAAAACACCTACATGTTTTTTAAATATGACTAAGATTAAATTAATGTAAACTAATAAATAAGTTAGTAATCTATTAAATTAGAAAAACATCAGAAATATTTTATTTTTGTTTAGCTTTTACGGATGGATTTCAAAGAATTTCAAAAATTTTGAAATTTGCTTATAATTCTGAGAAAAATAAGTAAAAAATTTGGATTTTTCGATTACTTTTTTTAATAATGTAATATCGATAATTGCAATTAAAAGATACCTAGGTATGGATTTAAAATTCAATATGGCGTAACAAAAATGACGGGATTCCACAATATTTTTTGTATATAATGCCATTTTAAATTTAAAAAAACAAATGTTCTAATGCCATTCAACAATCATGAAAACTCCATTTGGACATTTTCAAAAAAATTTGATGAATTAAGAAATTTTTAGTCGTCATATTGGTTTCGCCAAGTTTGAATTCATGATCACTGACCACAAGAAACCAAATAAGTTTTCACTTTTTTAGTTTGTGTAGTAACGTGGTCCGACTGCCATTTTAATTACTTCCTATTACATTTTTAATCTATCACTTACTAGTGCAAGTTGACACCAGATATTTAAAAAATTTCTAAAAATTCACGTGTTTTTTTATATTTTTATAAAACTCATGGACAAATTTCAATTTTTTTAAACTTCTCATTCCATTTGTAATAATAATTATTTCTTACGACAACTATACGTCAAAATTAGTCTATAAAAAAGGTAAGTTAATTTATGTTCTTGAGTCACAAACATTCATTTCAGTTAACGATGACATTTATTACATAAATTTACGTCGAATGTAGAAAATTGCTAAGATATTCCATTCAAATAATGACTTTTAAATAAATAAAATTCTGCAAAAAAAGAAAAAACTAAATGTAAAATTTACTAAGAAAAAATCGACTAAATTAATGCGAATAGTTTTGACGCTTTTCTAATTTTAGTACGAAATATACCTAATGTTTCTGATTTCTTAAGTAAGATAATAGAAAGTCGAAACAACAGATGACAGCGACGTATCTAAGTCAATTTCAGATTTTACACAAAGACTATGGAATTACCGATGAGACATCGACCTAGCTATCTTATTAACTAACTCAAATTAGTTGATGCTGTTTTAGTAAATTGTCAGCGATTGACATTGACAGGGATGTTATTTTTAGAGACAAAAAAGTGTCAAGTACTTTTCTGGTTTTTAACAGTAACAAAAATCTTACATTGTGAAATTAAGAACCACTGCATTTTCTAACTCGATTGAGAACAAAAGGCAACGATGACTAGATATTACGCACCAGTTGTCACAATCAATTTTCAATTTCTTTAAACTTTTTTTTTATCACTTATGGCTGTTTTCACAATATATTTTTGTAATACAAATAATAGTCTTGTTATATAACTTTCAGGAGTTTAAACGACAAGGAAGAAGAAGGGTATCACTCGAATGAAACGACTAAAGAACCAAACATAAAAAACTCGTTTTTTTTCAAAATTTGTAATAAATAACCGGGATTTTTATAATCGTTCCATCACAAGTGTAACAATTTGAGTAAAAAGAATACAAATTTTTGATTGTTTTCGGATAGGACGAAAGATTTTTTGAAAACTCACCGATTGTGAAGAATGGATTCGCTTTTTTTCGCGTAACGCGTGATTTATGGCGAGCATTGATTGTTCAGAACGCGAACTGTCCGACTAACGGTTGCGCTACTACTGTCAATGACAAGGATAGCAGCCAGTTTACAACCCGATGATAGCAAGGTAGACGTTCGCGCTTGTAGAGCGAAGTCGATATGTTTGGGAACAACAACAATTAGGAGAAATTGTGTGATTCACAATGCGATATTGAAATTTCACTTTTGCATTGCATCACCGTAAATATTGATACGAGGCTTTAATCGACTGCCTCTTGTAATATCCCTCGCCGAAAGATGGCACATAATGTGTGGTGTAATGACACCAAGATGGTGACGACATAATCGCAGACTGCTTGGGAATGCTACGTCCGATAATTGAAAAATTTCAAATAGATTACGAACTTTATCTACCGAACTTTGGTGAAATGGAGCCTCGAAGTCTTCCTCGGCGCTTCCCAGATAACAGATAATTCCGGAATTGATTCCGTCATAATTCAATGAAGGTGTGAAATTATTTTCTTCCTATTTTGGATATTTGATCAATTGCACCAAAATACTAGTTAATGACATTCAAGTGGTTCTAATAATTAATGCAAAGCTATTAAATTTAATGATTTTGAATAGGAAGAAAGTAGAACGGAAAAGTGACTTCCTTTTTTAAATTTGAACTGAAATTACAAATGGAAAAGTCGCTTTTTATGAATTACGGTAGAACCTCACACTAGTGAAACTGTCGGGACTGCGGTTATTACACTAGTGAACTGACAAATTTTTACGATTTCTCACAGATTTCAAAAGTTATTGCTATTTACCTACATTCTGTTGCTTTTCACAGAAAAAATGGAAGAGTTCATTTAACGATTCATATATGCAATTTTAGCTGTTTTGATTCCGCTAATGTAGCCTTAACCCTACTCAATTCGCGCTTAGCTCTAAATTTCCGCTACATTAGCAGATTTGTTCCGTTAAATTTGCGGACTTTTTCAGTAAATTTAGCTGAAATTATCGGCTATCTCTAACGGAATTCCAACAGCTGTCCCTATAGGATAAAATTGGTAGAATCTGCCGATTTTTCGGCTGATTTTGCTGATTATTTTTCTCCGTGTTTGCACAATAGCACGGTGTGATAGAGATCTGGCAATTTTGTGGGGATCTAGTAGAAGCTGTAGATCTAGTGAAATTGTGCAAGATGGTATGGTATAATTTCCCCATACACCCCCTAAATCTCATTTTATGGCTAAAAAACTGTTTTCAGACAAGTTCGTGTGAAAAATCACTCATAAATACCCAAATTTTTGTTCGATTTATTACATTTTTTTTAATTCGATTGCCAAAAGTTCACCTTTCAGACTATCTGCACCTTATATTGATGCCATGAAAACTGACGAAACTACAGCTGAAAGTATCTGTGATTTTTTTACCGGTTTTCATATTGTTCCATTTTAACGATCATTTTACAATATTATTCGATCGTGGACATTTTTTGTCCCTAACTGAGTTGAAATTACATTTAATTCCGCATTGAATGAGTTTTTGTTGAATGAATATGGATGAAAATTGACGGAGATATGCAAGTTTTAAAATTTTATAAATTTTTCGCCAAATTTACATGGTGCATATCTAACCTAGAATTAGCATCACGTAGCGTCTCGAAGAACGAAAATGATAACCACCTTTAAAACACAACAAAAATAAAAAAGGTATAATGATTTAGATTTTCTATATTATAATTCAATATAGTTCAGAAGAATACAAATGAAAAAAAAAACAAAATGAAAAATAAAATAATGGCTGTTTTATTTAAAAATGGTTGCTTGAACTCTTCTGGTTGTATAAGTCATCACTCCGTATCAATGACCAGCATTAATCAGCAAGCATGTTGATTGAGCTCATCCCTTGGAAACGTTCTTCAATAGTTTTTATTTCTTGGTGAAATCTTTCATTTTTACTCATTTTTAGCGATTTTTAGAGGTGTTATATTCGAGATTAAAAAATTTGTTATACCCATCAACCACAGCTTTATTATTTCCCAGCTTTAAGCGATGTCCCTGCTTCATAAACAAACCACATATAAAGCGAAACTTATTGTCAAACATTTTTATTGCAGTTTAATCTAAGTATTGAAACTTTAAATAATGCCTGGTATTAAGAAATAACTTTCTTTTTGTTATGAAGGTTCAGAGTGTAGGCACCGTGCTAATGATTTGTTTATAAATAGAATGTCCAAATGTTGATATTTCGGAATAAAGTACTATTTGAGGTCATATGCAGCTACAGAGTCAAAACTTATTTATAACCTATATCAAAATTTACCGAAAAATCTATAAAAGTCTCCCATAACTTTGTCAATTTTCATTCGATTTCGTTCAACAAAAGCGTATTCGACGCAGAATTAAATATACTTTCAACCCATTAAGATGTAAAATAACGTTTTCACGATGGAATAATATCTTAAAATGACCGTTAAAGTTGAAAAAAATGAAATAAAGTAAAAAAATCACACATACTTTCAACTGTAGTTTCGTCAGGTTTCATTTCATCAATATAAAGTTTGGATTTTGTGCTGAGTTTTTTATATACATTTTCTCAGTAACTTAGTTTATTTGCATGTTCTTTTGTTATTAGTCAGTCTTATAGCTGTATGTTTTAGTTAGGTAGGTTAAATTTGTGAAATTAAGGAACTACCAATCAATGTTATGCGCAAATACATTTTTGTTGTAAAAATTTGTTTATAAATAAATACATAGTAATAATAATAATAAAGTTTGGATAGTCTGAAAAGTGAGCTTTTTGGCAATCAAATTAAAAAAAAAGTTGTAAATCCAATAAAAATTAGGGTAGTTATGAGTGATTTTTCACACAAACCTGCCTAAAATCGGTTTATTAGTCGTAAAATGAGATTTTGGGGTGTATGGGGAAATTATATCATACCATGTTGTCCAGTTTGACTAAATCTACAACTTGCACGAGGTCGCTATAACAGTGCCGGACGAGTTTTTTTTAATTTGTAACACAGTTTAGGCGATCGAAAATTAACCAACACAATAAACTAGTTTGTAAACATGATACATCAACTGTGGATGAATGAACTATTTTAAATTTGTAACTATACAAAATTATAAAATTAACAATCTTTTTTGATATCTTAGTACGTCATATAGACAGTTTAACTATATCTGTAGGTGTTTATACAATCCAACTAAAAGAAATAGCAAGTTCGGTAATTTCCATTGTTTAACCAACTATTTTCATAAATATTAATAAAGACGAACACATTTTGTTCCATGCGATACGCAATCAGGGTAGAATGTATATAAAATTTATTGCTACTAATCAATAAATACGACCATTTAGGTAAATAAATGAAATCACGTTTATACGTCAATATTCTTATATTTCATTTTGTCTAGAAGAAAGGTTATCATGGAAATAGGGGTGCGGGTCGAAAAACCGACAAATAAAAAAGCCGAAAATTCATTGTTATAATTATAAATTGTATAGCTCTTCGTAAATGTTAATTTATTAATATGCATTTAATAATGCGTCACGCATTCCTTTCATAATGGGGACACTTTTTTCTCGACTTTTCAGAGCTTTCTAGATGGGACAAATTTAGGCTTAAAAAATTAGTGAACATATGAAATTGATAGAGTTTTTATCGATCTTTCCAATTATGATATTCAAAATTAAAAAGAAAATTATTACTAAAAAATGAGTTTAAGTAAAAACCTAAATTTTTCTTTAAATTTGTATTTTGAACTAACTGTCGATTAAGGAATTATTTTGAACCCAATTTAGATGGTGGAGGAATTGTCTAAACTTCACAAAACTACACTTGGAAAGTTAATCTTGTCACCGGAATGATCCAAAATGGGGTCCAAAATGAGATTTTTCGCTCATTATGTTTAGAACACTTTACCTACAAAACTACAAGCTTTTGGAAATAAATTATAATTACCAAAAGGGCTTAGAATTCACAAAGAATAGAATAGAATTGTTGTAGATAATTTGAAAAATTTTAGTTCACCGAATTTTTTCAAAAATTATAAAAATTCTATTTCATTTGTTGATACATTATTTGTGTTGCACTTTATTGATTGCAATTTTTTCTGAAAGTTGATAGTTTTTTAGAAAAATAATCTTTATAAAATGCTCATAAATATTTGAAAATTAGTAATAAATGGAACTCAGCTAACTTCTTTTACTTGCGTTTTGTGAAAACAATTTGAAAAATGCAAAATTTTATCGATTATAAACGATGTTCACTAGTTTTTCATACTCATAAATATGAGCATATATTAAATCATTGTTTATTTCTCGACCGTTTATAAAATAAAATAAAATATAAGATGGAAATTCTTGGGATTTATCGGTCTGTTTATGTAAATATTAATTTCAGTAAACATATATAAATAAATAACTATATGGACGTCACTTAGCTGTCCGTGCACGTCAACCGAGTTACTTATTAATCTTCTTATATGCAAAATAATGGAAACGATAGCTATTGGGTTTTAAAATTCAAAGAAAAACAAAAATATAGAAAATATTCCCTCTAGCGCCTAAAACTTGGACTATTGTGAAAAATGCATTTCGCACCAGTATGTCATTTTGTGCTATTCAGCAAGGCTAATTACATGCCCTGGACGCGATAGTTAATTTCAATTTTGAAAAATATAATGAACTTAAAGGCTGGGATAAATCTTTAAGACAATTTGAAACACGTACTTAACTTTATGCAGTTAAGTGCTGTACGTAACGAGAACCATTATGTAATAATTCCAAGAATTTCCATCTTATATTTTATTTTACTATCATGTATTATTTATAGTAAAATCTAAATAACTCTTTTCTTCGTAAACATTATAATTTGCTTTCTCAACTTTTGAGTAAAAATTGATTTGCTAAAATATTTTTGCTAAAAATTAAAAAAAAAAAATTCGTTTTGGCCGTTGACGAGTTAAGATAACTTTCCTCAAAAAATCAATAAAAAGTGCTTAGAATTCATCAACAAATGCATTAGAATTTTTTCAGAATATTTTCATAAATTTAAAAAAATTGCAGAATTATAATTTTTAAAATTATCTCTAAAAATTCTACAAAAATTCGATTGCGTTCTTTGATGAATTCTTAGCTCTTTTTGTAAATATAATTTTCTTCAAAAAGCTTATAGCATTTTTAGTTAAAACGTCCTGAACATAATTAGCCAAAAATCTCATGGATCATGCAGGTGGCAAAATGTAGTTTTCTGAAATTGAAACACGCCCTCCATCGTCTAAATTGGTTTGAAGATAATTTCATAACGGGCATTTGATACCAAAACGAATTAAACAAAAAAATTCGGTATTTTTTACGTTTAAACTCATTCTTTAGTAATAATTTTTTCTTCTACACGGAAAAAAATGACTCTGCTGGATTAGCTGATTCATATCAGCTAAAATTTTCGGCTGGAATTGCCGAAAATATCTGCAATTTTAACTGTTTTGATTCCGCTAATGTAGCCTTAACCCTACTCAATTCGCGCTTAGATCTAAATTTCCGCTACATTAGCAGATTTGTTCCGCTAAATTTGCGGACTTTTTCAGTAAATTTAGCTGAAATTATCGGCTATCCCTAACGGAATTCCAACAGCTATCCCTATAGGATAAAATTGGTAGAATCTGCGGATTTTTCGGCTGATTTAGCCGGTTATTTTTCTCCGTGTAGTGTTGGATATCGACATTGGAAAGATCGATAAAAAATCTATCAATTTTAAATGTTCAACAATTTTTTAGGCCCAAAATTATCCTATCTAAAGAGCTCTGCAAAATTTGTTTAAGTGGCCCTGTGGGCGTTAATAACCAATTATTGTCGTTGATTACGAATCCGTTGTCAAATTTTCAAGTTTAAAAAATGTGGATCCAATATGGCAGACTAAACTCCGTAAATTTCTCTGGTTAAATAAAAATATGTTGCTCGGGGGTTTTTAATGTTCGCTGTTTTTTCAAAACCTTGTCCGTTTTCCGAAGTTCAAAATGGCGGATCCAATATGACGGACCAAAAAGCGAAACTTCGTATGGTTATTTGAAATTGTTGCATAAAAACACCTGCTATGACCTCAGACTAAAATATCAAAATATGTTAATTTTTTCATTCTGCCTTTAGACATTTTATTTTGCAAATAAAGTCCTTCTATTTTGTTCCAAATATTCCTACCGTTTTCTCAAATTTAAGATTTTTTACTTCAAATTCATGAGAGATCTCGAAAACCCCGCAATAAAATGATTGAAGTAAAAATAATCAATTTACAAATAACTCATTCGTCATATTGGATCCGCCATTTCGTATTTTTAAAATTTCACTAAGATTTGTATTTTTAAATACTTGTTAATAGTAATAACAGATAACTTTCAAGTGCTGGATGAAGAATGAAAAATGTAAACTATTACTATCTTTAAATACGTGAAAGCTAATATAATGTATGCTAGTTTACAAAATAATTTATAAAAAATTTGAAAGTATTATAACAAAATTCCCTTGCAAAACTGCAATATGTCGTTGGTACATTTCTGGGCCTTTTTCAGTAGAAATAATGTAGTCTTTATATCAAAATTAGTGTTTGAATGTATGATGAAAATATGGTAATTATATAACAATTGATAAAAAGCTCGCATAAATTTTTCAGAAATACATATAATCTTTTTCCTGAAACATAAAAGTAAACAGTTATTATATGTTCATAAAATTATGAAAATAGAATATTTACTACCAAAGTCGTAACTGTTAATCTGCACTTTTCTTTCTGTTATAAAACCTATAATCTTATCCTATACTCCTTAGAATATAATAATTTTGGGATATCATAAATTCTCTTATCAGTTTCGTTATACGTATTGATTATTGTTTGATATTTTTTCGAAAGACGTGTTCATTTTCGTGGAATGTCGTTAATTTTGACCAAACAGAAATCTTTTAAACTTCGAATTATACTGATGAGCTTCATGACAGCAAATTTTTTTATAAAATTTATCTTTGTGTTTGACTATACTTTTGTATCCGCCTACTTCCAACGTTAAAATAATTTTCTTTCAAAAGATGTGTTGACTTTACATCGAAGAAAATGGACTAAAAATAGTAAGAAATAAGTAAAAGAATTCAGGCATTATTTTGTTTAAAACCCAATTTTAGATCACGTTATAATTGTTTTAATTCTAGGTTACGTCATTATCATAATGGTTTTAGTTAATTTAATTTAACACCAATTTAAATCCACTTTCTAATTAATTTTCCTAGCCTCCAATTCCTACATTTATATAAGAAAAAAGTTACCTACTGGTAATATTTTCTATAATTAATTACAAATCTATTTGATATAAAAACGTTCTGAGATTCAGTACAAATATTTCAACTTTTATTTTACTTGAAAGAACTGAAGAAGAGTTTAACCCAACCTACCCTATTTTCTACATTTACCAGCTGAAAATGGACTCCAACAGTTTTAGAATAAGTGAAGTAAAATGTACTCTGAGCGAATAAAATGTAAGATTAATAGCGTAAATTTATATATAATTACTCTATCACTCTCTCTAGAACTGTATAGTTTTACTTAAAGCATTTAACTGGGGTTGGAATGGCATTGGTATAGAAGTCTGGGCTAAACTGCTCTAGAGCAAAAGAAACGATTTAAATATAACTCCATTGTTTTTAGTTGCATTTAAATGAAACATTATAAAGGGACTTAAGTTAATAATAATAAATAATAACTAACAAAAGTAGCTTCTATACAGGGACTCTCCTAATTCACGGGGCTATCTATAAACCATCTCGCTACTTTTTATGGGTCGTTCATTTATTTTAAAAATTTGATAATTTTCTTTCATTTTCCATCTCAGCCCTCCTCTTCACTCTATCTTATTATCTCTTAATAAATATGTACTGATTCAATTAATCTCCCTCTCTCAATCTCTGTAATAAATATCTACTTAATAAATGAAACAATGCCTCTCACCCCCTCAAGCCATCCGCCTCTTTCTACTTCATCGGTGTCCTATTCACCTCATCCCTCTCTCTCTCTTATTCTCTCTTAATAAATATAATTAAACATGCAAGCAATTATTATCTCCCATCTCTCCTGACCAATTTACTAACTTCAAAATCACCTTCTCTTCCTCCCTCCCCCTCCCTCTCTTTCAATAAACAAATAATCAATCAAGCAAGCAATTATTGTCTCCCGTCTCTCCTTCCCTCCCTCCCACCTCCCTCTCTCTCCCTCTCTCTCTTTTTTAATAAATAAAAATAATTAATCCATGAAACAATTAATCTCTCCCATCTTTCCTCTCCCTCTCTCTCTCTTTCATTAAATAAAAATAATCAATCAATGAAGCAATAAATCTCTCCTATCTTCCCTGACCAATTTACTAACTTCAAAATAACCCTCTTTCTCCTTCTCTCTCTATCTCTTTCCTTAAGGTGGCTGGAGCGACCCGGCCCTGACATTTAAATGGTACTTAAGGGCGCCGTTCGATTTATTAATTTTTTAGACATTTTTATTTCTACTAGTGAATATCATTTATTTTCGTCGATTTATACAAATATTTTTCATTATTAGTTATAAATTTTAGATATTATATTTTTTCAATAAAAATATTATTTTAAATAAAAAGGAAAACGTGGAAAAAGCGCATGAATATCTTTTCTAATAATTCGGTGATCGTATATTTTTACAATCGTAACGAATTCATTCTTAAATGATTGATATACATATGATTTTTGGTAAAGATCTGTCTTTCTAAAGTTTTGTTAATAAAATCGAAATAACATTTTACATTACATTACGTGCATTACTGTGCAGTTTCGCGTAAATCAGCGTTACTTTAATTTTTTTTCCTCATTAGTAGGGTCATTAACTAGAATATACAATTTTTTTACGCAATTCGGTCGTTGGTCAATTTTTGCTCGAGCCACCTAAAACATCTTACCTTTGCAGTTCATTAACTTTAACCATCACTATAGTAAATTAAATTCCAATTGTACAGAGATCGATTACGCTCTTCTCCTGTTTTCTGATGCTTCTGATACTACATTGAAATTTTATCCAGGTCTAAACTCAACGGCGCTGTAGATTTGGTTTAGTTATGTCATTACTAGCGTTGTATATTTATACTAATCATTCTTTTTGCAATGTTAATTTAGTTATATGAAGTTAGCGTTATTACCGACGTATTGGTAAAATTGTAAACTGCGTCAATAGCACTTATGCCTTGGATGTAATACTTTTTATATTACACTTTTCTTTTATATTATATTTTCTTTTTATATTATATAGCGTAACCCCGTTTACCTTTAGGATCATCCCAGGAAAATTAGATAAATCTAATCTAACCCCCTCTCTTTCTCTCTCTCGCTCTCTCGCTCTCTTAACAAATAATCAATCAATCAAGCAATAAATTTGTCCCACCTCTCCTGAATAATTTACAAATTTTAAACTCACAATTCTCCAATAGTGTAAGTTTCTACTTTTTCTGCTACTTTGTTAGAAGTCGATTATACGAAAGACATATTCGATAATTAAATTACATCAATTACAATTTTTTAATATCTATGTAACTCCAAACAATTAAAGCATTAAGCATTTTATTGCATCAAATGTTGGTTAGTAAAAAACCGTTTATATCTTTACAATGTTGACCTTTATCTTCTACAAACTTTCGGTAATAAAGGCGCACTAAACTGTCTAAGACGGAGCAACTGCCAGTGTAATAATTATCTGCTGTAATTGTCATCGAACATTTAAATTTAAACTTAAATTTTCATATCGGTACATTTTAGTGCGAAATTGAGATTTTTTTTTATGACAACACACTTTTTTTCTACATGAAAAATGTAAATATTTTTCTCAGTTACATTGTTCCTCTCAACAGCTATTATCGTTGTTTTCATTAATTTCCAATAATAGATAACGCCCCTGTCATAATTATATGTTTATCGTTTCAAAATTAACAGTGACTAACCATTCTTTTTTTGTAAATTTATTTAAAAATAAAAAGAAAACGAAAGCTGCTCCTGGCTTGTTTTCAGACATAAAAACTTCTGTCTTCTTTTTGTTAACCTCATCCAATGCAGTGCAACCTTTTGCAATTTGTTTTTCAAAAAGGAGAATGATAAATCGCATGGCAAACAATAAGAATTAAATCTGATCCATCAAACAATATATTTAATTATTTAAAAATTTTTAAGTCCACGTTTTTTTACAATAGAGATTGATTGGTGCTGGTGCCATATACCACATATATGAAAGCCACTTTACGTGGCGGATACCACGTTAAAGTCACAACAATGAAGGTTGTCGATAAGCGATATTAATCAATGAAGCGAAAGTATCAATATTTGCGTCCAGCGAATCGACCGTTTCACTTAATTTTTTCTGCAGGCAATTAACTGTCTTATCTGTCTATTGCGTGCAGACTAAGATCGTTGATCTCGAAATGAAATTCTCGTAACATACACACGTTTTCACAAATGTAAACAATGAAGCAAATACAAACAAGCAAAAAAGTATATTGGATGATGTTATCTATTACGTTCTAAAAATTGTCAGTATGTATTCGATTTACTTCCGCGTATTTTGATAACTTATTTATATCTTCTCGATCATTGCGACGTTAAGATCTACACCGCGTCGCGGACGCAGGTTCGAATCCACCTTTTCTCATTTTTTGTTATTTTCCTTCAATTATTCAAACTATTTCATTCCAAAAATTTAAAAAATAACTTAAATAATTAATTACAAATTATTTTTAAAAACTGACTTTGTTAACTTTACTTTGCTACTTTATACTTTGTTTTATTATTTTTTATACTTAATTGTATATACACTTGCAGACATTATGTAAGAATTAAATTAATAACATACTCAGCTTCAAATGAAAAATAAGTGTAAGATATCTTATGGAATCATTGAAAAATTTACAATATTCTAAACACTAAATTTTATAAAATTATTGCCTCTTATAAAATACAAATAGAGTTTATGATTTGGTGAAATACTGCCTTACAACTTGTTCGAGGACACAGTTTCGTGATGTAAATACAAATATGAATTACATCCACGTGCCGCAATTGAATGATTTCTACATCAGTATACAGCGTAGTAAATGAATTTCTTTGTTTGTCTTTCTAAATATGGATCACTATGTACCTTTTGACACATCACTGTTTTCAAAATATGTACAAGCAACGGCTATAATTAAAATTTTGAATTATGTTCTGTAGTTTACCATTTACATAACTATAAAACGCGTTCATTAAACATCCTCACATTTAAACCCATCTTTGGAAGTTCCATTTAATTTTTGCTTTTTGAACGAGTGTTTATATCCATTTCGAACTGCGTGAAATAAACTTATGTAATAATATTACACGAGTTGTATTAATTAGTTTAAAGACATACGTGCCGTGGCATGCTCATACGTTTGACCTTAAAATTATTTCGCAATCATTATACAATGAACATATATTTCTAAAAAAAGTAATACGTTTATACACACTGCTGAATGTATTTTTGTTTCCTGATCAAGAATGTGATAATAGAAATGTTTGTAAACATTCATCGCAGAACATTTCACATGTAAAAAAGAATCAGTATTTAACATAACATAATTCGCAGTGTTGTTGACTGCTTCCTTTTTAATATATCTAGATTATTGAATAATAGTTATTGGAAAATATATATTAAACTATGTGTAACCGTAAAGGAAAAAAAGTACGCATGCGCACCTGTATATAAACAACATCACGTCTACACTAAGAATTCTTTAATAGTCAGTTTTTTTAAGACAGTATTTAATAATAGTGAGGCGTTATAAAATTTACTATTTACGTGATACCTTTTGCTAAGTTACATAAAAATTCATTAACGTTGTCAATATTACTACTTCAATGGTACATTTTAAAAGAAAAACTTATATTAAATTTTACTATTAAGACACTAAGTAAGACACACGAGCTCCACCTACTGTTATAAATAGGACGATTTACAATTGAAGGTTGTACAGTAGTACCCCTCTTATTTTAACCCCTCGTATTTTAAGTTCCTCCTCTATCTTAAGGATTCGCTCCCTTCTATTTTAACTTTCTTTCATGTCCTCTCTCTCACGCTGCTGGTGATGAGGAAGAGAAGTAGCATTAAAATAAGAGGGGGTCTACTGTATATATTTGACTAGTTTTTATATGAACGTGCTGCCGGTTCTGCCCACGTGGTTATATGGATAAAAAAATCGTCGGAAAAATATAAAAATTAAAGGACTTGACGCCATGTGCTCTGTGGCAGAAAACGTACTACAAAATTGTGTCCTTTTTATTATTATTATTTCCCTTCCTTCACTTAGAAATCGTAAGATCCATCTAATTGACCATATTTCACAAAGATGTCGCATAAGTGGCACGTATTCTACTCGCAAGTTATAGAACGTCTGACGGTTTGTATATAATACAGAAGTTCCAAATTTGGTGTCTATAATGTATTCGCAATTGTATTCGAGATGCGTTCTTAGTCAATAAGTAACTTTGTGCTTATACAAGGTGTCCAAGAACTTGGTAACGATATTTCAGTAAGCGATTCTGCATGATATTTCAAACAGAAAAGTCATGTACCAAAATTGGTTCTGAAGCTCAAAAATGGAGTGAAACTCGTTTGGTACAGACGGTGCTCGTTATTTAAAGCCAATTCTACGACATTCAAAGTGTTTTCGTGGGCTCAATTTTTATGGAAATTGAACGGATGAGGGAGCAAATTTTTCGTCTTTTCAAGCTCTGCAACTTCTTCCTATGTGCCATTTCATTCCATCCCAGGTCAAATGCTCTTAAGGAAGAATTATGTGGCTTAAAAAAAAGCTTGAAAATGATCCCTCACTCATTGAAACAACTGAAGGGAGTTATTCCACAAAAAGGAATTTCTTTCCTAAACTTCAATGGTCCGTCCTTAAATTCTGAGCCTCAAATCCAATTTTGGTACCGGACTTTTTTGTTTGAAATATCATGAAAATCACCTTTTGAAATATTCTTACCCAGTTCTTGGATACCCTGTATATGTAATGTATGTTTATGCTACTTACGATCTTGGTCAATACCCAGGCAACAAAGTAAAAAAGAGTTCAGAATGATTTTGAAGGGTGCTCTAAAAGAAGTTAGATGTCCCACTTTTTTAGGGTTTTCTGAACAAGTCATTATGAGATCTTTATAACGGGAGTGAGCCCCTAGCAACCCTAACACTCGAGTGCGTCTAGCGGTGAAAAAATGAAGTAACTATACTAGACAATTTGCTGCTTTCGTTGTACAGTAGGGTCCCCCTTATTGAATCCTCCCTTATTCTCTAGACATCTCTTATTCTCTGGATTTGGGATCTCTTATTGCATATATTCCCCTTCGGTCGGCGTCCCTCCTCCATTGCGTCCTAACCTAACCTTCGCGGCTGAGCGAATCTCGAACCGTTGTCGACCGTCAGCCACTAAGAGTGGGGGTAAAGGGGAAGTAGAGAATAAGGGAGAACGCCGCCATTTTGAAAAATCTGCCGTATGCAATAAGGGAGACCCAACTGCATCTGTTTAAGGTGGTCATTTTACATACAAGTAGTTTAACTAAACACGAGAAAAGACATAGTTTTATCTTAAAGATAATTTTTTGTATTTATTTAAATGCTACGCTAACTACACAATTACTGTCTTATTACTATATTACTATTCTTATCTTTTTTTATAATAAATATCGGAAGAGATTTTATGATAAATGTTTTAGATTTAGCCGAATGGTTTGGACCAACTTTAAGCCCTGCTATCAACATACCTTAATTCTAATTTTAGTATCGGATTAAGGTAAACCTTTTTAGAGTTCAATTTAAAACAAATTCCTCAGTAGATCATCTTTTTTTTCGACAATGAATATTAAACCGATGCGAAAGGATCTGACATGTGCATAATCCACATTGGAGAACCTTGAAAATTAGACAAACTTTGGGTCGATTTTGAAAATTAATTTCACAATAGTCGCGACACGATGCCGCATTCCTGTAACCGAGTTGACATAAATTGTCGCGATTTATCTTTGCCTCCCGTTTACTAAAAATGAATGCGAGTGGCATATTCAAAGTCACCAGCAAATTCTTTCCTATCAACCTCATTGGATTTAGCGCAATCACGCGCACTTGGCAGAAGAGTCTGTAATTATACAAGAGCACGGGCAGAATATTTGCGAATGACGCTCTCCCCGATTTGAAATCGTCGCTATCGCCGTGCGAATCTCATCTCGTATTTTCTTTTATGACGTCGTTAGCGCGTTACTGAATTTATGACTGATAAACATAGGTTATAATTGATTTATCGAGACTTTATGGTGACGACGACGTCGACGACAGTGATGAAGGCAAAAGATTTTCGGAGGTAATATATTTCTGACGCCTGTACATGAGCTTTGCCTCCGTTCTGACGTGGCATTTTGTGTCGACTACATGCGTAACGGTTTGTGTACGTGTTTGTTGAAAATAAAGAACAATGCGACAGATTTATTGCGATATCGCGATTTTTTTTTATAGCGAATGTATGGGTAATTTGCCTTTCGTACTTCTGGATCTTTTCGTAATTTACGAGCTGAACGAATGATATATCATTTGGGAATAACACTTGCAACTATCTTAGACACTTGCAACTTGTTTGATATTTACTGTTATTCCATATAATAAATTAGATTAAAAAATGTAAAATTTTAGAACAATGGAAATACATGACTTTTTTATGTAGGCGATCTAATAAACAATTTATTAGTTCTTAAAAAGGACTACTAGTTGAAAGGTCGAGTATAAGAAAAAAATGTGTAATTTGGGCTAATTTGTAGGCCAAAGCCGTTGTTTTTTTATTTTTGTTTCGAGCAATACAGTTAGGAGGAGGAGTTAGCAATTGGTGCATTTTTTCTAAAAATAACTTAAATAACTTTTAGTTTAGTTTAAATGGCTCACTGTTTTTCCTCTACATGGACAAAGTAATTTTAACAGACTTTCAAAATAGATGAAGAATCTAAGGGGAGCACGCTGTAATATTTACCATTCCTTTGTTTCCTTTGTTTTCGGCAGCACAATTCTGATGTTTAACACTGGGCGTTTGACCTCTATGATAATAATATGGATATACCTTTGGATTTTGTTCTAGATTTCTCTTGAAAGAAAAAACATCTGCTTTCCCAAATTTTAAAGAGCAAAGTAAGTCGTCCTAGCGTATTTGTCAACATTAACGGTCAAATTGTATTCTTTTGGAGTAAAAACTAGGCCTTCAAGGATGGGAGGAATCGAAAAGACATACCTCTTAACAATATTTCTGAACTTGGAATAGGTAATGATGATAAAAAAGTCAATAAATGGATAAACGTTGATAAATTCATTTTAAATAAAAAACAAATTTCGGATTCAAAATAGAAGTAAAACATGTTAAAGGTACATTAGATATTAATGAATTAGAAAATCTTGAAGATGTTCCTACCAAACAACTTTCATAATATGACCTTGTTGTAGGTCAGATCCAAAGATGATATCAAAACATACTTAGATAGGTAAGCGATTGTACTGGGGATGAAATCTCCTCATAATAAAACTACCAGAGGTTTTTCAGAATAAATTCATTTTTAAGAGACCAAAAAAATGATCTCAAACTAAATTGTATTAAATTGACTTTCGAATAATAACGAGGGGATTTTCTGCAATATTCGAGAGGAAACTGGAATCTTTGTGTTCAGTTATTATCATTGCCATCTTGAAATATCCACTTGTGAGAAACTAAATGATCTTTTTATTCACCTGCGTCATTAACGTATAAACTTTTAAAGACGCTTTTAAGCTGTGAATCAAACACGCCGTTTGGATGCATTTTTAAAGACGGTTCACAAGGTCGATTTCTTTGCCAACTATTGGACATCTAATCTTTAAATGGTCTCGAAAATTTTCATTTACACGCAATTGTGTCTATGCCATCAAAGAAAAAAAATTTCGATAATTCGACAACTTTTTCATTTCCCAACCACTAACCCTTAATCGACAGTAGTCCCTCTCCTAATTCACGCGGGTGATTTTTAGAAAATGGCGGCCTCTCTCCTAATACACGATATTTCTATAACTCTACCCAGGCACGTTTTTCTCCTCCAAGATTGCCTTCTCGCATGCGCGCGCCCTGAATTTTGTTTGTTTCCCTCTAACTGTAGTTGCACGAAGGGTCTTGGAGTGGGGAGAGAAACAGAGGAAAAATTGTGAATTTGGACGAGTAATATTTGTGATTTAGGCAAGGGAGTGAATTAGGACAAGATGAATTAAGACAGGGACTACTTTATACAGTAATGAATTTTTTGGAGATGAACGACAATTTTCTTTTTAATTTTTCGAATAATTTAATATCAAATTCTTGTTTATACTAGATATTTAACATAATTTTTTTATGGAGAATCCCCCAACAATTTTTTTGTACGAAATAAATCCAAATTGTGGAGTAAAGTTACAATGAAAAGACATTGTACCTATTATTTTTTCTACATCAGAAGAGGGGACATGAACATATGCATAGTAAGTCGTGAATGAAAAAACAAGACCCGTTGTGTTTAATAAGTGCCTCCGTTTAGCACAAGTTAAGTTGACTGAATTGCATAACGCTATTCCCGCCGGCATGCGGCCAAGTGGCGCGCGCATCGGCGCCATTTCTGGCACGTGGCTGCCGCGTCTTTCTTAGGATAAGTATTTTTCAGTCGAAGAATCGTCGACCGCAGACGTATTCGATCCTCGTTTCCATCAGACAATGACGATACCCGAAATGCGTAAACAGTAAACAAATGCATGACGTGCGTGTATGTCTCACGAGAAGAAAGTTTCATCTATTGTGACTGTTAATTCCATATGAGGATAACAAGAACTAACCTACTGTAATTTTCCTGCTACCGTTTGTTTTATGATTGTCAGATATGTTCTGGATGACTGAGTCAACACTATTGTATCATTGTTGACATTGAACGTCCTAAACTACCCAAGATAACAAATCATGGTGGATACTCGAACGCAATATAAGTGTTGCTTTTGGCGATCAATTTCATGGCAGTATACGTAAATGAAGGTAAATTTTTGTGATCATGGGGGTCCGCAGGATTATTTTCAGGGCCAAAATTAAATATGCTACTATATGTTAATAGGAATTACATAGACTAATGTTGATGATCAGGCCAGAGGGTGTTAACTGCCCCTCCCTGTGGAGCCCTTGTTTGCGATGGAATTGGTCCTGCCATATGACCTCCGTGTTTTTATAAATTTGGATGTTTTCAGTTCCAAGTGGAAGGTAGTTTTCTTTAGTTTAGACATTGAAAAGAAAACCTACGAGAAAAGTGAACTATCCAGACAAAGCAAACTATTACAGTACTTTTTCTTATCATAGTAAAATGAGCCTGTTAAATTGTCTACGAATGGGTGGTGAAAATGGCTCACACATAATATTAAATTCTACTGTTAGAATTTAACACTTGAAAATTATATTGCAACTACATTAGTCTCACATCAAAATGACCAAGATTTGGAATATTATACAACAAAATATAGAGGACATATCATAAGATATATCGATTTTATAATGGATCAGTATCACGTCACAATTTGTTCCCGAAGATTTCACGGCAGGGCGCGAAATTGAGTTCTACTCCCGGAGTGTTAAAAATTCTTTTCTTTATGCATTCCATGTGCACTATAAATTGTTTTGTTTATTTTAGCCTGTAGAAGTGATCAAACGTGTAATTTATCAAAATAGTTATTTTCTGCCCTCCGGCCAGAAACAGCAACTTCCTGGCCGCTGCGGGAAACGAAGTTGCGGTTTTCTGGCTATCGTCGAGCAGAAAAATAGTATACGACCCTTGGCCCAATAAAAAGAAAGCCTCAGATCACATGTTTGTCAGACTCGGCTTCGCCTCGGCCAACAATTTCATGTGATCTGAAGCACTTTCTTTTTTACTGGCCTAGGATCGTAATATACTAATTCGATACAAGGCCGTGAAACCAGATTTTACGGCCCGAATGCGATACCAGCGCCAGCGAAGCCAGTCCGAGTATCGCATGGATTGTATGAGTTCGTAAAATCTTACGGCCGTGTGTCGAACATTATTTTTCGGCACTGAAAGCTATAAAAATTCGATTTCGCGGACTGCACTTAGTCCGCATGGGTTATGTTTTTGACAGCGCAGATTCACGTTACACGTGATCCGTAAAATTTAATTTTACGGACTAAAAGTAAGCCGTAAAATCGGATTTTACGGCTATAGTACCAAAATGAAATTATTTGTTTAGTACGTCCTAATTCTGTATAGGCGAATTTTATTTAAATATGCTCTTCTAGCGAAAAAGAATAGCTTACCATTCGCGTGAAAATTTTATGAGGAAGTACCCAAAGTTTTGTTATGCATTTCAGTTTCGTGGGAAGACTATTATACTTAACTTGGCTCGATATTAAATTAATCCATATCACATGACGCATTATAATTTGTAAAAATGCAACGCTGAACTTGGAATTTTGATCTATTGCCAATTGAAAGCATTAACATGTACTATTAATATTTTAATATAGTTATGACAATACCGAGCAGAAAAGTAACTGCGATTAAAAACGTTGTAAATGCTGCATGCAAATTATATAATTGATGATGGGGAATTCTTATTTTTACAGCGAACATGCCTTGATGGAGCAGCGTAATTAAATTGTACATCACATTGAAAAAAAGTCAAAAACAAAACAATACACCGAAAAAAATGTTGATTTATTCGTTTTATAAAAATACAGCGTACATAATTATTACAAAATAGTTAAAATAACTATGCTATGCACGGAACATGACGATAGTATTGTTATCAATATATTTCAAAACATTACGTTATTACTCTGCCTCATATTTTCTACATTTTATTTGTATACAATAAAGATCCTAACGATCAATTTTATCCCCTTAAAAAAGGATACAATTTTCGCCGTACAATTTTCCGCTCTTAAATTGCCAATGTTAAAACTGACCTCGGAATAACCTTGAAAATTACTTCTTAGGTCACAACCCAAGGTCATCGTTTCATTCCTGGTTAAATATTATTTTAGGGTTCAGCTTCCTTATGTTTATTATTATTAGAATGTTTAGTATATTTCCAACAGATGACGTATCTATTTACCCAATGACCGCTATACTTCCGGACAAATCTCTTGTAGATTGTTAGTAAACAAATATGTAAAATTAGTCAAAGTTTATCAAAAGTACAAAATGGATCCAATTAATTTCATATTTGTCACTTGAACATTTTGGGGTCTGCCATTAGAAACCTCAAGTAAGGTTTGTCAAATTTCAATATGTCGGATTCAAAGAGCGAAACAAAAATATAACGTAAAAATGAAACATTTTTACAACGGTTCAAAAGCAAGTATTGGAAGGTGTAGAAATCGATATAAATATTTTGCCTGCTACATTAAATTATTTTCGTATATTTTGTAATAAATTTTATATACAAATATATTTATTATCCTAAAAGGGCGATTTGATACAAATGATATCTACAACATTAAATTGAAAAGTTTACCATTGACAGTTGCGTTTTAAACTACATATATTTTAATCGATTATATAAATTTACTTGGGTGCATAATTACGTTTTAAAAAACATATTTCTGTATAAAAGATATTATTATAGATATTATAATTAGATACATATTTGGTATAGACAACAAATTTACTGCATATTAAATGTTGCTTGCTAATATAGGTAGCATAATAAATTATTGAATGTGTATTTATACATTATAAGAATACTGTTGTGTAAATAATTAGTCAAATAATGGGTTTCTAGGCATTGTAAGAAATAATTTATTATGATGGACACTTTTTTCAATTACTCTGCATTAATTTAGAAGCATTCATAATAATATCCTAAAAGGATATTTAAAAAAAGGGCATGAATAAACAAATAAAAAAGTGTGATGAATATTTAGAAGTAATTTATATCGTTGAAGGCATAGTTATTATTACTCAATATAATCTCCTTATAGTTTTCGGGATCGCTGATTGCGAATCTGAGCCCAGAAAGTGGAAATACAAAATAGCAGATCCAAATATGGTAGGTCTAAACGGAAAAATGCTTCAAAATTTCAAATCAAAATTAGACTAATTCGGTAGGTCCAAGTGAAAAGGCTTTGCTTTAAATGGAAATTGCTAAATTTGATTTCAAATTGGAAATAAAAATGTCTAATTAAAAGTACTGAAATAATCAATTGTCATTAATCTGAATTCCTATATATTTAGTTGTAGTTGTAGTTGACGTATTCTTTAATAACTCCATGTATTTACATATTTATTTACTATCTTTTGCATTGAATTTTCTTCTAGGTTTATAGTTTTTTTTTAATCAATCTGTTTAAAAATTCAAATTGTTAAAGTATTGGAACATTCTATCAAAATGTCGATTTTGTTATTGAATGAAGAATAGTTTTAAATTATTGCTTTCCTAATTTCACAATCAATCAAATCAGTTTAGAATTGGAAGAAGACGAAAGGAAATAAAGTTGGAACAGGGGTTTTATTAACATTTTCCGTTCTCCCTTCTCTAATTCTTACTCAATTTAGCTGAATTTTGGTACGAGAACATTTCAAATTTTTTTCAAACCATATGAAAGTTGAACAGTCTTTAGAATTTCAGAAAAATGGTACCATTGAATAGCCAGGGAGAAATCCTTAAACTTTTCTCTGAAACATTTTCCCCAAAAATGCATACCAGCTGAGATATATTATCGTTCCTGAACTTTTTCCTATTACTTTATTCATTGTACGTCAAAATCAGTCAAACTTCAATTAAAGGGGTTAACAAAATTGTTAAAAAGAGTCTGTATTCGTTGAAATAAGTTTAAAACCAGCCGAGTTATCGCAAAAAAAGTGATTATTCCTCACCTTGAAATTCACATTCTACTCGTCGGATTGAATTTCGGGAAGAATAAAAAAACTGATGTACTTTACATGCAGAATGAATAACAGAAATGTTCTTCAACAGAAATGTTACTTTTATGCAATTACAATAACACTTACATGGCTTTATGCGTAAATTTAAAGGGTGTGTTCAATACTCATGAAGAACAATCGTGGACTCTCTTTACATGAATCATTGTTAAATCGAAATAAAACAAAGCATTTTATGACATATATGTAACTTTTTATTAGCAATTTATTAGAAACAGTATAATTAGATTCTAGGATTTTTAATTACAATTATCTAGGAATGCCTCATTAGCAATAATAAATAAGTAACTTGATAAGAAAATTATAAAAATTTAAATACTTATCATGCATTATATGTATAATTTTTTTTTACTTTTTGTTAACTTTTTTTACTTTTTGGAACTTGATCACTGTAGCAGGGTAAGCTGCATCAGTGGTAATTGCAAAATTTATGGTTTGCACAAAGAGAACGTGTGGTTTACGGATTCTTCTAAAAAATTATAAGCAAATAGTACTCCAAAAAATTACGAACTGTTCATAATCAATATCACTATACTACATACTTTCTAACCAGACATGGACATTTCAGAGCAAACCGATTAGATGGTTTCTGATTAGAAGAAGATGGGCTGTGCACCTGCGGGAGAGAAGATACTCCTGAACAAGTGCTCAATGTATGTCCAAAATACACAGGATTAAGAAATGAAACGAAAACTGAGTTAGGGATGCAGGAAAGCGAAAAGTTAGAAGTAAAATACCTCGATCAAGAAACAAAATTTCCAATAGTTAGGAAATATGCGGAACTCATTCTGAAACAAAAAGTAGTACTTGAAGAGCCAGAGCAAGAAGCTTAAAAGTAGAAACAGAAACGGTGAAAGCAATAGACACCAAATCTAAACAATAGTTTAAATAACGTCTTGCCTAAGGAAACAACAAATTCAAAAAAACAAATCCACAGAAAAGTGGAACCGCGTTGAACACTGAGAAAACTTTCCTTGAAAACACTCCCATACTATTTGATGTCAGCGGGATACACTCGGAAAATGCCGATTATTCCTACATTTCCATGAAAAAATTCCCATACTGAAGTAGAAATTTCGGTGCAGGTATTCTAATTAATTCAGGAAAATATTTCTGAGTATATCCCGCTGAAACCAGACAGTATGTGAATTTTTCCCTGGAAAATTTTCTCAATGTATTCCAGTAATGGTATAAATGAGGTTTGGAGTGCTTATAAAACTGTAGGACCTTCCAGGGTAAAATAAAAATATCGCAATACAATTATCCTGACACAAAAGCAATAAACTCTATTACAGGAAAGTGCTGGATTCAGGTAGTTAACTAGCCAAAAGAAACTACTTAAAGATTAGAAATACACGTTGAATGCTCTCAAGATGAAAGCAGTTGGCGATACAGGAAGGTATTCTATCAGTGGTGTGCAATTGCTTGGTTTAGCGATAGGATATACGCAAGTATTGACGTGTTTTTTTTTCTGTTGAAGTCATTATTAGTAAACAAAATACTTAAATCGTTCATGCTTAAAGTTATACAAAACGCGATATAAAGACATTATATTTGCAATTTATGCGAAAGGGGATCTAAATCCAGGTTTACAGGAAATGAAGATTAGCAAATTTAATACGTGTCAAACGATAGATCAGGAAAAATTAAAATTATGAAATTATGATTATCTCAATTTTGGAAAAATGGACTTAGTACCCTTCGTGTACAGAGCAATTCATGTCTGAAATATATTTTAGCGTAAAATAGTACATTGCGCAACAAGGGCGCGAAATAGGTGATTACCGATGCGGGGTCACCTATTTTAGGGCACTGTGGCGTATACTATTGTCTCTAACGATATGTGCAAAAAATTCGATTTTCCGTATGGAAATGATTGTCGTCCAAAATAGACTATCGACCAGTGGGGAAAATCGAATTTTGCGTACGGAATTAGGAAGAAAATGTTGATCTCGATTGATCTTTAATATTATTCTTAATTGACCTAATGGAATATATGTATCTGTAATCACATTGGAAAGGTCAAGGATATCATCACCTAAATAGTGAAAGAAAATATTTTCTTCATTTTTGTTGAATGGATAATTTGAATGGGTGATTTTCCAGTTAGTTGTTATATTTACAATGCGTCCCGACGACCCGGCGACGACGCGCCTGTCATGAACGAATCACGACTGGTGGAATATACCCGTCAAAATGCCAACCCGGAGGTTTCGCAATGATGCAACGCCAAAGAAAGGTAAACAACGTCTCTTACAAATTATTGTTATTTTCACAGTTGCGAACTTTTTCCATTTCTGGGGCATGTATACTACTAAGATAACTTACCGGGAATGAATAAGACCTTATTGATTTGTTTACAATCATTCACGTATTTATAGTAACAATAAACCATAAAAAGTTGGGAGTGTATATGTATCGCACCATCAGATGTTTATTTACGTTACAATGTTCCATTAAAGCGTTATTTTACACATTTGGATTATACTAAGAATGGTTAATAAACATACGTGCAGCAAATATGGAGGGCGGGTCGAAAAACCGACAAATCAAAAAACATATAGTCCTAAAACTAACACAAAAAAACAAACCGACAGCCTTTTCTTTAGTGTCGGTTTTCTACTGTCGGTTTTTCATTGTCGGTTTTTTTACTTATCGGGATCATTTTTATTCTTCATCAGTCTTCAAAGCTCACTAGATATCTCCAAAATTACTCCCTGAAAGGGTCTTAATTATGATAATAATCAATACAACAATCTACGTACACTAGAATATGGATATTGAACCCAAAAATGAAATTGCGCGATATTTAGTTCATATGCAGACCGACTGGTGTTACAGGTGTAATGAACGAATAATTGCTTTTACGATATTTAGCAAGTGACATCATAATTTTGTATTATTATTGTATGATCTCCATTCTATTCAATCTAATCGCCGTCTGATATATGGGCATTGTTCTAGAACTTTTAAACTTTATGTTGTCGCTCATTATGATACCATAAAAATTTTAAATATAACTTTGTAACACTACAGATCAACAAATTTTTGTTCGATTTACATGCAATAAGTGTTTATTACTAATTACAGATATGTAGAAAACAATGAGAGTAAATAAAAGTAGTGAATTTGCCTGTTTTTGGTGCGCGACACTCACTACATTTTTTCAGTTTTAACGCTGAAACTTTTTGCACCTTTTTTTTATGGTCTGTGGTTTTTTGTGGAAGTATTTGGGGATGTAAACAAATGAAAAATCCTTAACTTAATGATGTGCCTCACTGAGGAATAAAATTATATACCTTCAAACTTGCGAGATAACTTTTTTTTAGAGTTGACAATTTAGCAATCAACCTTAGATAATTTTTTTCACATTGGTTTTTAAGAAACAACACAACAGGGGTACATTACCTATATGATAAGAAGTAATTTGAGCCTTTGCCCGAATGTGTGCCATCTATACATAAAAAATGCGACCACGTCAAACTTTAAATTTCCAAGCGAAACTCACTTTGAAAAATCAAATTATTTAATGGCACATCTACAATTTAGCTTCTAAGTACTTTGGAATCATTGTGATCTTTTCTCCTATGTTATTAAAGTATTTATAAATTTTGTGTTTTTTTAATACAACAAAAAACACAATTTTTGACAATAATAAAATGATTATTCTTTACAAATCGTTTTAATTTTTTGGTATTCTTAATGTTAAATCATGTATTTGGATTTCAAATTTTAATGAAAACTGACTTTGGATTTTTTAATCAGTGGCCACAAAAACCCAAACATATCAAATTTTATAAAAATCAAAGAAATTTTGTAAAAATAGTCCGCCATATTTAATCCATTATTTTAAATTTGAACTATTAACTAGACGTTTAATTTTATATACTAGCTTCTAAAAATTAGGCCATAAGCAAAAGAACTGAATTTTTTATGTATATTAAACGTTACAAAACTAAAAACTAATTTTACGAGTAACGTAACATATGTTATATTAAAAAAAAAAATACATTGTGTATAAATGAGTCACGCAAGGTTTTTCCTGTCATTTGATCAATTCTAAAGCCAATAAAATTAATTTCATGAATGTGCCTAAAAAAAAATGCAATTTTCTTCAACCTCAAAGTTTAAAGGTTCTAGAACAATGCCCATATGTATAACTAAAGGTACCAAGAAATCAGGTAAAAGTTATATAAATTAATAATTCAGGTATAAAATTACCAAAATAGTACAGTCAATGTTTCGAATGTCCATTTTCAAAATTAGTTTATCGTTTTTAATAAAAGGTTCTTCAAACATGTTTTTAAATGAATCTAAAAATGTCTGAAATGAAATTACGTAAATGCAGGTAAAATATTTTGTACTAAATTAATCTATTTTGATGTTGAATAACTAAAAATTATTTTTCTTATATTTTTAATTTATTAAATAAATAACAAAAAAATGGTATCGCCTGTTGTTAAATTATTCAAAAGTTTGCGTATAATTGTTCTGGTGTTCGGCGGAAAGAATTCCCATTATTTCTGCTAAACATTACAATATGTTTTTTGAAAATTTGGCGAAATATAAGATAGTATATGTTTTGAATATTCTAGTAATTCGATAATACAAAATGGCTATATCAGTGGGAAAACACCAATAACAATTTTGATAATTAAGGCAGTATTGTTAGCTTCACTGATTAAAGTTTTGATTGTTTTTCATCAATATGAGTTTTTTATGATATTATTGAAAATAGTTCAATGTTTCTGTTATCATACATTCTGGTTTTACATATCGAATATACTGGGACCTGCGAATTTGACTGTCGTTCGTTCTGACGACCCCCAAAATTGACTGCAAATGTCGAAAAACGAGCAAAGTGGAGGTAATTCCCACTTTACGTAATTTTACATTCTCAACCTTGAGTTGTCAAAATTTTGATTAGTTTCAATTAATTGCATGTTAAAGGCATAGAGAAAATGGACAGTATAAGAAAAAATGGACAAATTTCTACCAGGGCGATAATACATCGAATAATTTCAGAGAAGAGTGGGGGAAAGCGTTCCAATAGTTTTGAAGGCTTCCGCCGAGACAAAATTGGCAAGTTATTGGTCAATTTTGGGGGGGGGGGGGTGAGTCAATTTCGCAGGTCCTACTGTATGTTAAATTTCAAACACCAAAATTCTCTACATGTTTCGCTGGTATTATGTTAGTAGTCGTGGATATATATTTTAACATTTGCCACAGAAAGGAGTTTCTTTTATTTCTTTAGCGTTATTGGCTTCGCTTCTAAAATTTCACCTTACTCGAAATCGACATCAAAATATTCAATAGATACATCCAACGGCATACATAATTATAAAATGTCACATTGCTTATTAAGATTTCTTATCAAAAATAATTAGTCCAAGAGGGTAAACGTTGATAGCGCTATAATAAGTTTAAATATGTGTATTTTCCGTTCGTAACTTTTTGAAACATATGTTTAATTCTTAACATAGTTATGTAATACTTTTAAAATGAACTACTCACATATATTCTGCACAGAAAAAAAACTGAACAATAAATTTGTCTATGGAAGAAAATTGATAGTAAAATTACTTGCGGAACGTTTAGTATAATTGAATGTATTTTTCGATACAAGGCCGTCAAATCTTACGGTCGTGTGCCGAACATTATTTTTCGGTACTGAAAGTAAAAATTTGATTTCACGAATTGCATTTAGTCCGTATGGATTATGTTTTTGACAGCGCAGATTCGTGTTTCACGTGATCCGTGAAATTTCATTTTACGGACTAAAAGTAGGCCGTAAAATTTGATTTTACGGCTATAGTACCGAAAATATATTTTTAAGGAGTCTCCTAACTTCCCGTAATGGTAAAATATATTACATTGCTTGAAATAAACCGATAGGCAAAATACAATATAGAAACTTTTTAAATGAATCGGTCCATGAAAAAAGGGCACTACGTCCATAGAGATAATTATTGGGAAACGTCAACAAATCAATAGTAAAGTAAACATTATTCCGTTCATCAATCGGGCAAGAGAAAACGAAGATTAACAATTTTAGTCTTTACCAAATGATACATCGGAGTTTCAAAAGTAAGAATTTATCAGTATCTCAATTTACCCAAAAAGTGGACTCAATGCCCTTTTTGCATGGACCGATTCAAATCTTTTGATGATGTTAATTTCTTTTGCTTTTAACACTTACACTCTATGCAGACTTGTAATAAAAAATACAATTTTAATAACTCTTGTTAACTGGTTAACATCGTTCTTTTACTCGCTGAAAACGAGCACCAATTTCACACACATTTAGTGGCGATAAATGTGGTTTTATATCCTTACGCAAGAATTCGATTTTAAGTACCGGTCTTCGCTAATTGCATATTAAAAAGCGGTACGTAAAATTGGAATATTTCGATACAAGTTCGATTTTTAAACATGGGCAGTTATAATCTACATTCGTGTAAGGTATCCTATTTCGTAAACGGGTGCGTGAAGTATTGATTCCTATTGAAGTGTGAAAAGCACTAAAAAAACAAAGTATGATACGTGTGCTCGATTGGTAAAGTACTACCTTACGCATTGTTGACATTTTGTAAACGCACTTTACGTACGCTTGTCCCGCAACCTTCATAGAAAAAACTTTCACTTGCTTGTATCGAAAACTACTATTCTCATACTCAGAGATCAAAAGAGAGCTTTTGCTCCATTCGGAACAAAATAAGTTTCTCACATTCTAAATGCTCCGCATATCGCGGGAGCAAAATAGTAGGGTCTCTCGTACGAAAAAGTACGTACACCCTGGGAGAATAGGTGTTTGCAGACTATAAATGTCTGATAATTTTCTACTTTTCCTCCCTAGTTGTACAATGCGCTATAATGTTACCCACGATGTTTATACACGCCATTACGAAAAGCATTATTGCATAATGAAAGATGCCAGAAAACAAAAATTCTTACTATAATAATTTCTTCGGTAGTTTTAAGGTTATATACTCTACTGCACGTTTAACGATCGGGAAATACTAAACGAAACAATATTATTGTTTTCTTTACTAGTTTTTAACTGTTTTTTTTTTATAATCATGAGTTTTACTTATAAAATTATTCCATTAACTATATTTTTACTCCCTGTGCCGGTGTTTGTACAATGCGACGGGAGAATAGAAAAATGCATAATAGTATTTTTCGATACTAGTGCGTAAAAGACGATTTTACGCACCGTTTTTAACATGCCGGTGTTTTTAAATAGGCCGGTGCGTAAAATCGAATTCTTACGCACGCGTGTCGAACGATATTTTTCGATACACTATGCGTAAAATTTGTGCGCCATTTTTTGTGGGTGAAATATGATGTTACGCACGTGTGATGACCGCGGCGCACGAGTGCCCTGCGCAGCCGGGGAGCACGAGATAGCCCCGGTCAGCAGTAGTGCGTAAAATCGTATTTTACGCATAGTATATCGAAAAATAATATTTTACACACACTGTAACATAATATACTATTTTTATATACTATACGTAAAATGCTATTTCACGCACTAACAATGCTAACAATGCTGTCGGTCATTATGCGTATGTATCAACATATTTTACTGACAAAAAGAGGGGCACGAATTTTACGCCTAGTATTATCAAATAATCCGTGTATAAAATCGTATTTTAAGCACATGTATCGAAAAATACTATTAGACTTTTATCGGCTTTGTAGCTTAGGCAGCAGCGTACTTGCTATCGAAGTGGTACGTCGTGTGTTAGATCGCTGTCCGGGAAAACAAATTTTCCTAATAGTATGCGGGAAATCTGCATTTATCGCACTAGTAACGAAATGTACTATTTCGATTTCGTTTTCAGGCAGTAGCTCGACGTTAGTAAGACGAGCTAGGTGGTTTGTTTACGTCTCGAAAATATTGTTTGTCTTGCGGAAATCGAGTCATTACCGCTACGGTATATTTTAATGGAAGTTTCTGCAGTTTTCCACCTTATTCTCTACAACTCTGTAATCTACAATATTGTATCTTTACAAATCTCTACACACCTATATTCTCTACAATCATTTGTAATGTCTTAGAATATAAAAGAACACCCGAAGAATAATAATGTAATCCCATAAAAAATGAATATTAATACATTTTCTATATCCATTTTTCAATTTAGTACTGAAATATATTATTGCAATCTGCCCTTTTGTTTTGATTACTTTTCTTTTTGGTTTGAAGATGTGGTTATTTACAGTGCTTTGCGGGAGATGTTTAGTTTTCGAAATTAACTTATCTCTATACAGGTGCATGTTTCGACATTTCTAATAGAAAATTTATCAAAAGACAGTTTTAGTGACAAGCAACATTGCAGTAATGGAATTTTCTATGAAAATACTTGTTGCTATGAGTACAAAGAGCAATCAAAACAATGTAAGTAAATACAAGTTAAAGCCATCAGTCGGACGTGTCGGAGGTGAGATTCAATCGTATAATTCTGTTAATTTATATCATAATTTACCAACTTTAATCAGGAAATCAATGATTTAAATAGTTGTTAAAATGAATAGTCTAAAAAGTGCAAAGTTATAAATTATGCCATAACCTTCACCTACATAATGCAGACGTTTTCAACACTTGGTTTATTTGTTAAATTGCATGAGCATTATCACCTAACCTGATTGTAAATTGTTGTTTTGATGACCTAATTTCGTGAAAAGGTATTTTCTACATTCGCATCAGTTGAACTTTCCTGAAATTTCATGACTTGATACCCAATAAGCGAATCCGGTAATTTTTATCGGATCCAACAGAAACATTATTCCGGAGAATGACCGATAACGATAATCGCGAAGTTGAGTTATTGTTTCATATTTTCTCGTAATAAATTACTTCATTCCTGAGATTTTGTAGCTCCATATAATTTTTGCAATTACTAAACAAAACCCAAAAGTTTCGATATTGATAAAAGATATATTTTGTTAAAAAAGTTTATACAATACTTGAACCGGGTCGATTTTCATATTAATTAGTCACAACTTGTTTAGAAACCAACTTTTACTTATTGACACCAGGCAGCGTCGAGTATCTTGAATTATTCCCAACGAACATGAAAATCTTAGATACCTAATAACTATATTGAAATGGTCCTATGACACACAATACCATGTTTTAATTTTTTATTTACTTTTGGTTCGATACGTGTCGACTTGAAATTTAATGCAACGTAAACACTACTGAATCAATGACGCATGTTGAATATGTACACAAATATGTTTAGGGTAGAGTGCCTATATTTACGGATTTCTTACTTATGTTATTTACTAAAGCTACAACACTTTATGAACTATGTAATTTCGTTTCAATTTTATCATCACTGTGCAAAACAGGACTAATTCCAATTCCCGCAAGAATGATTCCACGACCTACTTGAGATTGACAGTTTCTTTCGAACTAGATAATCAACATCTTACAACTGAATGCAGCTGATCGATCAATTTACCTGGACAGGAGATCCGATTACTTTCATTCGTATATATCGATAACAACGTTCGGTCAAAAATGCCCGGCTGTAATTTTCCGTAGCACGGATGACCTTATGGGTGGTTTTGTTGGCACACAAACGGATCGTTCGTTGTGGACACCAGCCAGACTGCACGGTCCACGTCAGTTTTGTTTGTCGATATTAAAAATACATTCGCACGTTGTCGCGTCGTGAAAGTTGTCGAAATTCCATGACTAGTTCAGAGATTAGAACACTATATTTGATGACAATTAAAAAAATATCGAATTGTTGGATCCTTAGAACATGCCTGTAAGTGCGGTCCATTCTAAACTATTAAGGTGTGTAGGATGTCACGAAATATTTACCGGATGTCACAGGATGGACGAATCTTCGTAGGGTCCGTTCATCGATCCTCCTCCACTTCTTTTTCTTCCTGATCAACGGAACTTCCGCCTGAACCTGAAATGCCTACGTTCGATCGTACTGTGGCGCGGGTTTAGTGTCATGGCTCCGCACTCTGCGATTTGTTCAATCTATTTACGGAACACGGATTGGCGCGATGTCACTCCCGAATTGCATCTCGCGGGCATGAAATTCGAATGTCACCGGGGCAAATGTTTTCATTTTTTCACAGACCAAATTGTTGAATTTTCATCAAAATCCAGTTTTGATAATCTCCGACATGAATGCTTCAACCACTTCCCTTATGGCTATTCAACAAGTGTCTGATGAGCAGGACCCACTGATTGGACGGTTACACACGAATTTATTACCTATGACACTAGGTTTTTCACATAACCTTAATTATTTCTTGGCTCCTTCTTTTTCATAGGAATTTCACCATTTTATCATTTTATGGTACCGGTGAACTTGGACGGTGTTAAACTAACCGAAGTTTGCTTTTTACATTCAGAGAATGGTGTCCTTCTTAAACTTATGGGTGTTTGATAAAGTGTTGACGATCCTAAGTCACTGCAAACTATAATATTACGCGATACCACGACAGCAAAGTCGCAGAGACGAATACGCGCGTGCTGCGTTAAGTGAATCGAAAGATTAACATACGGTCGTCGGATCGGGAAATCGGTCATCGAGGGGCCTTCTTTCTAGGGACATCCCGCAGTCGGCTGACCCCTGAAATGCATTTCGCTGCGGGGCTCACGATTTCTAATTCGGTACTAGAGTCTAGCCAATCGGGAGACGTAGGAAAATCGTGCGCGACGACGGTTCTTGGCAAGGAAACGAAATAAGGAGAAGACATAAGTGGGAAATAAATGTATTTATAAACACCGGCGATTGCTGATCGACAGATTTCTCGCATTGTTTTTGTTTTTCGAACGGTTGCTTTACGGTTTAGGTCGTTCAGACGTTTACGAGCGATACTTTCCGGGGAGGAAATAAACATTCTTTAGATTTCAATTTTTTGGTTCAGTATATTTCCGGTTGTATGACCAGGAAAATTAAAGGATTTTGTTGTTGGCAAAATTTCAACCAAGATCCGGTTCACACATGTTGATGATTTGAAAACTAATCTGACTAGATGTCTATCATTAATCATGAAGACGCTAGAATGAATTGTGATTGTGAAACATTGGAGGAACATGGATGAAAAAGAAAAATTAACCGCACCCTCAATTTAAAGACTGGGGTCCAAAACTTTAATTTGGATTCCTCCATAATAATTTCTAATATTTGCTTATATGTGGTACATTCTCAAAATTTCAGTATTTTCATATCAAACATCATATAGTGAATGAACCTTCAGAAATGGAGATAACCTCAAACCTTTGTATTAACTGTTAACGCCGAATTAACGGGCAGAAATCCGCGATTGACAAAGGCGATATTCTGTCAGTTTTCGTAATGGAAATTATCAATAAAGTGTCAATCAGCGCTTAACAGACAAACAGTCGTTTTTCGGAATCGTGTAAAACATCTTAATTGCATGAACGAACAAAGGTACTTTTCCAATCGGGGATGGAGTGTACAGCAGCTCCGATGACTAAATCCGAATCAATATTGATTCGGGCAATAGGAATACGTTAAGAAAATATTGATCGAATAATAATCGACCAACAGGAAACCCTGCTGAATGAAGTTGGCCTAGGACAGGATTTCTCTTTAAAAAAGCCACTTTAAAGGCATATTAATATCGTACTTGTATTTACAACTTTCGTTATTAGCTTACATCTCAAAGGTTAATGAAAATACTTCGTCCATTATCTACAAACAACGTGTTCACAAAATCAAACTATATAAAAGCGCCACTCCCAATCCAACCAAAATGGCGCCTTGGTGATTTCGCACGCCACTAGAATAACCTTGAAAGAGTGGTTTGTAAATAAGGGGATATTAGTGCCACTCGTAACCTATGTTTGCCTTGTTACACCGACCAACGTAAAGAGTTACATTATCAATGTGTCACAATCAAACATCACACAAGTTTGCAACAATAACAGATTTAATATCTGAAATCAAATTGTTAGGTTAGATTCACGCCCTGTAATCAGTGTCTGCTTTCATTTATGACCTTTAATTTATGGTCTAAATATTTGATTTACAATGAAAAGAAATTAAATTGAAAAGTGTAAAAAGTCAATCTTTTGAGGTTACATCGCGAAAATGGAATCAGGAGCACCTGTTGGATTCCATGTGATTTCTGGGAGTAAAAGCAAAATACTGCCATTATAAATTGTTGTCATTTGATACGCTTTTCCGTTGTGATGTTCGTCTCTATGAAGTAACATCGAACCGGCCAAAACTGGTTCGGTGCGGATGAACCACTATGTGCCACTATCATTTGCTTAGCTGGAGGAATCGCGCCATTATTGTGTACGTAGAATTCTACGAAGGTACCGAGCTTAATATTTTCTGTTTACCGAATATTCCTCTTCTCATCCGTGTAAATAATTTTTATGTCAGCTGTAAAAGCGCCATAGATTCAACATCTTTTGCTTCATGAAATATATACTCGTGCTACCTTGATGTACGTCATTGCATGCAGTTTGATTATTTAGATTAAACAATTACAATGTTTATAAATCATGGTAGAAATCCTTTTGACATCTTTTGTCATTCTCCATTTTCAATTTTATCGTAAACAATAAGGGACATGTTTTAGCAATGTATTTCTAAAGAAAATTGGTACATTTGTTTATGAAAGAATTAATGTCTACTTATAAATATATAAAGAACCATGAAGTTATATTGAAGAGATAGACGTGAGAAAGGGTGGAAATAAACAGACGCGTTTCTTAAACTAAGTATACATTCTTGAATACTTTTACAATTAACAGTCGAGTTGTCAACCCGACAGTAAACTAAAATAATTAAATAAAAAATGCAACATTTGCCAACATTGTGTCTTATTGCAAACATTTTCGCTAAGCATTTCTAATTATTTAATAAAATTAACAATATAATTAACAGTAAATTAACAAATAAACACTTAATAAAATATAATTTGCACGTAAGTAAAACGTAACGGAACTACGTATAAAACTAATTCTCAGGATTGAAATCCTTGGATCTTTCTCATCATGTCTCTTCCTGGAGCGATCCACGAAACAGCTGTGCATACTGTAATTAAAAAAAACAAACGTCAAAATCAATTGTTCATATTTATTTTTTTGTTTACTTAATATCGTATTTAGTTTTGGATATGACAGTATAAAATAACAAAACTTTTAACGTGATCATCGAATGCTTTCAATTGTCTAATTTCATTCGACGGTTTGAAGTCGTTTTTTTTTAATTTTATGGGACCTTTAGTTTAATTATTGTTGCAAATTTTGAATTTCTGAATTCATGTTTGGTTTACTTTTTAATTTTCGGTTCATTTCTGAAATTAAGGAAGATTTTAACATAAAATAAATATAAGATTTTGTTTTTATTGTTAGAATTTCAAAATGACAACGGGTAAGTTTTAATTCGGATAACCGACATAAAATCATCTTTTTAATTCGAATTAATCGTTTTCCTCCTGAAATAAGAAAAGCGCAGGTACAGTAGAGTCCCGGTATATTTGCGTCTGGTTATATTAACGTCCCAGCATATTGGACCACTTCCGTCTCATTATATTTGTCTGTCGCTACTCTGTTTTCCCCCACCTTACACGCTGGGGCCCTTTTGACAAATATAAGGAGACGGAAGGGGAAGGCGAGGAACCGAGCGGGCAAATATACCGGGACTCTACTATACGTAAACTTTTGCTTAGTTTCTCCAGCAAAATGAATACTTTTTAATTATTGGAAGACACCTTTCCTACTCTTTTCAAGGATTCCCGTAGAGAAAACTGCAAAAAAAAGATTATTTACGCTAATAAAACTAATTTTTAATCATTTTCTCCACTGAAATGGGTTATAATCTATAAAATGTATACAAAGTTTTTGCGATTGGTAAATATAAATAATGTGCTAGTAGAATATTTTTTAGAAGCATGCTTCAGTGGGGAAAATCATGAAAAATTTAAAAAAGACCTAAAAATCACAGCATTTATATTTTATTTTGCAAAATTTATGCATAAATAATCGTTTTTTGGCAATTTTTTCGGCGGAAATCGATGGAGCACACATGAAAATAGTTCGAAAGGTACCTTTTAAAAATTAAAAACAATCTTTGTAGTAGAGAAATTAAACTGAAGTTGACGTACCTGCATTTCTGATTTCGGGATGTAATGATTTTATTCCAAAAACTGCTTTACATGATCATTTTTTTATAAATTTAAAAAAAAGATTTTCAGAGATTATACAAAATTTCTTTAAAATGATCAGTTAAGATTTTATGTTGTCAGTTTCTTGTGAAATGTTGAAATTTAATGAACTTTCTTGTTTTTTGGCGAAACAATAATTGATTGTTTGAGAAAAGTAGCGCATTTATATTTATCATTCCGTGAACGGAGAACAGAATATGTTGTAGTCGCAGAGTTATGTGTCTGCTTGAAATCAATTGGTGTCATCTAGTAACTATTTTGTTCACTCAGAATATATAAAGAAATAAATATTGATGACATAAAGCAAATAAATATTTGATGCGACAACTGATTCTTCTAATATATAACATTTAGTTTACATAGAATTCTAAAAATTTTGACAATATTTTAATATTTATTCTTGTACTCTGTACATAGAATGAAAATAATGTTTAAAGAACAAATTAGACGAAATTTGGCAACATTAGACGAGTTTCAATTCTGCAATAAAAATGCTGAAAAAATTAAAATAAGAATGTTGCAAAATTTTATCTAATTTCTTCAATGGAACTCATTTTCAACCATTATTTTGTTCAAATTTAGCAAATTTACATTTCATATAATAATAATAATAAATCCGCGATGGAATATCTTGTTTACTAAGCTATTATCATTTTATAAATGTAAATAAATTGATTTTGTAAGACACCTGTTTTAGTAAATGGCCTTTACAAAATATTCTATTTAAATTACTCAATAGGGTAGACCAAAAACTCATATTTTTCTAATTGGATAACTGCCCAGTGAAATGATTTATGATCATTACAGAAGTTCTTATGATTTTTTTCAGAATTTTTTGTTTGTTACACCTCACTCGAGGACCTTGAAATGTATTTTCGACTAAGAAAAAAACTGATAGTCAACGATTAGAATGCATGTAATTTTTTGCTCAAAAACACCGAAAAACATTTTTTTACAGCCTACCATACAATTTTTAGCCATTAAATTTGATATTTTAAGAAAACTTACGTACAATACTAGTGCTTATCTATCCACTTATATTGTTGGAGTGAAAGTTAATTCCGAAGGAATAAAAATCGAATGGTTAAACTCGTTAATTTTGCGATTAATGTTAATGATTTACTTCAATTTAAAACTCAACAAATTTATTCCAACTGATTTAAATTGCAAAAATTCGATTTTGCTCCCTGTTGAGCAAAATCGAAGGCAGATTTGAAGGCAGGGGAATTAACGTTATAAACATAGTAATGAATATTCAACAACTTTGAATTTAGTACCATGAAACCAAAGCTCTTATATTGTTCGTACCATGTGCGAAAAATTTTGCTCCTTAGGGGTAAAATATACTATTTTGTTTATTTATTGGTAAATATTTGGTAAAGAAAATCTTCTGATATCCTGAGGTTTTCTTTTTTCAACAAATAATGGAGCATTGGCAAGATTTTTCTATATAATACAACATGATAATTACTTAGGACGAAAATCAAAGGTTCATCTATTTGATGAAATGTTTTGATCATAAATCATGTCAGCACTGGACCATTTGACTCAAGTTTGGACACAAAATATGAAACAAGATTGAACAGCATGTAATTTTTTTGTTTTTGTTTTACCTCGAACAAAAAGAAGATTCCGAATGAAAATTGCCTAAAGAAAAATGTTTGATATCTGCGTAAACAAATATTTAAAGCGAATTTTAGTAGATTCTAGTTTATTAAAAGTTTTATGTATGTTCTGATTAATATTAATTAAATAAATCTTCTGAACGTCGATATCCCACGTAAACAAGTATTCTTATTGACTGTACAAAAAATCAGTTTAAACCTTTTGTACAGATGCAATTTGATTAAACATTGAGTGTGTAATTTTAATTTCATTGTTCTGTGAACTGATAAAATTGCTATGTCACTGATGATTCATAAAAACTGGAGTGAAAACTTACAAAACAGCTGAGCAGCTATGACGATGATAAGAATGAGGCAGTAATCGTCTATGAGATAACCAAAAAGCATATTTCCAAACAACGAGCCACATCGACCACCAAAAATTGTCACTAAAGCTGCCATCACCCTGAAAATAAAGGAAGAAAATAATTTTTTAATAAATTTCGATGTTATTTATGAATTACATATAATTTTAGTATTTATTAAGAGTTTATTATGCTGCTTAAATTTGTTAACGTTTATACATTTCGTATAATACATATTGTATTTATATCTTACATGTAGAAAACATTTTTACAGATAGAAAAAATAATTATATTTAAAAACTGCTTATTGCAACTTTTCATTATCTACAAAGCATTGAAAATTTGACCTCAATTCTCTACAAATATATCATTAGAATGAATTATTATTATCGAACAGTACCTTAAATAATGTAAAATAAAAACTTTAAATGTTGTCTGCTTAAAAAAAATTATGTGTTTTCATTTAGTGCATATCCGTCTGAGATGTTCCAAGCTATTGGATGGAAAAGGTGAATGTTCACTAGTTACACTGATTCGAAAAACATTTCACTCTATGAAGATTAAATTTAAACACCAACACATTCACAGATTGCATTGATTTTGCAACAAATACAAATGGACGAAGTGTTCGACCCTTTGAAGCATTCAGATTTACAAAATTAAAAATTACGGATCCAAGATGGCGTATCGAAATGTGAAAAGTTATTTGATTAAACTGAAACTATTTAGAGATTTTTAGGGACGCTGATTACGAATCCGACTTTAGATTTTCAAAATTCAAAATGTCGCATCGAACGCGGTGGCAAAAAAATTGGAAATTTATCTAATTCAGAATTCGAAACCTAAAACTTTATTACCTGAAGTCAATCACGTGATTTTAATGTTTATTATTTAATCTGCTATATTATTACATTATTCCATCTGCCATTTAAAATTTTACTACACATCCTCAAGCGATACTAAATCTTCCAGACTTTCAATAACTGCAAAAATCCACAGCAATCTTTAAAATTAAAACTATAGTCCCGCAATTTTGATTTCAGTTTTATTTCTTGTTTGAAAATAAAAAAAAGTATGTTCTTATACGAAAAGTATCTCTTTATTCTATGATTCTATACCCCATTTCTGGAAATTACAAAAAAATGTGCTTTTTCCAATATTTAAAAAAAAAATTGCACGAATCTATAACACTCTACAATACATCTCGGTAACAATGAAACGAAATTTTTCTCTAAAAAACATCGCGTCACTAACCCTATTTTACGATGGTATACCTCAAAAACAAATGGACATGATTACTTTGGGGGAATACATGTTCATGATGAGAAGCGAGTTCAATAACATTTTGCGGGTTATGACTCATAGTTTACTCTTCGAAAGAGAAAATAAAACAATCGCGTACGACTAATTATCGAACGCTAACTATATCAATAAATCCGTCAATGTACTAGAAATATAATTTTTGTCACATAATCATCCATAAATTTATAATTAGTAATTAAAAGCCATTACAACACTAATCTTTAGTAATTGTTTCAATTATGATAAGCAATGGCTGTAGAAAATTAATTAGTAATAAAAAAAGGGTTAAATACATGACGATCTGTGACAATATACAATTTAATATAATAATTGTCAAAACTCGAATTTATTGTAAATGTAGATCTTCGCTAACAACCTTGTAGTTGATGGACGTTAAAGAACAAATAAAAAAAAAATAATAATAATTTCATATATGTACATAAATTTCGAAAATAAATTAGAAGAAATTAAACAAACAAATGAAAAATAAAATAAAAATTAATAATTGACTGATTAATTAAAATTAAAGAAAATTTTCTACACATATTTTTTTAAAATCGATAATTAATAATTAATTCTGTTTTAATTATTTGAAAGATGAAATAGAAAACTGTTTAAGATACGAGTTTTTTGCTTCATTAGAGCCTTAGTCATTTCATGAACCGTATTATTGGTAAGTATTATTTGTAATCCACTCAACGATAAGCAGTCTAGAAAGATTTTATCAATGAAATTAGTAAACATTCAAGGCAAAAAAATATATTCCGTGATGTCTAGAATGTACCGGATTACTTCATGTTTTGGTACCACGAAACACACACTGTGTAAATATTTTCGCGATCGTTTAATTTATATTTTATTATAATTTAATATGAATTCCATTATTATTTAAAATATTTTTTAGCATATAAAATTTACTTTCTAATTTGAATGTTTTAAGTGCCAACTTTAAGACAAATCTACAACCAATTTAGTTTATGAGCTCACTTTGTTTCTTAATCCCTTATCTTTACAATCGTTTTCGATGTTGAATATTCTATATTCCTATAAATAGAATAACGTTTCGAATAATATTTGTGCAAAATTAAAACTTTTCTGGAGGAAAGAAATTAAAGATTTAAAAATAAATTTTAGCGACATTGTTTACACTAGTGCGTAGATTTACCTCGCTAATTTTTAATCTAAGCAACCTAATATTATCGTCTAAGATTACGTTATATTATTGACGTAAATTATTATTTCACTTAAACAAGTTACTTTGAGCTTTTACTTATATTCAAACTAAAGCAATAATGTTTGGAATTAGTTTGTACAATTTATTAAACTATTTGGCCATTAAATCTTTAATCAATAGCGCTTTGGTGACACTAAAATTATTTATAATGTTTGAATTCATCAGTAATTTGAGTCGACCGAAAATCGACTGTCAATTTGTGCAAAGAATTTATTCAAAATTGACCAAAAATTGACCGAGTGCGGGAGAAATTTTCGGTTACCTTTCGGTCCACGTTCTCGATTGTCGACCGAAACTTGACCAAAAAGGTGCTTTTTTATTGTCGACCCCAAACTTTCTTCAGTCGATTTACAATTGACTTTTATGAAATTGACCGAAAATTGACCGATTATCGGTTTTTTTAATGAGCCTATAATCGGTCGATGTGGAAAAAATCGACCGTGAATCTACGCCAAATTATCATAGGTCGTTTTTCAATTGACTTTTATGAAGTTGACCGTAAATTTATCGAATAATGGTTTTTGACAATACTCGGTTGATTTCGCAAAAGTCGACCGGAAGTTGACCCAAAATTGAATTGGTCGTTTTTAAAAAATTAACTGAAAATCGACGGTGGATTTGTGCCAAAAATTGACCGAATATTGACCGACAATTGACCGATTGATTTGTATAGGTAATGGCGTCTTGAATTCGACCGAATATTGACCGATTTCGGTCGAGTTGACTCTAAATCGACTTAAAAAACGAGCCAACCTGGGCCGATAAGGTTAATTCGCAAAAAACACATAAACTGAATCAAATATTTTCTCCTTTAAAATAATAAAGAAATGAATATTTGCAAACCTAGTGCCAAATTAAAAAAGAAAATGCTTCTATATCTAACCTGTTTTTGTTTTTTAATAGAATTGTTATTGTCATAACCTATTCATACAACATATGCCTCTTAAAGATGTTGTCTAGAGCTCATTCGAAAGATATCTCCAAAATACCTCCTCAAGAGTCTTAATTATGATAATCTAAAAAATGACCTCTTTAAGAAGTCTTACTTATGACTTCTTAAACTAGTAATCTCGAAGAAGTATTATATTGTAGCTCTTAAATATATCTCAATTTGGATGAACCGTCAGAAAGTGGGACATCTGACTGCTATAAAGCACACTTCGAAATCATTCTGAACACATTTTTATTTTGCTGTCTGGCACAGCTCTTGAAATCAATGCATAAGCCTTCTTTCCGATAAATATTTCAAAGATCTTACAGTTTTTAACACTTCCTAAAGAGCTCTTAAAGATATCTTTTTGTAGTTTGGGTAACCTTTACTGCCCTATGTTGTCAATTTAAAATATTTAATAAAGTGTTGAAATACAATTACTTTTGTTATACTATAACGGACTTTTTATAACAATGTTGTTTCCTTTGGCAGGTGACTACCTCCAACCGAACTGAATTCGGTTACAACCAAATCCCTTACAACTTCCGGACTAAACCGAGGAACACTATCTTTTTTGTTAAAAGCCGACTGACTCAATCTGAAATAGTTTAAACCGATATTTAAACTGACCGCGGAGAGGGGTTGGCCCCACGTTGGGCGTCAATTTTACAAGGGACTTTTTATAACAATGTTGTATCCTTTGGCAGGTGACTACCTCCAATCGAACTGAATCCGGTTACAACAAAATCCATTACAATACGTTTTTATCATAATGTTTTGTTATTAATATAAGTATTTCTTAATTTTTTGACCGCTTTAATTAAAAATTTTGTAATTAAATATAAAATTTCTCGACTATACCGTCATCTTACTAGTATGATGCTAAAGGTAAATAAATAAATAAACGAGCGTAACTGGATTAACAGATAATATATAAAACATTGCAATCAATTATTATTGGGTTTATTATAAGAAACCATCCCTCTAATCTTATAATTACTAGTGTAAAGTTATGTTTCCCACCAGGATATTATTTGATGATTTTCAGCAGGGCTGATGACGGTTAAAACCTTTTCAAAAGGTACCTCTTCGTACAAAATTTAACTTCGACGTATTTCTGCTTCCTGATTACAAATATGACAACAAAAAAGTGCGGGTCCAAAAAATGGTACTTTTTTTTTGAACTCTGGTATATCGAATATTTTAAAAGAAAAATTAACCAAGATACACTGCTATTTAGAATAGTAGTAGAAATCCATCATTTCATCCTTCCTTCATTAACCAGCTTGCTTTTGGGGAAAAAAAGTATCTGACATTTTTTGTCGATAATTTGTGCTCTACAACTTTTGTTTGAAAATATTTTTCGTCCTACTCGTCTTTTTCAAAAATAAACGCAAAAAACTAAAATAACGAAGATATCCTTAGGAAGGTTTACCACAGAGATTACAAATGAGATTCCAGATTTGAAAAATTCATGAAGGTGAATCTAATACAGCGGAAGAAGTTTTTAAGAGCCTGTGAAATTTTCATATTTGATGCCTGGGTACATTTGGGATCATAGATTAAGCCTGGTGTAAATATAAAGAAATCTAATTCGTGACAAATTTTTCGAAAAGATTAATTTAGTCCATCAAAACATGTAATCAAAACATGAAATAAAATTATGAAAAAGAAGCAAAATATATATTCAACTAAAAAATTATATTCAATTAAAACGATACCAGAGTTCAATACGGATGTTTTTCTATATGTAGAAACAAATCATTGAAGGTAATATAAACCAAATGTTATAAACGTGAATTTGAAGTTCCATATGTAAAATTTAAAGCTTTGAAATATCTAATTTTTTTTTAACAAGCTTGCGGTCAGAATGATTTTCGTTAAAAATTTCTTTGCTATATAATTATTTCTTCGTATATTACGCAGATCAACAAAGTTTTGTTGTTCTATAAGTAAGCGTCGATTGTGATTTTTGCTCCAGAATCAAAATATGACCGCCAAAATAGCCAATTGGCTCCGGTTTGTGAGGTGGAAAGGATAAAAAATTCGATTCTAGGACATTTTTGGCATCTATTCACAATCTCAAAAAATGCTGTTATCCCACCAGTAACACTCAATTTTTCGCGTCGAATCCTAGGTACGCCAAAATATTAAATTGGATCTACTTTTTGCTCAAATTCAAGGTCAAAGGGGTAAAAAAGAAGACTATTCTCATATTCATCCAACTTTTGCGGCATTACCGTTGATATAACAAAGAAAATGCATCCGATCTTTTTTGTAGGAAATTCCATGCTCAAAAATTTTCATTTGAAATATTTTTCAAAATTTTCACGATTTTCGAAAATAAATGAGAAAAACCGCAAAAAGTATGATTTTGTATGGGTTTTGAATGCATTTCATAGTGAAAATTACATTTTCATTACAATATTCGAATTCAGCTCATCAAAATACGTAACAAAAAAAGTCCCACAATAATTTCAGGGTTGTGCAAAGTGAAAATGATAAATTAGACCGTCGTTACCTAATTCCGTCTAAAGATATGTCTTCAAATAATATACTCAAAGAAGAAACACGTTTAAAACGAAGAATAACCATTAATCACTATACCCAATATGAAGGAATTCTTCAACAATGGTTTGGAAGGTATTTAGAAACTCATTCAAGAACAAATGTTCCAAACTCTAAGGCATAATTTATTTTTTATTTCAACATTTGATAAACTTATGATTTGCTACGCATTAATTTGTTGTTCATTCGTTTCTATAGCTGAAGTATACACGTGGCTCCTGTACACTGTCGTCCCCGAATGATTTATTACAAAATGTTCAACTATGGCGCATCTACTTAAAAAGCCTTAGTTAGCCAAAACAAAAAAACGATTAGATGAGTTGATGTCAAACCCCGATAGTGTAATTGAATTGATAATTTCACGACGGTTTATTGAAGTGGATACGTTCAGTGATGATGAATTTTTGTTCTTTTATCTGATTTTACCACTATACAAATAAACCAAAACATTACAAAGTTTAGACTTCAACTGCAAACCCTCTGAGGAGCATCCTCAGATTAGTGTTGATATTTTTCATTGTATTTCTATTCTTTTTGTACAAGAGTTATCGTGTTTTATTATTACTGTTATCATGTAATGTTGTGTAATGTTACGACGTAATGTTGATATTTTGAATGCCGCAGTTATTGAAAGTCATTCGAAGTAAATAGAAATACTGATGTAGAAATTGTCGATATAGGATCGAAATTTAAAAAAATTTTCTTCGGCAATTTGATAGCGCTCTCATTTATAGAGAATTATTGGAAAGGGGTAAAGTACAAATATGTTAAGTATTTTCAATGCATTTTTATATTTTATAGTGATTTGGACTATTATTATCTGCACTAAACCGAATTTTGTTGACACTTGGAAAATACTGGTAACTCCATTTATAACGTAGTATCGAGGATCATATAGACGTGACCGAATCCATCTCAAATCGAACAGCGAGTCCGATCACAAGTCATGAAATCAAATGATTTTGAAATATATTACTTTTCAATGAAAATAAGGCGACCCGTATTTTACAGTTTTGCAAAATAATTTTTTTTTACAAAGTTGTGTTTTTTTGCAGTTTTAACGCTTAAAACTGAAATAGTGAAAAAACGGCGAGAAAAAAATTTCAAATTAAGCCACTGTCAAATGTAATATGTTTATTTCACTTTTTCTTTTTTGGGTTAATAGCCCATACTATCCTCTTGAAATGTAAGCTAACAAAATTTGTTAAAGTTGACATTTAACAAAATGGCGGCTGTTTTTTCGAAAAAAATTAAAATTACATTTACACAAAAACATTTAAATAAAAAAAAAAGTTAAATAAAAAAAATTCCCTTTACTTTACAATTGCCGGGCACACAATAAAACCACATGGTATATGTAGGTTATAATGCTACAAGTCTAATAAAAAATCAAGAGCAAAAAAACGATTGGGTTTTTGTGTAAATATAATTTTAATTTTTTTCGAAAAACAGCCGCCATTTTGTTAAATGTCAACTTTAACAAATTTTGTTAGCTTACATTTCAAGAGGATAGTATGGGCTATTAAACCAAAAAAGAAAAAGTGAAATAAACATATTTCATTTGATAGTGGCTTAATTTGAAATTTTTTTCTCGCCGTTTTTTCAATATTTCAGTTTTAATCGTTAAAACTTCAAAAAATCACAACTTTCTAAAAAAAAATTATTTTGCAAAACTGTAAAATACGGGTCGCCTTATTTTCATTGAAAAGTAATATATTTCAAAATCATTTGATTTCATGACTTGTGATCGAACTCGCTGTTCGATTTGAGATAGATTTGCTCAGGTCCAACTTGATATTGTATCATGTCACGTACATATTTTAGATTTTTTATAGTGAAACATCATTATTCTTGACCTTCCAATGTATTCGAAATCACTTATTTTAATTAGGCAGTACCTACCCCCAATCAAAGCATTTCAGTCATAGAAAATCTACTTTGACTTTAAAATCTTTTAAAAATTCTTGAAATAAATGAAGATATTTTTGAAAAAGATGCGTATGCCGCGTGTTTTTGTATTAATTGTTGATTTTTAAAATTGGGTTATATATGGTTTATACTTTATTTCATGGACAAAAATAAAAATGTTGAAATCTAATAAACATTTAAAATGTTAATAAAGCGAAGGGGTACGAACCCTCTTGAAGCTCAAGATGTGAGTTACTTCGATATTCATCATCGATTTCTTTATTATTCATGATAAAAGACTGGAGATTAATATAAAAAATCTGGATAAATAGTGTTTAATTGTTGTGTATCTCCTTTTTTGTTAGTTCTTTCTGAAGTGAAGTATGAGTAATTCCGCAATACTTTTAATATTTAGAAAACTGTATACTTACAAGACGAATTTAATATAGGAAATAAACAAGAAAAACTTTGTTACAATTAATTAAATGTAGCAAAATAACATACAATAGTTTTGGTGGATGGAGAATAATAATTAGTTTTGGATTAAAGAAATAGGACGTCATATTTCAGGATTTGTACAGGAAACTGTCCTATATTTATTTTCTTTCGGCCAAAAAAATCTTGCTGTAGTAACATTTGATATTGTACTTCGAACATGTTATTTTCAAGAAGATACGTATTTTTGAAATAAGATATAAAGACAAAATAAAGGAAACTAAATTTTAATAAAAAAATTTGTTTGCATTTCTTCGTTTAGAAAAAGTGCCATTGGAGTTTTCCAAAAATGGAATGCAATAGTATTTTTCTTACTTCAAAATGGTTCAAACCACACTTTTTTGTAACCACATCTTTAAAAACCAAAATTTTGAATGTAGATAGATTTCGAAATTGTGAAAATAATAACCACAAAGCTGCAAAAAAGTTAACAATACTAAAAAAACAAACATTAAGTATGTTATGAAATGTGGTTTATTTCCTTTATTTTAATCCTTTATATTATTTATTCACTATAAATTTCACTTAACAGATGAACGACAGACTACGGCAATTCAAATCTAATTTTTCGAAATTTTCAATGTCTTGGTATATTTGCATGCTTCCAGCGATACCGAAAACACCTTAAAAAAGGTATTCTGACCTTGGAACCATAAGAAAGATTGTAATTACCGAAATTCATAAATCTACAGCAAATGCTTTAGAGGACATGCAGTTTCTGATGGATTTCGTAATATTTTTCCTTCAAAAAAAATAGTAAAAGAGAAAATCAGTATTTTCCCCAAATTTCTTTGAAAAATAGTGATTATAGGTGGCACTTTCCTGAATATTTTTCGATGGCAATCGGTAGAGCTACCCCGCAAACACAAGTTAAAAGCTTTTCCATGGATGAATATTACATTTGGTGAATAGAGTTAACGATCAAAATTAACATAAAAAATCGGACTTTGGGTCAATTAGGGTTCATGTTTTAAAATAACAATTTTTCCACATAAAAAATTTTGACCATGCTTTGTAGATAATCTAAATGTTTTCTCTGCAAAATTAGATAAATGAAATATCAGAATAGTTTTAGACAAATCTGCGCACGTTGACGTGATGGTTTATTTGTTTATGAGAATACTTATGAATGAGTAGATGGAAACCGGATAAAAATCATGAAAACATCATGTCATCAGATGTTAAAATAGTTTAATGGCGGGGAATATTTACCCTTCAAACATCACAACAATAACAACATCCAAACTAACAACGGCTTTTAGTTGTTATGGTTTACCGAAACTACACAAAGCTCCTTGGCGACACATAATCTCTTCAATTGGAACGTCAACGTACAACATTACTACTAATTTAATAAATAATAGTACAGGACTTCCTAAATCACCGTTAGAAAATAGTCATGAAATGCATATATCTCTTAAGAATAATTCCCAGGAATCACGTACTAATCTTGTTAGATGCGATTTAATTTTTCATAAACATTCCAGTATGAAATAAATTGGTTGAATTCGCGATTATAATGTTATGCTTCATAAAAATGAAACATGTTTTCAATTTAATAATCGTTACTAGAAATAAATATTTGGCAAATCGATGGAGCCACCGGAGTAGCCAATATTTGCAAACATTGTTATGTCCTATTTAAAAACGGAATGTTTGCATAAATTATTTTTTCAGATGGTCTTTTATTTTAGATCTGTTGTCAACATGGAGACAGTTATTATGATTAACCCAGGTAAATGAGTTTCATAAAAGATATATAACATTTTTATAAAGTGAATAAATAATAACTTTATATAAGTTTTATTTGGAAATGATTCTATGAATTGTGTATAAAAAAGTATAACATTTTTATATTTTTAACCAAATTTATACAGAATTGATGAAACATTAAGACAGAAAGAATGCCACGTAATCAGTAAATAAATAGTATAAGCTTTTGAAATAGGAAAATACAATCGAATCCCCTATTTTATCTACTTTTAATCAAAAACACAGAAAATAATAGTTTTTTATTGGTATAGAAACCTGACCATTTCAGAGAGGGTCTCAAATTTTAATTCTTACTATTCAATCTCTAAAAAAATAGTTATTGTATATAACCTAACTGATACACCTTCAACATTAAGTAACACATAGTTTCGTTATAAAATTGTACAAGTAGTAAAACAATATCTTTGTGATAATGGTTATTCAAAATCTTTTATTAACCAATTACCTCTATTATGCCATTCAAGTTTGAATTGTAACCATATGATGGAGGTGGTGAAAAAAATGTTTGGAAATCCTTTTATCGTCTTTGACTATGCTCTTTCTAATGGTGTTAAAATTTTCTGGAATGTCTTGTCGACAAATCTTCTGTCTTCTATTATATTAAGCTACATAAGTCGTAAAACTTATATCTGAACATGATTTTGTTTCCGCCCCTCAATAATTGTCCTGGATCCATCAATATTTTATTATATTATTATTATTTATTATATTAAAATTCGGTAACTATATCCAATGTATATTGCCTCATCTGTGACAGGCTACTACTGCTACTAATAATAATAATATATATTCAAAATTCGAGGATTTTATCCTGCAACGCAATTGGTGGTGATTGCATGAAACAAATATTTCAACATGGTTGAAATATTTTGCAAGCGCCATCTATCAGAATCATTTTGATTCCCGAGCAGATGACTTTTTTGAAAAACATTTTTAAAGATAAATATTAAAAATGCTGAATTAAGATGTTAATTCGATGAAAAATATGGAGAATCCGAAAATATATGAAAAATTCAGAAAAAATAACAGGGAAATTGGAAGAACATTCGGTAGATACCAGGGTACGATCCTAGGACCTTTCAATTTAAATCGAATGCTCTAACCAACTGAGCTGTATCTCCCCACATTCTTCCGCTCTATTAATTTTTAATTAGACATACATTTCGTATTTTTTCACTTTTTTCATATTACTACATTTGACTCTTTCTCACCCAGAGTCCGTTCAAATACAAATTAATATATATCTTTTTTAAAATTAAATCCTTTGAATAATTTTAGGAGTAGGAAAATTGTATAGTGGTTGATAGGAAAGGGATGAAAGTTGGCATAAAGAAAAGCTTACGTATTGCCTACTGGATACCTAAGTAATGCTAATATATTTTCCGACCTTCCCTTGAAATTCTCTCGCCAAATTTTCCGAATGAGAAAAAATATACCAATATGCACCCTGATTTTCCTTTTCCTAACGGGTTTTCCTTTTTGCATTGTTCCATTGTGCTATTGGTTCCATTTATCTCTTTTTCATTATTTCACCCCATCATTTTACTGCTTTATCCGCTGATGTACCTAAAGATGTTAACCCTTTGAAGCATACCTTTTTCTTTACGCTAAAAATAGCTGAAATTTGTTATTCGGAAATTTTCGGGGTCGCTGATTATGAATCTGGCCGCAGATCTTCAAAATTCAAAATGGCGGATGCAATATGGCCGACTGAAATAGAGGCTGACTCTGAATTGTTTTTACATTTCTGTCGGCCATTTTGGATCCGCCGTTTTGAATTTTGAAAATATGAGGCCTGATTCGCTATCAGTGGTCCAGAAAACCCCCGAGTACCCAATTTCACCTCGATCAAGTAAATTTGCGCAATTCGGTCGGCCATATTGGATCCGCCATTTTGAATTTTGAAAATCTGAAGTCAGGTTAGTAATCAGCGACTCCGAAAACCCCCAAATTCCTAGTCTCGACATATTTGAGTGACGTTTTCTTCTCCACATATATTTTCCGTAAAAAATCGACCATTTTTATAGTTTGTTTAATTTTTTTAAAGAATATAACATGATAATTAATTAAAAACCGCTGGACTACGAAGTTGTAGGTTGTGAGTTCGATCCCCGTACGGTGAACAGTTTTTCGATTTCGTTTTCAAGCCACGTTGTTTGTTTACGTTTCGAAAATATTGTTTATCTGACGGAAATCGACTCATGACCGCTGCTGTACTTGGTGTAGGTTCCTGCAATCCTACATTTCATACACAAATGTAAAGTATGGCGCCATCTTTCTAAGTCGATCTGCAGCTCTCGCAAAAATCTTACGATTAATAATATGGCAAGAATCGAGTAAAAATGGCAATTCCGCTCGTTAAGTAATTAACCAAAAAAATATTGATTTATTTACGTTTCCTAACATGTGCTTGAAGTAATGAAGCAAAAAATTGCAGCAAAATTAATTAATAATTACCTTAAATATGTAAATAATAAATTACAAAAAGGTTTGGGAAGACAAAATTACTTTAGAGATTCAAAATGCGCTATTGAGCACGGAGATATGCTAGAGAGCAGGATGAATTTACAAAAAGGCATCCGCAAAAGCGATCTGAATAATTTACATACCTATAAATCGCCTGATCAAGAAAGGAACATATGAATAAATATTAGGTAAGAAAGAAAATAAAATTCAAACGGGCTCAGATTTCAGGATTGTATGTATTAATCTTGGTCACAAGATAAAAGAACCCAGCAATCGAATCCTCGTACACCTTTTAGATACTTTGTATTTTAGGTGTAATTAGGCAGAGCAAAGTAACAAAACTTGCGAATGATTAGGCGTTAGCACATGCCTAAAATCAAAGTACTTTTATTAACGATTAATTTAAAATAGTTTCAATTGTTACAAGAGCCCTTTATGAACAATCTAATCTACGATCAATCTGTTTTTTAACTTTGAACTGTTATTATATTGTTCAGTCTATTTGCTAATCATTACTAATAATTATATATGTCCTGAGCGAACATTAGCCAGTGTAGATACAAAACTAGTTGAGAATTAACCAAAAGAAACGTGATTTTCTAATTTAATCTTTCTTTTAAATGCCTTTTCCTTCTCTACACATTTTTGCATATGTCTAAAGCCTATATAGTTGAGGTCCAGGATCTCTAAACTTTTTTCCCCTTCAGAAAGAACCAATTAACATAAGAAAAATGTACAAAAATTGCGTTCTATTTATCTGTTTTTTTTTTAATATTAAAACATTAACATTAACCTCAAGAGAAGTCGTACAATACCAATAAGTTGTGCACAGAAAACTTATCACATTTGCAGTATTAAAAATATTGTCCTGTATGAAAATTGTTATTATTAATCTGCATTCAAATTTGACATTTTTAAATTCAAAAATATTCAGAATTGTTCATAAACTTTTATATGTTGCCCAGATTGACTAAGTTTGTTTTTAATTAGTTTCCGTACTACTATTAACTTTCTACTGGAGCCTATAATTTAAAATACATAATTACATCAAAATTTACGATCCAAAAAGAAATTGTGGGTTTTACTATTGGTATTTGTGTTTTTACTGTTTATTTTTTTTAAATAAATGTAGAATTATAATTTCTAAAATTGTAATATAACCTGTATCTAAAAAAACTAAAAAAATATGAAAAGCACAGTAGACAAAACATTTTCAAATACCGTGTCGCCTCTAAAATCAATTTTCTGTAGAGAATTACGTCTTCAGTACAATTTTGTGGGAATAAATTACGTATAGAATCTAGCCTTTTATTATAAAATGCCAAGCAAGTTTTAATTGAAAGATTATTACTATAAACTATGGCTAGTTTTTTATTAATGACCATTGAACACTTACGAATTCTCTTTGTATAATAAAATATTTCTGAATTCCATATCGGTCGTCTAAATTGGGTAGGAAATTTATTACTCTGATGCGGACTTTGAAAACTGATTTTTTCTTAATATTTACTATTACTTTGGTAAAACAATAGTTTTTCTATCAGTCCTAGTTAGAGTGGTAAATTTTCCTAGAAAATTTTTTTCTGTGTAAGGACATTTCACTATCACGGCTCTGAATTTATACCGAGTGTAAAGAAATGTAACTTGTCAATTATTAGACCACAATTAACGACGATTACCATAACTCTAGTTTTTTTATATATAAATAAAACAGTAGAAAAATTCCTCGATGTAATTAAAAAAAGAGTATTTCTGGTTTATTCTGTAATCAGATTAAAAATTCTTGTCAACGGCTGTTCTACTCTAGTGAACCATGCTCTTATCCCTTATTTTAATTTGGTGCATTGGTTTTTAAATCAAATTACATTTTTTCCATACTCTGGTTTCCTCCAATTTACGCATACCTGAGATTCGTAGGAAAAAGTTCAACTAGAAGACAAAAGACGACACTGATGCTGAGTGACGTCAGAGCTTCGAATACACAAGAGAGGATGAGATTCTGCTGGGACGTTGTTACGAAGAAAAGACCAATTATGACCGCTCCGGAAATTGATGTGGTAATTACTGAAAGAAAGCACATGAATTGAGATTTCAAGTAAGGAATTAAAAATGTTAAGTCCAGCTTAAACACTATTAACATTAATTCATTAACCCATTAACGCCTGAATGACACAAAATGGAACTGCGAATTTGGATTCGGAAATTATAATGAAATCGCTGTTAGATTTTTACAAATGTGTATGGTCGTGCACGATGTAATTATTAAAAAAAGCGAGAAATGTCATCTTGTATTATTTTCTGGCAAATTTTCGTAAAAAAACACGATTTTCACACGATCCTTTTGAAGAAACCGACCGATTCTGAAATGGTTCCTTTATACGAATAAAAGGCAAAAATATGTTTGTAATACATTTAATACCTGATAAAATATGGAGGTAGTTTAATTTCTATTTGTTTTAATGCAAATATGAGTCTCGGAAAATTGAAAACATCTGCTTATTCTTACTCAAATGATCAGAATGCATTAATTTATTTTATGCTCATGACGCTCGATAATTTGTTAACCCGTTAAGGATTAAATGTACATAAATTTAACATGAAGATTGTCAGTAATTTTTTATATTAAAACGCAATGAAAAAATTATTGAAATGGAGGTTTTTTATTGCCCAAACCCCGCTCTTACGAATGGTGTATCGCAAATTGCTGCAAATTAAAAAATAAACAAACTACGAGCATTTATTTAACAAAAATCATGATTTATTCAGGTTTTCTTTTCACTTTTCGTAGTTTTTTTTATCATTACCCGTGTCCGAATATTTCAGATCGATATAAATTTCGCGTAAAAAATATTTGGGCTGGAAGAAAGAAGTAATAAAAATAAAATTTTCAAAATGGCGACTCAAAACTGGCTACTAAAGTCAATTTTATTGTTCAAAATCATAGTCGCGTGTACTCAATTGACTGACTAGAATGAAATTACTTTAAACTTGATATCCGGAGTTTTGAGGTTAGTTTTCAAAAATTGAAAATGGTGGGAGACATTTCCGGGATCAGTTTGGACGTCGTTAATTGCTATATAAACGATTATGAAAAAACTTTACTTATATGTTGTCTAACGTCAAATTGTATGCTTTTTCTGAATTTTTCAATAAAATTTCGTTAAAGTAAAGTATTTTAGCCATATTAACCCTTTGAAACGATGTTTTTTTTTTTAAGAAAAGGGGGTATAAAAAAGGCACATAAAACATTTTTAAATTGTACATTAATTGGCTTGAAACACTTTACTCTGGGGTTACATGATTACATAGCTGAAGTCGGATTTCAAAAATTCAAAATCGCGGATCCAACGTCGCGGACCAGTTGTGTAAAAACTCAAGAGATTTACATGAAACTCCCTACTCGGAGGTATTCACTTAGAATTACCCTGGAACAACGACGGGGATGTGGTAGATACCCGAGTAGAAATTTATTAGGGTCCTGATCAGGGCCTGACCAAAAGCGTTACACCCTGATCAGGGTCTGAACAAATTTCTACTCGGGTATTGTTCCCATCGAGGTGCTTGACTAAAATGACTCCGGTGTTTTGAATTTTGAAAATCCGACATCAGATTTGTAATCAGTAATGAGTTTTAAGTGAATCCAACAAGTTTTTACAAAACTCGTCCGACATGTCAGATCTGTAATTTTGAATTTTTGAAATCCAACTTTAGATCTCTAATAAGCAACCCCAAAAAACCCCGAGAGATTCAAGCCAATTGCTGTATAATTCAAAATGGTTCTTTGTGCCTTTTTTTACACCCCTTTTTCTGAAAACACCTTCGTTTCAAAGGGTTAATATGACTAAAATACCCTCGCTTCACCTTAAATAATCAAAACATACTTCTTCTTTGTAAAAGAAGTACATTTCAATCATAGGGCTTTTCGTGTTCAATTTTCTGTTATTCAGGCGTTAAATATGGTTTAAACTGGACAGCTTATATATTGATTGTATTATTAGGAAAAAATATATAAATATGTTTAACTGACACGATTTATAAACTTACATAGGTAAACTCGATATCCTAATCTGTCCACTGTGAGAGGTAAACATACGGCACCGGGTATGCATGCGATTCCGAGCCACATTGAGTTGACATAAACGCTGGTGTCAACAGAAACATCACATCCAAACGGATCATTCATCGGTTCAATTGGCCACGACTGTAAAAATACAATTTTCAGTCATATTAGTAGTCCAGTGTATTACCGACTTCGTAGTCCAGTGCGTTGCCGACTGAGCCACGAAGCCGATTAAAAAAAAGAAAAATGTGTGATGAATAGATTAAAACTTGTTTTGTAACATTCTCAAACTCGAAAATGCATTGATGAGGAAATGTACATAACTCTTAAAATTGCAAGTGTACGCATGAAATTCGTTGAAATGTAGGTAAAACGGATTTGTGTTATTTTGGTAGTGAAAGAAGACAATTAGTGTAATATCATCATTTTTGTGAGTTTGTCAGTAAAGATTCCAACAAAATGAGGCTGATCTCTTTAGCCAGAAACTGGACTATACTTTTCCGAAGTTTTTTGATGCGCTGAATCCAAAGCTGACCGCAGAATCGCTTTATCACGTAAAGATTTTGAGATATTGTAACCTAAAATTGCAAAAAACACCTGTCTTTGTTCATTTTCAATTTTTGTGGCCGAACATCAGCTTTTTTAATAATTGGTGTGGGATTTTTTTGCAGCGAGTTATTAAAGTTTTTGTGAAGGCATGATTATGATTTTCGTTTTTGGGACTTTTGGGTTAGAATCTCTAATTCTTGACATGATAGAACAAATCTGCAGTCAGAACAACGAACCTCTTCGGAAAAGTATACTCAGGTTTCTGATGAATAGTACTTGAATCTGCGTAACACTTCTGAGCAAGAAGGTCGGCCTCATTTTCTTAATTATTATCATACAATTACACAAATTCTAAATGTATGAAAATCATATTTATATCTTTACAAAACCTTGCACAATACGATGCAAGAAATCGTATCGGAATGACTGAAAACGGATTTTAAGCCTGACGATTTTACAAAATTGAGAAAAAAAATTTGTGCCGCCACAAAAATCTACTGAAAATGATATGAAAAACGGCGTTTTTTTGCGCTTTTAGGTTCGGGTATCTAAAAATCTTAATGTGATAGAAGAATTCTGTGGCTACTTTTGGATTCAACGTGACAAAAACCTTTAGAAAAGTGTAGTCCAGTATCTGGGTATAACAATTTAGTTAATTTATTTAGTTAACGTTATCATCACATAAATTCTGCTTGACCTAGGAGCTTGGGTACCAGATTTTTTAAAAAATGCACGAGGAAATGCAAATTGAAACTCGATAACACTGAATGTTTAATGTTGAATATTAGAAATTTCATTCTTACATACGACATTTTGTTCAGTGAATGGAAACATTTTTATTATCGCATTCGTGCTTACTGCTTAAGAAACAAAAATACTTCGCTAGCTATTTTTTTATCGCAGGACTTTCTAAACGCATTTAATTAAAATGACTAAAATAACTCTATTAACAAAAGAGTGGCGACTTTTTTCCCCTTTTTTTGGCCCTAGAGATATAACGGTATAAGACTGATTAAGGTACCATCAAACACAATTTTCAATTATTTGAAGATTTTTGCCAATGGTACATTTTTAATTTTTTTTTACTATGTTCACAATAGAACTATTGAAGACAACGAATATTTTGCGGGGTTTTGTACAAGATTGAACCAAAAGTGCCTTCAAAAATATTTCATACGCGATACCGGATTAAAAAATTGCATGTCAGAATATCGAGAAAAAGTGGGGGTAAAATATAAAATAAAACGTGTTTTTAGGTGTTCTGATCACTACTTTTCTTATACACCTGACGTGATTGAAACTGAAGCTTTTGCTTTAATTACAGCTTGAAACTTTAATATTATATATGCAATAACCATATATGCAATTTGTAAAGAAGAAACAGAATTATATAAAATGGCGGATCCAAGATGGCGGACGCAAAATCAAAAGGTTGATCTAAGGTTGATCAATTTAACTCTCAAGAGTTTTTGGTGTCCCTGATTTTAATTGGATATTACTTTTTCAATATTCAAAATGGCGGATTTAATATTGTAGACAAATTCACCATGCGGGAGTTTTTTGTGTTTTTATCCTTGTCAATCACGTCAGAGTTTGAGAAAAGTTGTCGTAAAAACCCCAAATTCAAATAAGCTATTGATGTAACTCAATTATTTTGCCCACATTCTTGCGATTAATTTCGGCATAGAAGTTTCTTCATGCAACTAGTGCAATTTTTGAGTTTTAAATAACATGGACTAATCGAAGATAAAGTTACATACTGGGAAAATGTGTGAGGTTCCTATGGAGTCACTGTCTGGAGGGTCTCGCTTAGAAACGGTGCAAACGCTGGCAAGCTCTCCAGGACGTGTATTTTCGAAACTAGCGAATCGTTGGAACAGTTCCGGAAACCAAGTCATGAAGGAATAATACGTTGACGTCATGCAAAACATGACTGTGCCAGTGAGGACGAGTCTTTTGTTGTACGGTTCCCTCAAAACTTGCAATGCTTGCAAGCGTGAACTTTGAACCATTTGGCGAAGCTGCTCGAAATTTCCGACTTGTGTGGTCACCTTCTGTAATAAGTCTTCGGTCGATTGTGTTACTAATCTACTGATCGATGGTAGAGGGCAACTCGCCAGTAATTCCTGGAAATTAAAACAGTTTTAATTGTGCGTGCAATTGAAATTTCAGCAGTTTGAATTTTGAAATTAATTTCTAATGTTGAACAAAACTGACCCTGAATTCACTCGCTGGTTTTCCTGTATTTTCGGTGTACATCCGCGTAAGTACTTCGAGAAGCTCGGACATCCTTCCATTTTCCGCTAAATACTTTGGAGTTTCCGGAAGTGTAGCCAGCCATGTTGCGATGAAAACTGCAGGAATAGTCCCAACTAGAACGAAAAGATTCCACGAACTGAAGACAAAATTAATAACCTTGTACTTGAACTTGAGGGGGATGATGCTCCATGCTACGACTGAAAAGATGCACTACATGAGAATGAAATACGCTGTAAATCAAAATAGACTTAGGAAAAATATCTTTTTACGAGGTAAAAGAACTACGCCAATAGCCCACGAGAGTTCCATCCACGACAAGATTCTATTCCTGTATTTGGTTGGCTGGAATTCTCCTAAAAACGTGAATAACGACGATAGTTGGCCTGTGATACTGAAATGAGAACGGTCCAATTTCAAGCTTTTCATTGGTAATCGAATTAAGTTATGCATCGAATGGGAATAACTTACCCAATACCGCTAACGAACTTTAAAAATACGAACGCCCAGTAATTTGGAATTACGGCTGCCAAAGCATCAAACACACACTGAAGTAATAAAGCTAATAATAACGCAAGTTTACGCCCTTTCAAATCTGCTACATATCCCCAAATGAGGGATCCGACCAGCATTCCTAAATTGTTAAAAATTATAATTAGTTATTTGAATTAAGTTTGATGTAGCGTAAATATTGTAATAGTAAGTATTGCAGAAAAACTAATTATCTTATATTCGAAATTATAATCATTATAAATATGGGTATGTTTAGACATTTTTATCTTCATTTTTAAGACGTAAAAGTGACTTTGCTTGAGACGCTAAAGATGTCTTCATTGGAGTCTTAACATAACCTAAAGGTTTAAAAGTGGTTGTCCATTCGAGTACATAGTTAGCAACGTAATTTTCTGGCAGGCAATCAATTCGACTGTTATCGGGAATATTCGTCAACTCTCGTCTCAATAGCGTTCATTCTAATTTTCTTTTACATCATTCATTCATCCACATCACGAATGACAAATTATGTGTGCAAAACTGATGAAAGTGCAAGCAAAATAGGCTACAATAGCTACCGATACGAGAGTTCTCGAATAACACCGATGATAGAATTAAGTATATTCGATTTGCCACTGTCTCAAAACAGAAAGACTAAAATTAGCTACAATGTCTTAAAGGACGAGTGTTAATAAGACTGTTTTTTTGGACCTTCCTGAAATCGGACGATACTATGAAAAATTAGGCTCAGAAAAACCACTAAAGCCATTATTCAATTTATCAACTGGAATTGGAAAAAAATTAACATAAAAAATGACGAGATTAGTAATTTTTAATGGGTTAGTAAATACCCCCGGTCATCATACTTTCCCAAAAACTTCAATGAAAATATGTCAGATTGGGCCTTTATGACAAAAGTTAAAAATTGCGGATCCAAAATGATCCAAATAGTTTCTTACATTCCATCCGATTAGTTTTAAACTGAACCCTGAGGATTTTCGGGATTATATAAGGAATCAGAAGTCGGTTTTAAAAAATTAAAAATAGCAGAACCAATATTGAGGACGAATTTTCAAAAACTGACAGATAATTGTGAAATTTGGTTTCTTGCTTTCGGGGTTGAATTTTACTTTAAAGTAATGGGCAGAAAATACATAAGGTGTTTACTAAATATAAAAAACATGCTAAGAAGGCCACATTTTTCATAGTATCACCCTATTTGAGAGGAGTTCAAAAACAGCCTTGTTGACACTCGTCCTTTTGAGACACTTTGTATTAAAAACAGATATTTGAACAGGTTTATAAGACACGAGTTTTTGTAGTTTGATCACTTAAGATACGTTAATTCTCAAGCAGTGTTGTGGACCAGTTGTATAAAATAAAATATACAAATGGATTTACCAGCTACTCATGTAACAGAATTTAAAAGTAAATTATGTTCTAGATATGCAATGAAATTTCTGTTTTAGTTATTATCATCACGAAACTACATATCATATTATGAAAACTCGGACATTAAACTCAATTTGTCACGTAATAGTTATGCATATGCAGTGGTCCTATAGCAAAATGAAGTTTGACTACAATGCCAATAAGAATGCGAATAACACCTTTTAAAACATCATTTTGTGATCCAAACCCACTTCTACTGTAGCAGCTCGTCTGAGCTTTTCATTCAAAACAGAAACTTAATTTTGTTTAACTACGTCGTCGACAAAAATTTTAAATACTATTTTCCATTCGAAACTATTTATTTTCAACCTAATTCCGTATACAGAGTAGGCTACGGTGTATAGATAACAATTAAGATAACCATTAATGACAAGTAACTTTTTTAACAGCAAAGTTACAACTATGATATACTAAACAAATCGAAAGTTTTTAAAAAAAGGGCTGAAACGATTATTTTAATTTTTAGGAAAAATACTCAGGAGTGTTCATAGTATTGAACTAAAAATGATAATCCCATTTAGGTGAACTATTTATTTGCCCACTGCGTATTCGCAAAAAGACACCATAATTGTTTAAATATGACATGGTTAAATTACTTTATAGTTATATAACTTAACAAGATAGTGGGTATTTAATAAGAAATGATATTTTTAGCATAAATGTCCAAACGAGCAACTAAGATTTGAGTGCTTGGTGATTACGAATCTTTAAATGATGCTTAAAAATGCTTAAAACAGAAACTGTTTTTTTCGGCAATACAGTCAAACATTGCATCATTCATATAATTAAAGAATTCCTTCAACAGTGGATAAATTTCATTGGCAATTATTTTTGCTTGGACCTTTTCTCGGAGTAAGTGGGTGAAGCTATTCGTAGACGTTTTTTGGAAACTATCATTTTTGGAAAGACTGAAAAATGACGTTATACAATTTTCGTAAACACTGAAATACTGTTGTAATTACTTTTTTTCGTATATATATATTGCATGTTGATATTTACTATATTGTTATCTATTCACCGTTTTATCATCTATATACGAAATTAAGTTATTACAATGAATAGTTTCGAATGAAAAATTACATTTAAAAAAAAATGTTTCAGCTAAGTTGCAGCTTAGATTTGAATCATCAAATCTAGATCCTCAAGATCCATTAGGAACAAAAATGGTTTTATATTGTTTTACTGAAGAAATTTATACCAATAGCTAATTTCAATAAAAAATTTAAATTGTAAAAAGTCAATTAAAAAAATTCCATAAAACAAAAGTTTTTTAACGTAATTAAAATAAGAATAAGAAAAATAAGAAATCATGATGATCGTGATGATAAGGTCGAATAATATACGATTATGATGGCGATAATACGTAAAAAAAAGAATCATTATCCCTGTTTTCAAACTCCCCCAGTAAAAAACAATCTCGACGTCACTATATTATTTTCTATATGTATTGTTCGATTATTTACTTAAATTATTTTAAGTAAATTAAAATTATTTGAATAATCTTGTGTAAATATACAAAGTCTTGTTGCGTACACTTCTGAAATAGCATTACACGGAACACATTTTGCAGTGCCAGTTAAATACCCTACTTTAAATAGCATTGTATTAAATAGGAGCCATTGACTAAATTGATATTTTTAATAAGAGGACTAATACATACCCAACATGGGAGCTGCATTGATGCGACCTTTGTCCAACGTCGTCATCTGAAAATCGCAGGCCGCGGCCGGAATAACGAAGCCTGTGCTGGTAATGCATATTGAGGTATTGAGGTATATTAACGCACAAAGTGCAGTAATCTTGAGGTTGAACTTCCCAAAACCTGTCGAATAATAAAATGTATATTAATTTTGAAAATGTGATTACTATTGGATTTTTAGGTTCGCGGAATATTGAATAGTTCATTTAAGCATGCGAACAATATTTAAAAAAGTTTGCATATTTACTGTGGTTTACTTAGTTATTTTATATACATATCTTAATAATTGTAGAGACAGATTAATTATATACAGATCACAAAATTCCAAAAAAGTAAATTCACCTATTTTCATATAAAATAGGAAAAGGAAGTGAATGCCACTCATAGCATAATGTAATCGTAATAACCTTGGAATAAAATTAAAAGTGTAAACGGAATATATGACAAAATTATCAATATAATGACAGCGTTCCAGTCACACTACTATCAATTCAGACGGGTAGCGCCATCTGTGAGGTACACGGGGTGGACGATGTCGATAAGTGTATATTTTCATACATAGGACCGGTCGAGTGAATCTTTTTTAAGAGTATAATAACATAGTATTGCAAAATCTTTTACATAAACATTTTCCGGTATTTATTCCAAATAGCCGTAAGAATGGATTTCCCTAAATTAAGAAATTGTTAATTTTGTTTATAAGTTAGTCGTGTTTAAAAGCGGTCACCATAATGTATAAATAATTTAATTTTGGCTCTTGATTGTAGCCCTCTTCGAAATTATTAGATCATATGTCGCCAGTTATCACAATATTTCTGTTTCAAGATATGTAATCATTTTTTTCAATCTATTTAAATCATTGCATAATATTTTAAGTTTAATGCTTTGTTATCAAAATTATTATTTTGTAAGTCCGTGTACACCAGAAACGTTGCACACAATTTATCAAATATCCCTGAGGATACTGTTTTTTTTATGAATATTTATTAATTTCACAATAACAAATTAGAGGATCTTTTCAGCATCAGAGCTACAAGAAATTTAAGAATAAAAAAAATTCAAAGGTTTTTCCCGGTATATTTTGATAATAGTGGCATTTATTTCCGAGTGAAACAAGACTTCAATTGGCAGACTTTATTTGTGTGTAAAATAATCGAAAAATACTATCGGTCCTGATTTTGACGCCTACAATAAAAATACACCGCATCAGTTGCTATACTAAAGAACGAACTATCATATGCAAATTATCAAAATACCTATAACTTCATTTTTTGCATCATAATTGAAAAAAAGGGTTTTTAAGGAGTGAATTGTTATTAATAGCGACTTCTGACAAGAATTCCACATGTTCCAGAAGTGGGAAAATTAATAAAAACATTTATTTGTTGCATCCCCATAGCCATTACCATTAAGATTATTGGTATGGGATCAGTATCCTATACTTAATATACAATTTTACAATTAAATACAAATTGTTTCTTTATTACTATCTATAATAGTTATCTGGATTATATATGCATAAATAACTTTTTTAATTGAATTTATGATTCTTTTAGTTGTAATATTGCCTTTTCCCCGTATATAGAATTTATAAAGCATAGCAAAATTAATAACTTTATTATCGAAATATATATTATATATTAGCATAAATCGATATATCTGACTATTTTTGTTGTCGTAATTATATGGACAAGCATATTGTGCAAAGCCCTAAACATCCAGGAAGACCACCAAAGATCTCAACGACATCAAAACGGAAAAAAGTGAACGAGGACAATCTGAATAACACAGTAGTTCCTCATTTCAATCTTGAATAAATTTGATGCATTCGAATCTAAAATTGTTATGGTGAGTGATAGTGTCAGTGATTGGAGAAGTCAATCCGATTCCATGTCCAGTGAAATTGAAGTTTTTCATTCCAGTTTCGTTCTATGTTTAAGGAGCAAAATCTTCGAATTGTGAATCTGATCAGTTTGACTTTTTTCATGAGAATGGTAGAGCGGTCTGTGCTCAATTTTTCGAAATTAATGATAATGCCTTGCCACTAAATACATCGATCAGCCCAAAGAAGAAAGGCAAGTTGACAGCCTCTTATCTAAATACTCTAAGTTTTCTAATTCATTCCAGTTTATAAAATTTACTATCGTACTCAATAGTGTATTATTTTTAAATAAAAAATAAAGAAATAAAGAAATATAAGCCAGTTTCATACAAAAAAATTCGTCACCATTATTGATTATATAAGAATTATTTTCTGAAGGAGATTAATAAATTAACTCTATTTATACATATCTGAATACAAGCCTCTGTCTGATAAATTACAAATACGACACTTAATTATTTTGCATGGGCTAAAAATATCTGTTGCTATGTTGAAAGTAATAGATTTAACGACTGCTTCAGATAAAGCTTAAATGCAATCATGCCTTAAATCAAACGTAATATATCTAAAAAGGATCGTAGTCCTGAAGAATCAAAAGTAATGTGTCAATAATGTAACTTAAAAAAAAAACAGTGTCAAATTACGCAATGATTAAGATGAGATGAGATTCTGATTCAAGTTCTTGTCTTCAAGGTCGTCTTGGTTTTACAGTGTAAAAAACTGGACAAAATGCTATCAAATAAAAGATTGAAGTGGTTTCGAGACGAATCTTTGTTTATTTTAATGCTTTTAAAAATACTCTCAAAACTATTGAGTTCAATTAATGAGTTCAATTTTGTGATCCACCCCCCCCCCCTATATAATTCATAGCCAACCCTCCAAGAAGTATTGAAATTTCTCTGAGTAATTTATAACGGTAGCTATTAATCTGATAGTCTAAAATACAGGACATTTCTGGCCACTGAAATTTAGCAACGCATTTCGCTGAATTAGCGAATTCTTCGCTGGACTAGCCAGTTCGATTATCAGAGTGCAATTGTAATCTGTAGTCATAAATTGCATTCAATAATGCTAAAACTACCTATGTCATATGACAGTTTGTACTGCAGTAGTAGTCTGAATAGCAATACAATTTTAATTAGAGGCATTTAAACCAACTAAATTAGTAATCAGTAAAATTGACCCTCCAGTCACACTATCATTTCGGATGGTATGATCGGTAGAGAACCACTCTCCCTTAGACATCGAATAAGTCATCTTTGGTGATCCTTAATACATAATGTTACAGTTGACTGCAATATTTGCCTACAATGATTCAAATTTGTTGCTTTCCATAAAATAGCGATTTTTCTAATTAAAAAAATTGCGATATTCCGAGGAGAAAGGTTGACATATCGTGTCGTAAACAAATCCTGAACTGGTGGCATAATTGCATGGTTTACCGGATAAAGACCTCATCAACTGCTTCGATGAAACTCTTGAACTTCTCTTATTAAATCTTAGGCCTGATAAATATTCAGGTAGCGTAAAAAGATCTGTGCTTCTGGTGAAATTTAAAACATTTTTCGTTGTTTAATCATTATTTTTCATAGTATAATTACTGTTTAGGATTAAATTTTATTTCAATTATTAAGCCCTCAATTAAACAAACAAAAATTTACATAACGTATAATGTTACGTATAAATATTTAACTTATTTGTTTCTATGACGTAATAATCCTTATCGGAATTACTTTAATTGCCTTTGTCGTCACAGTAACTTAACTTCACTTTCCGAGAATCTAATACATTTCTTTTTTAAAGAAAACTGAACATGTTCGTGGATTTACTTCGTTACTAGGCATTCTTCGTTAACGCCTAGTTAATCACTGATCTGGCATTCTCACTTATTGTTTAGTAATATTGCCATACCAAGTTGATAAAATATGCAAAAAATGATTGGAAAAAGTTTGTAGTAAGTATTTATTACAGTGTAATCTAGAATTATTTTAAATTAATTCTTAACTTTGGAAAAAGAATAATTTTTTAAAATGAATAATTTTTTTGTTGAACGTTATTGAAGTGTTTGAATTGCACACCTTGACAAAAGTTAATCTGAAATATTCCTCGACCCTTTTGGTATTGGTATTGGTAAGGCTTTCATCAGGTCCAGGGTTAAGACCCCCGAAATCAGCGCACTTGATAATTTGCCTTTGTACGCTATTCCTGATGCCATTTCAGGGTTCAGCTGGATAACCAGCCTTATTGCAGAAGTTTAGAATCTGCTGAAGACTACGCGCCCTGATTTCCTCCTTCGCCAGAAATGGAGAGTCTAAGTCCAGAATTTCCTTCGTGTCTCCATTAGGGCAGGGCATTCACAGAGGAAGTGTGCTGTGGTCTCCTCCATGTTTTCGTCGCATTTAGTACACAGCGGAGAACTTTTCTTTCCCACCGTATGGCCATGCTTATTTAGGTTCCCATGTCCAGTGAGGATTTCAATGGAAACTCTTATCCTTGTTCTGTCCAGTTTGGTCAGCTGTTCAGCCCATCTATCAGCCTTCAGTTCACCTGCAAGGCTTTTGGTTGTGCTGCATTTTTTGTGGTTGATCCACTACTTAACCTGCTGAGTTCTAAGATGGCTCGTCAGCCTGTTAAGTCCTTCCTGAAAGGGCATAGCAACCCTCTCGGTCATGTCCAGGCCATTTATTATGCCCGACTTGGCCAAGGAGTCCGCCTTTTCGTTTCCTTTCCAACCCATGTGTCCAGGGATCCATGTTAGGTTGAGCTTGTTACGTATGGCCAGACGTCGCAAACTTGTCTTTGCATCTCTGACTAGCGCCGATTTAACGATAGGATTTCCTATGGCTCTCAATGCCGCCTGGCTATCGGAGCATATCCATATCGTATTACCTGTCACTTCCTTCCTCAAAAGAGTCTGAAGAATGGCCGCCACCTCTCCCTGGAAAACAGTGTTGAATGTATTGAGCTTAAGGGAAAAGTTCTCCTTAAGCTTCGGTCCGCAGAACCCTGCACCTACCCCTTGACTTGTTTTGGAACCATCAGTATACCAGATGGTTCCATGCTTAGGTGTTACCGGATTTCTTTCCCAGTCCTCTCTATCCGGGAAAAATATCTTAAAGTTATTTTCCCCCGAGTCGAGGATCCGGATTTTATCCTGTGGTTGATTCCACATGGTTCTCAGGCTTCCACAAAAGAGTTCATCTAGCCCTTCCAGTCTGCCTGTTAAACTACCCATGCATTTGAGTCTGCATACGGTTCTCCTCGCTTCGCCTTTAATAGGAAGGGTGTACAATTGTGGGTGTACTTTTCCTTACCGAGCAGATGCCCCTTAGGAACATACCCTGTACTCTATTTAGTTTTTGTTGTACATTTCCTTGACCCTTAGTCAATTAATTTCTAATCGGGTTAAGCATTATTTTTTATCTCTGCATCTGCATTAGTCTGTTAAAATATTTTTAATTTGACAAATATCAAGTTTTCTATCATTTGTAAGAAGTGGAATTTCGAAATCCATCACCTTTGCAAACTTAGCAATGAGATTATCTCGTTGTTATATATTTTTTTTTACCCTCTAGGTTTTAAGTTAATAACGATTTAAAAATTATCCTCAGCTTTACAACTATCCAAGTAACAGGACCACTTGCTATTGGTGTGTGCATATAGATAATGAAATGTTAAAATGAAAATATACTTTTTAAAGTATTCATTTATGTAAAATTTCCAAAGTATGTTTTATTGCTCCCTAAAACCCTTACAAAATGACGTCAAATTATAGAGTCTGCTCCCATAAAACATGGCTCTAAGCCTTTTTAATTTTGAAAATTAAATGCGCCCCTATAGTTTTATACTATTTTACCAATTTCAAATCATTTCTAAAGTAGTGTTCCTGGTTATTTACAACTCAAACATTACGCAATTTCTACCGTTGAAATATTGTTTCCAATATTACCTATTGTAAAACGAAGTTAATAAGAGCTCTACGAGTAATTCAACTATATGTTAATAACGACCAGTAGGTGCTTCTTCTCTTCACATAACATCCATTAAGAACAGTTATAAAAAAACGTTGTGTTGTAATTTTTTTTTATATGACAAGTTACAAATTATAAAGTTACTTAAGTTTTTAATCCTTACACTCTAAATTTCTTAAAGTGAAAATTGAGCCACTCTCTACTAAAAGTGAATTTTTCACTATTCTAAAGTGGAAATTTCACTTTATTAGAGTGACAGATTTCCATCCACTATAAGTAAAATGAAATTTCCACTTTAAAAATAGTGAAAAAGTCACTTTTGTCAGAAAGTGGCTCAAATTTCACTTAAAGAAATTTAGAGTGTAATATATTCTTAAACAGTTTTGGTATTTTTCGGTCACATAAAGAAGAGAAATTAAAAATGGTTGAGTGTAATGAAAAAATTAAGAAAAAAAAGGGTGAATAATTTGGAGGGTTTCTATACTACATATGATACAAGTCTTTTTCAATGCTATGCTAGAATACGAAAACCATTTTTTTTATTAAACTCAATCATTTTTAATTTCTATTCTTTATGTAATCGAAAACCACCAAGGCTAATTAAGAATATATTAATTTATAAACCGGTCGAAAATTAAAACCTTATCAAATGTTTTTAATCGTTGCATATTACATTTTTTCTTACATTATAAAGCGTCAAAACATAATTTTTTCTAAATTGAAATACGAAAAATCTGATAGATTTGTTCATAATATAATGGTTGATAACATTATACGTTTCATATGTTATATTAAGAAGACCTTTGTGCATTTTGAATATCACCAAGGGTTTGAAACTTCACATTGGCGGATCCGATGTCGAATTTTGAATATTTTATGGGAATTTGTGAAACCTGATTCCGTTAGATTTTTGGATCGCTCATGCACATTCTATTGACCGATTTTGAAAATATAAAATATTGGATCCAAAATGGCGGACGATTTTTAAATATTTTTTAGGAATTCCATGAAATTTCGTTCACTGGGGATTATTTGTATTTCGGATTATTAATGTGATATCTGTTAGTCCTTGAATATTCAAAATGTTGTATATAATTTGAAGGACAAGTTACTAGTTTTTTGTACTGTGCTGCGGATGTTGTCCCTGCGAAAAATTTTGGGTAGGATTCTCATGAGAATCACATGAGAATTTGAAACAAATACCTTGTAACTTTCATATAAATGTCGTATAGTACTCACACTATGTTACGGAAACACTATTCGACAATATTTGCGATTTATATGAAAATTGACCTGATGGTGATGTGAATTTCATGTAATTTCCATAAAATTTCAACTCAAAACATTCATGATTGTATGCTTATAAAACTACCTATTAAATTATTTTCTTTCGTGTAATAAAACTTTATATATTCCGTACGATACTTGTATGACTAATAAATGTAAATAATCTATATTTACGACAACTATAAGGCACTTGTTTCAATTTCTCATGAGATTCTCATAAGAATCCTACTTAAAATTTTTCGTAGGGGTATCAATGTTTACCAACATTTTACATAAATTAGTAATAGAATGTAAAGAAAATAAACGGAATAAAATTAAACACACGCATTATTAGATCAAAACGATTTTACCTTAGCAACATTTACATGTTTAGATTCGATCATATTTCCCAACACTATTCACACACAAAAATGTCGTTTTCATTTGGCTTCGCCACACTAATTGTACACACAGTTTCAATAAAGCGGTGATTATCACTTCCTAGTGTTACTTGTAAATCAAGTTTACATTTGGAGAGTGGAATCTAATAGGAATGGACCAACCCAACACCGATAAAAAGTTCAGTTCCAAATTTCAGTTTAAACAATTGGATTATTAGATAAAAGTGAACGACATTTAGTTACGTAATCTAAATAAAACCAATTTCATTTTTAGAATTTCAATACTTTACATTTTTTCCTTTTTCTCACATTTTTATGTTTTTGTTTTGTAGCATTATGCAGATTTTCGGATACACTGTAAAAACAAATACAGTAGGACCTCTCTTATTCTAATTAGTAAAGTTTTTCAAGATGGCGCCGACCTCTCTTATTCTAATTTTCCCCTTACCCCCACTTACTTTGCTTGCGAGCTTGTGATTCGCGGACAATATTTTTCGTTGCCTTTTCGTGTGATAGTGGGAAAAGACTTGTGGGGGAACAATTAGAATAAGAGAGGCTGAACAATTAGAATAAGAAAGGCAATTAGAATAAGAGAGGTCCTACTGTATTTGTTTTTATATAATATATATTTTTCGTTGCTAGTTTCAACGATTATTTTGATTTTTATCATTGGATACCAAATATATATATACGTACTGGATAACGATATTCCGTTACCGAATAATAGTCGTATATATAGATATATCTATGCAATAATTCTATCACTTCCTCCTCTGATAGTTTTATTTAAAAATTGCACACTAAATGAAGAAACCATATATATACATCTAGGGCAGGGATCCCCGTGATTGCCCTACTGAAGAGTCTACACGGGATCCTGGGACGAAATGTATATTATTTACAATAGGTACTTGTTTCTACTATAGTCGCTAGAGGGACACAAAACCCATTTATATGTAAATCAATTTAAATACAGATATGAATATTCCAAAGTTAAGGTTTTGTCGCGATTATCATACAAAATCCGGCGATGTTCTTCTTTTTACCATCTTCGTGTTTTCAATCGAAAACCAAAAAATGATGTTAATTTAAAAAGAATTTTTATATTATTAGTTAATTGACCAGTAACACCAAGAAATATTATTAATTATTATTTAATTTAAGAATAAGAGAGGTTCGAATAACAGAGGTCCTACTGTACGTCAGTCAAGAGTAGACATCTGACTGAAATATGAATTAAAGTAAGAAAGTTAGTTGAAAGTAAGATATAATGTAAATAAAACGACTTAGACAAGGACAAACTTATGCACTACACATGGACTGATTTTAAGATGTACACTGCAAAAATGTGTTTTTTAAGACATTTTTTGGTGGCTTTTTTTATGAGTGTCTTGGTTTATAACACACATATAACCGACTTCACTAAATGCCGCTAACATGCAAAACTAAATTAAGGTTAGGTTAGGTAAAAAGTTCCTTGATCGTCTTCCTGTTCCTGTCGTGTTTGCTTTATCATTTTCGGTACAGTACCCATGTATTCAACAGTCATAAACTATAGGTTAGGTTCTAGATTCGCGTTCAAGAAAAGTCATAACAAATTACAAATGTTAACAAAAGTTAACATTTCGATAAGTTTTCGTAACAGTGTATTTGCTGGGACAATATTCACGATACGACTTTAGGTTATAGTCTACCGTTTGCGTCTTAATGTTACAGACTAAAAAGAGCTTCTTTATTATTAGTAGACACCAAAATAATGTAATGGATTAATAGATTTTTCTCCTCTAAGATATCTAAAACAAGACACTTTTGAAAACAGGACGGTTCTAAACGTCTTAGTGTCTACGAATAAGACATGCATAAGAGACTATTTTTTGCAGTGTAATCATTTTAAGTATTCGTTTTTACAGTATAATAACCTTTTACGTATATATGTATTACCTTATTCATGTTTTGTAAAAGTTGTATTACTACACTTCTGTATCGCTGACGTTTCTTATCAGTCTATTTCTTTCTTTCCCACAAGTATACTGCGACGTACAATTCACAGAAATACGCGTTGTACTAAACATTGTATATAAAATTACAATTGCCCTGTGATAGAATGAAAAAGTTAGCAATTTTAATCAACTGAAAATACGTTGCAAGAATATCTCATAGAAGTTTCTAAATGGTCTTAATAACAAACATTGCAGTATTAATGTACGTTATAAGTGGATGTGGATAAAAAAACCGACTGTAAAAAACCGGCAATCGAAACCGAAATTCAAAGAATAACTTTCCGCTTGTCGATGTGTCTGTTTCTTTATTTGTCGACTTTTTGATTTTACGGGTTTTTCACCCGTACCCTTATACATGCTTCAAGAAAATTATTCATATTATACTTATAAAAAAGTCATTATGATACACGGAGAACATTTTTCACGGAAGTTTTATCATTTCAACTGGTATTTCTAGGACAAACTTACAGAATGAGAAAACTTGTCATTTTTCTGCTAAAACTAAATATAAAGTTTTTAGAAGTTTCATTATTCAGGCATTAAAAATTATACTCAAATCTCGTAATTTTAAACAACATAAATGTCATTTTTCTTATTTTGCAAGTCAGTCCCAAAATTACCATTTCAAATGGTTAACCTAGAAATAAGAACTCACCGAAAAAAGTCCAAATTTTATTAGAATGTCTCAACATGAATAATACTGTGTTAAATGTATGAACATCATTTGTTTTTTGTTTTTTGTTTTTTTTTTGTTACGTAAATAAATTGAAGGAGATGACATTTGTGTACTCTGCAGCATAATGTACCTAAAAGTACGCAGCTTAAACTTAAAGAGAAATAATAATTACAAAATAAGTGAAGTCGAGAATATTTATCTTTAATATTATTCTCTTGCTTACATTACTAATTTAAATAGATTGTTTCTTTATTTTTTAACACAAGGCACATTCTTGAGGTAATTATTTTTTCTACTCCTATTTTAATTCAATGTGAATATATAACTCAAGTGATACTATCGCTTATGTGATAATGAGACAAAATTAAGGGATGCAAGCATATTTGAAACCTAAATTTTAAAGCCCATATTGCATTGGTGTATATATTACACTGAGAGAAATGTTTGTTTACAGTTAATGCAATAGCTTCACAATAAAGCTAATAAAATTTAGATTTTGATCTTAAGGTATGGTATTTTATCCTGAAGTTACCGTAATCTCAGATTTCGTTAAATTTGTTATGTTAACAGTTAATATACAAATTTTAAATATTAATGTTGGGGTCATTACGTGAAATATTTACGCGTTTACAGTGTCACCGAAAGAGAGATAAACATACACACGAGCAGTTATTCAATTTTTTGCGAATTTTTCGACGCATTGTTGACATGCGCAGTTCAAAAGACAGAATTTAATGTAGGATGTATTAACCGTTAACGAGCGCTCATTAAATGTTAAAATATACGAGTTAATATGTAATAAAATTACAGGAAAGTCTAGATATTTTCATCTCAAAGTTACCTGTCGTTTTTTACTTTACAGTTACTGTTATAACTTTTCAGTTAATATAAGAGCCTTGAAATTAGCTTACATGAACTATTAGTAAATAGTTAAATAAGTAAATAATTTCTCTCAGTGTATGCAACGGTACTTCTATTTAAATAAAATTAAAATAAAAATAAATGGAATTAATGTTGTTATATATGTAGTGATTTGTAGTGGCTAAATGGAGTAATAATTTACTACTAAACGGAATATCTAAAATAGTATCTTATATTACTTTTTTTGCAGTGTAGGTGCGTATTGCCGAACACAGCGTTATAGCGTATACTTAGGTAATAGGAAGAATACTTAAATGACAACTAAAAGATAAATACAGTAAGACCTCATTATAATAGCTCTGCCAGTTCTCAATTCCCGGGAAAAAATGGATTATATATAATTATATACAATTTTTGATACAATTAGATCCAATTATATATAATTATATATATTTATATATGGATTTTGGCCGTATATAATTATATATAAAGCCGTCAATTATATACAATTATATATGCTAATATTATATATAATTGCATCAAAATTGATATATAATTATATATAATCCATTTGTTCCCGGGTTTTCCCCTCCAATCTCGTTACTATGACATGAGGATGTATACATATATAGTGCTTCCCTCTCTCCGAAGGACATGTTTACGTGCGACACTGACGCACCATACATGCAAATACATATCTGTATTCCCTATGGCCCTAAGAGTGGGGATGAGGCGTAAGCATCGTACGCCATACTAACGAGATCCGCGATGGCCATAATAATGAGTCGCCATTATAAAGAGTGGCCATTATAATGAGGTCCTACTGTATATCTATAAAAAAATATAATTAGGGATGAGGAACCTGTTGTGCGGCAGCATTTTTGTATATTTTCGTATTGTTATGAACATGTTGTCAATATCTACTCTCATCAAGCTTATTTGATAACCGTGACACTGTAACGATTCTGTACAGTTGTACCATATAGTATATTCCTAATAGCGCGATCTAGATAATCTGAAGGAACTATGATAAAATGTAGGGGAGACTGGGGTTAATTGGCTGCTGGGGCACATTGACGGTTTGCACTTTTCTCGAATTCGGCACATTAGAAAAGTCTATGCATCATATAGTATATTCATTGTGTCCAGCTTCCTCGCCTTGCCATAGTAACGCCTTGTTTATCGAACTAAATTTGGTTATAGTTCGGTTTGTTTGATTTGGCATACGAATCGTAACTATTTATTTTCGATTATATAAGCGTTTTTCTCCGTGTTGCGACCGATATCAGAGTAAGTATTTATGCATCTAGCTTCCTGTACTTTCACTGCACAAAACCACTGTAAGAAGTATTGTAATATTTGTATACATCATCACGAAAATTACGTTTTAACTTATAAACTCGGGATGGCGCAGGTTGGCGGGTTTTGCATGGGGCACATTGGCGGTGTCATTATTGCTTGTAAAATATGTTCTTACTGCAGAGAATGGTTCGAAACTAAAACAACAAACAATGAGGCGACCGAAAAAATACTGAATTATAAAAAAAACATTTAAGAAAATAGTTATATATTAATTTAATACAAAAATTGTTCCAAAATATTGTTTAATGCATGAAAAATTAATGACAAATAATAATATATAATATACTACAAAATTGTTTTTTCTGTAAAAGTGCAAAATGTATGTTTTATTTATAAACGTATGGATAGTCGACAATAGCCACAAGAGAGTGGCGGTATTATTGCAAAAAACATCTCCGTTAACGTATTTTTATTGCAAGAAAGGAAACTAGGCGAAAGCCAGAGATTTTATTTACTTATTACGTCATGCCGGAGTATTGTAAATTCATTTATTCAATAAAACACAAGTTTTTATCAACCGCCAATTAGCCCCATTGCACCCGTCAATGTGCCCCACGTGTGGGGTGTATTGGCGGTTTTGAACTTACCGATTATTTGGTCATTTTCTCTCTTTTTAACAATATTTATGAAATATTACAAAAGACATTTTATTGCTAGACTTTATACCTTCAAAATGGTATATTGTATTAATTGAATTATACTGTACACCATTTTATAGAAATAGATTAACAATTTTACCGCCAACTAACCCCAGTCTCCCCTAATGATGTGATCGAGCAGTTTCTATACAGTTTTAGCAAATTGTATAATATTTTAATTTCTTTCGCAATAAGTCATCTTTTATGCCAGGAAGTTCTCAAATTAAGGATGACATTTTTAAAATAATGATTAATCAAAAAGTTGTATGGAATATTATTATAAACACACGAGTATCAAAATCATATTTACAGTAGAGTCTCTGTATATTTGCCCGCTCGGTTCTTCGCGTTCCCCTCCCGTCTTCTTATATTTGTTAAAAGAAGGAGGGAGCAGATTCTCTCACTCTCCTCAGTCGCGTTACGTTCGTGACGTCACAGCAGGCCCTTCCTGAGGGTTCAACGCGCATGGTGGGGGGAAAAGAGAGTAGCGACAGACAAATATAACGAGACGGAACTGGACAAATTTGCTGGGACGTAAATATAGCGAGACACAAATATACCGGGACTCTCCTGTATTTAGAAATCTGTATGACCAAATAAAAATCAACTTCTATAGCGGGGGCGAGAAATAGAGATCATGGAGTCGCGAAAAAACCTGGTGGTAACAAACCAAACTAAACTAATCGAAATTCTATGCAAACTCTGTACTTCCTCCTGCCCTTCTAACGTTCAATACACCACGTTTATCCCATAGGTTTGACCCAAATTTAAACGTTTATTAAAGGTTCAGTTTTTTTATTGAAGTACTCTATTTTCAGTAATATATTACTGCATTATCCGGTATAATTAATTACAAAGTTGTACAAGCAGGGTATTCGCTTTTTGAATGTCGTGTTTCAAAACCGTCTGATTTTTTAAGTGTTTTCTTTTAAAATCTTTTTTAGTGTCAATAATCTCGGCTAAAATCTCGTCAAGATTCAAGAACGAGAAAAGACCTTCCAGCAACAACCAAAGAATAAAATTGCGAAGTCCTTAGTTGGTGGACGAAATTTCAAAAAGAACAATTAAGTTTTCTGTCATATCTGATGAAAAATGAGGAAATTAGTTTAATAAATTTTTGCGTTATACTTAATCGAATCTCTAAAATAAATCTATTTAGATGTTTACATGTTTTTTACAAGGTGTATATAAGTATGGGATAATTTTAGTAGTTTTATATGTTGTACGTAATAATAATATTAAATGTAAACATGATTAAAATATTTTTCCAGCAGTAAATTTCTAATAGTTTACGTTTCAGTATTATCGTATTGATATGAAAATTACTGCTAATTAGAACTTCGGTACGGTATAGTTTTAACAATGGAAATGCAATTGTAAATGTACGTAACGAATACAATCGCAGTGTTGATCTTACCGTCAAATGACTTTTATTGTGAAATACAAAACATATTGTTACAAAGTTCTATATTTATTTAAGTGCAATTTATGCAACGACTATAACAAAAATTATGTGAATTCAATATACCTGTTTGATCAACGGCGTTCTGGGCATCGACCTCTTCCATGCGCATTTCTGGAAAAAAAAGAAAACTTTTGTTACCTAGTGCAAGTAAAGTGAAACAGTTACAATGTAATGTCAAACATCCTATCAAGTGCTAGCCCTTAGTATCGAATTGGTAATAATGACGACTGTCTAAATTTATCTAAGTAATATTCGTGGTGGATTGCTTAAAGTTAAACAAATTATTTTCTAAGGTCGTAAACACAAAAATATCATACATACACAATGACAGAATAACTTTTGGAACTACTCGAAAAATCAGTAAAATACTGCATCAGTATAACGCCGATGGTAGAAGTGTTATCTGGAAGAATACCGTCTACGGAATTTGGTAACATCGAAATTAAAATTTTTAAATATACTACATTAATTTGTTTTAATAACCTGATTTATTAATATTCATGTAGGCTATACATTACTGAATTTTGTTCGGTAATATTAAAAACAAGTTTGTGCGAAGGTTGTCATCAATTATCATTTCGTGTTGAATGTTTCGACCTCACTTGAAACCTTTACCAAGTAATTTACAACTGTTAATTAATATATAGTTATTGTACAGATTTAGTTACGCGGTTGCTAAAAAGGAAACCAAACTCGTTTGGTTATGAGTGTAAAACGTTTCGGCCTGAGCGGAGAAATTCGGTTTCAAGTGTACTTGTACATTTCAAATCAGTTAGATATTGTTCGATATCCAATTTTCCTTTCGTTAATCGTATTTAGTTTGTTCAGACTATCTAGTGCAGTGGCAAATTGATCTGTCATTACGCAGTTGACTGAAAAATAATAAAAATAACTGTTTTTGTAGTTAGGTAAATCCAGTTAATGTAATGACTTTTAATATTTCTTATATATATGTATAATCAGTGATTATATTTATTAACTAATTTTTTAGTGCGTTTAAAGTACTTTCTGAAGATACTGAATCTGATTTTTCAGCCAAAAATTAATGTACATGGCACGATAAGCATTATAGCAAGGAATGCTGTGGGAAACCCTTGGCAAAGTGTTTTTGGTCAAAATAACTATATTATTACTTAAATTTGAGGTATTTTTCATGTGTTATTGTAACCCAATTATGACCTTAAAACTCTTCTCATAGCCGAAATGTATTTAAGGTACATTTGTTAGTATATTTTTACCAATTTTCGATCAATCAAATAGCTATGAAAGTTTAATAACCGATATGTAACATTTTAGAACATACTTTACTTAATTTGAACTTGTAATCTAACTTGAAAGTCATACGGTTTTAAGAAAAAAATGGGTTACTGTCGATAGTAAAAGACTTCGCTAAATTCCCTAAAATTAACTTCTAATTACATATTGACATCGAGTCATCGAGCAATTTTTTATTTTTCAAAGTATATAATGACACATAAAACATAAAACATAAATGACATATAAAATATAATTTCTATCATGTGATTGAAAGAGCTTGTGTTGTAAAAGACATGCTAATGAAAAAACAAAAAACGTAAAAGTTGAAATGCCTAAGTTGGTAAATAATTACATCTTTTCAACTTCTTAGACGTACGGCGACGACATGTTATGTATATCCGCCACCAGGGGCGATCACGACACTTGTGACTCTGTCCTACTCTCACTAGAGAAACGCATTTCTATTAGGAACATCAAATAGATTCATGACAGACACCGATTAATCTCTACTCTAGCTACGTGAGCACATGTAATGTTTTAATCGTAAATATACTTTTGATATTCACAAATATTCCTGTACCCGACCCCCTGCCCCCTCCCTCTTAAGGGGTTCTAAAGTGTTCGGCCGTTAACATAGGAATTTACACTAAAAATCGTAAATAAAAAATTACTCAATAGATTTTTCAATTTCAAATAATGAAAATCTTGTCTAATATTTGCCAAAGTAATAAATGTGTAAAATGTAGGTAAATAATTTGCAAATAAAAATGTGCTAAACCCATATTTTTCTTTGTTAGTGTACTTTACAAAATATACCGCATGTACTTTCGGGTTTTTATCCTCGCTTTTAACCCATTAATCTCGGAAAGGACACATTTTTCACTTCAATTTCAACCAAGTATTTCATATGAAAATTAAAGTTCCAAAAACTGGCAGCTATTTGTATTACTATTTTCGAGGTCGCTCTTTTCAATGGCGATGTAAAAATTGAGTTATCTTCACTATAAAATTAAATATAGCGATTTAAATATAAAAAAAATGTGAATTCTTTTTCATAAAAACTTTGTTATCAATGGAGTATTTTCCGGTATAAAATTCTTTCGCTAAAGGTGAAGAAAATAGTTGTAGTTTAATATATATTTTTTAAATATTAAAAAAATAACATCCTGATCACAAAATGGCGACCACAGTAAGAAATTTCTTTTTAAAAATTAACAAATTTGTTTCATGAAAACTACAAACTGTAGAAAAAAATATTCTTAGAATAAAAATGGCTTATAGAGTGTAAAAGAATATTTTTTTCAGAATGCATTGATATAATTTTTGATTTTTCGAAAATGCGGAAAATCGAAACGTTGATAAAAGTTGTTTAACAAATCTACAAGTGCGAGAGTAATTTTGACCAATTCTAAGATATTTTTGTTCTTAGGAGATTTTCTCCAAAGTTTATGGCTTTTGCGAAAAAAAATCATTAATATCTTCTAGATTTCAAGAATAATTTCTTTTGTCGAAAACTATCGATTTGAGAATGTACTTCCTTAGAACAAAAATATCCTAGAATTTGTTAAAGAATACTGTACAAATTTTTCAAATTTTTTGATCAACTTTTTCAACATTTCGAATATTCGGAATTTTCGAAAATCAAAAATGATATCAATTGACATTTTAAGACATTTTTATTCTTAAAAAATTTGTTCTAAAGTTTACAGTTTTCATGAAAGAAATGTTAACTTTTAAAAAGTCTCACTGCCGTCGCTATTTTGTGATCGCGATGTTATTATGTTAATATTTAAAAAATAAGGAATAAAGACATTTTGTGACGGAAAATACTCTTTCAATGAGAAAAATATTTTTTTGCCCTTTATTATATCCCTTTATTAAATTTTTTAATTGCGATAGCTGAATTTTAATAACGCCATTGAAAAGAGCGACCGTGAAACTAGTAAGATACATACTTTTCAATTCGTGATTGAAGTTGAACTGCAGAAGTGTCCTTCCCAGCGATAAAGTGAAATAATCAATGATGAGAATGACACTTTGGGAAAACCAAATTTCCAATTAAAAAGTTCGTAATCGTTGAAATTTATCTTTAACAAATATAATTTAATCATTTTTTGTTTATTTTGAAACTAATTATCAGGCAAATTATAAGTAATCTTCATATCAGTTTTTGTAATTGACATTTTATTTAACATTGAGTACATGAAAATAATTACAATTATAGTGTTAAAAGGTAAAATATTGTAAGCAAGGTTGTTTCATTTTAGAAACTTTAACGTTAACTAGACTGATAAAAGTATTTCTTTACAGTTAATAAGTATGTTAATTTCAATGTTCGCTAAAAATATTTGTTAATATTTAACCAATTTAATCCCATTAAATATGTATTTATTAACGATCAAACTGTAACATTTTTAACGCTTGTTCAATAAAAAATACCGTTGGTTTAATATAGTTGAGTCGGTTGAAACATTTTTAATACAATTAAATCGATGGCGAGTTTGAAGAATAGGACATCTCAAACGTGAAACTCAAAACCGATCATTTCGAAAGCTTTTCGATGAAGAACCAGATGTTTCAGAATTTGCGGCGAAGAATTATTATATCGTAGCAACTTTTGAAATCTCCGGTTCTTCGTCAGACACCAAAAAATGGTCCGTTTTTCCTCGCAAACTTTTAAAGCTTCCAGTTTTTTGTCAGAACTGCCGAAATGTCCAGTTCGTCGTCCCAAAACCAAGTTGTATACGTTTTTTCGCTTCACGTTTGAGATGTCCGATTCTTCATACCAGCCATAGAAATGGAGTAAAGGAGTATCAAATTCGGCGATTAAAATATTTATTTCACTTTACGTGTTAACTCTAAAAAGGCATTTCTTAATTTTAAGTACTAAGTAACTAATTGTAAGTTTGTCAGTATTACATTTCTTAAAAGAGACGGACGGACATTAAATGGTAATTTTGGAACAGACTTGCAGAATGAAAAAATGGCCAGTTTTTCTAGTAAAAATTACTAGATTTTGTAGTAATTTTTCTCATTATCATTTGAAATAGTAAAATTTCTAAGACAATGTTTCTCCATGTACAATAATGAGTTAGATAATTATTTAAGTGATACCAATTTTGCATATTATTAATTTTCGTTTCTAATCAATACCAATAATTTTCTTAAAGCATTTATAATGATTGTTATGTAATAAGAGCTATGAAATGATTTCCAAGAAAATTTTTCTCCATGTACGAAGTAAACAAATGTCACGCTATTAAGAAGTTTCTTGATACACTAATCCGCCAGGTAGAAGCTGGCACTATCGTCAATTCACTGCTACATTGGTATGTATATTTACATATCAATAAGCGAATATCGGATAACGGTTCGATTTGAAAATGGAGAATGAAAATGATTACGGTAATATCAATATTGTCCATTTAAAGAAATTGTTGAAAGAAAGAGAGACCAAAGTGACTGGAAGAAAATCGGAGTTGGTAGAAAGATATAAATAAAGTGTAATCATAAAATATACTACGTAACCTTCGGTAATAATATCCTTTGGATTAAAGTTCTCAATGTATAAACCAAGTCCCCATTTTGGAGAAAAGAAGGCGTTTTGATAACTTCCAGCAATTTTTTTTGTTGGTCAATATTTGTCGGGAGTTTAAATCGCATATTATCCTCATATTCATGTACACTACACTTCATTGTATATATAAAAAGTGTTTAAAGATCGTTATGGACACTAAAAACGATAGCACGAAAAATACAGTGCGTGAGGTTATGTATGATGTTTGTAAATTTACATACAGATGCACGCAGATATTAATATACCTTCAAATCTAGCAGTGAGCGGCCATGACAGTGCCTTCCACTGCTGCCTCCTGGCGGATCAGTTTGTCAAGAAACTTCCTAAGACTTCACTTGAAAGTACTATTTACATACTGAGTATAGGGCCATCTAAATCATGGTGCAATATAAACGTCATTATCTAACCTAAGTAGCCGACCTGCATGTGATAAAGAATGGAATTTCCTATGTCAGTAATAGGTTAGATAGGCTGCAGAAAGTGCAGTGCCGCCCCCCCCCCCCAATATTTGCCACTAGGTCCGTCCCAATATTTGGCTTATCCCTCGATTGGTGTTCCCCACCACTTCTCACGGAGCGATAATTCTATGGCAACATCACGCATGAGCAATGTAGGGAAAGGTTAATGTGATTTCTGGTCGACGATGCACGTTCTATAACTGTATGTCGACGGAGTGTGGGGAAAATGTTTTCCCCTCATTAGGTAAATATTGGGAAGGTTAGAAAAGGACAGACAAAACGGATGACTTTGATACATTTATACGAAATATTGTACAATGATAAAATAATATAATATAAAAGCGATGTTTAATCACCGAAATTTAGCCACCAATTTTTTTAATTGCTTTTTGTTTTTGACAACCTGATATTTGTGAGTTTCTGATATTAGAATAGAATATATGAACGAACAAGAATTACATTAATTGACATCACAATTTGCCAGTTCATTTATCCTATAAACTATAAGACTATTTTTGCTTATAAAAAGAAGTTCTTATTTGTAATTAATAAATAATTTCTTAGTAGTTAATGAACGTATTCGGACGGTTTGAAAATATTTTGTGTAGTAGAATCTATGATTTCTTTAATATTAATAAACCGCAATCAAGTAAAAAAGCCTTCTTTTGAGGGTTTCAATAAATGACTTATAATAGTTACCAAATATTTATTTCGCCAAATACCACAATTTCGTTTGTTAATAAAGCAGCCTTCTTTGAATAAAACAAATGTTTTTATCAGTGCATAAATAAAGCGTTTTACAATACATGAATATCTATCTATACGTACAATTTATTTAATAATTTATAATTTATAATTGTAAATAAGGAACGTGGATATTCATAATTTTGGATAATTATGAACAATTTTTAGTTTATAAATAAATAAATAAATAAAATCTTTTTTTCCGTATTAGCTTTCAGAAGTGAAAAAATTCTTAATAGAAGTTATTTCTTGGAGTGAACGGAAAGTAGAAACAAAGTGAAAAATCTTCATATACGTTTCAACCTAATTTATTCAGGTTCCCATCAGAAAAGTATTACAAATAATTTTAGTGCAATATTAGTTTACCTGAGATTGGGTTTTGTATTTAATATTCGTTATACTTTTTATGCTGGCCTGTTCAAGACGGAACATAAGAACTAAGTATGTTTGGAATAACATTTTCCTTCCGATCAAAATATTACGGGTCAGGCAGATCAACGGTAGCTATTAATCTATTACGTGTTCCGATTACATATATTATTCAGGACCCGCACAGATGTATCTTATATAATGAACAGCAGAATAGACAATGCCCAGATGAAATTGACACCATCTTCTTGTAGTCTATTCTACCAACGTGTGTCATAAGCTTATTTCTTTTCCTCAAAAATAGTTTCCTAGCAATTAGTCTAATCTTTACGCACTTTGCACTTGCTAACCCTCAAGTAAACAATAAATAAAGATTGTGGATTTTAAAAAAACATAGTACGTCCTCCTCATTATCCTCATAATCGCCTCTCAAATGTTGGATATTATCATCCTATTCACTCCCTTAAGTTACCCAGAGTATGCCCTCATGTGCTAAGAACACTTACCGGTCACTAATGCCAATAAATGTAAGACTTCAAAGTAATAAATTGGAAGAAAAACCCCGACTGATGATGCGACATCTACAAAAGTGGATCGTTTTTTTCCGAATTTTTTTCTTTGCAAAATATTCTTGAAGGTCGAGTATGTAAGGAAAGCTTCTCAAATAATTGAAGATAAACGTAAATCATATCAATTATGGGTTTCTAAAAAAATGATTTCAAGTCTATACATTGCGAAAAACGTGGACTAGAGACAATGTTATCTACAACATTCAGACATCATGCAAAGTACAGGGCAAATACGACCGATAGTGTATTTGATGTCAATTTTCCCATGAAGAACATGAAGTTATTGTTGAAAAATACATTCTAGAGATATATTCAATAAGCAAGTTATCGAATGAGAAAGTTTGAGGTTCTCGAAGTTACTCGAAACAAAGCGATGAATGCCTACTTCTCAAAATGAAGAGGAACAAGTAAAGGGTGTAACTGTTGGAATGGTGGCTTCCTGAATGTAAGCATCATTGGTAAACTATTATCACGGGGTTATGTATTGCAATACAGGAGATGTAAAATATGTAAAGTTGTAATGAAAACAACTGCAATCTTTCTATATTAATGGCATTTTCTTACTTCAATAGTACATTGTCATCACAAATGATTTTTTAATTCCTAAAATATTTTGAAATTTTTCTAAATTATTTTCAAGGTTATTATTTCTCATTAAGAATGCTAAAAAACCCTTTTCAGGAAAAAAATTAATTTTTAACAAAAAATATGCTTCAAAAATAGTAAAATTTCGAATTTTATGATGAAAATTTTGTTTTGAATAGAAAAAAACATTTTCTAACAAATTTATGTTATGAACATTAAATTCCTCGCGAAAAATTATTTTAAAAATATTTTTCTTGAATTTTGAAATAAAGTGCTTCATATAGCTGAAAATGTTGCAAAACTGAGGTACATTTGAGGATATGAAACTATGTCATGGTCTTGTTTACTACCGAAATGGTTAATTTAACGATTTTTTGCAATTCCTTGTTTTACTTTTGTAAAATAGATTAGTTTTTTTTCACTGTGAATTAGTAGTAGTAGTTTATTGTAACTTTTTCAGAGCTATTTTTTAAGTTATACTTATACGTTCCAATGTAAATAGAAATAATTTCAATATTCTAATATAAAAATACAGAAACTTTAATATGTATTCTAGTTACGAGTTTTTTCGTGGTGCTGTATATTAGCAGGTGCACGAGTTTATTAAAATAAAAGGTTTTCTTGATAAACGGTATGATAAGGTAGTTTATGTTCATTCCTCACATTTGTCAAAAGGAATGGTAATTCGCAAGGGGATATGAATCAAATTTGCAATCAATTTTATTTAACCACCATTGTGACACTCCCGAGGGTCATTTTTTTCTTCTCGCTTTCTCGCAATTTTCCAGTAGTACTTAATACGTTTTAACGCAAATATTTGTATGGCACGTTGTCAAGGTATTCATTACTATATAATAAAGGCATACAATTGTATTTTTTTTTTCATTTCTCTCTTTCTCCCTGTCATGAAGAAAAATCGTATATTTCCCTCGGAAAATAAAAAAAAATGCCTCAAATTACATGCTTTTCACCCTCGGCTTCACCTCGGGTAAAAACTACACGCAGACTGAGACCTTCTTTATTTTACCTCCCTCGTTGAGTAATATACTATTTCGGGTCACTTATGAATGCGCGGTCAATATTTAAAATCTCAAAATGGCGAATCCGATATGGCGGACGAAAATTAATATATGATGAAACTTTTGTATCTCGGGGTTTTTGGTATGGCCGATTTTGAAATCACCGTCAATTCTTGGAAAGTAAAAAACTACAAATGACGTATAGAAATTTATTATGCCATAAATGTTTTTAATCAGCTTCCGATGAACCTTGACAAATGCAAATGTGACCTCTCCATTTATTCCTATTTTACTATAATAATGTATAACTTTTAGTCATTTGTTATGATTAAAAATAAGCGACATTTAGAGTTCCGCGACTAATAAAGAAAATCGGTTTTTAACACTCCGGGAGTAGAACTTGATTTTGCGCCCTGTAGTGAAACATTCGGGCGTAAATTATCGAACCCCATACCTGTCGTATTAAAAAAGATCGTATGCAACACAGGCGAAATAGCGGACACCGACGAGTGTTATTGTCACATTAGACAAACTTCACACTCGTTGAAGATCGATAACTGCACCCTCATTACCAAATACACTATTTTTGTAACGTCTGAGGATTTGTCTCGATATTAACTTTTTTCTGATAATATCACATTGTCCAGGCATATGGTATTTCATTTGGAAGCTCTCAACGAGTAAAAGAAACATTAGATCTAACTTAAACTAAAGTTTTATAGCTGCTGAAATATAGACAGAATAAACTTTTTACTTCCTAATTAAGAGTATTACCATAGGAAATAAATATCGGCCACATATTGGACGCCATCTTGAAAAAAACGGATGAAAAAAATATTTTTGTAATCTTATTTTTGTAATTTTCTTCAGTCGTTTGCAGTTTCTTGAACAAAACGTAAAATATAAAACATATTTTGTTTTATCCATTTTTTTTAAATGGGGAAAATATGAGACATTTTTTTGGCAACACTAAAGTGTTCCGGTTTTTTTAATAAACAAAAGTAAATAAAATACAGAATGCGGGTTTAAATAATTCTTTATCTTTCATAAATTTTCATTGATTAAAAGAAGATAAAAATGTCACGTCACACATTTGGAGCTTATATCCAATCAGAAGACCCATAACAATGCCGTTACAAATACCCGTTCATGGGATTTGTGTAGATTTTTTGTTCGAAAAATCATTTGATTTAATTCAATTCCAGTTTTCGAACGGAATAAATTGATATTACGAAGTACATGTTTATTGACTTCAAATAAATATATATTCGAAGAAAGCAAAATGTTATGGGAGAAACACATTTCTCAAATCAAGAAAATATTTACTAGAACGTAGTTCCAGGTCCATATTTATTGATATCAAGTCTTGCCATTTCCTAAAACTAGACATATGATTTCTTTGACGGTGTAAAATGTTTGTTTAAAATGATTTACTGCTTTTACGAAATTTATTGGATGTAAGCAAATTATTTCTTTGTTTCAAGAAAATACTATCTTGATTCAAGCATCGTTTTATTTATATCATAAAGATTTTTAAAAAATGGAAACATTTATACCCTACTTATAGTTTTGAGGTCGCTCTTTCGATTGACGCTACTGAAATTTTCGAAAAATGACGTTTACCACATTTTTTTTACAAAAATATTGAAAAAAACATGATTTTTTAGGCACAATTAATTTTTTTAAATGCATTTTTAACTATGATACTCGTTTCAGGTCACCTTCTAACCTATCAGAAACGTGTTTCCGTTTTTTACTTCAAAATTATACATTCACGTATTTCGATTTATTTTGTTCTTCATTTTAAAATGGCGTCTGAACGTTGAAGTTGAACGTTGAGTTTATTTCGGATCTGCCAGTTTTTTTTGTTGTAAAATCGTACAAATAAGTTATTACGAGTTTTGCATAATCTGCTTCGATTTACGGAAGCAGTAATATCCCATACAATCCAATTTCAAGATGGCGACTGCGATTGGCTGAGTAGAAATATGTGTATTTCGAGTTCTGTTACAACTAAAATGGGTGTGAAATTTGCCAGTTTACAATCTATGGGATATTACTTCTTTCGTAAATCAAAATAGGCCACACAAAACTCGTAATAACTTATTTGTATGATTTTACTACCAAGAAAACCTAGCAGATTCGAAATAATAGCAATTTCAACAATTTTCAACGTTCAGACGCCATTTTGAAATGAAAAATAAAATGAATCAATTTTTATTGTATAAATAAAACGATACTGAAGTAGGTGTGCAAATTATGCACATTTGGGACTTAAAGGGTTAATGTAGAGTAAAAGGAAATAAATTTTCTCTTAATGCAATGAAACATTATTTGAATCACAAACATAATTACTTGATGCAAGTAATAAATTTCAATTATATTTCGTTAAAAGAAGTAAATTTTTCAGTGCGAAAGCCGATATATCATGAAAATTTTCAAACTTACTGAATAAGTTTAATTAACCTTTAATTTTGGTAATCCGCAATTGTTGCGTAGAGGAATATCCCACTGATAATATAGTCGACATTTGTAATGTATTTCTTTGCCGTTATAAATCAAAATCACAAACCAGTTCATCACACTAACACTTCATAATTAAAAGAACTAAACACGTTACACTGTACTGCATGGGATTTTTTTTCTAACGTAGCCGAGATTATTTTTGAAAATTTCCAGCACCCCTACACTAAATCATACACTATTCTAAATAAGTATACGTAGTTTGATTCACTTGCGATGTACACTGAATGCGATTTTGTGCCTTCAATATTAGCTGATAGAAAATTAGGTTCTTCCGAAGTACTCTATGCAATACCCAACACATTTCATCATTTATGTACGAATGCGACAAAAAATATAATTTAAAAAAATACTTTCGTGAACGATGTCACGGGTACTCTGTGAATGTTCGATAAAAATCGGTTTTGTTTTTACCTATTCTTCGTTTATCGAAACAATGGGTTGCATGTCTATTCATAAAATCATTAACTGTTCAAATTTTAATTTGCGTTTCCTAGAATAAAATAGTTAATTTCCTCTAGAATAGCTTGCTTTTTATTTTTGAATGACGTACATTTTTTATGAAATTGTAAACGGACCCCGGATTTTTGCATTTCACATAAATATGAAATAATTCAATAAAGTAACCAACTAACTAACTAAATTTAATTATTGTCTTATTCCCATGTTTATTTAATGTGTTTATTATGACTAATTCATAGCCATGTTTACAATTGTAAGCAATACGAATTAAATAGTTAGAGCACAATATTATTTACAACGGTATCATTATTTTACAACATATTTGCATTTTTATATAACTAAATATTGGTTTAATAACTGTAGTTACAACGTCTCCGATTCTATTTTTACATTTTGTTACTAAATGGAAACTTTCTAAAAAGCTTAGAGAGCTTCAGAAAAAACAATAGTTTTTTCTTTTTTCATTATAATACACAATTATAGAAACTATCTAAAGTGTATATGCTTTACTTTTTATTTACTTCACCATTTAATTTTATTCCACATTCACCAGAGCGCACAAACACATTTGCTTGAAAGTATGATAATTCAAATTACACTTGCAGCAGAAAGTATTGATATTAATGTTTTTTTATCTGGAATTCACTTTGGTGACGAAATTATTTATTTCATTCCCCACCATTTCTTCGTCTTATATATTCACAGATGTTTGACTCGAATGATTTCCAGGGCTACAATGTCACTGATGGTCACGCGCATTTTGTAAGATAATATTTTTTGCTCGTTTCCACGCTTTTTGACCGATAATTCTTTTTACAGCTAGCAAGATATCTAACAAATGTAACGAATTAGCAGTCTTTTTATTCGGCATTTTTCAATTCAACAAAATTTATTACAAGAGTGCAGACACAAATTATTTTTATTAAAAAAAAAGTGTGTATATTAATTTTATTCAAATTGAATTTTTTAATTGTCAATTACATGCTTTTAATAAATAAAACTGATCACAGTAAAATATTACGTTGCGTTTCTCAACAAAAACAGATTAAAAAAAATACGTTGGGCTGGTTTTATAATATAATTACGTCATTTTTTCATCAAGTTTATATATTTTTATTTGTTATTAATATTGTCAGAATATGATAAAAGGTAGGTCATTACATGGATATTAATTTTATAATTCACATATATCTATTTTAATACATTAAAGAAAATATTTTCGTTATTATATATTTATTTGTCATATATATTGTTATAATATAATAAAATCTAGATCATCACATGCAAATTGAATTTCTATTATAACAATATCTATGACAAATAAATATATAATAGCGAAAATAATGTACAAAATTCAATAATAACTTAAGTAAGCAGAAGGTTCTATAATAAGCAGCAATTTTAGTAATCCACAGCAAAAAATGTCAGTACCAAACCACACCAAAATACAGAAAAACTTTCGGATTTTTTAACTATAACTTCGAAATCAAATAGACTTTCAAGGCCAAAGTAAAGGATTAAAATACTGACAGAGAAATTTAGACCATTTAGTAACAAACTGAGGCGACTGTATTACGCAATTATATATAGTTGTTTCTTTTAAAAAATGAAATACTTAGTATACTTGGCATTTTTTGAGATCAACCCACCAAAGGCATAGGTGAATTGTGAGTGCAACAAGTCCTGACGTAAATTTTAGTATAATAAATGTAATTCTTACATTGGGAGAATTAGTCAATAAAATTTCTTTGCCGCTTAATAAATAATTTAATATTTCTTGGTGTGACGGCGCATTTAATAAAATGGAAAAAAGGGAAAAAAGTAAAAAAGTAAAACAGTAAAAATAAAAATGTAAACCTGCGTCGTTCAAATTCGAACGAACCTGTCGATATTCTAAAATAACGGAGCATATAAGGCCAGAAAAGTTTTAGGGGGAAACTCGAATAATGTAGAACATTTAGCCTTATAGACTTAAAAAAAACTTTTTAAATCTAACAAATCATATAAATATATAAATGTAATTTTCTTTTTTTTCTTATTTTTTGTTATGTTTAAATTTAAGTCTATACATTGACCCCCCCCCCTCCCCCAGTATTTGCCTCGTCCGTCTTGTCTGTATTATTCTAACCCTCCCAATATTTGCCTAGTGAGGGGAAGTGATGTCACCACAGAATTATCGGTCCGTGAAAAGTGGTGGGGAACAGCAATCGAGGGGTAAGGCAAATATTGAGAGGGACCTGGTGGCAAATATTAGGGGGTAACAAATATTGGGAAGGCAAATATTGGGGGGACTAATGTAATGCTAAATGTAATTTTTAGTGAATATAATAACTATCGTGATATAGTTAAACAACTAAGAAAGAGAGCAGTTGTAGAAAATTGAAACGTTTACTAAGTCTTCAAAAATAGCGCAAGTTTACTACATTTTGTAGTCAAATTAATTACTGCTAACCATAAACGTAAATAAAAATAGTAAAATCGACAGCACAGGCACAACAGTTTATCTAAATAAGCAAGTAGTTATATTTTTACTACTTTTCCTTTAATTCAAGTGGTAGTGGAATTTATTAGGTTGATTTTTATCAGTGTTATGGATACGTCTAGTTATTTGCAAGCGTTTGCAGACATATAAGTAGTTTAACTAATTCGATGCCTTATTATTTACGATTTATGAAATGGTTTAGTCTCATTCATTAAATGCTTTAGTCAACATTACATACAGTTTTATGCAGGTTTGAATTTTAAATTTTCCTACCATAAAATATTATACATACTAAGTATTCTTAACGGAAGGTGGCGTTAAAATCTACGTAAATTAATCGCAAGTAGTGATGCAATTAAATAAGTTAACGATTAAAAAATGAACAGTTATTCTAATAAATCGACACATAGTATATCAATAAACCTTATACTGACTGTCTATGGATGATTTTAAAGAAACAATTTTTTTTGCAACTGGAATTTAAACAAAAATAATTTTGCATTTTCAAAGTATTGATTTGATACTTTGGAAAGAAAATTCCAAACGCAGCACACTACAACGTTCTAGTAGTTATACAATTTTTTAATCCATGGCTATATTTATAGTAATAAAAGTCATTTATCAAATGGAAATACAACTATAGTATTATATTAGTGCACTTTTTTTGTTGATTTTCGAGTATCTTCTTTAACAGGAAAATCAATTGAAATTCAACTTGAAAGTGACGAGTCTGTAATTTTTTAGTATGCTTTCACAATTGGCGTAGTTAAATTTGCATTTACATATCTTCAAAACCCAAAATTCCGGCTGTTAAATAAAGAACACTAGAAATTTTTTATTTTGAATTTTACTTATTTTAAAAATGAAATAAAATTACTTCCAGTTTTCAACTAAAAGAAGGTATAAAAGATGACACCCATAATACGAACAATATTTTTCGCCGGAGCGAGTGTAAAATTCGAATATATGCCCCGAATTTTGAACTGGGATAGGTGGGGAACTCAGCCATGAAATTTTACACCAGGGGACGAAAAAACAATTTCATTTCATTTTTAGGATAAACAAATTAGGAACAAGATTAAAAATGTTCGATGTTCTTCATTTAAAATATAATTGAAATACTTCAATTCAAAATCCAAAATTTCAAGGTCACCTTACTGCCTCCTCTTCAACACGTTTAGATTAAATAATAAAATATTCCATTCTTCAGATTAAATGTTTAATACAGAGTTGATTCAATATTCAGTGAAATTCAACATATATTTGGTTTGAATTTTGAAGTACCATAGCCCCACAAAAAAATGTCTGCAACCCAAGCAAAACCTCCATATCTTTATGTTTTTAGGGTCCCTGAATTCGAAAACGAGGTAAGTTTGTCCCCATCAGGTCATTATTAATGTCAAATCAAGGTAATAAATTGCAAAAAAATCATGGAATCATCCTGAAACACTACATTAAGATGTTTTTTGAGGTCGCTGAAACCGAAATCGCGGTCAGTTTGTCTGCATAAGGTCAAGGTCCAGTCAAGGTCATACTTAGAGAAAACCATAGAAACATCGTTTTTTTGTGGAGCTGTGTAATTTATGTAAAATACATTGCATAAAATCTAATGTCAATAAAAAATACATTAAAAAACAATAATTAAATGAAAAAATATTTTAGATATTGGATTGCAGAAAATGCTTGTTGCGGTTTATACAGATTTATGTTTCGTGAAGCATACACTGTTTGACCCAGAATTATGAAAACGACAACGAAGAAAAAAGGTTTTACGCAAAAGTTTAAATATTTTCCACTACCTACTCAATTTTTATTTTACATTAATCCTTCACGATGATCTTGAATATCAGTTCAATGATAAAATGTCTGTTTGAAAAAGGAGTCAATATTTTGAACTACGGAAATTGAAAAAGTGAAAACTTTACATTCAACTTTATATGGTCAAAAATATCGGTCTTCATTTAAAAATGTCAGTTCCACCTAAGACTGATATTGAAGACAATGATCAATATCATAGTTAAAGTGACCGGAATTCGGAAATAAAGTCAATATGATTTTGAAATAATAGGTAAGGTCATGCCCAAGGTCATAACGAAGGACACAATCAAACGTAAATGTATTTCGTAGTAAAAAGTTTGAGTTCCCACTTAAAAAATTCAAATAGACCTTGAAATATCATTCAAGATCAAAATCAAGGTAAAATCTAAGGTCAGAATTTAATAACTAGGGTTATCTATAACCTATTTTAATTAAATACATTCCTCCAAAGTTATATTTTTATTTATATACTTTTAGATAGCACTTCATATAGATAAATATTTCTATGTGTGCTTTATTTATTTCTAACATTTTGAAATTTGTATATACAAAATTATGCTTAATGAGACTTGTTAATATTGACGTAAAACTGGACTCAATTATATAATTTTAAACCAAAAAGGTATTTGCGAATAACTGAATCATTTTCACAATAAAATCATGTACAATTTTTATCCTTACTGATTTGCAGGATAATTTTTAAAATAAAGAATAATAGTACCAATTTCTGTCGACATTTTCATATAATTTTTTGTAGCTTCAATTAATCCAGGCCAGAATCGACAAAATATGATGCCATAGTTACTGCATTTCAAATGCGAAATGTCTTAATTAATCTTAAAACTAAACCAATTAATAAAAACGAGTGGATTTCGTGTTCATTAGTCATATTTTAATCTAGGGTTATAGGATTTTTTCGATTTATTAAATTAAAATCTAAGTACGATATATAAACGACAAATTACGAATGATAGTAACCTATTTGGACGTCAGACGAACGCTTTGCATTTTCATGCCTTAAAACTCATCTTCTTCGATACTTCGTTAATAAAAGGACAATAAAACGAGAAGTGACAATAGATAGAACTGTAAACTCTATTGGTCTCCATCCGCTGTGAAATAAAGCTCAGGAAACGACTTCCGTTTCCTCTGAATTACCACCCCGTTTTACGTGGGAGGAGGCCCCTTTTTCTTCGTTCGATTGCAATTGACATTCAAATAAGCAGTTTTCTCGAAATTACTAAACTTTCAGTCTCTCAAAATTGTTACTTTTATAAAAAATTCGGATTTTATTTGTCGTTGTTTAACAAGCGCTTTTTTCTAATTTTTTTCATGAAATTAAGGGTTTCTAACCATTTTTATTTTTATTATGTCCGTAATTTCAGTATGTAACTAATTTCATCTAATATTTTAATTTTTATTTACTATATATTTGCAATGTATTATAAAAAACAAAGCGTTTAATAGCATCTTAAACATTGCTTTGCAAAGAAATTGTTACCGTCGGACAACATTAACGCCAATTTTTTAATGCACACTTCTCGAATTTCGTTTTTTTTTTTGGTAGGATGAATATATTTCTTAATATAGCTGTCGAAATACAAAAAAACATTAGAATTCGGCGACCTTCATACGTTGCTTTATTAAAAGTTGAGCATATTTCTTTTGAGGTTTTGATTACGCAGGTATTTTGGCATTTTAGATTTAAAATGTATGCTCAAATATAGCGGTCAATTTCAAAGAAACTTGGCTAGTTATTGAAAAAACATATGGAACTCTTTATAAAAATCAATAATACTCTTCTGCAATTGTTGTTGATACGTTGTAATATACAAGGTAATTGTATATCCTAAGCTTTGTTAAGTTTTTAATTTCGAAGCCAGAATCGTAACCATTACGCCGAATAACAATAGACAAACGTTCAATTTCATGCATTATTTTCAAAAACTGAAGTAACTTTTGAAGTGAGTCCGTCATTTTGACGTTTTATTGGTATATAAATCGTCAATGTCGCATCTTTTTTTGCATCACTAATACAGATATTTAGGCGTTGTCCGTCATATGTTACCCACCATTTTAAATTTTATAATAGCAACATCATACTCATAATGGTTACCTCAAAAAATATAAATACTGAGCATGAGTTTTTATCCAAAACGGATTAATTTATCCAAATGCGTCCACTTTATATCAACTTGATGAAATAAAAGGTACCAATTTTTTTTTTAAATAATGAAAAAATAAGGGAACATTTTATGGAATTTAGTTACAATTACACAGAAAAAAATAATTAGTAGATTCTACCTAGAACTTATGTAAAATTTACCGAAAAAGTTGAGTAACCATTGTCAATGAAAATAATTAAAAGAACAATCCTAATTTTCTGCAGTTTATGTGGAATTTATATTTTAAATGCTTGATTAACATCAATGATGTATTAAAATCTAATCTAAGTAAACAAATTCACATAATTTTTATATTTAATATAACTGGTGTCAATGTTCTTGCGAGTGTTGTTATAGAAGGTCTAGCCTGGTTTTTCGTTAATCAGTGATTAAACATCATTTAAAAACTTATTACTTAAGGGCTAGATTACTATTTATTTATATTCTTCATTAAATTTTGCTTTTAAATGAGACTCGATAAATTTTACTTAACTAAGTTCGGCAAATTCTACTTATGACTTTTTTTCGTGTAGTCGTTACCTATAGTTTTTGCTTTTTCGAATGTACATTGTTGTCATTTCATTTTGCTGTCAATACTTTGGCATTTCTTATTTTTTACAAATGTTATCAATAAACGTTTTTATTGAAATAAGAAATAAGTGTATTTTTTTTAAACATTCGTCAATCATTTGGCATAATTTCTTAGTAAGTGATACTCATGAAGAAGTAAAAAACCCAATTTTCAATTTAATTTTTTAGTCAAAATATTGGACCTCAAATTTGCATATTATTATGAAATCAGGCATATATTTATATCCTGCTTCCTTTAATAAAAAAGTAAATTCCGTTTCAACGCCGATAAAGAAAATTATTTAGCATTATTATTATTTAGCATCTATATGTTGTATTAAAAAAAGTCCTAAACTATTTACAAGCCGACAAATATATAATATGATATAAAATTAACTTAACCGTCAGAAACTTTAATTGGATTTTCCGAAAAATGCAACTGTGAAATATCTGATTATTTCCAAAAATATATTAGATTTTACAAATATCCCTTTTTGTCTGCTATTTTTCTCATTTGAACTGTTTCAGAATTCCTCGCTGAACTAGACTAAAACTTTAGATATGTAAAATCATAAAAGTTAAAGGAATTCTTATTGATTGTTTTGAACTCTTTTATCATTTTTAAAAATTTGTGAATTTTGAAAATTTAAAAGAGTGTTTTCTAATCTTTTTTTTCAGTACAAATTTCAGCGTTTTCTTTGATCAATTCTAAAAACTTATTTTTGATCTCTTATTTTCAACTTTTTTTAGATTATATAAATAAATAATCGTTTTATCATTTTTATAGATTCTTTTGCGTGTTTTAACTTTTATTAAAAAATGTTAATATACACATTTTACAGTACTCATCCCAAGAATACGATTTCTTTACTTCAAACCAGAATCCTGAGTCAATTTGAATGTGAAAAAAACAAAATAAAAAAATCCAGTAGAAAAAAGTGCATTAAAAAATCTCACCACAGATTCTAAAAAATTAGTTAATTTTACTTCAGTTATGCTAGCTTGGATATTTTTAAACACAAAACGCAACCATTGAAACTAGTCAAGAATTTCCATTTAGTACTTGATGGTTTAAGCATCAATGACACATTAGAAAACATAAATGAAGCTGCTATATTGCAAAAAGTGTTTTACCATATTAATCTGGTTTAATTGTTTTAATGATTTAATCAGGTTCATAATAAACGATATCCATGGAACATTTCAAGTTAAAAAAGCCTTGTGCCTCAAAAAACGTCTAGAATTCTCCATTTTTAACATTACCTACAATTTTAAAAATTTGTATTTGATAATGAAAATACAATCAAAATATTCTTTTTGATTGACTATTTTATTAACTATAAATCAAATATTTCTATCTTTAGACACAAAAACTATCAGAAAATATCAGGTATATTTTATCGTAAGCATTCGAATACAATTTTGTTCCTTTGAAATTATTGCTCTGCAGAAAATAAAATGAAAAATAAAATTAGAACTTACTAAAAACCTGGTTTATACCAATTTTCGTTAATAAATATCATAAAAATGTAAAAATGTCGAAGCTCTAGAGGATGATCAATTTCCATAGCAGAGCACACTACTCCAAACTAATTAACAATGAACTATTTTATCAAACTCAAAATCAAGAGTCATTGCGAAACAAGCATTCGTGTATATCGCGGTAGTAATCAATTACGTATTTTCAACTGACGCACTATAACACGTGGAAAAGTTAGTGAATCATCGTCTATCCGGAAACTGAGCTAGATCGATTGTCGTATTGAATTTCTTTACGTATACGACAAACGACAACTTGTTGAGACGAAGCGAAATAATTGTCGTCGATTCCGTTAATATCCTTATCAAATCTGTCTATTTATAAACAGAAACACGTATAATCTGCCTATAAATAAGCACGATAAACGTCAATCGATCTCATATGTTCAAGATATATCTACATTATCGTTAATTTAATGAAACCAAATTTGATTACGTTAAACTTTACATTTACCCCTTTTTTATTACGATTGATATGCGTTAGTTTTTGTTTGTAATTTTAAAAAGAAATTTGAAAAATGTTGGAATTAAGTAGCTTAATGTCCTTACTGAAACCAAGCCTTTAAATACTATTGTTTAATATACGTTTATTATCCGTTTATTATACGTATGTTTAAAAAATGGTGTAAGTGTATGGTATAAATGTCTATTGATAACACGCTTAATACGTTTATCACACACGTTTATAATACATTTATATTATAGAATTCGTACTTTAAACGTTAAAAAAACCTTTATGAAATAGTATAAACAGCATAAGAAGTAAGTAAATAATGAAAGTTTGAATGTGCTCATATATACTCCATTCAGATTGGAGGTTTAATATTCGTTTATGAAATACGTTAATAGTACGTTGAATTTATACTGCTTTATAACCATTTATAGATACTCAGAGATAATCATTTAAAAAGCGTGTAAAAAATGGCATATCAAAACGTTTTTTAGAAGGACGTCGATATGCAATTTCTATCTGACCTCTAAACGTCAAATACACCAAACCATCCCATACATTTAACTGAAATTTAAACGTGTAATAAACGTTCGAGATTTCAATGTGTCGTTGAATTTTGTAGATTTAAATGCAAGAACAGATTTCGTATAAAATGATAAAATCTTATAATTTGTTATAAGGTTTTGATAACCGCATTTAATTTACTATGGAACTTCAAAATAACCATGAATTAGATATTGTAGTCATTAATGATAAAAGTTCACTCAAAATTGATACGACAAAAAAACTGTCTGATGTAGATAGAGTGATTAAATTATGTAATCCAATCTTTAGGGCAAAAATATCATCATTAAATCATAGAAGATAATATTAAAAAAAAAGTTTATAAATCATATTATTCAATCAACACTCAAAACAATGATAACCTTCTTAAAACAAAAATATTCTATATAATGATAACGGAATGTTTAATAAAATTAAAAGGAGTCAAGCTGATCAAAAATAAGAATAGTACACATTACAATGTTAATGTAGGTGGCATAAAACCAGTCAAAGGCCAATTGAATTCTTTATAACTTATTGCTGTTTATCATCTTTTTTAAGGGTAAATTTTGTAATTGAGTTTTTTAGACGACATACCGAAACCCCATTCCTTTTTTTCATACTTTTCTTTGCAAAAACTGGTATTATTAGTGGTCGAATGGTTGTAAACGAAGATTTCCTTCAATTTTATTGGTATTTTAAATAAGCTTATCCAAGAAATCACTTCAATAAAGAACATTTTAAATTACGACAAATTTATGAAGAAAAAGAATGTTATTTACTTCAAAATGTAACGATGTAACGATATGGTAGTACTGCCTTAACGCCTTGCGACATATATTTTTCTTTAAACTGAAAAGAGCCTAAAATTGTTACTCGGGTCAGATTTTACGAGGTACTGAAGTCAGATTTTGACAATTCAAAATGGCGGATTCAAGATGTCCGACCGAAATGCGAAAAATTATCCAAACTTTATGAAATTTGGTTCTCGGGGGTTTTCTGGGTCGCTGGGTGCCCAGTTTCATCCCGATACAGTGACTTTTAAAATTTCATTCGGCTATCTTGACTCCGCCCTTTTGAATTTTCAAAATCTGTCTTCAAATTCGTAATCAGCATCCTCGAAAACCCACAAAGTGCCCAGTTTCATCATGATACAGTTTTCAGTCGGCCATCTTGAGTCCGCCATTTTGAATTTTCAAAATGTGAGATCAGATTCGTAATCAGATACCCCGAAAACCTCTGTACCATGACTTTCGTTAGGTTATGTCTCAAAGTTTCTTCAATATTGAATTTTTTATTATAAAAACGCCTTTTTTAGAAATTGCTTATTGTTTACCAATGAATTGACAATGATTTTAAATATTTTCCCCATGAATTTTCATTTTGTAACATCCAGTAAGCATAAAATTACAAAAAAGCTGCTAAATCGAATAAAAACTTCTTTGAATTCGCAAAAAAATTGATTAAAAGCAGGTGGCATCAGGTGATCATGCCGCAAAGGGTTACCATGAACGAAGATGGAATATGTAACAACCAGAATGTTCCAGGTTCGATTCCCGACGTGGCACATCGAATTCCTCAATATCGCTTTGATCCGTATTTTAAAAAATAAAAACATTATTTAAGAAAATCATAAAAAATGACCACCATTCTGATAATAGAACGTATTTACCAATCAATTTTAATTCCGCGAATTTAAAGAATAAAACTAGTAGATGCATAATCCATCTTCGTTCATAATAAGGCATGAATACCATTTAGGTTAAAAATGCATTTATTTTATTTTACACCTAACATAGTAATATGAAGAACAATAATTTAAAAAAAAATAAAATTCAGCAAGGATTTAAACGATGTTCAACACTAACTATCAAGATGGTTAACAAAAAGCAACTTAAATTAATTTATATTGATAACATACAAAAAACAGAAGAAATGTAGAATGTTCTTAACTAATATATCTGCTTATAAATGTGTTAAAACACATCCACTGAAAATTACAAATAAATGGCTAAAAGTGTTAATAGAACTTTTTTCTTATAAATACACTTTACTCCTAGTTATCTGAAGGTTAACATTGTAATGTTATCTGTTACCTTCTGGTACCGTAACCTCCGTGTTATATTTAAAAATTATCTTATTTTCATTTACGATGTATTTATAGTTATTAATATATTCGATAGTGATCATTACGACGAGTCTTCGATCGAGTAGATAATACATAGTCAACTTGATTATACTTCTTCCTTGGCCGCCAGAGCCTGCGCTATGAAACATTCTCACAAGTACAAAGTGGGACGTGACATAAGATAATAAGTAAATATTAACTTAAAATAACAAAACCTTAATACTCTCTAAATTTGAAGTTGTCAATAATAAATAATTAGTAAACGAAAAGTGGGTTACACATTCAATTAGTAATAAATTCTTCTAAAAAAAATGAAAACCTACTATTCCATGAGTGAAATAGTATAGTCTACACTCTAAATTACTTAAAGTGAAAATTGAGTCACTCTCTGCTAAAGGTGACTTTTTCACTATTTCTAAAGTGGAAATTTCACTTTATTAGAGTGATACTTCTCTATCTACTTTTAATAAAGTGAGATTTCCACTTTAAAGCTGGTGAAAAAGTCACTTTTAGCAGAAAGTGACTCAATTTTCACTTTAAGAAATTTAGAGTGTAGTATTAAATTACTAGAATCCACTTTTCGATAGGTATAATTTTACTAAAATATTAATCATTTATACCATTTGTTGATTAAACATTTTCTAATTCATAGCAACCCACGTTTCATTTTAAATTAAATTTTGTTTTACTAATTTACAAAATATAAATTAAATAAGATTTATTAAATATTTACTAAAATATTATTTGTTTAAAAAGTCAACTTTTCTTAATACAAATATATCAATAGTTTATTTTGAAATAAGCATTTCTACGAATTAAAAAACTGTTTTTGCATGTCGGCATAAAAATTCGGTATTAAATTCTCAATGCAACGAAGATACAGAGTTCAAATATAGGAATCAACGATCACTATCATAAAAATCGCTGTCATTAAAATAAGAAAAATGTTTAGTTAAATGATATTCGAATTACGAGTCTTTCACACACGAATCCAAAACCTACGTAGGAATTGTACTATTTACTTCGTTCAACGCCCACTGCAATTTTAGTAAGACTCGATACAATTTTGGTAAATTTAGACATTAACAGCTTAGTTTTCAGTTTCACTTATAAAAAAAAAAAAATTTGTGAAACAAGAAGTAACGAATATCATTCGAGCCTTCGAAGTCGAGAAATAATGAACTCCTTCGCTTATTCCATATCCGTAATAACTAAATTAAAATGGAATAGGAAAATAAGACTCATGTTAGTCTTGAACACCATCATCAATTCAAATCATCAACTCAAAAGAGAAAAATGAAAACGAATCACCTTACATAAACACTTTAAGGTCGAAGAGAAGTTTTTAGGTTATACACACTGAGAGAAATTATTTACTAATAGTTAATGTAAGCTAATTTCAAGACTCTTACATTAACATGTAAAGATATAACAGTAACTGTAACAGTGCATGTGATTGTTTATATTTCCAAAAAATTATGTTTGCTTTGACAACCTCATTTCCAACGTTTCTGAGGTTGCTTATTCGAATGCGGTTGGGAAAATGTTAGGAAAAGTTTAAATTCACTTTTTAACCAAATATATACCAATTTATCATAATTTCTTTTTAGAAAATCCCATTTGTTTACGGAAAATTATATTACTGTAGTCAAGAGACATAAGGAATAAGATCTAACTTTTTATAAAAATAGCATTGTTTAGGTGTTTTATTGAGTATTTGTAGGTAATTCATTATTCTGATTATTTAAAAGCAAAATATAATATGGCGGACCCAATATGGCTGAATTATATTATTAGGATATTCGCTGCTGAGTTATTTTTTTAATTTGCATGGGAATTATTCTTAGGCCATCAGAATTGCAAAACTCAGTAAGTCGAACGTAATAGGGTGGCCATTTCTAAACGAATTCGTTGTTTCTTATGGAATACATTCATTGTTACATGTCTCATTTACGTCGCTGATCACGAAGATGACGTCAAAGTGGCGGACTCAATATATTGACGGCAGAGTAAACTAGACTCATTGTTTTTTCTGCAACTGCATAGATCCTAGTTTTCTAAGAATTTTAACATCTGTTCATCTTCGCCTTATCGACAAACGTTGCACAATTTCACTGTGTGGATGTAGACAATATTGAGAATCTTTTCTTTTCGAGATATTGATTTTACTCCTTGCATTTAGGGATCACTTTCCCGGTTGATTTCGTAGACAAAAAGAAAATGACGCAAGCAAAATATAAATTTCTTTTAAAAATGGGTATTTTATAAAAGTGAGGTTAAACGAAGTATTGAAAACTTTTCTCAGCAGCATTGAAAGAAAAACTTCAGACACATTGTTTACGAAAAACATTGAGGCTTTAATACATGGTTTTAACACAAACACAATATAAGATCCGTAGAGTTATTTGAAATATAAACATTTAATGAAAGCCAAAGTTATTTCACTTCCAGCCTGAATTAATAACGAATTTTGCCGTAGGAGGTTTCGATAATACAAATCGAGAAATGACAAATTGTGAAATATTTTTTAATAATTTTCAATCATTTTATACAGATACTTAAACAGCGTTAGGTGCAGCGGAAATAATTGCAAACGGTTTATTGCAGTCAAGTTGCGCGGAAATCGGACTCGAATGCTAGAATTTATAGGGAATTTAAACCTCACGGAGTCCCGTATCGAGCAAATAAGCCGATTTAAAATTGTCCAATAAGTTCCCTTTACGCGTTCATCCTTGCTGAAAAATCGATGACCTCCATCCGTAATTTTATATCCTGCTACGCAGGATATGGTACGAATGTTAAGTACCACAGTATTGGCTAGTCGCAACTTGATAATATATATTTTATTTGCTCCAAGAACTCATATAACTTTTCTACAGCAAATTGCATTATTATCACCTAATAATATGTATTAAACCACTAATTGCATGTTACCAATACGGGGAAAATTTTCTAGCTGAGCATAACAATGCACATGATATAAATTATATTGTATAAAATGAACACTAATGAGTTCAAGTAAAATTTCGTGATACCTGATTTTTACTACATTACATAAACGTCGGAAGTATGACGCGATCAGACAGTCTGATCAATCAAAGATTCGTTAGTGATTTTTCTACAATGCATTGTGTTATCACGTGTTGACCACGTGTTTTATCGGGATCATGCCAAACGTACCGTACACGATAATGGTCGCTAAATTTTTTTTTTCTTCCTTCTTCGTCGGATTCCTGGGGAAAAATAAATACAACGCTCTCGAGATCCAATCCGATTACAGTGTTTATATTGCGAAGCCGAGAGTCCGTTTCTTCTTCTGATTTGTTGAAAATGTCTCAAGAAGAAAGTATACTTTTCAGTAAATCACATTTTCGTTAAAATAAATATTATCCATTTTTTCCTTCATGGAAAATAATAGCAAATTATCATGCTCCTACATTGAACTGTAGAGAAACCTTTTCGGCCAGAGCTTGTTATTATCTAAAATAAACAAAAATAAAAGCTTGCGAAGAAGAAGTGTACGAGTGCAGCAGTAATGAATAAATATTAAGGAGTGATCTATGCTAATTAAGAGGATCCGAATGATCATGAAGTAAGCAGGAATTTGAAGATGTTTTTTAATTTGAGAGAATAGATTATGGCTTTGCTTATGGGAATTTCAAAGTATACTTGGGACCTAATTTATAGTCAAGTCTACTTCTGGCCTTATTGGACAACTAGTTATTGTCATTTGTACCTCACTTAGAACATATTAAAAAACAAAGTTGAAGAGAGATTCTGGCTCTTACATTGTTAATATATTGCAAATTAGACATCCAATAAAGTTATCCTGTACTTCTTTGGTAACTAATTTCCATCGATAGTGAGAGATATCCAATAAAAGAAAAATAATTAATGCAGTATAAATTTTGAATTAAGAGGAATTAATTTAATTCTTTTGGAATCCAAATTTGGTGCTTTTAGAATTGATGAATTCCATTCAATTGTTTTCACTCCCTGATTATGATGGCGTTTCAGAATTCAAAGATGAGGTACGGCTAGGGTAAGTTATCAATTATCTGTATAAATTTACTTCATTTGTATTATACTTACCCAAGCAGCAAGTGCTTTCAACCAAGCCAAAGACAGAAAGCTCTAATGTAAAATGTCCCGACCAAAACGTTGTTCTACAAGTCAGATAGACTTTCAAGACTCATATACAAGTCAAAAATTACTTAAATATAACTTAAAAAATCCCTTATAACTTCAAAGTCGTATATTAGGTTATATTTACCGAATCTATAAACAAAATCAAAGTCGAATAAACGTATAGGTCGATAGCAGGTCCGCTTTTATGTAAATATATAACATCGCATCATAACTTCATTTCGAACATGATGTCTTAATTGGTCAATATATCTGCCATATGTTTCGACCATTGGATTAAAATTAAGACCGAATGAAATAACGTTCCATCAACAGTCGAGGAATGTAAAATTATTGATTCGCATTTTGGAAGTTTGGAAATGAAATGAGGGAATAAGGAAATTTTAAAAACGAAAAGTATCATTTGTCACCGACCTTTGTCAGTATTCTATTATTCTTTGACTTTCACATTCTTGTAAAACGGTAGAGATTTTAAATTGGGAACGATTCGGTGTTGCCTTGATTTGCAAATTACTATTTGCTTACGTAGGTTATGATAAAAACATTCGTCATACCGCAATTTATCTACTACGTAACGGTTCGAGAATCTGTAGTAAATAGAATATCCGCAATTGCCCTATTGGTCGACATTTCGACTTCACTTTGATATTGTCATTATCCTCAAATCGCAGCAAGTAAAAATTAATCAAAAGGCATGCTTACTTTGTGATTTCCGGACAACTCAATTCGGTTTTCTTGTGAAACAGGTGAAAAAACACACATGAACGACCCGAAGTTAAATATTAAATGTTTTATTTCATTAAATAGAAAATTAAAGACTGAGACACTTCGTTTTTAAGACGTATTTGTGTCTCCATTTAAGTCACCCATAAGACACCCAATTTTGCAGTGTAGAGTGGTTGTTTGTGATGTATCGCTTAAGAGCCCTAAACAAAAATAGGTTTCTAATATTGTTGGACGCTTTAAGAGTATGCAAAATTTCAGTTGGATCAGAGAGATACACAGCTCAAAGTTATGCTCTGGTTACTCTGTGCAATTCGATCTTCAGTCATGAATATCATTCAGAATTAATGGCTGCCAATTAGTAACCGTTTCCTTGCACTTCAAAGACGGTGCATACAGTTGATTATGTGTTTGCAGAGATGGCAATAATTGTGTCTCGGGGCTTATATGATACTAGAAAGACAAGAAAGAGGTTTTAGTTTGTATCAGTTCAGCACGATGAGGTCAACTATTATTGCATATTTGTATTTAATCTGCTACATTCTTAAATGCCATTATAATCAACATGGTTTTTGTAAATAAACAGTAACTAATAAAGTGCTATTATCTGATTACATATTTGAGCCATTTCAGTTAAATAGTTAAATAGATTAAAATTGTCGCGATCTCTCTAAAACCTTGGACAGCGTAACTCATGCCGCGATTCCGAGTAAACAAAAGTAAAAAAATCCAGTTTAATAGTTAGTAGTTTAATAAGTTATGATATATGGGCATTATTCTAGAACTTTTAAACTTTGAAGTTGAAGAAAATTTCATTTTTTTTTAGGCACATTCATGAAATTAATTTTATTGGCTTTAGAATTGATTAAATGACAGGAAAAACCTTGCGTGACTCATTTATACACAATGTATTTTTTTTTGTTAATGTAACATGTTACGTTACTCGTAAAATTAGTTTTTAGTTTTGTAACGTTTAATATACATAAAAAATTGAGTTCTTTTGCTTATGGCCTAATTTTTAGAAGCTAGTATATAAGATTAAACGTCTAGTTAATAGTTCAAGTTTAAAATAATGGATTAAATATGGCGGACTATTTTTACAAAATTTCTTTGATTTTTATAAAATTTGATATGTTAGGGTTTTTGAGGCCACTGATTACAAATCCAAAGTCAGTTTTCATTAAAATTTGAAATCCAAATACATGATTTAACATTAAGGATACCAAAAAATTAAAACGATTTGTAAAGAATAATCATTTTATTATTGTCAAAAATTGTGTTTTTTGTTGTATTAAAAAAACACAAAATTTATAAATACTTTAATAACATAGGAGAAAATTTGGATCACAATGATTCCAAAGTACTTAGAAGCTAAATTGTAGATGTGCCATTAAATAATTTGATTTTTCAAAGTGAGTTTCGCTTGGAAATTTAAAGTTGGACGTGGTCGCATTTTTTATGTATAGGTGGCACACATTCGGGCAAAGGCTCAAATTACTTCTTATCATATAGGCAATGTACCCCTGTTGTGTGCTTTCTTAAAAACCAATGTGAAAAAAATGATCTAAGGTTGATTGCTAAATTGTCAACTATAAAAAAAAGTTATCTCGCAAGTTTGAAGGTATATAATTTTATTCCTCAGTGAGGCACATCATTAAATTAAGGATTTTTCATTTGTTTACATCCCCAAATACTTCCACAAAAAACCACAGATCATAAAAAAAAAGGTGCAAAAAGTTTCAGTGTTAAAACTGAAAAAATGTAGTGAGTGTCGCGCACCAAAAACAGGCAAATTCACTACTTTTATTTACTTTCATTGTTTTCTACATATCTGTAATTAGTATTAAACACTTATTACATGTAAAACGAACAAAAATTTGTTGATCTGTCGTGTTGCAAAGTTATATTTAAAATTTTTAAGGTATAATAATGAGCGACAACATAAAGTTAAAAATTCTAGAACAATGCCCATATATTTATGATATGACTGGATTCTTATTTAAAAGGAAGAACATATCAAGTTAGAATAAAGGAGACTGGTTCAGATCATTGTGATATTCCCTTTGGTGTGCCGAGGATTCGCATCTGGGTCCAAATTTTAACTGATTTATTAATCATACTGGTACCCATATCCAATACTCTAAATTTTTTATTATACGCAAATGATGTGGAACTTTTCATTAGAATTTTGTCGCCTTTGGCGCTTTGAGGCCCCAGAGAGTGTTGGAGTCCGTCCTCGAAGGGTCGTCGCGTAATTATCTATATACGTTTAAATATTTCTAAGTGTATTGTAATATCATTTAGTCGCCGTACTGATAAATTTAGTTTTTTTTTTAATGTAAACTTGATAATAGTTCGTTAACAAGGGTAGAGAAAGTTATTGATTTGGAAGTAATGATGACAGACAAGTTTACCGTTTTTCATACATGTGTTAGTATTAAAGCTACAAAAATGCTTGGATTTATCCAGAGAGCAACGCTAGATTTTAAAAACCCATCCTCAATTGCATAAGCAACCTCCATCGTTTTTAGGTCATAGTTACAATATCACTGAAAATAAGACTTGAATTATGATCAATAGTTAGCTAATGTTAAGATGTAACAAAAAGAAGACTCTGACTAAAAAAAATATACTTTAAAAACATTAAAACTAGCTTACCATGCGACTGAACTGTACCACAAATAATTAGATATTGTTCAGAATCTGAACTTTAATTAAACCGGTTGAGAATTTTAGATTTAAATTATTTAATCTAAAATCAAACCTCCGTATATACTGACAAATATCCATTGTACATTAAATCATTCAACAATAGCACAATGAAATGTATTATTTCAATGGATGAAATATTTTATTATTACTAAGAAAAATTATTTGTGTCAGTAAGTTTTTATTTAATGACAACACAATTAAATTTTTTTCTCATTGTAATAAAGTATTATGCCTTCTATTGCTACATGAAACTGAAAACTTCCGTTCCGATTGGCTAAACCGACAACTCGAAAGAAGAAATTGAAATACACAAAAAAGGGGATTTAGTTTGAAAATGTATTTAATTCTATAACAATAAACAATGGATTCAAAAGAACATGTTTAACACAAATAAAAATACACTTGTCATTTTCAAAATCATAAATCGATTCACTATGTCACTTAATGTATTTAAAAAGCTCCATCCACTCGAAGAAATAATGGTGAGCGCGCCACTGCTCTGATAAAGTGGTTAATTCGATACGAGAACGAAACACTGACATCTTAACTTCTATAATATTATCATACGAGGCACAACTTCGAATAAAAAAATTAGTAACATTTTTCGTGTTTATAGATGTAATAAAAAATCTGCTCAGAACCATCATCGGGTTGTTACTGAATCTGTGTTCTCTGGTAAGAATCGTTATTGTTTACGTTGTTTAATCTTACTGTGTATTTGTCTCCAGCAGAATCGTAATTACCATTTAAGTTGATTCTTTCTTGCGGCTTCAAGAAAAATTTACCCAGAAAGCTTAAAACAATCATGATCGTCTCATTTTAAGCTGTTACTAAAATCTGTTTCAGGTTCATAGAGTTGCTGTCATGTAAGCTATCCAGTCTTAAAATGAGAAATGATAACATATTTTAAATTTCAGGACAGTAAGAATTTGTTTTAAGACCACATTCTAACTTACTGGATAAACGAAAGAAATTTGTAAAAGAAATCGATCAGGTTGGACACAGTAAAAAAAAGTCTTAAAATTGTTACGTATTCAGTTCAGCACCGTAAAAGGCTTAATTTCAGCCTAAAATTGTGCTAATTTTCTTAGTTTAAAATCGCTCAAAATCTTGTTTTTAGTTTTGGAAACTTACTTTTAGTCAATATTCAGGTTCGAAATAAGAATTCTCTAACTTATGTGTGACAAGGTCCAAAAATTTGTCTTTGAGCATAAATCTTGACTAAAATGAAACTTTGCTGTCTGAAAGTAAGACTTTAAGAGCAAATATTAACTTAATAATATTAGCTCAATTTAAGACTGAAATTAAGCCTTTTACAGTGCTTAATTTGTAATGTAACAATTTTAAGCCGTTTTCAAAGCCACTTTTTGCGTGGAATCTGAATCCGATGTAAGAATTGATCACGTCAGGATTTTGAGATATTTGCGGTGCATAACCGCAAAATGCAGTTTGAGGTTATGCGCAGAAAACATCAAATTTTGATGGAAGTTTCAATTGGTTAGATCATAGTGTACTAAACTTTTTCTTTGATTTGAGAGTTTCTAATTTTCAGTAAGTTCTAGTACATTATTTATTTATTATTATTATTCTTTTTTAAATCATCTTTCATTTTAACAACTTTTTATAAACTATATATATCTAATTTTATTTTTCGTATTTTTACATATATACCACACCATTTTTATATTTGCAATCTGCCAAATCAGATTTATTTACAAGTTTACCATTCCTTTCTACAAAGTGTAAAATCGAAATTAATCATACGATTTTCTACTTTTCAAAGAAATTTTGATTGATTTATTTATTATTTGGGTTGGGAGAATCTCTCTTGCGAATCAGTACGTAAATATTATAATTAAATTTAAATGTTGTAAACAAAACCTATAACGAGGTTTCGTAAGTGACAACAAATAAAAAACAAAAGGCATAAAATACATTTTTATTCTTTTTAGAAGGCATAAATATGGTCGACTACAAATGTGCATCGGCACATAAATATTTAGATACAAAAATACATCAAGATTTGTTAAAATACAACCAAATTGCGTAGTAGGAAAAATTTGTGTAAATGTCCAAAATGCTAAAATCAATGACGTAGAATATTGTGATAACAAGATGGTACTTACTAATAAAACATGTCTGCCTAATTTTCAATCACGCAGTGAATACAAAATTTATTCTTGTTAGGAGTAATTTACCCCCGAGACACGTAACATTTGTATTGTACCAATTTTAATAAGTGCCTTAAGATACACATTCATTTCATTAATTATAAGGTCACGTAATTTTGTCTGTAATTTCGAAGCATCCTGTAAACGGATAAGTGCACGCATAAACGTCAAAGCTATTTTCAAGGCTACCCGCGCAAGACCTACTTTGTAGGACTTCCTCTTCTCTTGGCATCGACTTATAATATAACACCCGTGGAAATAGTCATCGTCAAATGGCAATTTTAATTATGAAATAGAAAGGGTTTTCAAGTTTAATTTATTTCTAATATACCCAAACGAACTCCATATTTTTTAAATACATAAAGGGCATAGTTATTTTAAACTAAATTCGTTTGCATTAAATTTGTTTTTATTGTTTATATTAAGTATTTCACAATAAGAACAGGAATGATAAATATTTCAGGGATGACAAATAGGTACAAAAACGGTATGTAGCACAACAAATACATTTTGTTTATTTGTATATTTAATAACAAATTTTTAAACATTTCGGTCACTATTAGCACCGGTGCATCACATTTAAATGACAATTTTTATTATATAGTTTCCAGGTTGCTAAATTTTAAGATTTTCGACATTTAATATCGTGGATCCGATACGACGGATCAAAATTAGAAATGTCAATTAAAATTAATTGAAACTTATGCATTACGGGGATTTGTTGATGCTGCCTAGGAAAACTTCTAAATTCAATATTGCGAATCCAATATAGATCACGCAATTTTTGACATTTTGATCTGTCATGTTCTATTCGACATTTAATTTTTCAATTCTAACCCGACAGAAGAATGCGAATTTACAGGTTATTATTAAAAATAGTCTTACTGGAAGAATTTATTAAGTATTACGTACATCTTTAGTAATGGATTAAAAACATTATTCTTAAAAGTTCTAATGATACATATTGATTAAAAATTAGGTGTAATTATTCGAAAATACTTGCTAGGGAAATGAGAACGAAAAGTGAGGGTTAATCCCTATTTTTATTGTAAAAATTATACATTAATTTAACAAATGTTATTGGTTTCATTTTACTTAATATAATTGTTATATAAATAAAAAAATCGAGGTTGAAACAGACCAGGAGAATGAGAATTTTCGATTGAAATAACAATTTCATTGAGTGGAAAAGTATCCCTATATCATTATTACTTTTAAAGATTAAAGCACACATTAAGACTTTAATCTATCTTTTCATCAAGTGTGTATTATACAAAACAAAATGAAGAAATGAAATGAAATGTCGAGGAAAATACCAACTTTTGTAGAACGACCTATACCTCAATAAGAAATAAATTTGATTGATGAAATACAGCAACAAATGAATTAAAAAACGTTGATTGAAAGATAAAAGATGCAGCTTTATAAATGCCTGACATAAAAATTAATTGGTTATTGAGAAATCATTATTTCATTCAATTTAATTAATATGTTGTAATGTAATATATGAATGAGACTAATAAGAAAGAAGAAAAATAAAATTAATTTATGAATTGATATTATAATATAAAAGTAAGTAAAATATACTTATTACACTTTAATTGGCTTCGATTCAACAATTCTCATTAAAACTAGTTAGTTGGGAATCATGTAAATATGACAAACGAATTTAAAAACTATTAAAAAACAGTTTTTATTAGAAACCAATTCACGGATAATGTGGATTTAAATTACGCATCCAAACAATTAAATTGTGAATTAACTATGTATTAGTAATAATTTTATTGAGCACCTGTCAGGTATTATCAGGACTCCCTATATGCAATTAACACCCATGTAACTTTTTCCTTTTACAAATAACATTTACCATAATTTAACATCACACTCTTATAATTTAAATGCATTTAAATTCCTACACTTTAAATTTTCACGCTATCCCTACATTCCTATTCCTAACTGCTAATTTAACATAATATTCAAATCTGTTTTTTACCATTTTACTCCGCATTATCCGACCCCCACGTAAATAATTATCTAAGTTTAATCTAAACTAGTCAATTATTGTAATTAACTCGAGAATTTTTAAACTACAGTTTTCCATACAAAAAATTCATGAACTGAAATTTTATCAGCTAGAGTTAATTTTTAGGTGAAGACAATACTACAAAATCAGGTATCTTAATTTAAGACACTTGTATGAGCATTTTTAAGACATTTCTTGGTCCCTTATTGTAAGTGTCTTGGAATATGACAAGCATAAATGATTAACTATAAAGACGACTAAGCTGTCAACATTACTAAACAACGGTCATTTGTACTATTTGAATTTCAAAAAACGAAGCCATGTAGTAATTCTTCAGTGATTTTCGACTTACGTTCAATTTGTTTTCGCTTTCGAATTAAATTTAAAAAATGCTAATAGGGGCGCATTCCATATCAAAATTTAAAACTTCGTGGTCGAGGTTCTTTGATTTGTCTGAAACTGAATGGTATTTTCTACATCAAAAAATATTTGCCCAGTTAAAATTTCAAGTCTTTATTGCTTTTAGAAGTTTCACAATCTTGAATTTAGTAAAATTTGACATTTTTTAAAATTAAATTTTAAAAACTCATTTTTACTCTAAAAACCGTGATTTTTAGTGAAAAAAATATTTAAACAGTGCGAATCGATTGGAAATTTTCTAAGGAATTCAGTCCCATTTAAGTTTCCGTTAAAGCTTAACGTGTGAACAGTAGGGAAATTTTTTCTTACATATTTCCTAATATTAAAATAACATTTACTATAGCTTTATTCACTCTACAGATTGTAAACGCCGATCGAGTTCGATGTTTTCTAAACTTTTTTCCTCCTTTGTTTACAATATTCTTGTGACCGCTTTAACGAAGAAATTAATACTTTATATGTAATTTATTATGAAAACTTACGGTCGATTAAAATTTATTTAAATTATTTTATTCTTATACTTTGATAGGCTTGAAATTTTTTGTTAAGTCTATATGATAAATCTATATAATTTTTCTGAAATAATTTATACATTTAATTAAAATTTCAAAATAAATAATATTTGCGCCCAGGGCAGGGCCATACCCCTGCTGAACCGCACAAGTGGCTGTCCAGTGTGGAACACTTTTTAGCAATAGTTTTGTATTTGGCGTGTTTGTTGAGGTATTTATTATTACATATTTCCTAATAGTAAAGTTAAAATTACTGGCTCTATATATCTATAAAAATAACTCTATAGATTTTAAACTATATATAAATAAAATGTATAAAGAATAGCCAACATGCTTCAAACCTAATGTTTATAAAGGACCAACAGGTCTTTTATTTTTAGCCCAACATTTCGACCCTCTTGGAGTCTCTTTTATTCATATTATTTATACGGTTCATCGACTAGAGTTGTAACATTTTATTTTAAACTATATAATTTAATTTAAACTCTATAGATTTAAATATTTTAAAAAAATAACACTAAAAACACAAAAAATAATAAAAAAACAAAAAAAAATGGAGACAGAAGCTGCCACGTCCTCGTTCGTGTCTCCGGTTTCGGCTTAATGTGGTAGTTACACCGGATTTTTTCATCTCTTTACCATAATCACCATTGATTTCATGAATTTGGTTAGAAAAGTTAGAATCGCAATTTTGAATGTTCAATATCTGAGGCTGGATTTTGGATCCGCGACCCTAAAAACCCCCCCGAGTACTCAAGTTTCAGCTTGATAAAGTAACTTTTTCTGAATTTGGTCCACCAAATTGGATCCGCCATCTTGAATTTTGAAAATCTGAGTCCGGATTCGTGATCAGCGACCCCGAAAACCCCTAAGTAACCAGTTTCAGCTGTTTTCCACGAAGAGAAAAATGTATTCTTCAAAGGATTAATTCATTTTCTTGGTAAATTCTATCAAAATTAAATTAAATTAAAATTTTTCAAATTTTTCTGGATATTTTTCACATTGAACTTTAAGACATTTCGTTTTTAAGACAGCTAAATCATGATACATTTTAAAAGAAGACACTTCTAAGTATCTTAGTGTATTCATTTAAGTCCATAACATACCTGATTTTGGGGTGCAGGTCCAAAAACAGACAAATCAAAAAATCCGACAGCCAAAAAGATGACAATCTAAACGACGACAGTAAAAAAAAACGAAAATTAAAAAAATTACAGCACAGACGTTGCAAATATATAACGGTTATGTTGCAGGAATGTAAACATGTCCGACTTCATAACCGTTATATATCAGTAACGTATTTGGTATGTAACAAAACATTTTGTGCTGTCTGGGATGATGTGTTTAATAACGGCGTTGCTACATGTAAACACAAACTGAATGAAAAATGTTCCCTAAATCTGTCAGTTGTTTCTTTAGGTATAAGAAAATTAGTTTTCGTGACAGTAGGCGTAAAGTACGCTTTTACGCGCACTTTTGCGGGCGTAAAGTGAAAACTCCGGGGAAATGTGCCTTTGTTATGAATAAACAAATATACCCCTCTCACTTGGACAACCAAGACTCTTCTCATTACTGTAAACAATAAATCATATGTTTATATGAGAATCAATAGGAAATCCGGATGAAATTCCCGTAAAACAAAAAAAAAACAATGCAAGCAAACAACAGTGAAAATGTCAACAATGCAACCGTTAATAATAACGACACATCGAAAACATTTACGTTCAATCTTCATTTCAATAATTGAATTGATTAATTATTAATATAAGAAAATACATTGTATTTGTAATACAATAAGAAATTATTTATTATGTAATCTAGTTCAAATTTAGTATTATAGATTAAATTCTATTCTAGTTTTAATCTAAAAATAAAAAAATTTTCTTAAAGCTTACAAAATTACAAGTTTATTTACACGCTACATCATCAATTAAAATCAAGAATCACTATTTATGTACAATTTAATGTCAATATATATTTCTATTAATAAACAATATAATTAATAAATATTCTTTTACTACTTTATTCTAAAACAAAATACACTTTTAAGCATGTATAATCAAGTATCGGGGGGGGGGGGTCTAGCCCCCCCGAACCCCCCATTCCCTCTACTTGCTCCTGCCCTTCCGCTCTCCTACTGTTGTCTTATACTTTTCGTAATATGGAAGCGTCTTTCCGCCTACATGTGACGAAAAATAATGTTCGCACGTGGGGCGTAAAGTCGCACTTTACGCCCACCGTACGAAAATAACTATTTTGCCGTACGTATGCGGAATAAAAAATTAAAATAAATTTTCCACACTGATATGCCGAAAATTATATAATATAAGAAATATCAGAAATAAACAAATATAAATTTAACATAGACGAATTTAAAAATTGATATAGTTAACGGCTTATACCTAGAAATTGCAATAGATGTTAAAATGCTATAGTTTCTACACATTTCAAACACCTTGCGTCGTAATAACTCGGATTCTCAAAACGAGATGTTTCGCCTTGTCGAAACATTTACAATCTTAGCTAGTGATTAACAACGAAGAAAAAAAAAGGAAAAATTATATTCAAAACTATAAAGTTAAATATTCTTAATAAAATTTCGATTTGACAGTTACATTTTAACATCTGATGCAATTTGTAGCTGCAAGCCGTTAACTATATTAATATCAGAAATAAACATACAGGATTCTTTTATTTTCAAATTGTAAACAAGTACATTCAGTTCAAACCGAAAAATGTATATATTGACGATTTGTTCTTGCGTAAAAAATTTGTTTTATATAATTACATTTATTATTACTTTTCGTTCACTTCAAGTATGTACATTTCAAGCATATTAGATCTTTTTTCTTTTTAAAATCACTACAATTATCATAATGGGGGGGGGGGGCGGTTCCAATATCTCGCCATCATTCCTGTAAAAAAAAGTAATCGACAACTACTATTAATATAAAAGTTTCAATAAAATAATCTTGTAATAATATAATCGATTTATTGGTAGCATCAATGTTAGGAAATTTATTGGCATGTACCGGCCAGATTTTCCGCTTACTTATTAGTAAGAAAATCATTCGTTACACGTGCGGACATTTCCCTGACTTAATGATTGACTTGATACCAAAGCCTGGTGAAGCATTTTTAGCACTTGTTACGAAATCTACTATTATGCCATTCGAAGTTTGATTGCAGTTCACTGTAAGTTCGCATTTTATTCCTCCTTTGTTTCGAACGGTCAAAGTAAAGAACTGCAGTTACGTTTTCAAAACATTTCGAAAAAAAATTCTGTGCACGAAGATTGGCCTAAAGCAGTGAGAAAAATCGAATGGGCTGGGAAGTAGTAGTAGAAGGGGATGAAATGTGCGCTCATTTCCACTAAAAGTTCAAAACATGCTTCTAAATCACTGGAAGGAATGACAGATATAGTGTTATTCTAAGAGTTTAAAAACAGGTCAATAATCAAAATAGGGGATGGCGCATGCGCACTAGCTCTCCGAAAGGACTGAATGAACGGATTGAGCATTGGAGGTAGCTAATTTTATAGCTATAAGTTCATATTCTTCTTTTCCGTTGTTTCTTAACTGAAAAGGTATTTGTTTCTTGATTTTCTTAAAACAGACCGGAATATGGACAGGTTGTTGTTTAGAAAAGAATAAAATACAAAAATTCTTTTCTTTTGAACGAATGATGTTTCTGCTGTCTGTTTGCAGTCCTTTTTAAGATTTTTATATTCGAAAAATCTTAGACGTAAACATTTTTACATACTTTTTTTTACAAAATGTCAGGCCGAAAAGTCAACATATATATTTTTTTTAAATAAATATATAATTTAACAATAAAACAAAAAACATTGTAACATTGTATTTTGTTGGAAGTTACTTTTCAAAATTATCCAAACTTTTTTTCATTAAAATTAAACTTTTTTCGTCTTTATTTTATTTTTATTACAAAATTATTAAGGACTTATTGTCCGTATATAAATAAAATAAAAAAAAATTTAAAAAATGATTTTATCTTTATTGTATATGATATTGAGGGATTTTTTTGTGTGTATAATACTTCTTACCTTATTAAAATATGTAGTTAAATATGAACCGCTGTATGATGATTTTTGCACTTATTGTAGTTAAAAATAATACTGTAAAAAATATAAAACGCGTGAATAACATATTTCAGTAAGTTATATTATATATTTATTTTTAAAAATTATTATATTAGAGTATAAAAATTGTTTTGAAATATTCATTGAATTTAGCTGTTTTCTTTTGAACAGTTGATGATTAATACTTTGATGCGAAAGCATCCAATAAATTTTTCGACCGCTTGAAAATATAAATTTAATATTTGAATAATCTTGGTATATGTCGGTCAACTTACTAAACAAAATTAAGTTAAAATGATTTTAAGTGTCTACTCGGTTTTCGATGGAAAACACATTTGACATATTAAATGTAAGAAGCCGGGATTTGTGTAATTCAGTTGATGATTAACTGAAAAGTCTCTTCTGCAAAACAAAATTTACAGTCTATAAATGAAAACACCATCATACAAACATACATACATATTGGTTTTTAAATTAAATTGAAAAAATGTCTTATTGGCGGTTTTTCATTTTGGATGTTTAATAAGAAACAAAAATTTTGTTTTCGAAAAAAGGCTATTAAAATTCGCAGAATTAATTTAAAAATTCAAAAAAATTTGTTTCGAAAAATACAAATTTTTTTTTGGTCAAAAAATTTTTGTTCAATTTTTATTATATTACCATTGAATTCCTCGTCAAAAATTACTTAAAAAATAATTTTTGCGGAATTTTTGAACGACAGCTTCATATAGTTGATTTTGTGCCTGGACCCTCCCCTTAATATGGTTCCTTTTGTTTCTATTTCTATTTATAGCTAAAATTTATGTGTTATCAAAGTCAAAAGTATATCCTGTATTTATTCTGTATAGAGTTAAACCCCGTATATTTCTCTTCATCTCCAGTAATGTTTATTTTGTGTTCTATAGTATTCTGGTTTTTAATAATCGACCAGTTTCACCAATCTACACTCCATCACAGTTTTTGCATTTAATTTCCTATATTATTTGTTTTTTAAGTAGATGTATTTGGCCATTGAACCGTTTTATACGGCCAATATTGGTATTGGTTGGTTTATGGACAATTCTGATGTTCTTTTTGATTAAAAATATGTTTGATTCCCTCTGAAATATTGTTTACGTATGGTATGCTGTTTTTACAATTTTTTTGTTGTTGTTGATGATTTTGTAAGAGTAATAAAAATGGTTCTTTTTCTGACGCTTTCTCCTATCATGTATGTATGATAATTATTATCTTGTAAAATTTCTTTAACTATATTTAAATTCTTTTTTCTAAATTAAATGTGGCTAAGTTGTCTTTTATATAACTTTATAAATTGTCTAATTTTGTAAAACTTGAAAGCTCGGGTTTAATTTAAATATGACTAGTTTTTACAAGTATACAAACGTAAAAGATGGGGAGGAGTATGAAGGTGAGGATATTTTGAGGAGTAGAAGGGTTTAAATTTTGTTATATGAATCCAAATTTACAGTTTTTAATTTGCATGTCTTAGCTGGCATTGAATCTTATTAGATAATGGAGCCGTAAAATAAAACTGTCAATAACAAAAAAGTACCGATTGCATATCAATCTATTTGTCTTGTAAGTTCGTAACTTCTTCAATCCCTCTTCAGTTTTTTACAATTATCGGATGATTAGTGACCCGGAGAGGGGATAGCGCATACTCGCTAACAATCTGCGAATTCGATAAATATAATAATAACAGAATAAATAATAATTAATAAGTACTTTAGTAATAATACTTATCGGTTTGGTTAACCCTTGGCGTCATGATGGTCAGCACTACTGACAACATATTTCTTTTTACATTTTCGGCAATAAAATTGTTATTTTTTCAATTATGACGGTCATGTTTGGTTATATGTGGTACCAAGTCAATGATTAATAAAAGAAATGACCTGCTATGCAAAATATTAGCAATAACATATTATTATAAACAAAAGAAAGGTAAAAAATGTCATAATATACTTAAAAAGATTCATTATGTCGTGTCATTTTCTAACTAATTTAATAATTCTTTCGATTTAAATGTTTTTGGGATTACGAACCTGGAATCCGTTTTCAGAAATTCAAAATGGCGGATCCAATATGGCGGATGAATTCATTAAAAACTGCCCGACTTTGCTTGAAACGTGTTACTCGGGTTTTTTTGTCGCTAATTTCAAATTTCTAAAAACGGATTTCAGATTCGAAATTAGGGACCCAAAAAACCTCGGAGTAAAAAATTGCAGATAAATCGGACACATTCAAATTTATGGCCAAAGGACACCAAGGGTTAAGGAGTGGATAGATATTTATCGAGTTAAGAGTACTATAATCTACAAGAAAATTAAATTTAACAGAAATCTACCAGGGCGCAAAAAAATATCAGGAAATTACCGATACATATCTTTAAAAGTTTCTTTGATTATCCAATATAAATATTATTACAAAAGTTCTGGAGGTAACGTGGAGTAATAGAGTTTACATACTTAACAATACCATGAAAGAGAACATTTTTAATTGTTTTTTCGATAATTTGCCCGGTGCTGAAATTTCCGAACGAATAAAGTTATGAAATTTCCCATGGTTCAATAATCCGAAAGTCAAATATTCCACATTGAAAACAATATTGTGGAAACAAATAAAACTAATCATAAATTACTAAGTGGATAACAAGTGCCGAACCAAATAATTTGTCGGATTTGACAGCTTCGAATTTTTATTTTCTGAATGTTAAATTCTGGATTAAAGGGAGGCATCGGTAAAAGGTTATCTATATTAAGTTGCAATAACAAAAATACCGAAAATTGTTTTGTAATAAATTAAGTACGCCGCATATGATTGTCGTTGAAATCGTGAAAACAGCTTAAGAACAAATTTGTTTAGTATTGATTCAAAATTAGAGAACATGATACATTTTTTAGATACTTTGCGATCGATACTTACTAAAATAGATTAGAAAAAAATGTTCATTGAAAGGTCATAAGTAAATATATCTTATATTTCTATAATTATTTATGAAACAAAAATCATTATTTATTTTTTTAATATTTTTTTATGTTTACTTTTTTTAATGTTGAACTTCTCTTTCATATTTATTTACTAAATATTTTTAAAACTTTTCTAGTCTGTTAAGAAATAATTAAGGTTCAAAAATACACGTTAACATTCTTCGTGCGAAACAAAAGAAAAATTTGTGGATGACGTTGGATTAATTTTTTTTAATAATTTTAGAGCATATTTTAGATTTCTCATTTTAAAGCTTTTGATTGATTATTTTTATTTTTATGGGGAAGCAAATGGTTGAGAAAATATTATGAGATATGGATTTTGTGCATTTTTAGATGATCTTTCGAGTAAAAATATTAAATATCAAATAGCGGCTAATAGAAACATAAAATCGGTTGAAACCGCACTAATAAAAAAGAAGACTCCTAGGTTGTACGTAAATGCACATAAAGCAGGGGCCTTCTAACTCGCACATTAAACTGCGCATATCTCAATTTTTCTTTTATTTGAAGAGAATTTAATTTTCTTTTTGATGAAAGTGTAATAATTATGATTAGTAGTGTCTAACTTTGTCAAAAACCATAAAAACCGTCAATTTTTCCCGTCTTTCGCGAAATTCTCGATCTTTTTATTCTTCTATTAAGTTATTCTTTAAATAAAAAAAAACACATCAAGTAATGCTGGGGACTTTTGAACACTTTAAAATGACAGCCTCTAGAAAGTGAAAAGCGAATCTACAGCGAAAAGTGGGTTACCATCACTAGTAAGTTTTTACTGACAAATAGTGTGAAAATACTAATTCATTAGTAAAATTCTACTAATGTACAAGTAGATATTGACTTTTTTAGTTTTGTAGTTTGCAGAATTAGTAATAAATTAGATGGTTTTACCGTTTTATTAGCAAAAATGATTACTAATTCATTTGGTGACTCACTTTTCATTTTCATATTGGTAGTTTTTAACTAATTCAGACTTAGAGTAAGCTTTAAAAATATTGAAACCCATTGTCACCATTCTGACGTTAATATGAAAGAGATACTACGAAAATATCGGAAAGACAACAAATATACCATCCAAACTACAGTTCGGCTTTAATTTCGGAATTACATTAACTTATAATTTCATTCGATAGTTTTAAGAACATCAGCAGTACTTTCAGAATAATTTACTTTAAATGCAGTTAATTTCTTTTAGCAATGTATCAACAGTTTCAAATTATTTTTAGCTTCTGCCATCGAACTTTTGAGAAATGCTTTTTTGATAGCTTTTATCGTGTATGTCGTTGACTGATGATTTATTCATCTTTGGTGAGACTTATCATAAATGTGTGAAACGAACGTTTAAAAAGTTCATTAACTTATGTCTCATTAACAGCTAAAACAAATTTTCATCGCTTTATCAGTTTTTATTTTCATTTCAAAATTCATTGACTTTGTTTTAATAAATTATTTTTCATTTCTTCTTATTCCGTAACTTTATTCACCAGTTTGTGTTTCATTTTATTACATTTGGAATTTTTATTTATCAATTTTTTAATTAATTTTGAACTCTGGCAAGTCACGTGACTTTTTAAAATTATCAATACTAAATCCATTTTCAGAGATTTACTGAAGAAATATAATATTCTTGACAATCAATTTTATTTTTGATAAGTCGTTTTGAAAAGTTTAATACCGATTCTGAAGCGAAAAACTAAAAATAAAAAGTTTTGCCAACATAGAATATATTATTTCTCATTATTATGCAACATCTCATTGCTACTAAAAAGAACTATTGGTCAATAAACTAACGATATATTATTAATCGATAAATTATTCTTAAATATTGTTAAAACGTAAGATTACCATTAACTAAATTCAGATTCGTCGAACCAAACGGAGCGGATGTTTTTAAACAAACCGAACTTGTTGATCGTACAAAATAAACTGGTCCAGTTAAAATAAAATCATTCCTGTGTACCAAACAGCAATTGTTAAATGAGCTGATGCAACTGCAGTACAGTTTTGACTTCTCAAATAGTTAACGTAATCTCATGTGCAGTCCAGAAACCTCAATATAATACAAACTTCATCAATATTTACATAAGAATAATATTTTCGCATATCATTCAAAATGAGGTAGAAAAAGAAATTAAATTACCCATTTTGCAAAGTAACATTTAGTTCAGAACAAAATTGTCGAAATTCTTACGAAATTGTTTTGTTGGATATTTAGAAGTATACTACCGTATGAAATAAACTTACAAAAATATTTGCTAAAATAGATGCAATAAACAGAAAAAACATTTAGAAACGAAAAATCAGAAGCACTTTAATCCGAGCCGTCGAGAAATAAAATTTTGTTTGCAAGCGGCAGTTGACCAAAATTTTAATTTCAATTCGGAGAATACCGAGGATTTATGTTTATGACTAAAATTAGGTAAACTATATTGCGGTAATAAAGACAATTACAGAGAGGAAATAAAAGCAAGTGCGTGAATGATGCTGGTCTTTTTTTATTTTGGTGATAAGGCAGATAAATACAGGCATAACACTAACCTCGCCTCTCAAGTTGCCATCTGATAAAAGTCAATGTTTCGCTAGTTATGTACATATTTTTTAGTTCAATGAAAATATCACGGATTATGGTATTAAAGTCGCTTAGTATAATAAAATCACCGCTTTCGTCTTAAGAGGAATTCAAAATAAAAAAAAAAGACATAGCAAATATTCCTCGTATACAAACGAAATGATAGACATTGTTTAATTTGTACTGAGCTTACCTATATTCTTTTTATTTGATCGAATTTTCCCACATTCCAGTTTATGGTCTTGATCCATCTCCAAAAACAAAAACTCCGTTAAATATCAAGTTTGCGCATTCCGTATACGAACACCGTAAAAATAAAATTCAAAATTAAACTCATATCGCCAGTAAAATTCATCAAGTCGTTGAATCTCAACCTTGATAATGTAATTACATTTTTCTCACTGAACTTCAATACCGATTACAATAGGGAAAATTTATCGACCGTTAGAATTTGGAAAATGGCGACGGAAAATTGAGAAAAGCAAGTTCCGAACGTCGGCGCTCGACTGCCGCTTCGGGATCTTAGACATGTCTTGGCAGAATTTTGCCCGAATTCGTTGGGGTAGGGTACTACATTCGTGACAAGTTTTTTTTTACTGGATGCACGCACTGATCTAGCAAATTAATTGCATCCTCGATATATGCATTCTTGACGACGTCTGTCGCGAGATTCTAATAGTACCTAATCCTTGTTATTGCCAGCCGATGTGATCAGATTAATTACTATTATGGTAGAGTCGCCTGTTATTGAACGTCGCCGAGACGGAATAACAAGATAATGCTTATACTGCCGAAGCTGGATGAAACCATTTTGACAAGCTTCAGTTTTTTCAAAAAAATATCCTTTTTTCATGCCTACTACATGGGCCTTACCACAAAAATTGGTCATTTATGCTAATATTTATATGACATACCTGATGTGCGTAAACTCACAAATCGAAAAGCCCACAGGTTGAAAAACAGACGGACAAAAAACCGACAATCGAAAAGCCGAAAGCCACAAAACCGACAGTTCAAAAAATGACTGTTCTCCTGACGATGTGTAAATCTTTTTATGTGTCGGCTTTTTGACTGTCGGTTTTTTGACTGTCGATTTTTTTACTGTGGTTTTTTGACCTGTCGGCTTTTTGATTTGTCGGTTTTTCGATCCGCACCTGAAATACCAAATCACGATTGTGTAATAAACATTCTCAAAGTGGAAAAAGCTTTTTCGATTAGTTCCACTTCAGTCCAGGCAAAATAGAAAACGATTAAAATAAAATAAAGACATCACCACGCGTTTCCACATCAGAGTCGAAATGGTAATTCAGCCAACTTCCTTCTTTCGTAAGTAATCCAAATTTTGTGTAATTTTGCTTATTCTCCAAGGTTTTGGATTCCCTTTGTTCGCTGCTAAACGTCGCGGAACTTCTATGTTTCATTGAAATTCACTACACCAGGATACTCTCCTAACTACTAAACGTTTACGTAAATAATTTGCAATTTTTACGACGTTTATATCTCTTTAGAAATTGCCAACGTTTAGTTCTAAATGGGCGTAATTGTAAACGCAAGTCTAGTACATTTCATGCGTAATTCTTGAGACATCTACGAGGTCAACAGTCTTAAAGCGAATGTTTATATTATGTAGGAAAAACTTGTTTTAGAATTAAACAATAAAGGTTACTTATTGGTTTAAAAATCACAAGTTTACGTCAAGTGCAAACATTCGTAATCGTTTTGTTTAAAGGTATGCAATAAACTATCCATGTTATATTCGTTGCAGCTGATGCAACAATGAAAATAATAACAATAATAAGATAATATACGACATTTTAAGGTGAATTCTATACAAAGACTCAAATCTCTATTGGTTCACTATGAAACCTTTTCTATTTTTTAAAAAGATAAACAAATATTCTGCCGATATACAATAATAGGACTTCATGAATAATCACAGACTTGTAGAATTAAAAAAATTGTAATTGTGGTAAAAATTAGCAGATTTTTTGTCATTTTTACCATCTGAATTGTAATTAATTAGATTCTAGGATACTTACAGACCGTCTTTTTCCTAAAATTTAAAAAATCGTTAGAACCGTTTTCTTTAGAATCGTAAGATTTCTTCTTTGTTATTAAAGGATAAATATCGCTTTTCCCATTTGTAATGTACATATATTTTCTCGTGTTATACAATAAGCTAAAAACAAATAGGATAGCAATATTTTTTAGTGCGATTGGTAGTCCTCAAAAAATGGCAACAAAATTAAAAAAACGCCAAATGCTATCATCATATTTGCAAACAGGAGAATATTTACCTCTTTTTTAAATCATACACACAAAAAATGCGTAGGTAATAATCCTTTCGAATTATATGAAAATGAAATGAAATTACATGTAAGATGTGAAATGATTGTTTAAAAAACTTTCTAGAAGTTTTTTTCTACACAATTTTTATCAGCCTACCGTCATTTCGATACTATCAATCTTAACTTTCTAATTTAGTTCCGAACTAATATAAAATAATATCATAATCTCGATGGAAGACTTGTTAAGACCTGCAGGTATAGACTGAACTATACTACTTAACCCGTTTCGTCCTGAAATGTCGTAAATTTTGACTTCTTTTCATCAGGTGCTTTCTCACAGAGAAAGTCACTCAATCGTTTTGATATAACCATACCTATTGTATTTTTTCTCGAACTTCCTAAATACGGTTTCAGATTGACCATATCTGCCGCCATTTTTTTACTATGGCGGTTTAAACATAAAAAAATCGCGAATTTTGAAAAAATTTGTTCAAATAATCGTATTTTTTAACAGGAAACCGTGCTCGAATAAAGCTGAATCTCTGTATCTGGTGGAGTAAATAGTTATACTAAAAGATAGGATGGTTATTAATTCACCATTCAAAATGGCAGATTCAAAATGGCGGACCTCAGTGAACATTTTGTTGAAAAATTTCTGGACGATCTAACTGAACAATTATGAGCTTGTTTTAAAAAAATGCTAAGAATAAAAAATTCTTAGAATTCGCCGAGAAATATAGTGGATTTTTTCAGATTTTTTAAATGAATTTTTGAAACATTTTTTTCAAAATTCTTTTTAAAATTGTAATTTTTTTTTCGAAAAATTCTGAACAAAATTTAGTGCATTCTCTGATGAATTCTGAGAGTTGTTTATTCTATGCATTTTTTCCCAAAAGTTGATAGTTTTCGAAAAAGAAAAATGTTAAACTATAATATTTGAAATTGATTTCCTCAAAAACTATCAACTTTTGGAAAGAATTGCAAAGAACAAAAAACTCTTAGAATTTATCAGAGAATACACCAATTTTTTTTCAGAATTTTTCATAAATAAATTATGATTTAAAAAAAAAAAATTTTTTTAAATTTCTCAAAATGTCATCACAAAAATCTGAAAAAATTCCACTATATTTCTCAATGAATTTTAAGAACTTTTCATTCTCAACATTTTTTTTAAAAAGCTCGTAGCTTTTGAGTTAGATCGTCCAGAAATTTTTCAACAAAATTTTGACTGAGAACCTTCATTTTGAAGCCGCCATTTTGAATGGAGAATTAATAACCCTCCTATCTTTTAGTGTAACTAATTACTCCACCAGATACAGAGACTTAGCTTGTTCCGAACACGATTTCCTGTTAAAAAATACGATTATTTGAAGAAATTTTTTCAAAATTCACAATTTTTTTATGTTTAAACCGCCATAGTAAAAAAATGGCGGCAGATATCGTCAATCTGAAACCGGATTTAGAAAGTTCGAGAAAAAATACAATAGGTATGGTTATATCAAAACGATTGAGTGATTTTTTCCCTAAGAAAGCACCTGACGAAAAGAAGTCAAAATTTACGACATTTCAGGACGAAACGGGTTAAGTAGTAAGATGTAAACGACGCAACTTTTCTCGCTATAGTTAAATAGTAAGGCTTGCCATTTAAGTAGTAACAGCACGTACAGGGTGTCCCAGAACTCGCGGACCGTAATGCAGGTATGTATTCTACGAAAATTTCAAGCAAAAAAATCCTCCACCAAAATTAGATCCAATGCCTACAATTTGAATAAAAAATCTTTGCGGTTTTTATCGTTTATCTCATTTCGATAAATAGCTAATCAAATACGACCTCAAGGAAGTAGCCCATGAAAAAATATAAATTTTGAACTTTAATCCAATGTGATTTGAAGAAAATTGAGCGCTAAAGGAGCCTCTTAATCTCACAAAATTGGCGCAAAATAGCTGGATATTCACAAAACGCAAATTTTTGTCAATTCCAGGAATTTTCAAGACTACTTTTGGACTCAACATTTATCAAATCGATTCGTATTAGGGGTCAAATAGTTCATTTTTTTTCCTAAAGAATAAATTAGAAATAAGATAATAAATCACACGAAAAACCCAAAACATGAATTTTTACACTTTTTATGACTATAAGAAGAGAAATATTCATTTTAGACCAAAAAGCCTCAGAGATGAATTGCAGAGCTTGAAAGTGACTGCTTAATTATGTTAAGATAAGTTATTAAAATATTGAATTGGAACTACGTTTTCCAAATTTGAAGGGCAAATGAGTAAAAAGGGTAGTGTTTTAGACATTTTTTTAAAGTGTTTCTCGAAAAGTAGCCAAGACGGTAACGAGGTTGAAGTGATTCGAATTTCAAAAAGTTCGTCGAACATATTGGATCCGCCATTTTTCATTTCTTCATTTTTTGCATCGCATTCTATAGTATAGATGAGAAAAATGTCCAAAAGGATTTCAAAAAGTTCGTCGAACAAATTGGATCAGCCGTTTTGCATTTCTTCATTTTGTTTTGCGTCGCATTGTATGGATATAAAAAATGTCCAAAAATACGATTTTAGGCGCTTTTGATCTTCAATTTGGTAAAAAATTAGGTTCACATCAATATTTTGGCGTACATATTTGGAATCTGCGAGAAAAAATCCTATCAGAATTGACTCTTACTTGTGGGGAAACAGCATTTTTTGGGGTGTAAATAGATATGACCTTCAATTAGTTATCTCAAAAACTACAGCGACTTGAATATTTTGGCGGTCATATTTAGATTATGGAACAAAAATCCCGCCAGAATCGACTCTTACTTACATTCAACATGAAATTCTTACATTTTTGTTAGACTGTGTAATCATTCTTGCGAAATCTTTTTGTTTTAATTTTTTCAATGAGCTCATAAAAAAGCTATTACGATAGTTAACAAAAATTTTCAGGTATGCTACCATAAAACCTTCGAAATTATCAAACATTTCTCAATTCTTTCGTTGTTGAAAAACGAGAGGGTTAAGAGTCTTTAAAATATCCTGAAGGTGCAACAATAGCGGTAAGAAAAGTAATCAGATTTATTGTCACAATTATTTAACAATTTCTTTTTAATTTATTCATACAATATTACTTGATGTATCGAATTGCATACGTGCATTGTCAAAATACACTTAATGATGTTTAGATCGTAGTGTCTACATCCAGACTACTTGTTGATGATTCATCCAAACTGATTGGCTGTTCCAGAGAGAATTATCTTGCTTAAGTTTGGTTGATGTAACCGAACTGGTTTGGTTTATGGAATAGTTGAGTATGCAAGATGTCGAACTAAGTGCAGAATCTGTCCGCAGGATAGTGTACAAGAACGACCTCTGAATTAAATGCTAGACCAAGGAACTGACCATCGAGTTATTAATAAACAAATTTTTGGTTATAATAACCAAACAATTTTGTACCGCTAACAAAAGTCGGACTTTTTTATAACATAACATGTTCATCTCTCATGATAAATTGCATGGTTGAAAAAATTAAACTGAGTTTAACCAAACAGGTTTGATCAGAGACTTATATTTACTGATTCCCATGCGTGTTTAAGCCTGTATTCATTTCCTGGCATTTGTTTTCAGTTTTTCCACCTTGTTTATGTCACAATTTTATCTGCACGATTCAAAAATGTTGTAAAGATGCTGGGAAATTTTTATAATTTTGTTATTATTTTTTTTTAACAAGAGGATTTCAACTTTCTCAGAAGTTTCCAGAAGTTTCCGGCATTAGAAACGTTTTTTTTTAATGTTATAAGAAAAATTAGTACCACAAACCTACAGTCATTTATATAAATATACAAAAATTGTGTTTATTTAAAAAATTTAGTTATTTTAAAATAAATAATGTAAAAATTAATCAATTAAAAAAAATGTTACCATTAGTTGGAGTTATTCCAAACATATATTCCGCATGATGTAAGTTTATAAACAAGTTGTCACCTGAAATAGTACAATTTCATAAAAACTCCCACTAGATTATAATTTTAAGTTAGTAGCGCTAAGACCAGCCATATTCAAGCCAATTAGGAAGATTCGATAATCACTGTGTGTATATCTTTGTCAGAACTACGATAGATCCGGATGAGATTCTGATTATTTCAGTAAAGGATATATACCAGAATTTTGATATTTGTAGTATTCAAAGTGTAACGGTCAGAAAGATATAAAAAAAGGAGCTCAGTGAATAGAAGTTTTATATCAATATAACCAAAAATAGGGGGAGGGGGGGGGATTAAATAACATGACGACTTTTAAAAAGAGGCGTAACCAAGGGTAAAATAAAAGATAATACGGGAATATAACTCAAACAGGAGGGAGTGGGGGTTAAATTAATCAATTAATTAAATTAGAACATGGTGTGACGTTTTGACCTTATGTGCAGGTCATCGTCAGACAAATTGACTGTAGAACGGTACTCGTATTGATGTGGACTGGGAAAAACATGCGATATGTATGCGTTTATGTGTTGGTAATACCAGGAAACGAATCAAATGAACTGATTTAATTTGAATTTCCAGTTATGGTTTTAAGATAGTTAGTTAAGAAGTAAATCCGGTAAATGTGATTTATTAAATTTGATCTTGACTGTGTGTTGGAAATTTCCTTCCAATTTTTTTTCGCTAGTGAGGTTCTTATTTTCGTAATCGAATTCGTAGCCCATTTCATTTATATGATTAATGCAACCTGTTTGCTGTTCTTTGTTATACGTTAAAAATTTTTTATTGTAATGTATAAATGCTCTTTTAATCTAACATCCAAGGACCTATACGTTTATCCTAAATAGGTGAACATTTTATACTTTTAACATATATTTTCTCCGGTTAATTGCTTTATAAATACGAAAATACAGTGCCCCATCCTCCAATATTTGCCTCCTTCGTCTTGTCTGTCCTTTTAACCCTCCCAATATTGGCCCAGTGAAGGACATTTTTCCCCCACTCTGCCGACATACAATTATAGAACGCGCATGCGTCGACGAGAAGAAATCAATTTAACCTTTCCTACATCGCGCATGCGCGATGTCACCACAGAATCACCGCTCCGTGAGAAGTGGTGGGGAACAGCAAACCAGGAGTAAGGCAAATATTGGGAGGGATATAGTGGCAAATATTGTAAATGTAAATCTTGGGGGGGGGGGCAACCTTATATGCTAAATTAATACGAAATTTGTTATTATATACTTTCCAAATACAAATATAAGCCATTGTAAAATTGAAATTATATTTTTAAATATGATAATTTTAAAAAAATCACTTGTAGTACTTTATAAACTGACATTTTCAGCCTGTTTTACTAGTCGTTGCGAATTATTGCACCAAATTCTAATCGTTGAAATGAACAAAGTTAATCCTCCAAAATAATAAACAGTTATATTTGTTCAAATTGCAACAAGAAACAATTTTCACTGTAATTCATGTCCCGTCACGTTGTGGAGCTAGTTTTGAAATAAAACTGTGACATTTGGCTTTTGTTTGACACTCAAGTACAGATTGAAATACTAAGAGAAATACATAGTTATCTGATTGCCATCTTTGATGGCGTATAAGGTACGAAATTGTGATTGTAATTTGAAAATGTCGTTCATGTCCCACTATTTTTAAACTAACTAATCATCATTTTTGTCTACTTTTTCATGTGCATACTTTAGTCTGGCTCCATGCTATATTTATAAATGCCTAAAAAACTAGTATTAATTGTTAATATGCTAGTAAATGTCATCCATGTCACAATTTCCTATTATATTACATAACTAATATGCGGATTAGGCCTAAAATAAATTATGAATACTCATGTTTAGGTATTAACCGCACTAACAATAGAAATTGTTGTTTACATGGTGTTTCTGACTAAAGACATTATGAAATAAGAAGCAAAATGCGCAGTAAAATGATACATTTTGTGTGCATTTATAAAATATAATAATAGGCGTTTATGATGCTTCTTAAACACTACCAAACTATACTTTTCTTGTAGTAATCAGTATTTCCTTACCTTTTACTTTATATTTAAAACTTCCTGCATTATTTTCCACGTATTTTTTTTTTCTTCAACATGTATATTTAGATGGTACCTGAAACACAGAAGAAACCAAAATAAATTCGCAAAATAATAAGATATGCAAAAAAAAAGTAATCCGCCAATGTTCTTTATAATGCAATGTAAGTTCTAAATTTTTTTCTAAGAAATCAGTTTTAATTAAGCAAAATTAACTACTTATTTCGAATTTTGACAACGAATTCGCAATCAGCGACCAGAACAACACATAAATACCGAATTTGCACTAAATAAACTAACTTTTCGTATTTTGATCCACCATATTTGATTCGCCATTTTGAATTTTGTAATCAGATATAATAAATTTTGTAAAGGAGCGTACTTTCGATAAATCCCATACAATTAAAAGTTTGTATATTAGTGACGTAATAATCATATTATTATTCATGTCCCTCATATTGCGAGAGATGGTCTTAAATAAAAATTACTAAATATTGTGAGACTCTATTAATAGAATCATAACCAGAAAATGTTTCTTTACAAAATGTACTCTACCTATTTTGAATTTTGTTCCTACAAAAATCAACTTTTATAGTTATAAAAAACGCAAAGTGTACAATTTTCTCCCACAAGTTTTCTCACAATGCATATATTTGTGAAACGACATTTCTTTGTTCTGAGGGTGGTAACTTATCTTTCCTCGGTTTTATTTGTACGATATTATTATTAAAAGGCGTTGAAACTATTCTGATATTTAAATATTTATAATACTGATATTATTGATAACTACAGCCACAATTCAAAAGTAAACAAAAATGAAAATAAACAAACGAGCTGTGATTTTGCGATCTAGATTTAACAGGCGGAATATAAATAAATAAAAGAATAATTTTAATTTTGTATTCAGCTTCCCTCTTGCGATGAAACATGACGAAGTTCGTCTTGTGTGTTAATACATCACGATGCCCCTGAGGAGGACCTCCAATGAGGTCGAAACGTTGGGCAGGACAATAAAAAATCCTTTTGGATACTTTTATTTTTTTTTCAAGAACTGTGTTGGCCATTATTTAATTCTTTATTATAATTTTGACAGTTCATTTATAAAACTTAATTTACCAATAATATCAATATCAATATAATAATTATTCTGATATTACTTTTTTTTGTAATTTTTGCCAAGTTTTCATTTAGGCCTTTGATATAAGGATAGCTAATTGTTTTGGTTATTTATTCATTACTGTTAACGTTGCTGTTATTGTTATTTAAATGTAAAAAGTTAAGACGGTTTTTAGTTATACACTAATGGTATTAGATAACCGTTATCTGTTAATATATGTTTCACTAAGTTTACATTTTTTTCATGGAATTCCGTGGAGGAAAGTTTTACTGTACCAGTTGTATCCAGCTGTAAATCATGACTGAGGATATACAGAAAGATAATGAATATATCTACTGGACCATTTTTCTTTATAGAACTAATCTAATTATAATCTGCGATCTGGCTTCATTAAGATTTTCACATCAAGTTATTAATTTCCTAATTTTTTCCCAATTCGAAAGTAAATTTTAATCTGTTTTGTGCATCGAAGTTTTTAATTCTTTTATTTTTTTGCATGCGTGTGAGAATATCAACTTCATGCCTATTAATACACCAAGGGTGGTTTAAAATGCAAAATAAACTACATCAAAAAGTACTATTATTTGCGTATTCAAGAACGAGATTTGCTAGAACTACCAACATGCCGTTGGTTTGTTTGTTAACAACATTTCTAAATTTAAAGTACGTGAAATCTAGACATAAATATTGCCGTTATGGAATTCTGTTCTTTCAGTAATAGCACATTATCGCCAAGGGTGCAATTATCGATCTTTGACGATTGTGAAGTTTGCCGCCCGAGCGAAGTGAGGGTAACAACCACACTCGTCGGAGATCAATGATTTTTTTATCCTATTGTTCGATATAGGATTCGATAAGTCGCAGCCGAAGGTTTCGCCCTAGGCCGAGAAATCGAGTTTTACGACCGAAGAGTCAAAAAGTATATTTTTTAATCACATTCTTAACTGATTGATTTACGGCCCTCCCCCTCCTAAATTGGTTGTATCACAGTATTACTTTTTATTATATATATATATTTATTATATATATTTTACCCTTAGTTACTCCTTTGTTTAAAAGTCATCATTTTATGGAATTATTATTCCCAGAATCTGGATTGAAAATGTCAAAACAAGCTTCTTTGAGTCTCATTTTTGCAATTTTAGGGAAAAACCGTTAAATTTTGCATATTTTTTTATAAAAATCCAACATTTTTGCAGGGAATCCGTTCAGCTAGAGGTTTAAAACTTCCAGAAATCGTGCACAAACTATTTATCCTTGTAAAACGTACCCTAAGAACATCAAAAATCAATTTAGCGGATCCAAAATGGCGGCCAATGGTAAGAAAAAATAATGAATAAATGATTATTTTTTTTTATAATTTGCAGGCCAGTGTTTAATAAAAAAAATCACTTTCTAAATAGTGTTTAATCCAAAGAATACGCGTAAATCATTCGAAGAAAACGTATGAATTTTTCGTATGATTTGGGCCACTTTTGATTTTTTGTTTCTGGCCATTTTCCGAAAAAATTATAAAATTTCTCAATATAATCTTGAAAAATTCACACGTATTCTTTGAATGATTCTAAACACTTTTTGTGAAGTGAATTCTTGTTATGGGATTCCTTTTTGAGTAAAATATTAATTATCAATTCATTACGTTTTCTGATTTTCGGCCGCCATTTTGGATCCGCCAAGTTGATTTTTTATGTTCTTAGGGGTACGGTTTTCAAGGAAAAATAGTTTGTGTACGATTTCTGGAGGTTTGAGACCTCTAGCTCAACGAATTCTCTGTGAAAATTAAAAAAATTTTTCCGCCTAAAATTACAAAAGTGAGGTTCATAAATGACCACCTTAGATTCTGCAAGTTCATGAAAAAGTCTATTAGAAAACATGATTTATGTGATTATTTCTGATCGATTTAATTCTTCTATACAGCGTTGAAAGTAGCTATGAGCAAATGTGCACATTTTACGTTAATGGGTTAATCCATTAAGTCCCGGAGATGCACATTTTTTAGTTGATTGTCGACCTTCCTTCTCAATAGGAAATAAGATTAATATTGGATTGAAACTGACCAACCCTACCATATTCGAGTATGCCCTTTCAATTCGTGTGGTCAAATTTACATTCAAATTGTTTCAAAAACCAATATGACGAATTTTAAATAAAAAATGAACAAAATTCCGTGCGTTTCGTTTATTGTGAATTCTTTTTGGCATCAATAAGGTTTTAGGATCGATGCCTATTCGCAATCAAAAATGAACTTCAACTAGAAATTTGTTTGTTTTGTCCCGAATCAACCTAACCTCTTCAAAATGTCAATATGTTGAAAAAATGGTTGAATTTTTTTGAGAAATTTTTTTCTTGACTTTAGAGAAAATTTGCTAGGAACAAAAATGCTTTGGAATGAGTCAAAGAATACTTTTAAATCGTATGAGAGTGCATTGATACACTTTAATAGTATAGTACAAATTATATATTCGTAGAAGCAACTTTTGTGTTTACAGTGATTGTTATAAAAAATTTACATAGATGCTTTGGACAATCTTGAAGAAAAACTGCTTCTTATAAATTTCTTGTAAAATGTCTAGTTTCGGGGGTAAAAAATGTGAAACTTTGCCGATTTTGAAATTCGACATTTTTAATCAGGAAATATACATTTTACAAAAGATTCGCAAAAGATCTTTTTTCTTTACAATTGTTCAAGGAATCTATGTATATTTTTTTCAGTCCAAAAAATTCAAGATTTATTTCATCGTTATTTTTAATTTCCACGCTCCGTTAGTTCAATCATTTAAAGCGAACAACGTAATTTGTTTTCTGCATTTTATGAGTCAGTGAATGATATTACATTGAGTTCAAAGATGTACCTGAATAAAAAAATATTTTCGTATGACTGTAAAGTTAAAAGTTCTGTGGATTTGCCCATAAGTTTGGTATAGGATTACTTTTTATTATGATCACCTAGTCAATATTTGTACAAAAACTTATTCAGATTTGAACATTAATTATGTTTAAAAAGAAAAGAAACAAGGAAAAAATAATATTTTCGTCTAAGAAATTATCAAAACATTGATTTTTATACAATTTTCGGATATTTTTAATTTTACATTATTTTCCTCTAACAGCTTTAATAAAGTTTTTCACATTTTTGTTTACTTAGTTTGCCGTAATTATTGGTATCACAGTGATTCCTCCTTGTGTAATTCTTCCGATTTTTGCAGTGGTCCATTGAGATTTTGCCATTATTCCTCACTTGCTTCTATTCTGTTTATACGCAATTAACGTTGAATATAAAAATGGTGATTAATTAATTCTAGCAAAAAGTAATCTTATACAAAATGTATATAAATTGTAGAAAAATTATTGAAGAAAGCTCTAAGAGATCTGCGCAACATTGCAAAAAAATTCTCAGCGCAAGTTCTGGAACAGAATCAACCAAAATCTCTGCAGATCTCGAAGATCTTCCGGCAATATCTGGGATACTACACGGAGAAAAATAATCAGCAAAATCAGCCGAAAAATCCACAGATTCTACCAATTTTATCCAATAGGGACAGCTGTTGAAATTCCGTTAGGGATAGCCGATAATTTCAGTTAAATTTACTGAAAAAGTCCGCAAATTTAACGGAACAAATCTGCTAATGTAGCGGAAATTTAGAGCTAAGCGCGAATTGAGTAGGGTTAAGGCTACATTAGCGGAATCAAAACAGCTAAAATTGCATATATTTTCGGCAATTCCAGCCGAAAATTTTAGCTGATATGAATCAGCTAATCCAGCAGAGTCATTTTTCTCCGTGTAGGTAACCAAGAGAACTTCGGGAGAAAAATATTTTTTTAGTCGGATAAGCTATCATTATAAGCAAATATAGCCATGAAAAATTCGTGTATTCTGTATATATAATATACGACTTGGAACTACATTATGTCGACTGCGTTTAAGTGTCTCCGCGTGTTATTTAACGAACGTTTTATATACCGATGCAATAAATCTCTCGTAGAATGACAAAGTGTTAAAGGCGAGAAAGTTCTTACCTATAAGAATGCACGTATACATCAGGATAATTTTCACAAATACGAATACTATGAAAGCGATGTCCACTTTAAATACTAGTGGGGAGTGAAAAAAAAAGAACGACAAGGTGAGTTATGAAGAGTCAGTCGAAAAATGATGAATGAAGGAAAAAACGTTCGTTTTAAAAGTATATGTTCATTTTTTTCGGGTATTCCGAGCCAAATCCTACGCCCCTATTGGACATTCTTCCTTCGTAAGTTCTGGGTTGAACTAACTCTGTCCTTTTCGCTGTAAAAGAAGTGTCAATGTTATCAGAAAACAAATGGTGAGCATATTTTTAATAAATTTCATGACACCCTCAGAAACCGATATATTTGCCTATAATGTTTGTGGCCGGGGAACAAAGTTCCAAAAATCACACCGAATGACCCAAATTTCGATATAACATGCCTCCAGCGTGATTTTCTTCACTTTGTCTTTGAAAATTTGGCAAAAAGAACGCAAATTAATATGCCGTGGAGTCTTTAGCCTTTCCAGGTTTTGATTTTTGGAACTTTGTTCCCCGGCCATGTTTATCACCAAATTCCGCAGCAATTAGAATTTGAGGTTAATATAGTATATTTACCACAAACATATCCTATTCTTAAATCATTGACAACAGTACAGACATGGGTATTGGCAACGCGAGTGGTGACAATGACAACAATGGCATGGATGACAGTAAGTTGAATAAACGATTCATGCAGGACGTGTAGAAGTTATGTTAACCAATTAGTCGACGTCAACAGTTTTTTAATGATCTGAAAACGGTTACGTTAAAGTAGTAGTCGATGACCAGGATGCTCATGCCGTTTATGACAATGACAGGTGTCGTTGTTCGAGACATTTTTTTCTTCACATTATAAGATAGTTTGAAGACACTTCCTATTCGGAATATATATTGCTCGACCATAACTTAACCAGAATTTTGTTGGAAAAAAATAACTATAAATATGTTTAAGTTTTGATTATATATTCATACTTCACACTGAGAGAAATGTTTGTTTACAGTAAATGTAATAGCTTCATAGTAAAGCTAACAGAATTAAGATTTTGATCTTAAGGTAAGGTGCTTTATCCTTAAATTTGTTATGTTAATAGTTAATATAAGAATTTTAAATATTAATGTTGGGATCATTACGTGGCATATTTAGGCGCTTAGTTTCACCGAAACAGAGATAAACAAACATAGTCATTCGATTTTCTGCGAATTTTTCGACGTATTGTTGACAAGCGCACTTCAAACGACACAATTTAATGTAAGATTTATTAACAGTTATCGACCGCTCATCGAATATTAAAATATATGAGTTAATATACAATAACATTGTTGACATGCAAGAAAGTGCTGGAATTTTCATCTGAAAGTTACCTGTCGTTTTTAACTTTCCAGTTACTGCTATAACTTTACATTTAAGGAGGTTCACCAGGTACCTATCGAGTCAAATATGGAACGGACGCCAATATGACTTCGGTGGTATGATTCCTAAGACGTTGCCGTCCGTTAACATAACCAAAAATGACCCTTTTAGCTATTTGTTTATTTTATTTCTCGTCTCTAAAGGTAGGAAGAGACGTTTTTCTTTCTGCAAATTGAATCTCACAAATTTTTTTATCAGTAGTATAAATTTTACGAAAAACTCAATGTTAATTCAATACGAATTTCATGAATATATACATGTTCCCATAAAACTCAATGTTAAAGAATCGTGAACATTTTTATTAATTTCTCTGCTCTGAAGGTACCTAGGGGCTTGAAACTTTGCAGGTATTAATTTCTTTCATTGTTTAACCTACTATAATTTTTTCGTTAAATTCTCAATGTTAATTCTTTGACCTGGTGAACCTCCTTAATGTAAGAGTCTTGCATTAACTATTAGTAAATTAGCTTACATGATCTAGTAGTAAATAATTTCTCTCAGTGTATGCATTAAAACAAAATAGATAAAGAAAAAATACTGGTGTAACAAATGGAATCCATATGTCGGTCGTGCCGCGAAAACAAGCTGCGCGCGCAACGTAAACTTGATGTATTTACTGTAAACATACGAACGTTTAGAGAAAGAGAGTTATGATTTAGTATTATATACAAATGTAACGCATATTTTATGCACAATTTTTAATATTCAGAGTAAAATGTCTAATATTATGACGAATTTCATTAAGTTATATACCATGTCTGTGCCAGTTAATCCAATCAGTGGCTGAGTGCACGAATCACAAATTAAAGAGAATGAAGTATTCTCTGGAAATTAATTCAATACATATATTTATATATTAGGGTGTTTCAAAAAATAAAAATGTTTTTTAGTGCAAAATTATGTTTCAGTTCTGATTTTTCATCTCTAAGTATGCGGCAAAAAAAGTAGAGATTATGTTCAATCGAAAGCTGCCTAATTTCTAAGCAATCATGAATTTTTTTAATTTGTCCTGCAGTACCACTGAACGGCAATTATACAATTCGGTAATTTGCCCTTTTTAGATGATTTAAAGTTTTTAAAGCAAAAAAATCGAAATACGTGTATATCCCCATTTAAAGACTGGTACAATGAACGTATATATTGGATGTACATATTTCATAACAAATAACATATTTGACGAATTATAACAGCTAAGTTTATTTTCAATTCAATGTAATTTTGTATTATTTATGTTTCAAGCACATTTGTTAAATGGCCCTACAACGGACGGCCACTAAACGTCCATTCAAATATTAAAATGGGTTCGTAAAGGTGAACTTTACACCCGTCTTTTGAAAACTAATATTTCCATAATACTATCAGATTTACTGAAAAATAGATAACACTGCCGAGGTTTATAGTCTCGAAGTAACTCATTTTGCCAGTGAGAACAAGATATAGCCCAACAGCGCCGCAATACGGAGAATATTGAACTTCAAAATGCACGCTTACACCTCTAAGAGATGTAAACATAACCATGTGACACGTCCACGTTGTGTATTTTAGATAATGTCGGCAGCAGCTACTTTTGTACATAGAAATTGCGTACGGGTTTCGGACATTATTTGCAGTTACAGACTGAAATATTGTTACTTCGACAAATGCATCTTGTAAAGCATTAATTTACCTTTAAAACGAATAAAAAAAAATTAAGCGAGATAATCAAGGTTAAGTTTGACAAAAAATAAGTCCCCTGTATGCCACAGTTTACATGTGAATCGGGTGACTATTTATTTACAATTTTTGAGACCGATCGTCTGTAGCCAAAATTTCAAACTTCGTCCATTGGACGTCCAGTACTGATTGGTTATGGACATAACACGTTTCTATTCCCAGATTAAGTAATTAATACCTGGAGAAACGTAGGAAAGTACACTGGAAACATTAGTGTTATTGCTGTAACGCCAGAAGCTGTTCCTGTGAGAACGATAGGGTAGTTTGATCGATTTTATAGGTTTATAGGAATCTAAAATTAAGAATGTGAGCTTTCGGAGATTTCTAAATATGAATATAGATCATAAAGAGAATACCCTAAAACGCTTGTAATGATCCGTTCGATCCCTTAGCGACAGCTTTGGCGTTACTACAGGGACAGGATTTGACCTGCCTAAAAGACCGTCCAAATGAATCCATTTGGAATCCACAATTAAAAGGGTTCACCAAAATGTATACACATGTATTTTATTTATTTTATTCTATCTCTTGTATTTTTTCAAAAAGGGAGCTGCATTTAATGCGTTATGTATCCACATCTCCAGAAACTTTTTGGAAGTAGAGGATGTATCCATGAGCGACTTGCAACGTTCTAGTTTATTCCATACAATGAAGTTTTGAGAAAATCGGAGATCCCTGTATTGCGCTTAGTGAACGGGTGGAGGCGTGTTGCGTGTCGGGAAGCTGACAAAGCGTCGGCGTCGCGACGTCGCACGGGGGATGATGATAACGCGACGGCCTCTAGTCCGCCTTTCGTGGCGCCGGAAGCACTACCTACTACCCTCGATCGGCTCAGTCTTTCACTATTTCTCTAACTGAAATTACCTACCTTAATCGAGCTTTAACCCCATTCGAAATAAAAATGGTACCTTCTCTTCAATCCCTAAAAAAAGAATAAGTTTTAAAGTTTAACAATGTGCAATTAGGTTCATGAAAATTCTGTGTACTTAATAAATTTGAAATCTGTGAAATTAATTTTATGAATGTGTATATATCCACAGTGTAAATTACCAGATTTTCTTGTACAGTGGCTAACGTTACTCTGATGGCGTGATCATGTTCTTCACCCAAGCGAAAGAAGTTGAAGAAGGCTGAAGTGGTGTATCGAGATGACGTGAATAGTTTGGAAGTTTGGAGTTTTGATTTTCAATGAAAATCCAGTCAAAAAGAAACTGATATGGTGGATAAATTGCACGAATACGAAGGCTTTCGGGGCCGATTTCAAGGGATTAGGGAAGGAATTAAAGAAAAATGGGACTCTTGGAAGGAATGGAAGAGCTCCATCCCTACAGATCGAGGACTACAGGGATTGTTGACTTACTTTCGAGGTCCTCCGAAGCTAGAAAGATCGCTCGAAGACTATGCTCATATATACAGGTGAACTATTCATTGGTAACATTTTGAAATTGTATTTACTCAAAAGAATCCAATTAATTTCGAATCAACAACTGGAAACCCGTATCTACTTTTTTCTCAAAGTAAAATAAGTCCCGTTTATCGATTGCAACTTTTCGTACTGAAAGAGCGGAATTGTATTTTCCCGCGAATAATAATGAATTGCTCCAGTCAAGGCTGCTTAAAGTTTATCACGAATAAATATACGGTTGGATATTTCCGGTTACCATTATCCCCGAGATTGCTTCGTGTAATCAGGAAGAAGTTCACGCAAGTGGCGAGATGTATAAGATTCCGATTCGTTGTTAACGTGGTCGTAGTTCACGAGCAATGTATCATTCAGTATGTCGACGATATTTATCGTATAAATATCTAGACAGCAATCCGTTACGTATACGAGAATCAAACTTCTAATGTCTCCTCGAGATATTTCGGAACCGAGATGGCAGGATGCGATAGCGCGTGTGAAAAAGTACTTATTTTTATAATACTTATCATTCCCAGATAAAAATAGAATCTATGATACATAATAAGTCTCTTTTTTGAAAAAATTCTAAATCAAAGGGATAATATATGTGATTTCAAAGTGCTCTTCACATAAATTGCCAATTACTCTCAAGAACCTGAATCTCAAAATTTTGTTATTCATTCCCAAAAATGTTTTAATGTATGATCATAAAGTGTATACTGTGTTGCATGTCTTATATTAAAAAATAAACAATTCCAAAAATGCAGGAGGAAAACTCGAGGGGAGCTAGTACGAATTTCAGCGGCAGTTATGGGCATAGAGTTTTCGTATGCAGCAGAAACGGCCTTCGTGTCACCGACCTTGCTGAAGATCGGCGTGGATCATCAGTACATGACCTTGGTATGGGCACTCAGTCCACTCGTGGGTTTCTTCGTGACCCCGATTTTAGGAAGCATCAGCGATCGTTGCAGGCTGAAGCAGGGTCGTCGAAGACCCTTTATACTGTTGCTCGCCATCGGAGTTTTAATTGGTAAATGAATGAATAAGACATTGATATTGAATTTTGTTCATGGAAATTAAATCTTTGATAACGTGGTACCACATCAGAATAGCATATAGCGGTATCAGGCAGGAGTTACATGTTTGGTTTTTGTAAACATTCTAAATGCACGATAAAATTAAATTAACTATTTCTAAAGATTTAACTGTATATTATTCGTTTGTTGGTAGCAGTTTTTTCATTTGTTCAACTTGTTTCTTTTTTTACTTTATCTTTGACCGTTACCTTGAAACTCAGAGCATCATTATAAAATCGAAAAAATAGAAAGGATCGTAATCGAATAAACTGATGTTACTGTTTTGGGTGCACCTCAAAAACCTGACAAATCAAAAGACCGGCACTTCATAACTCCAAGATTCAAAAACCCAACATTTAAAAAAAACAGACATTCAAAAACCATTCAAAATGTACATATTCTGTAAATGTAATTAATCATTGAATTCTGCTTAATAAATAAACCGGGGATCAAACTGACTTGACCTTCAAGTGTTCTACAAAAATAATCCCTTGCTGAAGCATTTTTGACCTTGAAATGACCTTCCAGTAAGACCACAAGGATGGCGACCCTAGATCATTTTTTTTATGTAGTGAACGTACCAATCGGAGGTGTCTGTATTTTGAAATGTCTGGTTTTTTAATATTTATTTTTTTAAATGTCTGGTTTTTTAATGTCTGTTTTGTGATTTGTCGGGTTTTTTGAGGTGGCTGTTTTGTGATTTGTCGAGTTTTTGAAGTGCACCCGAAAAAAAGGGTGACAAAAATATTTTTGTAATGTTATTCTTGTAATTTTCGATTTTCGGGTGGAATCTTTTTTCTGATCATCATCATTAAGAATTTTTAAATACTTATTTTATCTCATTTTCTATTTTTTAAACTAAATTGAGTTAAAATAATATGACGGATTCAAAATGGCTGATCTAATATATTTTTCAAAAGTGATTGAATTTGCTCGAAATTTATGACTCGATTACGATTATTTTTAAACAGTTATGACGATTATGTTAAACGACAACTTTTCCATTATTTTTTACCAATGTTTGAATTTTTACCATTATTAATACAAAAAGTAGAACATTTTTCAAGAGCGAAAATAATATTCCACGCTGTTCGCGGGAAGCAGTCCATAGATTGAAAAAAAGGCAACAAAATTTGACTATGCCATTTTGTTTATCGCTTAAAATTATATAAAAAATGTTTGTTTCCAAATCTGAGTCTCCGAATTTGTTTCTTGAAACAAATTTATAATTTTGATAAAAAAGCGAATAAGACAATTTTTATCGAACACACGATAAAAGCATGTAGGGTTTTTTTTGTTGCTCTTTTCCCTATAAGTCGCCCTAGTGTAAGTTTGCAAAAGGATGATTATTGCACACGTTGCAGGCAGATAAAGTGCAAAAAGTGCTTATTTGTGTCGCTTGTTTCACACTTAAAATGTTCAGTGTTTGTGTGCAATTATTGACTCAGAATCTGGTCAGAGCAATCCAATGAGTTCTTCCATCTTTATTTTTTGAAATTTTGGCAAAATTATAGCAAAAACATCCTTCATGAATTTCTGCTAGGGTATCCAACATTCCCGCAATGGGAGTGGGTCGAAAAACCGAAAACTAAAAGGGCCGTCATCTAAAAAACTCGAATCATAAAGCCGACAAGCACAACACATCAATAAGCGGACAGTCTTTTTTTGTAGTGTCAGTTTTTTTAATGTCGGCTTTTTCAATTTCGGCATTTTGACTGTCGTTTTTTTTTGACAGTCAGTTTTTTAACTTGGCAGCTTGTTCTAATTTTAAGGTTTTTTAAAATAATGTTTTTTTTTGCTAAGATTGGCTAAGGTTTTTGCAGTCGCTAATCACGAATCCGCAACCAGCTTAACGAAATTTAAGGTAGCGGTTTGAAAACGACCGTTATCAAGATATGAAAGTGTATCAATTTTCATACAAAAATTCCTAATTTCAAGTAAATATTTACTTGAATAGACGCAACAAAATAAAATAAGGAAATAAAATAAGGAAATATTTTCTTAATTTAAATAAATGTTTACTTGATGGATAAAATTTAATTAATATTTAGTGGAATTAACAAACTATTTTTCCATTATAAGTAACTATTTAGTTGCGACTATTCAAGTAAATATTTACTTAAAATAAGGAATTTTTTTTTTCACTGTACCTACGCGGAAGTTATCAGATTTTTCTCTCATTTTTGTACGCCATATATCATTTGTCATTTTCAATTTAATGAGGGCAATATAACATTTGTATAAGACTACCCCTGTGAAGGAAATTTTATATATTGTCCGCCATATTTGTACCGATATTTGGAATTTGATAAAACTAAGGCGTGTTCGTATTCGGCGATCCTGAGGACCACATGATTTTTAGGTGATTTGCATACAAAAAATATGCATCTCACAAAGGATTAACACACAAGTCAAATATGTTAAATTATAAATCACAACATCGAACATTTACAGTTTAAACGACAAAGTTCTAATTATAATATGAATTATCATAAGTTAAAAATGAATTTGAATAATGTAAACAATGGTTATAAATAATTTTTTACTTATAGTTCGCATTTCATTTTTTTTAATTTAACATTTTGCGTCATCATTAAAAGAAATGCATCATTGCGATTCACGAAATATTGATAAACTGCAGGTCATGAACTTTTGGCCTTTTTTAACGAATGGCTCGATGAGTAAAATTGGAAATTTTCAGAAAATTCATCAATTCAGAACAAATATAACGTCTTTTTTCGAACACAAAGTTGAAGGTGTTGTGATTTATAGCATTTCGACAAAAATAATAAAAAGTTGAAAAATAATTCAACATTCTGAAAATGTGTAAAACATTAAATAATATCTTTTGAAAAACAACTTGAACGCATATTTCCAAAAATATCTTATTACATTATTACACAATTTCATTGAATGAAATAAGTCAAATTATAGGGCTTTCATTTTTTTATGGCTTCACAACTTAAGCATGTTTTACCGATAAATCAAAGTATTTTTCCTTAATATATTTATCATTCAATCTTATAATATTCATAATACAAAAAATATTCCACATACTTCAAAAATTGGCAATGTTTTTTGAGGCACTTCAAAAAGGTGTTAAGAATGTAGTTTTCCTCCTTTGTAGACTTGCAAGTTGCCCCCTCCCTTGGGTTTTCCGGTTATTTACACTTGTATGCTTTTTACTGTTGCCAAGAATAACGTTGAGTGTTTTTATTGGCATTTAGTGATTTTAAACGATCCGTGTGACGCAAATAAATTAGTATGTAAGCTGTAAAGCGAACTTTGGCATTGTAGAATATGTGTGGATATCTGTTGCATTCAATTTATTCCTATAATGTCTTTATTATCCATATCTTCATCATCATCTCGTCATCATCTCATCATCATCTCATCATTATCGACATTATCATCGCCATCGCCATTAGAATCGTCATCATCATCAATATTTTTGTGGTCATCATCACCTTCATCATCAGCATCAGCCAGTATCGGTAATATTTCCGGTACTAGAATTTGGTTCTCAAGGCCTGTTTCAAAATGCGTACAGTAAAAGCTCCCTAGAAACAAGTTTCAAACTATTTACATTGATTTTTACAATTTCGCAGGCCACATTGGATTCGCTATTTCGCTTTTTTAAAATAAGACTTCATATTCGTGATCATCGACCACAAACACCTTAGACTAACAAAGTTTAACCTCACTTTTTTTCATTAATTTTCCAAAGGAAAGGGACCGGACATCCTGCAAATCCAAATAGCAGACGGTCTATTTCAGTTACTTTTGAAAATGTGGTATAAAACTTTTATTTTTTTATAAGGCAAATCAATTTTTGTTCAAATTGATAGCCTTTTAAGTTCTCTTCAACCTGTAAGTCCCTCACCTACTGTTTTAGTTTGAATTAGTGAAAAACTACTAAGGAAGTAGAGAAAAGTTGGAAACTAATTTAATTAGTAATCAATTTACAATTGATTCATTAGTAAACTAATTTTAGTTAATTTTATTTTATTCAACTAGATAACAAGGTATTAAAAAATACAATTACTAATGGGAAGTTAGTAGAACTTGACTACTGGATTAGTAGTTTTTTAATCTCGATTAGAAAAGATTATTACTAATTCACCAACATTTCACTCTTTGATTAGTAGTTTAATAATGCCAAATATATTTTAATAAGGCAAGAGGAAAATAGGATATATTTAATGCTCAGGCATATAAAGAACTGCATTCTGTAACCAACTAATATCTAAAATCTAAATATTTTCACTCACATTATAATTGTTATTTTCAATTATTGTATTTAAATGCATTTTGGTTCGTGTTGAAATGATCATGTGATGAAAAGTTTGTGTTGAAAAGTCGTATGTTAAACTGTCGTATGTTGAATTTCTGTGATGAAATGTTGTATGTTTAAAAGTGGTGTGTTATATAGTCGTAGTACCACTCCATACAAAATTTTACAATCTTAATATACAATTTCCTACAGGGTTGATATTGGTGCCAAATGGAGAAGACATGGGATACGCGTTCGGTGACACAGCGTGGAATTACACAGCACCACTTGGTCATAGATTAAGTGGTAAAATGCAGATGAACGAAAGTCTTCCTCAACCAAAGTCTTCACATCCATGGGGTATTTTCTTCACAATTTTGGGCACAGTTTTGCTCGATTTCGATGCCGATGCGTGTCAAAGTCCTGCAAGGGCGTACTTACTTGATGTAACAATGCCAGGTAATCAATAACTGAGTATTAACTCATATTTAATTATTGCAACTATGGTTTCTAATAATGCAATGAGAGAAATTGTAATTATATTACTCGAAGTAAAAATTCTAACTAGTCCGATTTTATCGACTAGGAATGTTTTCGTTATGGGCTTTTGATCAGGCCCATATAAAAATTAGTTACAACATAAATATTTATCATGTTATAATTATTAATATTTACTTCTTAATCGACTAACTGCTTATTTATATACATTTATATTAATAACATATAAATTTCGAAATATAAATTGAGTAAGACCTCGCTTGATCGACAGTGTCGGACCTTGCTTGACCGACGGTGGACGTCCACCCCCTCTCTTAAATATGCGCTCCGCAATATGCTCGTAATCAAACAAAGAAACAAGCCAGTCACATTTTCAAGGCGTTTTAGTGGGCGTGGTTAAAAAATAGTCGATCTAACGAGGTCAAAGAGAAGGAGAAAGCGTTTTTACGCGCTTTCAATCATGTTCAACAAGCGAGGTTATACTTATACGTGTACGCGACTACAAAATTATTTCGAAATTGGAAAAATCTAGTTTTATTAATTCATCAACATCCCAATCTCCAAACAGCTATAAAGTAGCCACACTAGGAGCGTTTTTCAAAATCACTTAAACCACTATGAATTATTGTTTCGACTATAAATTCACCAATACAACTTTGCAAAATTTGACACTAAAATTTTGAACAACTACGTTTTCCAGAAAAAAAATTAAAGAAATGAAACTTCTGGGATTGTAGAAGTAGCTACGTATAGTAAATGATATATAATTTAGAAACTTACAAAATTAATCAAAATATAATTTTGTAAGCGTCTTGAACTGATTATAAACACAAGATAAATTTCAAAACGTAATATACAACACCGGCTACAGAGTCGTTATAGGTTCGTAATTATTACAAACTTAGTAATAAAATGTTATAAAACAACGTTTTTTAAAGGCTAAATTTTAATCTTTGATTTTTATTTTCTTTTTATTTAATATTTATTATAAAATATGAAATTTTTCTTGAAGACCATTTTAAAGATAATAAATTCACTTTACAGAAAGTGACCTCTACCGCAGCGTCATTTTTTGAGGCCTAAGTAATAAAAAGAAAAGAAAGTATAACCGCGATTTTCTGGGTCGGGTTATTAAAATAAATATTTAAAAGCAGTTCATAAAACAACCAATATATTTACAATTAAAAAGAAACTAAATAAACAATTAACACTAAAAATAACAATAAAACTAAATGGACAAGCGAAGGGAATGAAATGGATTGGGGTTCAAAATTCGACGCGAAGGTGAAAATACTTTTGAAATGACCGAAGTAACGCTAAAAAAAAAAGAAAGGAAAACTGAAATTACGGGGACGCAACTTAAATCTACTTACTTAATCTAATCCATCTAATCCTCAAATATTCACCAGATCTGGAACGCACTAAACTTCTACATCCGAAAACACAAATATCAAATAAATAAATACGCAAAAAGAAATAAAAAACGCAAGAAATGTATCGATTTCGATCACAAATAAAAATTAAATATATACTTAATATAATTACGAAACAAGGACAACGCTATAGGAAAGAAAGGGACAAACGAAATATGTTTACTTATCGATACCAAAAGAATTAATTGACGGAAAAGTGAGCATATTGAAATTAAATGAAATGTAATTTTTTATGATGTTCAGGTCAGGGGGTAGATTGACGATATTTCGTCACAAAAGAAAGTCAATATCTTGATATATGAAATTTAATATCTGGTATTATAAACACGCCTAATCAGGACTGTACCTTAATTTCCATTCAGACCATCCTCTAAATTATAAAATTAGAGATGTCCAAAGTCTAATATACCACATCAGGGCGATTTTACGGACTAATAATTTGGAGAGGACAACTTATAATTACTTTCTAAATCCGAATGTGTTAAAAACTACTAATTACAAAACAAAAGCGGGTCACAAATTCAATCCATTTTTAATAATAAATACCGAAAAAGAACTAAACCCCCACCTTGGAGCGTTACGTAATTTAAGTACGGCCCCTAACTTTATAAGGACTTACAACCCCCTTTTATCACTCATCTAATATTTAGTATTCAACCAATCTAGAACTGGATTTTTGATAATGAATATTTGGAATTTCAAAATATAAATACTAGATTCGTACTCAACGACACGCTAAATCCTCAAGTAATTACCTTTGCGATGACATTCACCATTTTGGATTTTAAAAATTAGACAGCAGATTTGTGTTTAATGATCTGAAAACGTCCCGCATCATTATTTTGCGAAGGTTTTGATATCATTTATCAAAATCAAATCAGATACTATTGCCTCTATTTATTTAAAATAACCAGAAACAACTATACATTGAAAAAAAGGACAAGTTAAAGGGTGGCCTTTAATAACTCCTGTAATTGAAAGAATTAGCAAAGATGAACAAATTGGATAATGCAAGTGTCAACAATTAAAATAAAAATGTCCAAATTTACTCTGCCATTCCAGTGTACCCCTCAAGGAATAAACGACTGTAAACTAGTTAATCGTAGCTTTTTTATTTATAGATGTCAATATGTTTATTGATTTGTAGAATAGGAGAATAATATGAATCTGTTTACTGCTTAGTATAATATGTTTTCCTGATACATTTAATTTATTAGCAAGTCATTGTACTTTAATTGTCAGTATTCCCTCTATAATTAATCGCATGCCAATGATGCTCAGTGTATCTAGATAATTTGTTTGTACTTAAGTCAGTAATAGAGACCCACGTCGAAAATACGGTAGTCAGTGAAATTAAAATGATCTGCAGACTAAATGCAGTGAGACCATTCTTATATTTGGGTTTTATATACTGATGGCTTTTGAACTTCATGATTTCTTTCAGGTTAGTGTAGAAAATCTTACAAATAACGTTTGAAAATTTGGCATGAACGCTGAACAGTCTGATTAATTGTTTGTTTTGGAAAAAGGGGAATTTGTGATGTGCAATTCTGATTTAAGTCTTTCCGTCTTAACTGCTACTATAGTAGTAGTTAGTAGTAGCGGTGGTGTTGCGGATAGATACGACTATCGCAATTTCCGTTTGAATAATAAGGCACAAGGAACCGTATTAGGCTTGCAAAATTCTTGAATAGTAGTGACAACGTTAGGCGAAGGGAGTTCTGAACAAAGTGAATACACCTTAAGAATATTTGTTGTAGTAAGGAACCTGCGTGAAAGACAACCAATAATGAGGTTTAAGATCCGGTTCCTTGCACACTTCTGGATTGAGATATAGCTTGGATGATTCATAGTTTAGTATCTTTTCTATTACTTACATCCGAGTGAGCAAGAATTCTAACAGTGTTTTAGTTGCAGGGTTCCTGGCAAATTGCTTGTGTTCACCTTAAATAGCCAATAGTCAATTGGTGTCGAGAGTAAAAAGAATTTATTCTTTTGACTTGGCCAGGTTGATGAATAAGAAGTTTAATGGTTCGTAGCACGGGGGAAAATGTTGTTAAAAGATTGGTAAAGAAGAAAAATTAATCGTATTATCGACGTTTAGTGAAATAGTAATCATATTTTGAAATTTAAATGCTTGTCATTTTGTTTCATACGTTGTCTTCATACGTTGAATTAGTTTTTATTTTGATTTGATCAAATACAATTTTAAATTTAGAGTCAAAAGTACATTCCTTAACCTCCGTAGCCTATACTTTTTTTTGCTCTAAATAAATATCTATTTCATCGCTAAACCAATCGAGAGTTTTATTCGTTTTTTTATTAAGTATATATACTAAGATTTAATGTATCGCCTACAGTGATAACGTGGGACGTAATGACCCCTTTCGTTTTCATTTCAAATTTCGCTCTTAGGCTGCAAATTAATTTCTCTAGAATCCTTCTCATTTTTCTTGCCAATTAAACTCAACAACTAATCAAGAAAACTATAATGAAATGCAGTCTCTAAATTAAAAAATCCAAACCAAAAACATTGCTTCATGTCACTAATTTTACTTTTTACGGACGATACGGTTTGTAAATAATTCCTTTTGTTCTATTTTCCCACTTTATTTCATTGTCTTTATGTTTATTTTCATTTCCCCTCGTCGCATATAAATAATAACACTGAACTATTTCTCCCTATAATTCTTATTTTATTCATCTACATCCGAAAATAATTCGTACCTTTAATTTACATCAAACATAAACAAATTGCAACAAATGGCCTTTAGTATTGTTACTCCTATACGTCGATTATCTAACTTTCCTATAAGCAACACAACTATACATCTCCTCCACTTCTTATACAACTTCTTCGTTAGCTTTCGTTTCCACTTTTCTTCTATTTCTTCCCAAGTCAAATCTTCGTCTGCTCCTATCCACTTTGTTCTTTTTTTTGCCAAGAACCTCTTCCTGACAGCTCACTCCACTTTTCAGCCATCACGACCTTTAACCTTCTTCGTCAAATCCTCAGTAAGCCTCTATCCTTCTTTAGCCACTTCCTTCATATTTTCTAGTACAACCATTTTTCCTTTTTTTGGATCTCCACTATTACAATCGTTCCCTCTTACGTTTCTTTTTCCACTCTCACTTTTTTATTTTAATGTCACCTTTACGAATTCTCTTCATCCTCATCTCCATTTCCCATTTAGCTTCCCATCTATTGGCCTTCATTTCTTTCACCACCAAGTTTTTCCCTTGTCTCTCTTCTTTTTCTTTCGTTACATCACTCATATAGTAAGCACTTCCTTTCTTATTTCTCTCTCTCTTCTTCTCTTCCTCTTCATCACTACTTATCCCCACTAATGCACCATTCGCTTTCCTCTCAATGTCTTGTCACTTTTCGTTCTTTATTTTCATCCACGGGGCTGGCATTCCCCATGTATCGCTGTAAGATTTCGTGGTCGAAGCGAGAAAAGCGAACATGGGAGGGGCAAACAACGAGGAGTAGGGAGCTCCCAGACGACACCAGCGCCACTGAGCGGTTTAGTTCATTGGATTCAATGAGATTACACAACAATTTCTCGCCAGTGCCAGCCCCGTGTTCTCTCATCCTATATCTTCTCCACTATACCTTATTTTTCCATTACTTCTATCTTCATCTTCCACTCTTGCTATTCCTCCTACATTCTTTCTATTTTCGTCTCGTTCTCGTTCTCATTCTCGTTCTCGTTCTCGTTCTCGTTCTCGTATCAGCAGGCTAGAAACCCCCCGAGCACCGAGTTTCACCTCGATCAAGTCAATTTATACATTTCGGTCGGCCATCTTAGATCCGTCATATTTATTTTTCAAAATCTGATGCCAGATTGGTAATCAGCGACACGAAAACCCTCGAGTACACAGTTTAAGTCTTATTTCAACGACGTATTCTTTTCAGCATACGTTCTTTATAAAAAAACGCATCATTTTTATACATTGTTCGTTATTATAAAAAATTTAACACAATATTTTCTAATAAATATTAATTTGTTTACATTTAGAAACATGTTATCGAAGTACGGAAGAAAACATTTGCACTAAAATTTAATTTTAATCTACTGAAAAATTGAAAAAAATGAATTACAAAAAGGTGACCTACAGAAAGGTCACCGTACTTCAAGCAGTTAAAAAAGGAGTTTTATTTCTATATATCAATATGTAATTTGCAATTTTAGACAAATGTGGGCCGCAACATTAAAATACGCGATCTGAAAATTAGTAAAATGTTCACCTTTCAATTTTGTCTAACCTCGATTTTAATACGAAATTTTGAAATTCTATCTATTTTTTGCGTTATAGGAAATTCAATTTTTTCACGTCACATTCTATTTTGTAAAAGTACCGTAGGTCATAAGCACACCAGTTTTCCATATAAACAACATGTATTTTACTTTTCATCACGATGATTTGCTTTAATCATGAACATAACCTTAAACATGAAGAGTATAACGTAAAAATAAGAAAGCAGTATCGATTAAGAAAAGACTGACATCATATGTGTATATTTTTATACTGTGCCTGCCGAAGGCCGCAGGGACAAAGCCCCTAGTATTGCTTCTATATTTCTCCCTTACGTCTTTCCACGCTGATTTTCTCGTTTATACGTAAAGAATAATATCGATGAATATTTTAAACACTACACATACATATTTTAAATCGCTTCAAATCATCAAGAAGTAAAAGTTTCATCATTCCATGAAATAATTATTAAATATTACTTCTTATAGCAATTTAAATGTAATTTCGACAATTACATACGCTGTACTTCACGATGAATATTACTTATGTCAACACTTTAACTGAACCCAAAACAGAGTAGACAAAATATCAATAAGAACACGAAATCCAAAAGAATGATATAAGAACAAAAATATGTGTTTTAAGTGATTTCTGGTTTGAAAACAGGCAGTCTGGTTTATAATGGATCAATGGAGCTATTAAGGAATCTGATTGGCGTATGGTCTCCTTTCACTCATTACAAAAATCAACATAACCTGTCCATTTGGTAACAAAAATGTTTAACAGCACTTTTAAAAGTGCATAGTTAAATCGATGAATTATTTAACATCAATTTGCAGTTTATATCTGTCCACACCCAAATTTAAACAATCTCGTAACGAAACTATATGATTGATCACGTGGTTTTTGTCCCAAGTCATGACCTGATTTAAAAAATCTCTGTCAATTCTCGTACTTTTGAAAAAATCACTTGATTTAAAAAAATAACACAAGTTGTTGTTTTGACGTTGAAAACTGAATATAAGTTTGCTATTATATTTTGAAAAGTCACAATATTTTTAGGTGATTTTTTAAAATTATATGAATTGCAAGAAGGTAACTGATTTTTAAAATTCATATCATGACTTGGAACCAAAATTCAAAAGATTAATCACGTGATTTCGTTACGTGATTTAATCGTGTACTTTTTTTTTTAAGTGGGTCCTTTCAGATATAAATCGTTTTTCGGTGCCAAACCCATAGAATTTATTTTCGCAGTCGTAGATAATAAACAACAATTACATAGATTCTTAGTAAAGTCGGTCACTTTGTAAAAAAATTAAGGCGTTTCTCTAACATTTCGTTGACCCCTACTTTTAATTTTTTCGTTTGTTTATGATTTGCACGTCGTAATTTCTGAGAAATACTTTTTACTCCATAGGTATACCCAATTTTCCTGAAGGAATGTCCAGATGATATAGTTTAGACATCTTCATCGGGGATATTTTGAAAAATATTCACCCAAGAAATTCGATATTTATAGCCACATCCGTTTTCCAGAAACTTATTTTAGCATTAGTTGGATATTTTACAGACGTAACAATCCGCATCACCAAGGCCGTGAACTGAATTAAGCTCAATGATATTAGAATAGGTGAGAGGAAATCCAAGGGCCAATTGGATATTGACAAGTCAATCAGATTTTATGGTTGGCCAGCTGATCAATCAAATTTCGTTATTACTCAGCTAATGTGAGTTCTTGATTATTCAAATAGATAGTTGCCCTATAAACAAAGTGAAAGGTTTTTCAAATCGGATTTTCTTAAGACCCAGCATCCTTTAAGTTGATAGAGGTCCTGTATAAGTCGAAGCATCTTTTACATTTCCTTTCAAACCCACCTTGAGGAGTTGGCAACATTTAGGCGTGGTTATACTGTAGACAGAGAAAAATAAATGGTTAATGAAACCATAGAGAAAAGAATATTTTTGCAATATATAATAAAAATACATTTCACAATATCAAAATTGTCGTTGAGAGTTTGTTATTTTTACAAATTCAAAGTATTGGCAAATATACCATACACAATAACGAGTTTTACTATGATATTCGATTACTTCCGTTTAAACCTTTTCATTACTTTTATTTTACTAAGAAATATTTACAATAAATTTTTTAACTTTAAAACTGCGGTAAATTTAAGGTTAGGTACGCTGCTGTATATGTAAGAATCGATAAACAGTAAACGGTCTTGTTTACTACCGAAATTGATAATTTAATTATTTTTTATAATTCCGTGTTTTGCTTTTATAAAATGGTTTCACTAACTATATTTTTTCTCTCTCTCTGTCTCTCTATGTTGTTTTATTAGCAGTTATAGCGTAATAATTATCTGTCCAACTTTTCTCCAAGACGAATAATTTTATATGACCGATTTTTCATCGAACAGTTAGAGCCTACTAAACTTTTCTGTTATATATAGTGTCGAAAGGATATAAACTTAAACCTTTAATATCGAATTTAGAGGAATTGTTTTGTTTTGTCTGTTATATCAAAAAATGTATATATAAAAACATTACTTTTATCAGGTCTAATTAATTTATGAAGAAATTCGGTAATAAACGTGCCCTTAACCCATTAACGCCCAAAGGACACTTTTCTTCCTTCTATTTAAATCGAGTATTTTGTATCAAAATGGAAGTTAACAAAAATTAAGAGATACATATCCTACTGTTTTCCAGGTCGCTCTTCAAGATTCCGATGTCAAAATTGAGTTTCGGCCATTAGGAATTTCAATATGACGCTGAATTTGAAAAAAATGTCAAAAAAATTGGGATATATTTATTCTTACCAATTTTTTTCGAGCCCTTAGAATATTGGGATTCTATTGAAACTTTAAATAAAGGTGAAAAAAATACTTGAATTTTAATTTTAATTTTATACCCTACATTCATTCCAACGACCTCAAAATGGCCGCAACAATGAAAATTTCTTTGAAATTAAAAGTAGGTAAGAATGAAAAGTTCTCAGAATTCATCTAGAAATATCACGGAATTTTTTTAGATTTTTGTAATGATTTTTTTTTTAATTTTTTCAAAATTGTAATTTAGTGTATTCTCTCATGAATTCTAAGAGTTTGTTCTCGTTTGTGTTTTTTCCGAAAGTTGATAGTTTTTGAGAAAATTAATTTTAAATATTATAGCTTAGGATTTTTTTGCTTGAAAACTGTCAACATTTGAAAGAAATTGCAAAGAAGAAAAAATTCTTAGAATTCATTAGAGAATACGGTAAATTTTATTCATAATTTTTCGTTAACAAATTACAATTTGGAAAAAAATTTTTTAAAAAATCCCCAAATGTCATTAAAAAAAAAATAAAAGAATTTCGTGATATTTCTCGGTAAATTCTAAGAACTTTTCATTTTTATAATTTTGTTAATAAAGCTCATAGTTTTGAGTTAATATTCTAAGGGCTCGAAAAAAAATTGGTCAGAATAAATATTTCCCAATTTTCTGGTCATTGTTTCCAAATTCGGCGCCATTTTGGAATTCCCGATGGGAATCTCAATTTTGACCTTGGAATCTTGAAGAGCGACCTTGAAAATAGTAGGATATGTGAGTTAACTTCGATTTTGATACGAAATACTGGACTGAAATTGACGCAAGAAGAGGTGGCCGTTAGGCGTTAATAGGTTAAATACGTACCTACAACATTTTTTTAGTCAGATTTGGCGCCAGATTCTCAAAATTGCAAATGACGCATTCAATATGGTGAATCAAAACTTGTAAACGTTTCTCACAATGCAACTTGACGGACCCAATATGGCGGATGGGGAAATTTAGCGATATGTCATAAAAATCGCAATTCGGGGGTTTTGAGGATAGCTGAATACGAATTTGATATTAGAATTTCGAAATTCGAAATGGCGGATCAGATTTACAAAGATGTCGTAAGCCCTTAATATTGTCTCGTAGGTTATGAGGACTTGCGAATTATTAATGTATCGTTCAATTTTCGTTAAAACTTCTTGTAATCCCTCCCCTTTCCTATCGCCAGGCAAACAGCACAGTCTAGTTTCTTAGTTCTTGTAGTTTTTTTTTTATCTTCTTCTCCTTGTTTTGCTTTTCGTCTTCTTCTCTAATTTATTTCTTACTTTGTTTAATTGTTTAATAATTCCTTTTTATGTTATTTTATTTTTGTAGAAACTCGATAGTTTAATCTTTTCTACCGGACGTAATAGCAACGGTTTTTGGGGTCACTTAAAACAAATTTGATGTCAGATTCTCAACATTCAAAATGGTAAATTTATTATGGTAAAAAATGTGAAATTTCGTGAAGAAGAACCCTCATCAAAGATCTTCTCGGTGGTTTGAAGGGAAATTTAAGTATAGATTAACCAAAATCCGAACATTATAATATTTATGCCTTGTATAAACACATTTCACAAAAATATTAATTAATGCAATAATTAAGAACATTTTTTATTTATGTCTATTTTTAATTCCCATTGTCAAGAGGTTGTGAAAATAAGAACAGAATTGACCATATTTGTTATGGTTCTGTTTTACGCTTATGATTTTGAAAGATGACCTAAAATCATATACACCGTGTAATGCTACCTATGTCACCTCGTTTACGTGGAGGTGAATGCTGATAAACTGAACCAGAAGTTCCTTTTCCAAAATTGGACTTGAAGCGTAGAATTTGATTGGCAAGCCATCGAAGTTTCGAAAAAAATCACTATTCTTGCAATAACTCGGTTCTTTTTAAAGTTATGTTAACCAGTCAATGTTCATATTAAAGTTATTTTTTAGCTCTACAATTCACCTCTGAGGCTTTTTGACCTACATTGAATTCTCTTGTTATAGCCATAAAAAGAGTGAAAAATGGCAATTTTTTCGATTTTTCTCGTCCAACTTATTTTGCTAAATGAAATATCACAATAAAGAAGTTGTAGGCCATAAAAAAACGAATAATTTGATCCATTATAGGAAGCGATTGGATAAAATTTAAACCCACAGGGAGTATTTTAAAATCACAGAATTGACGAAAAACGTCTTGATATTCGCAAAACTCGTTTTTCGTTTCGCAAATTCCATGACTTTAAAAGGCTCCTCGTGGTTTCAATTTGTATCGAATCACATCATATTAAGGGTTAAATTGTTCATTTTTTCAAGGCTTACGTCCTCTTCCTGTGTGATATTTCGTTAGCTGTTTAGCGAAACAATTTAGACGCGAAAAAACGCAAAAATCGTCATTTTTCCTCTTTTTTTTTGGCTATAACAAGAGAAATATTCATGGCAGGTCAAAGAATAGAATAGAATAGAATAGAATTATTTTTTATTTAGCTTGAGGGGGTACCTCTTGGACTAACCATACAAAGAAATACAATCATTTTATAAGCTAGAGAGATACAGGATATAATAGAGTATACGCAATTGCTAAAATATAGAAGATAACTACAGTAAGTTTTAGCGCAATAGGGGACATATTAAACCGCAAACGAAGATATCTACAGGAAGCAAACGAAGATATCTACAGGAATAATTTTTGGCCCGAAATTTCGCAGTCACGAAGAAAACAAAATAGTTTCCGTTTAAATATATTTACGCTTTGACTTTTTTTTACATTGTTCGGTAAAGCATTCCAAAGCCTAGTAGATGTAATGAGGAACGATCTAGAGTAAGCTTCGGAACGGTGGGCGGGCACTCGTAGCTCGCTTATGCACGAACGAAGAGCGCGATTAGTGACGTCACTGCGCCATACATATTTATCATACAGATAGCACGGAATCTTATTTTTAAATAATTGATACGTAGTGATGCCAAGAAAGTATAGTCGTCGCGATGTCAAAGTGAGCCACTCAAGTTTAACACGATGTATCGTAATATGTTCGTCACGTCGAAGATTGAAGATGAATCGGATACCAGAATTGAGCATCCTTTCCAATTTCAGCTTTAATGTTGAGTCAAGATCGTTATAGACAGCGCAACAGTAGTCGAAGTATGGGAAAATTATGGAAGTGACGAGCTGTTTACGAGTGTCAGTTGGGAGCAGATTGCTATTCTTCCAAAGTTGTCTCAGAGTAGAGTAGACCCGTTTTGACGTAATGACAATATGCTGTTTCCATGACAAGGTGTTATCAAAATGTAGGCCTAGGTTGCGGACCGACTTAGCCCAAGGAATGATATTGTTCAGAACTCTAATGGGTGGCAAGTTAGCGAGGTCCAATAAGTTGGTAAAGTACGAGCTACTGATCACAATTGCTTGAGTTTTGTCGAAATTAATGACAAGATCATTATTCTGCGCCCACTCGCAGAATCTCTCGGCATCACTGGTAATTCTTGCACAACCCGCCTCAATTTCTTGTAGAGGACAGCTGAGAAAAATCTGCGTGTCATCAGCAAAGATCATATGCTTGGTGTGTCGCAGAACTCCAGGGAAATCATTAATAAAGATTGAAAATAGTAAAGGTCCCAATACAGAGCCCTGAGGCACACCAGCATTTATTGGTAGCCAAGACGAAGCGACCTGGTTATCTAATAGAATAGCCTGTGACCTATTTGATAAGTAGTCAGCAAACCACGCTATAGTTGGATAGGAGAAGTTGGCAGCTTTGAGCTTCTCTAAGAGAGTGGTATGGTTGACTGTATCGAAGGCTTTGCTGAAATCGAACAGTAATAAGATGACGACATTACGATTTTCGATTGCCTCACGACAGAAATCGGAGACCATCAGTAATGCCGTTTGGGTGCTAAAGCCCTTACGGAACCCAGACTGATATGGGTCAAACCATTTCCGCTCATTCAGGAAGGCAACAGTCTGCTCGTAAACCAGTCTCTCAAGCATTTTCGAAGGTGTGCACAGTAAGGCAATGAGACGATAATCAGATGCCCTTATCGGTAGCTTCTTTTTACTGATGGGAACAACCAGAGCTCTCTTCCATTCAGCTGGGAAAGTAGAAGAACTTTATGAGAGATTAAAAAGATAAGTTAGGTAGGTAGCAATAACAGGAAAGGCTTTTGCATAGAAACTAATGGGTGCTTGATCTACACCTTTGGCCTCTGTTTTAGGTCGCGCGACACATGCCTGCAAATCGTTGATTGTGATGTTTGAAAAATGGAACTTGGCATCGTCATAGTGTGGAATCGTCGATGGAAGAGACAACGATGATGAAGAAAGACTAGGTACACTATTAGTAAGCGAAACAAAGTGAGAATTTAGTTCATCGGGAGTACAGCAAAGTGGAGAGGAATTAACAGGGGATTTAGCGAGCCCAAGATTGCGAAGTTTGGCCCAAGTACTTTTAGGATCCTTCACCGATGAAAACTGTGCGCGAAAGTACTTTTCGCGAGCCAGACGCCAAGCTATTCTGTAGGCTTTGTTGAGAGACAGTAGTTTGGGTCTTATCGACCGATCATGTGTGCGACGAAAGGCTCGCAAAGTAGTGTCACGTTCACGTTTGAGCAAACGCAGGTCAAGGGTATCCCAAGGGGTACTTTTATTATTTGGTACAAATGTTTTTAATGGAGCAAACTTATCGAAAGATGATAGTAGTCTATGTGAAAGTGTTGAACAGAGGAGGTTGATAGGGTGATGTGCGCCAGTGGGATACGTAAACGTACTCCAGTCGTAACTCTCGAGGTCGTCCAGCACCAGGTCAACATTAAAGTTTCGATAGTCACGACAAGTAATAGGAGTCTGAATTTTCGTTATGATTTTCAGATCGTAATCTATACAAATTAAATCATGTCCATAAACGAAAGGTAGGCTCACTTGTGAGGCAGACTTAACGTTATCAAGACTATCGACTATACAATGGTCGATCCAAGAATCCGCGGTGCTACAGTGAAAGGTTGGAGAGTAGTTAACAATCTGTAGGCTGTTTTCCAAAGCGAACTGTTTTAAGTAAGAGGTAGCGCTCGAATTTTTTAATAAGTCAATGTTAAAGTCACCCATTATAATAATATTACTATACTTACAGCTAAAGGATTGCAACACTGTTTCGAAGTTTTCTGGCAGGGGTTTATTAGGTGGCCGATAGATAACCGAGACCAGCACAGGGGGGGATGCGCAGCAAGATACCTCAGCAATAATGAACTCGTTAGAAGTATCTGAGATATCAGATAAAGCCAAGATTTTACAGGTTAATTGCTTGTGTATATACATTGCAACGCCCCCACCCCTGGCACCACTACGATCATGTCGGAGGAAATAATAGTTGTCGAGCTGAAAATATTTGTCCAAAGATTGATCAGTAAGCCAAGTTTCAGTTAAGAAAATCATGTGAAAGAATGTAGAAAGGAAATAATGTCGAAAATCAGAAAATTTATTTTTAGAACCAATGGAGTGAACATTCAGATGACAAACTTTTAAACTCGACAACTTATTCATATGAGTCACAGTAGAGGTCGATGATGCAGTTGAAGTGGCGTTGACGGCGGCCGTAGAGTTGACAGACGACGGTAAAGGTTGCGGTCACGACGAGATATTATTTAGATCCTCTTCAGTGAAAATTTCCACGGCCTTTGCATCTTTAGTTGCACGGTAGTGGACGATGCCCTTATATAAATATACAGATTTCTCCGGATGTCCTTTAATGGCTGCACGAGCCTTTTTGAGCAGATGTAGAGTCTCGTTGGGCAGCGATTCATTTATATAAATGCGAGCCATCGGCAGATCAGGAGAAATACGATTCGATGTTAGACCTTTATTAATTCTCATAGCCTGTATTATTTTGGTTCTCAATCGCGGGTTAGACAACGTGACTATAACTACATTGGGTCGATTGATAGTAGTCGAGATAGCTGTTGAAGCCGATGCTGATGGCTCGTTGGCAATATTGCGACTAGCATTCGAATTCGCAATGTTACTGGGCAAAAGTCGTTCGATTGAAACAAGATCACGGGCCTTCATAGCAACCTTTAGTACTTCTGCAATTTTCATGAAGATGTTGTCTAAATCTTCATTTATCATTTCAGGAAGACCTGTAATAACTAGGTCACGATTTCGTAGCTCGTAAGCAGTTGTAGCTCTATCCTTGAGGACCACACTCATTTGGGTTTCCAAGGTAGTTACGGATGCCTTTATTACCTCGACAGTACTCTTCAAATTTAAAACGGCATCTATTTTAGCACAAAGTTCTACGTGATACTTATCCTGTCGAGCACAGAAATCGCGAAATTCGTTCGTTAGAACTGGCAAATTTTCGGTTGTCTCAGAGGTAGTTGTCTCCATTGACGAGGAGCTGTTTGAGCGCGTGTGAACAAATCGCGGTGCTGTCAGAATGGAATCTGCGGCACGTTTCCTACCTCGCTTAGGTGCAGGAACTAAGCAACAAATTGTGCCGCAATCTGTATTAGTGCTGGTTGAGGGTACACATTTTGAGTCGAAGAGTGAACCGCATACAATACATTTAATACCATCACTCTCTTGGATAGTGCCCGAACATACGGTACAAGAGGCCATAATTAATATTTATCGCGTACAACTGTCGAGTTAAAATTCGTACATTCAATTTTTGCCATGCGAATCATACGAGCAGGCGACGTGAAGGAGCTCGCTTTATACGAACTGTAGATCACACGCGAACAAGTCAGCCGTGTACAATGGCTATCAAAGAGTCTCGGAGATGAATCGTAGAGCTTGAAAATATCTTCAATATGGACTTTCACTAGTTAAAATAACTTCAAAAAGTTATTGCAAAAACTGTGATTTTTTTTCGAAATTCGATGGCTTGATAATCAAATTTTAAGCCTGAGATCCAATTTTGGAAAAGGAACTTTCATCATTTGTCTTATAGTAAACGGGCTTTCATAGGTAGCGTTACATGGCGTATAAGATTCCTTAAAAACTAATAAATATAATTACACAAATATTATTTACGATATTACTTAATTATTCTTATTAAAGGATGTTAAGATTTAGTGTTTTATCCATATTTAGAACACTGAAATATCTATAGAAGCACTAAGGTGATAGTTACACGGGGTATAGATTATTGCATGTATAAACAAGATGGTCTTTCAAAGCTTAGCCGCCACCTTTTTATATCCGCTCCATCATTTTGAATTTTGTTTACTTAATTACATAATTCGCTTAAAAATCGATTATTACGAGGATTCGCTAAAGTTTTCCTATTTCGATCCACCATTTTGGATTTTGAAAGTCTTTTGTGGGTCAAAATACAGTTTGTACCCTGCCTATTGTGTGATTGAAAGGGTTAAGGCAGGTCTTAATTTATTGTCATATGTTAAAAAATCGTAACCAACAATTTTAACCAATAGCAATTTTTTCAATGAATTTAAGAGGATAGTCAGAGTCTTGGTGTATTCGGTCAGTTAACTAAAAATACAAAAAAGAAGAAAACAATCAGAAATATGTGCTTACTATGCGAAGCCAACAAGTTTAGTAACAACCAATTATTTTTTTCCTTAATTCCGATGTTTGATAAACGATAACCCTACACGATTCCTGTTCAATTTGTACAAAAAAATTTAATAAATTTTCGTAAACAAAAAGGTGTCTCCGGATGAACTTATAGAAACACCCATGCATTTTACGGAATGGTCGAAATCTACTGACATGTTAATGTTGACCGTATTAATTGAATATGTTTTCCAATAATCGCAAATCTCTTCACGTGCGACAATTGGATTGTGCATCTGTTTATAATATCGAGCAACACGAATGTGGGTCAAAATACAGAAGCACGTGACAGTGCAAGGTTGGTACAAAACGAGCATCGAACAAGCTTTTATTCTCGTTATCGTTGACGATTTAGCAAATTGATATCGCGGCGCGTAGACGTTTGTATACACAAATTGAGATATGTAATCATAACGTTTTAAAAATAATAACGCAAACACTGAAAATGTGCTTAACCTTTGCACAGAGTACAGCGCTGGGGCTTAAAAGGTAATTGAAAGTCTTAAGCGTCCCGAAGGACGCGCGTCTCAGAAAGGACGATCGTAAATAACGAAAGAAAAAATTTATTATTGTTTTTTAATTTATGTTTCTAGTCGTTAGTATTTACCGTAAAAATCAATGTAGACTTCTTATATTTATAATATCGAGTTTTTATTTTTAAAGGAATAAATCTCTATTAATTTGTTATGGACAGGGAGCCACAGCTCTTTTTTCAGTTTATAAAACTGCTAGATGGACTCTTCTGGTAATAACTTAGATATTGAAAAAATTCTAAGACAATTAAAATACAAAAAAAAATAAACAAGAAACCAAGGAGGACGTGAATGTTTACTTTGAACTTCGACCAAAATTTATTCAAAAATTTTCGATACAATGTGCACTGAAAAATGTATTTAGTAAAAGTTTTATTTTCAGACAACAGTACGATTTATCAACGCTTAACATATAGGGTGTTGTAAGCCTAGGTTTTACTAGGTATAAAATTATCGTTTATTAAACAGTAACAAGTCATTACTTATGTTTAATAGATAGTTCTTAATCACTATACCGAGAGACATTTTTTAGCAATATTTGTTAAAATCGGGACGATAATTACAAAAAATATTTTCAATTTAGGAATGACCCATCCATACTTGCAGAAATTGTGGGGAAATGTGAGGAAACTTAGTTTACCGCAGAGATCTTTCACTGTCACTTGATGCTGCTCTTAAGAAATTTGTTAAGCATATTAGGAACAATATTTAAACCTCTAATTCAAAAGTTTAGCAGTCTATTGCCAACGTCAATCAAGTTCTAGAAGACAAGATTATTACTGTTTGTACTGTCTTGAGTTTGCTACTTTTACTTTGAATTTTAAAGGTGCCGACTATCACCAGATCTAAATTCTCCTCAATCGATTGACTGGAATATTGAACTATTTAACTTAGACACAGTGCTGTTAATTGTTTTTATTTTTTACTGCATCAAGTAATTAATAAGCATGTTCCGGTTATTGAACTTTTTCTATCTACCTACCCAAGATGGTTCTCTAACGGCTAATCGTTCTCTATATCAGCTAAGAGCTCAAACAGAAGAAAATCGCACATATAGATGTTTTAAAAAGTCTCGAAAACTAATTGTGATACATTTTCAGCTTTAGAGATAAATGTTACAAGAACTACATTACAAAAATTGAAAAATATTTACAACAACAGAAATAGTTACCAAAACAAATCAGGTGATAATACTCGCGAAATACTTTGAGGAAATCTACTCTACTGATATTCTACCCATGATCTCGCGATTAATGGCAATCCAATATTGTCTGATATAACTGGTTAAGTGAATTATCATCAGAAATGAATAAGCTTAACGTAAACCAGATTGTATTCCACCCTGATTTTTCGAACAATCCGGAGTTGAGGATGCATCACTCTAATATTCAAGGCAGGCAATAAAACTATTATAATCAATTATCGACCAAAATCTATACTAAACTCCCTAGCCAAGTTATTCGAAACGTTAGTTACTAACAAACTATCTATTATGGTCATACCACAGTTGTCTCAGTCCTAACATGGCTTCCTGCTACGTAAATTTACGTTATCAAACTTAATCTTATACGAACAACATATACTATCAGCTTTTAAAAAGTTGACATCAAAAGCATTCGATTCTGTGAATCATGCAAGGCTAATAAGAAAATTAGAATCTATGGGTTTAGTTTAGGCATTACTTTAGTCAAACGGATCGAGTCCAATCGAATACTGCAAGTATGATTTAAGAACACATTATCAGGAGATCCTCAGGAATCACACCAGGGCACACACCGCTGATGATTTTAAGCGTTTTTTTAAATTATCAAACCCAGTGACTGTTTTCTCCTACTGTCTGATGTTGACACTTTATACTATTGAAGATTTATCAATGGACTAAAGCTTAACGCTGGTTAATGCTACATGTTAACCTTTTCAAGATCGACGAATATTAAACATAATTATAATATTTCTGGTCATATCATAACTAGAATTGCAGCTGTTAAAGGTCTGGGCGTGATGTTCGATGATAGATTTACTTTCAAACATCATCTCAAACATACTTATATCTGTCATTGGTGAGACCGATTTTTATGTAGGTACCATGTGTTTGGTTACCTCAATATAACTGCGACTCATATGCCTTTGAAAAGAGTCTGAATTCGATCTCGTTTTCAAGAAAAAACACCCTATGAAAGTTCAAGATCATTCATACTGTTGAGCAATTGTTGCTGCATTTTATTTTCAACTTCCAACTCTTGAATCTGTAAAATTTGCTAACGATATGATATGTTTACATAAGCTTGTCAGTAAAAACATCAATCGTCAACCGCTGTACGATTTAATACCATTTATTAACAGGAATTTTTCAACTTTCTGTTCTATATACCTAGTCTGAAAGAAACTATTTAAACAATGTACAGATTTTTAGACTCTGAAGCTAATCGGAACAACCATATCGCACAAACAATTTTTTAAGCACAAATTATCACTGCATCAAAAAAGATTAAATCTATTTTTTACAAGTTTTAGTTGTACACAATTTAACTTTAATTTTTAATTTAAATATTTTTATTCTTCCTCCGGTTAGCTTAATACATACCATATTATAGTGTATAATAAAACAGTTGTTTGTGGTTAATAATTATCTAGTAACAACAAAATACTGGTTAAATAAATTTGATTTTATTACCCGTTACCAAACCATTCTCTCAGTGTGATGATAAGTATTTATGATTTACATTTTTTGACTGTGTTATGTTACAGAGGATCACGCCAAAGGTCTGAGCACTTTCACGGTGATGGCGGGATTGGGAGGCTTTATGGGATACGGTCTTGGAGGAATAAATTGGGACGTCACGGCTTTAGGAGAAATGCTTGGTGGACATGTCCATGTAACGTTTACTCTCATCACTGTGATTTTCATAATTTGCGTTACAGCGACCCTAACGAGCTTCAAAGAAATTCCCCTTATCTTCCTCGAAAGCGAAGAGTATCGTCAGCAGATGGAAAGAAAAGTTCGTACAGATTCATTATACATATAAAAAATATTACTAAACGTCACATTATACAATTATAATAAATTGTTATTTGATAATAATTTTGACTATAACCTGGATTTCCAAGTACATTGAACACCAACAGTACATGCTACATTGGCATCCGGTTCAATCCTTACTATTTAATCCGATTCAATCCACTACAGTCCAATTTAATCCGATATAATCCATTCAATCCGATTTAGTCAGGTTCGATTCGGTTTAATCCCGTCCTTTTGTAATCCAGTTTATTCGGTACAATCCTGTTAAATTCGGTTTCGTTCTGTCAGCACCAGTCTGTTTAGTTTCCTTCTATTTCGGTTTAATTTTATTCAATCCGGTTCAATTATGGTGTGCTGGTTTAACCCCTTTTAATACGGTTCAATCCGCATCTTCCATTCACATCAACCGGATTCAATAGGGTTCATCTAGTACAAAATCGTTCAATCCGCTTTAATCAGGTCTAGTCTGGTTTAATCAGTTTCAATACCGTCCAGTCCCGTCCTTTTGTAATGTGGTTTAATTGGGTACAACCCGTTCAAAACTGGTAAACCTATCTTATCCAAAACAATCCAAGCCAGTCAATTTCAGTGCAGTAAAGTGCATTCACATTCAATACGGTTCCATCCGCATTCAATCCTGTTCCAACTAGACCAGTCGTATTTAATCCGGTTCAATTCGGTACAGACCAGTTTAATCCGGTATAATCCCTTCAATCCGATTCAATCAGGTCTTGTCGGGTACAATACGGTTCAATGCGGTTTGTTTTAGTTACCTCCAGTACAGTTTAATTTTGTTCAAATCCGGTATAGCCTAATCCAAACCAATACGAATGCAACTCAGGTCAGTCAATTCCTATGCAGTAAAATGAATTCCCATACAATACGGTTCAATCCGCATTGATCCTGTTCAATCCAGAACAATCTTATTTTATCCGGTTCTAAGTACATTGAGCCAGTACATCCAAAATTATATTCCTGTTCAACGTTACAATCTTGTTTTGTCCAAAGTTAAGTAAAAAAATAATTCAGTATACGAAAACAATCATTATTTAAAAAAAAAAGTAAAATTTTTCAATTTTTGCATTTGCATGCCTTATTGAAAACATATTTTTGTGTAATTTTGGTGTCAAATGTTGTAAATGCAACTCTAAATAGGCGAAAAATGGTCCTTTTGGAGGAAAGCAACATCGGAAACAATTAATAACCCTAATGGAAGTAAGCGGATTCAAATGGATAGAAAGTTGGTATCTTTACATTCCAATCAATCGGTAGTAATCCGGAATAAACAATTATAGGAACAGATACGTTTATGATTCGCGGGGAAAAAGTTAAAGTTGCTCATGGATAAGCGCGAATTGATTCGCAGATACAAAGAAATAAAAAAGTTTTGATGAGCATACAGATAGCTGAAGTCTTAAAACGGATCGTGTTTTTTAGTCCATTTACATCCAGTAGCGAATACGGAATTAATTGATTAAACGATGATTTAAAAATTACATGTAGTTTATACATTTAAAATCTAATAGAGTTTATATTTTCAGCTAAGCGACGCCAGGAAGGAAAATGAGATTGGAAAGATATCGACGGAAGAAAATGTTTCTTATGGAACGATCGATAATGAAGCGCACGCAAACGATGAAAAAAATGAGGTATGGAATGGTATCACTATTATTTTACGCTTTTCATTCTCATTGTGTTATTCATTCCCAGAGACGAAAAAAGTTTCAGGAAGAGCTTTAATAGTTTTCAACTCAAACTGTATGAAGGAATTAAATTCAATAAATCTATTTCAAGGGTTAAATAATGAAAACAAGATTTTTATTCAAAGATCTATTCTCGATATAATCGTCTCTTGCACATATGAATATAATTTATTTGATTGATAAATGAAGTTCATTTTAGGAAAATTCAATCAATGTCAATAATACACATATCCATTGCCGCTTGGTGACATCTTTCAATTTCCGGTTCAACGAAGTTCCAATCAATTCGTTAACAGAGTTTCGATGTTGCAACATTTAGTTCGATTATCACCCAATGCTCATATTCTACAATATCGGATTAAACGTGATCAATTTAATCGCATGCATATGCTAATTATTAAACTAATTTTTATTAATGATCTGGTGTGACGTTTTATGGCGTTCAGAAACAAATTAGATGAAATCCATCAGAATTATATATTTGTCCTTTAGGTCTTCCCTCCACATAAACGTTGTTGAAGGGGAATGGCGAAAATAGAATCAAAACAATGAAAATGTTCTAATTTGTAACATGTCATTACAAATATAACTGTGTTGTAGAAATGATTTTGCATTCTACTTTCAGGAATTTCCTTTAAAACCTATTCCAGCGCCGCAGCCTCCAAAGCGTTTGGGAGAAGTGCCGATGATACCGGAAGTTCCTCAGGCTACGGAAACCGGAAGTGGAATTCCTAGCGGGGAGGGTGATCTGAACGTCAATCCTAAAGCGACGCTTCAAGAGTATCTGTATTCCATCGTGTACATGCCACATAGCATGAGAATGGTCTGCTTAACGAATCTGTTTTGTTGGATGTCTCATGTATGTTACTCACTCTACTTCACCGATTTCGTCGGAGAGGCCGTTTTTGGTGGAGATCCGAAGGCGAGAGCTTATTTCCCTGTGTAAAACATTATTTTGAATTTTTACAAAACTACTACAACTTCTAAGGATTATTCCAATTCATACCTTCATATTGCCATTTTAATACATTCGACTTTGCATCTATTGATCCATAGATTATGGGATAATCTTCAATTCGATTTTGTGGTTTCATTTTCCAAAATACCAGTAATTCATTTTATATTTCTCTTCTTTTATATCTTTTCAGTTTTTCAGTATTACATTGCATCCATTAGTTCGATTATTTTTTTAATTAAAAACGTCCATTTCAATAACGACATCGAGTCCTTAAATTTATTCGCGTGTGAAATTTATTATTATTCTGTAATAATATTTACTTCTATTTTTCAAAATCATCCAACGACTTTCATCTTCGTTTTGATTCGCATCTCTTTTTACATTATAATATAAAATTAATTCCTTGGTTCAATTACTTGATTTTATTCTGCAAATCCTCTTCTCAATCGTTGTGTATTTTTTAATTGCATATTTTTATTAATTTTTTTCTTAGATAATTTAATTCATTCATTCCACTTTTAAATACCATAAAACGATTTTTTTCCATCTGATTCGATTATATTATTTAATATTATTTAATGCTTTAATCTTCATTCCCATTCTTTCTCGGGTATTCCTTTATCGGGACTAAACATTGTATTATGTACTATGTCGACACGGAAAACGAAATAGATAGTTTTACTATCTAATTAGTATTACGTGGCATAATTATGTTTTTAGTTGATTTTACTATGTAAATAGTAACTTTGACTGGAATTAGATATTAATAAAAGAATATAAGTAACGTGCACGGAAAAAATGAGATAGTTAGAACTTTAGGACTAACTAGATCGTAGAATAAGGCATGGACGTCAATTTTAGTTTAGATAGTGTCTTATTCTACTATCTAGTTAGTAGTTCGAACTATTTCATTTTTCCGTGCATGTGTTCATATCTAACTCCAGTCCAATTATGCTTAGTTCGGTTTTGTCCAGTTCAGTCAGATTCACTTCCAATCCAGTCCCATTCAATCCAATGCAGCTATCAGTTTTCTTCGGTTCAATCCAATTCAGTTCGGTTCAAACCACCCAAATTCCGGTCGAATAATGTAGTTCAATCCAATCCAGTCAGGTTTTCTCGGGTTTAAGTTGGATCAACCTCGTTTAGTTCAGTCCAATCCAATCCAACCCAACCCAGTCCAATCAGAGTCAGTCGATTCCAGTGTAGAAAAATTCATTCCCATCCAATACAGTCCAATCCACATTGATCCTGTTCAACCCAGACCATTCATATTTAATCCGATTCAATCCACTACAGTCCAATTTAATCCGATATAATCCATTCAATACGATTTATTCAGGTTCCATTCGGTTTAGTCCAGTCCTTTTGTAATCCGATTTATTCGGTATAATCCGGTTCAATTCGGTTTCGTTCAGTCAGCTCCAGTGCAGTTTAGTTTCGTTCTATTTGGGTTTAATTTCGTTCTATCCGGTTCAAGTATAGTGTTCCGGTTTCTCTTTCAATACGTTTCAATCCGTATCGTCATCTTCTGTTCGCATCGGCATAATTCCATCTAGTATACTCCGGTTTCATCTGGTACAAAATCGTTCAATCCGATTCAATCAGGTCTAGTCTGGTATAATCAGGTTCAAACCCGTCCAGTCCCGTCCTTTTGTAATGTGGTTTAATTGGGTACAATCCAGTTAAATGCGGTTTCGTTCAGTCAAATCCAGCAGCATTTAATCCTATTCAAAACCAGTAATCCATTATTATCCAAACCAATCGAGGCCAGTCAATTCCAGTGCAGTAAAATGAATTCGCATTCAATACGGTTCAATCTGCATTCAATCCTGTTCCATCTAGACCAGTCGTATTTAATTTGGTTCAATTCAGCAGATACCAGTTTAATCCGGGATAATACCTTCAATCCGATTTCATCAGGTCTAGTCTGGTTTAATTAGAGTCTACCTCATTCAGCCCCGTCCTTTCGTAATCCAGTTTAATCGGGTACAATACGGTCAAATGTGGTTCGTTTTAGTTAGCTCGAATATAGTTTAATTTTATTCGAATCCGGTATAGTCTAATCAAATCCAATCCTAATCCAGCCCAGGTCAGTCAATTCCTATCCAGTAAAATGAATTCCCATACAATACTGTTCAATCCGCATTGATCCTGTTCAATCCAGAAAAATCTTATTTAATCCGGCTCAATCCAGTACTCTCCAGTTTAATGCGATATAATCCATTCAATCCGATTTAATCAAGTTCAATTCGATGCAGTCCCGTCCTTTTGTAATCTGGTTTATTCCGTACAGTGTGGTTCGATTCGAGTTTTAATTTAATCCCTTTCAATGCCGTTCAATCCGCATCGATCCTCTTCAATTCACATCAGCCCGATTCAATCAGGTTCAATCCGGCTTACTCCGGTTTTCAATCAGGTCTAGTCTGGTTTAATCAGTTTCAATCCCGTCAGTCCCGTTCTTTTGAAATCCAGTTTAATTGGGTACAATCCAGTTACATGCGATTTATTTCAGTCAGCTCCAGCAGAATTTAATCCATTGTAATCCAATCCTATCCAATCCCAACCAGTCAATTTCAATGCATTCGCATGCAATGCAATTCAATCCGCATTCATCTTTCATCCAGACCAGTCGTATTTAATCTGGTTCAATTCGGCACATTCCAGTTCTTTTATAATCCGATTCAATGCGGTTTGGTTTAGTCAACTCTAGTGCAATTTAATTTCGTTCTATTCCCGTTTAATATGGTTCGATCCGGTTCAATGTGGTTTGGTTCAGTGAACTCAAGTCCAGTATAGTCAATCTGAGAGCAACTCAGTCCGGTATAGTCCGAGCCAGTGCCGTCAGGGTCAGTGTAGTACAATTCGATCGAACCTAGCACGGCCGGGTTCAGTTCAGTTCAGCCCAGTCCAATTTGGTTCAGTTTAGAGCACTTCCGTTTTGTCCAGTGAATTCCAGTCCGATCCAGTGAAATACAGACCAGTCGAACCAATACAGTATCGTCCTGCCCAATACAGTCCAATACAGTATCCTGCAATCCAACGTAGTTCAGTCACGTCCAATCCGTTCGAAATCAATCCGTACCTCTCAATTTTTCTTAACTTGGATTTTAATACCATGATTAAAAAATAAAAAATCTGCTTGTTTCTGCCACTATAATGACATAATTAATACATGATACATTTCCTATCTAAATATTTCTATTTATTTACTGGTTACTGATTTAAATAATCATGACTCATAGATACATTTACTCTATGTACGTAAACAATAATTAGATAACGCCTAAACTAAAACTATGAAACGAATTTCTATTGACAGAATATAATTTATATTAGAAAATAAAACTTCATTTTATTGAACAGGCCCCTGAAGGAAGCGTGGAAAGAGAATTGTACGAATCGGGAGTCCGCTTCGGATGTTGGGGAATGTCGATGTATTCACTTTCATGTTCCTGTTATTCGATGATCATCGAGAAGCTAATTCACCGTTTCAAGTAATTCTAATAAAACTATACTTAGCTGTAAACTTACGTAGCAATGTACATCCTCATGCAGGACCAAAGCAAAGTTTTCTTGAAAATCTACATATACGCACACACACAGATCTCTTTTAAAAAATTGAATTACGTTATAAAAATAAAGGCCTGCGATTATAAATGCGTAAAGCAGCCTGAAGTGTACACTCCAATGAAGCGTGTATGGTACGCTTTGTTTACTAGAGACGTTCAATAAGTGTGCCTTTATACTCCTAGTAAAATTCTGGTAAAAATCCAATACGTTAAGCGTTCTTTATCTAAATTCACACTTAAAAGCGTAGAGAATTTAAAGCGTACTATACGCTTCAGTTTTACCAGAGGCACTTTGGTGAAATGAAAACGAGGAGACACGCTCAAAATATCTATTACGCTTATAATTTCTAGAGTGCGCTTGAACTGTATGTAGACATTTCATTTTTAGCCGGGACCTATTTATCAATTGTGTTAGTTCCACGTCAAGTATATTATTCTACTTTTATATAAAATACTTTAAATTAGATTCAATCGTATACCTAGCAACCGCTTAGGAAGTGACAATACTTGCGTTCTATGATTCACTTTTTAAAGTTAAAAAGTAGGCTAGAGGTATGCTTCAAGCGACATTTCGTCGCTTAAGAAGCAACGCCACAGGACTCATTTTTCGCGACTTTTCAGGAGAAATAAAAAATTATTTTCCGCATTATTTAAACATTTATGTATATAAATTTAAAAGCACCGAAGATGTTTGTGAGATTTTGTAAAAGTATTAGTACAACAGCCTGGAATAAACTAATGTTAAATGTCATGAGATACTCGATGTTGCAATTTTAAAAAATGTTGGGCTATCTATTGGTCAAATAACAAATCTGAGGTGACCAGGTCAGCTTAAAATATTTTAAATAATAACATATACATATAACTCATTTTGGCCAAAAAAATTAGTTACGGAGTATTGCTTGTTAAGCGACGATTAATGAAGCGTAAGCTTCAGGAAAACTTCCGTTCGATACTATATGATTACTGTATCTAAAATTAATGTTTGTTTACAGAGCACGAAGAGTTTACATTTACGGCATGATGTTCTACAGCATGGGAATGCTTCTAATGGCTGTAACGAAACATCAAGTTGGTGTAATCCTTTTCTCTTGGACTGCTGGCGTCATGTATTCGACTCTTTTCACTATGCCGTACTTACTGATCGCACATTATCACGCTTCGTCAACGGTATTTGAACATTCTTTATTGAAATAGCATTAAATTTGTATAATTCGTTGATAATTATTCGTCTTCTACGCTTCTGTACGTAAGCGTGTAAAACAAGATTATATCGAAAGAATAATTGTAGATTTACAAATTAGATTCTTAAGTCTATCAATTTTACATTCGAAAGATTTTGAACGACAGACACTTATATGGGCAAATCCACAGAACTTTTGACTTTCATGTTATTTTAAGATTCACGTAAATAAGCTGTACAGAAATATTTATAAAACATTACTATTTACTAAAAAGGATATGCTTTTCTAGGTACAGTTATTTATTTTGCATGATAGTTGATTAAGGAAACACGAAAGCTCATAAAATTTGAATAAACTGCTGCGTGCAAATCGTATTTTGTTAAATATTTTGTTCTGTAACTTTTGGAACATGTATTCTTTTCATTTGAAAATCATGTCGTTGATTAATGGCACTTTGTAAAAGCCAAAGATACTTGAAAAATAAGTGTGCCTATCGCCTAATAAGAATGACATGCGTCCAAAGTCCCGTGCAGAAGATTTATGGAAAATGGAATTTTCGTTAATTTCTAACAATACCTTTTGGAACAAACAATATTACGGCTCCATACTTTGAGAATTTTTAATTGATGATATAATAAGTGACGTATTTCAAGGAATAAGGTGTGCCTTGTCTCGTCTCAATTCTGTGCCTATTACAACCTATAGCCTTCGTGCGTAACTGTTGTTGAAAAATGACACTTTTGTCAGGCACACGAACTATACACAATTAAATGCCTCGATTATTGGCGTAATTTATTGTTTCAGGTGTCATAACAATACTCTGAACTTGTTCCAGAAATACAATACGATGTTCAGGGGTAAAACAAGACATGAAATTATCTCTTTGACACAAACTCCTTTCTTTACACGGAAAAATGTTGAAATTTGTTACGCGCGGGTTTTATTGGTAACTGATCATAAATACGTTGACAAATATTAAAAATTGAAGATGGTAGGTACAATATAATGGACCAAATTCCTAAAAAGTTGCTTGAACCAGCTGAAACTGTGTATTCAGGGTCGCTCATCGGTCGAGATTCGCTATAACTTTGCTCCAGAAATAATGAAAATGTAACTTTGGGTAACTTTGTTTTTCATCTCCCTTGCTTCATCTTTTCTGGTTAAAAATGAATAAATATGGTACTAATGACAACTTACGTTATACCTATTTAACATTTTTTTTCAGGATTGCCGGGATTGTAATGCCTTAAATCGACTGAAATAAATGTTTGCTGCTAAAATTTGTATATTATGCACCTGAAAGCAAAACGAAAGTAAACCCCCGAATACCCAATTTGAGCTTGTGTGAGTAACTTCTTACAAATTCGGTCTTCCATATTTAATTCGCCATCTTGAATTCTAAATATCTGTTGACGGATTCGTGACCAGTAACTTAAAAAACCCCGAGTAATAAATTTCATCTGTTTTCCGCGTACAGAAATATGTTTGGTTCGAAGATATAATTTTAGGTCTCGTTTTACCTGACTACGCTGGAACAATCCTTTAAAAGTCGTAACGTGTCGTTTTTTTTTTACATTTTATATGTTTAGGAGTGGCCTCAGGTTGATTTTAAATGTGTACCACCGAAAAAAAAATGTTTTTCTGAAAGCGTAAAGTTAAAAGTTCTGGGGATTTACCCATATATTTGACACGGTTAAGTATCCAAAGAGCAACCATAAGGGTGATTTATGGATTTTATAACATTAAACTACCATATATCTAAGAAAATCGTACTCAGAAAGAAAAAATATGGTTAATCCAATGTCAAAAAGTAGAACACGAGATTACAAAAAAAAGTGAAATTAACAATTTCTGTTAACTATTAACAAACGACCCTGGTTTGTGGGTTTAGGTTTCCAAGAAATGCTTTGCAAAGTTCAAATAATAATGCATACAAATTTTTGTTGAAATCTCAAAGTATTGTAATTTTACAGAATTTGTCGGAAATTTCAACAGATATTTCTTATTTGCACCTTGCAGTGCCAGTGTATATTTTAATATAAAAAAATTGAAAATTGGTTTTCTTGATAAAGGTTTACAATTTTGTAAAGCGAAAGTTATTTTTTTATATTAGTAGTAGTTATAATAGTTTTTTATATTAATATATTCTATATACCATTAGTTATATATTATAGATTAAGTAAGAGAAAACTTTAAAGTGATTGAATATCCTAATTAAAGGCAAGAAATGATAAAAGGCATATTACTCGTATTTATGCACTACGTCAATATAGTTTGGTCTCTTTGAACTCTTTGATAATGTATTAATCCCGTAACGTCCGTAGAATGTCTCTATACAAAAGGTATACAAATTAAAGAAAATGAAGACATCTATATCCGACATTTTTAACTTCGCTCTTCCAAATGTGGCTACAAAATTCGACAAATGACGTTGAACACTTCGATTTATTTTAAAAATATAGAAAAAACGACATTTTTTATGTAAATTTTTGTTACTAAAATTTTCTGTTCGATATCCGTTTTTGCGCATGTTCTAAAAAAATCATTTTCCCCATAGATTGACTTAAAAAATTGATTAAAAAATATGATTTTATATATAGTGATTTTTGAATATTGTTCTTATTGAAAACAATGCAAATTAAAGAAGCTATCGTTCAAAACCTAATAAATTTTACAGAAAAAAATATAAATGACCCTTAACTTTAAAATATACTTACTTCTTGTGTTACAACAAATTCAAAACTTACCGCAAAAAAAAACCTTAACTTTAAAAGTCATTTTTCGACCATTCGAAAGTGCGACCTAAAAACTAGTCAAATATTGATGTTTGTACCTTATTTTTTAAATTTATTTTGTGAATAAAACGACGTTAAAATTCGTCTGCAAATTGTAAACATTCGGAAGTTATAGGGATAATTACTACATTTATGTTTACTAACATAAATAATGATTTAGCTGAAAGGTAGGGGAGGACGGGGTAAAGCGGAACACCTTTTTATTTTGTATTATATAAGGCAAAAAAGTTAAACGACTCGTCTGTTATCTAGTATCATTTGAAACTTTATCTTATTGCGCAACTTTTCTCGGAAAGAGAATTTTTTTTTGCGGCATCGTATGTTATTGGAATATCGCAATGAAAAATTTACTTTTTTGGGGTAAACCGGGACATATCCTGGGGCAAATCGGAACATTTGATTTTTCTTGATTTTTCATCAAATTTTTCAACATTAATGAAGTAATTTCTATATTTTAGGGAAAGAGTAACATATGCATGTAATTTATAATAACAGAGTTTAATTTTATTCAATTTGTAAACAAAGTAACATGGTAACCGAGTAACAAATTAATTCGAACAATCTAACAAAACTTTCATTATGAACAATCAATACGAGTCTAGTTCAATTCGTAATCGAATCTGACGTCGGATAGTCTCCGTAGTCTACACTTCTTGCCGTAATTTTTTGTTGGCAAGCGCAATCTTTCTTTTTTGTACAGTCTTTCTTTTATAATTTCTAACCATTTTGAAAAACACTTCATATATTCTCCGGCTTCAAATTTAAAATCATCGAAATGCCATACGGTTTAGTTCGTTGTATTTGGTCAAAACAGGCCGCCCGGGAGGAGTATGGATACTAAAGTGGGAAGCACAGCACTTAAAATCACAAAAACTAATGTTCCGTTTCACCCCGTCAAAACAGTTCCGATTGGCCCCAGGACACTTTTTGAGTTTTGTATTAAGATTTCTTTAAATTTATACAAAAAATGGAGTATATAATGAGGGGATTCTTAAAAAGCACATCTCAAACTACAATAATGCAGTCCCACATAGTTCCCATCTTTTATTTTTGCAATCGGAAAACAAACATTTAGAAGTAACCAAAATCTCTGACAGAGACGCTTAAAACCAAACCATAATTCTGCCGGTGCAATAAAATGATAGAGATGTCTTGCACATATTGCAAAATAGTTGTCAAAAAGTAACACTTCTAAAACAATGGCCATTCCTTTATAGTCCTCCCCTACAACTTTGTTTTAGAGATCAAAAATAGCTGAATTTCATTTCAGACCAAATTAATTTGTCTACAATAACCAACCCAAAATATTTTTGTCGTTAACCTAATCTTACCTTAAAATGTTTTATAAATTACAATGAATTTTTTCAGTTTGCCGTTGCTGCAAATGGCGAACCTGTGCAAAGCGATAGCATACGAGGTTTGGGAACTGATGTTGCTATCGTCTCATCGATGGTCTTCCTGGCCCAATTTCTGCTCTCTTGCACCCTGGGGTCAATCGTCAGTCTTTCGGGCACTACAACGGCCATTGTTTGGGTCGCATGCGTACTGGCATCATGCGCAGTACTTGCCGCAACCCAAATCATGTACCTCGACCTCTAAAATTAGTTTCGATTCTACTTTGTTACAATTCGTTGTTACAATTTCGAAAGTATAACAAATTTTTATATTCTATTTTCATATATTTCGCTGGATATTTTTGTTGATTTTTGTTTATAGGTATATTTTAATAGATTGTTCAGTATTATGAAAATATAAAAAATTATCATTTGACAAAAGTGTATTAACCCATTAAGTCCTGAATGGACGTTTTTTCACTACAATTTTCAACGGTTGTATTTAGTGTGAAAAAAAGGCTCTAAAAAATTTGAAAGAAGACATATCTGACGTAAAATTAACTGAACTTTCAGAATCTGTTATTACATTTTTCAGAAAATGCAACCGTGAAAAACTATATTCGATTTTTTCAAAAAAATCATGCATTTTTCAAATGATTTTTTTTTTTTCATTTCGTCTTTTCACATTGAAATTGTTTCAGAATTCCTCTAAACGGTAAAGAAATCGTGTCCTCGAGACTTAAACTTTAAGATGTGCCTATGTCCATTTTGAAAATAAAGGTAAAAGCATCCAAAATGGCGGCCCAAACACAAAAAAAATTAGCGAAAAATTCAGGAATTTTTTATTCAAAGACGATCGACTTTAGGAAAAAATGTTACAGAACAAAAAGTTCTTACAATTATTCAAAGAATACGCTGAATTTTTTTCAGAATTTTTTAAACACTTTTTTTCATTTTTCAAAATCCCAAAATTTTGACAAATCGAAAAAGTCGTCAAAAAATTCTAAAAAAATGTTCGGGCATTCTTTGATTAATTGCAAGAAGTTTTTCTTCCGTAACATTTTCTCCTAAAGTCTACCATTTTCAAATAAAAAATTCCTGAACTTCTCGACAATTTTTTCGAGGTTTTCTTTTCTAATTTATAATTCTTTATTAATTTGTTGATAACAAAATTTACTCGTTAAGAAACATGATGTTTTTAGTATCAATTTAAATTTGTTGATAACAAAATTTACTCGTTAAGAAATTTAAATTGATACTAAAAACATCATGTTTCTTAACGAGTAAATTTTGTTATCAACAAATTAATAAAGAATTATAAATTAGAAAAGAAAACCTCGAAAAAATTGTCGAGAAGTTCAGGAATTTTTTATTTGAAAAAATTCAGCGTATTCTTTGAATAATTGTAAGAACTTTTTGTTCTGTAACATTTTTTCCTAAAGTCGATCGTCTTTGAATAAAAAATTCCTGAATTTTTCGCTAATTTTTTTGTGTTTGGGCCGCCATTTTGGATGCTTTTACCTTTATTTTCAAAATGGACATAGGCACATCTTAAAGTTTAAGTCTCGAGGACACGATTTCTTTACCGTTTAGAGGAATTCTGAAACAATTTCAATGTGAAAAGACGAAATGAAAAAAAAAATCATCTGAAAAATGCATGATTTTTTTGAAAAAATCGAATATAGTTTTTCACGGTTGCATTTTCTGAAAAATGTAATAACAGATTCTGAAAGTTCAGTTAATTTTACGTCAGATATGTCTTCTTTCAAATTTTTTAGAGCCTTTTTTCACACTAAATACAACCGTTGAAAATTGTAGTGAAAAAACGTCCATTCAGGACTTAATGGGTTAAAGGTGGCAAAATGTAACTTAATTTCTATTTTGTAAACGACATGAATTACTGTTATATTTCGAAAGTTTAATCTTTGATGCAACATGCTCGAAAGTACACCAGTGCGTGATACATGTAAAATAATTTTGGTATATTAGCGACAGAATATTTTTAAAATATTCGTTTCTGCGACATTCCGGTTTTTTATTTTAAAAAGAAAGTAAATTATAAACACTGCTCCGAATTTTCGAAGGCATATCTACTGTGGAAAAATGTTCAATGTAAATTGTAAGAAGAAATCTGTAAATTTGTCCTTTCTATATTGATTTCTTTATGTACATAACGAAAAATCTACGAATCAATATGACAAAAAGACTATATTGAATAAATTTAAATTATCTCTGGAAACAATAGGTGGCGCCCGAACTTGTAAAACTAAACTGTATTTGATTCAGTAAAATAATATTCGTGATTTCTCTTACCTCTCTTTCAGAAATTTCAAAGGTAAGTTACTACGCCATTTCATTTACAGAATGGTTCGCCACCTAGTGCTGAAGAAATTCACTATCATAAATTACCTCAAAAGAATTGAATTTTCCATTCGAACAAACATTTTTAGTTCCATACTTCTTTACGAAAATTCTAATAAGATTTTGCCATTACAATTATGTATTTGAAATATGAACGAAATTCGTTTTGCATTGAAATTTTACAATTAGTTAGTGCGTTAACGTTGAATACGGTGATCTTTAAACAGATTTAGGTTTATCTAAAATGTATCAAAATTTTTGGTAGCGTAGATTTGTCTCAAATCGTTCCAGGAGATAATTTCCGACAAATCTGCGCTATTAGAAGTTTTATGCATTTTAGATAAACCTGAATATGCTTGAAGATCATTGTGTATGTTAGGGATTATTTGGCAAATACTTGTAATAATATTTTAAAAAGAAAAAATGAACGAATTTCGCAACTTTCTTAATTTATGCTTAGATGATACTAATAGTTTATGCAAAAATTCGTTTTGCACAAAAAGTAGATAATAATTATTTAAGATATATACGTTATACATCATGTATAAATCGAAATGTAATTTATTGAGGAATTGGGAAGGGAGAAATAAATTGATGACATACAGAAGTTTATAATGTTTTAACCTATAACATTTTAACATATTTTATCATTCATTTACAGTAATTCTCACCGTTTATTATTACCATAAATAAGTTTCCATAATATTATTACTATAAAGTTCAAAACAAAGCAGGTCACCGATTGGGAACGAGTAGGGAATTTCCCGTCCTGATTGGCAGTTTAGATATTTTAAGTATTTTCCCCTTGAACATTTCAAATCCAAGTCATACATTGCAAATTTGTACACAACAGGTTCTTTTCAAATGTTTCATTATTTACTAGATTTGGATACAATGGCTGACCATAAAAAAGTTTATTTTTTTTCTTCAACTTGTGAATGATTTTTCAGTATTTGACCTTAAATTGACCTTTTAAAGACGTTTTTAACATTTCAAAATTAATTCTTATAAGAATTAATATGCAGTGAATACGGTCGATGGACTAAATAAAAATAAAAACAAACTACAAATGTAAACTTTGAGGCTAGGGTGAAATAAGCCACCGAAACTGTAAAAAGAAAGTTGTATAAGCCAGATTTTATAATTTTGCCAGCTGCAGAAATGTAAATTTAAGGATTTAACGAACAATGGATTCTGTGCTCCTCTAGTGACAAAATAAATAACTAATGTCTATTGTAGATACACGTTTCGCCACAGGCTTTCGCGTGGACTAGTCAGAAAGTTTGTTTGTAGTTTGTTTTTAGTTTTATTTAGTCCATCGACCGTATTCACCGCATATTATATTCTTATAAGTATTTACATTTCTGACGGTCAATAATTTATAATATGTAATTTCTAAATTAATGTTCTGGACGTGAAATTTCCCATTTTTTCCAAATTCAGCATAGAAAATTAAGGTTCCAGTTTAAAATATAACATAACCTTCAAATAACCTTCAGATGACCTTTAAAATTAAGCCGAATGTTAAACTTATTATAACAGTTAGAAAAGATTGTAACGAGCTATTCTTTATAAAATATTTTTTGTGTATAATCAACAAAATCGTTTTCGATCTTTATTATGTTTCTATTGAATCTGTTGTCAGAAATTATTAAAAAAATTATTTTTAGTTATTTTTTAAACGAATACTTAATACATCTGACTGAACTTAAATTCTAAGAAGCCCTTAAATCGTATCAGAATATTATTAATTTATAATCTGCTTAGACAATTTTCAATATGGATTCGGAGGTATTTAGCAAAGAAATAAAACATATGACATTTATTTTTCTTCTGTAGTTTTATTAAATTCATTTCATACAATATCTGCAAAAAATAGTTGATATGATTTTTATTGATACTAATATAACATTCTTTGGACGGAATCTTTAGAGGAGATAAAATATTGGCTAATACAAGCTGTTTCCAGCGTCGGAAAGGCAACCATATTTGCTCTTACAATTGAGCTAACAGAAAGTAAAACCGCACATTTTTTTCGAACATCACAACTATCATAACATTAAAATTAGACACAAAAATACACAATGCTTTTATATTCTGTAAAAAAAAGTACCAGTAATAATTGGTATATAAAACATGAAATATTTTCTATTCATTCAAATTGTGTCACCTGCAAAGTAGGTCTCGTCAGAAAGAATACGCTTATGCCAGCGAATAATCCAATCATCAAAATATTTTTTAAATGTCTTTTTTGGCATCAACTTTAGTTCTCTTCTCGAATTTTTTATTACGTTTTCTATCGACTGAATCCGATCTCAAAACAATTCTTAAACGTATTTTTTGGAATCAACTTCAGTTCTGACCTATCATTTTTGTTCATATCTTCTAAGGGCTGAAAACGAGTGCTTGAAAAACTCTTTATTCGATATTTTTATCCATTGTCAAAATCATTAAACACTTAAGGAATTGACAACATCGAGCAATGCAAACAAACAAAACGACAGATTGTGATCAAACTTAGCATCAGTATGGCGGACAGTATTACCAACTTAACGACAAGAATTTTGACAATTCCTTTAAGGGCCTTCGAGCAACCTGAGGTCTCCACCTAAGGGCTGTCAAAAAAGCGAGAAAACTTTGCGCGGTTAAGATAAGTTCGCAGCTTTTTTCGATTTTTTTTTGCAGAAATCGATTCAGCATCACAAGGGCTCCCGGATGAAGTAATTTTATATTGATTTATCTCTTAGAAGTAGGAAAAAATCAACCTGAAAATTTTACGCCTCATGTTTATCTCCGTCTAACCTAATAGCATTCCCATGATGTGACAATTTCAGGTTTGATTTCTTGTACTTCTAATCTACAAATCTTTATAAAATTACTTCACCCAGGTGCCCTCGTGAGGCGCAATCGATTTCTTAAAAAAAAAACCTTCGCGAAAAAGCTACAACCGAATAAATCTTAACCACGCAAATTTTTTTCGCTATTTTGACAGCCCCCTTAATATAGTATAATCGCATAGTTAAGCCGCATGAATCTCTGTAGTCATCAAAGTGGTTGAACTAATTATAGTTTTTGGGATAATGCGTCGTCCTCTAGTAAGTGAAATAACCTCAAACACTTTTAAGGGGTTACACCACCCTGAACGCCCGAAAATTGCAGGGTATTTCAAGAATTAATTTTGACAAAACAATTAAAAATACAACTTTTTAATATTTATAATATCAAAGTACATATATTTCACTAAAAAAAAATTCTTGAAAGAAGAAAAAATATTAAAAAATGGTGAAGATATAGGGAGTCTCGCAAGCCACTTTTCTTAGCGCACGGCCGTGCGGTGTACATGCTGGACAGCACAATTTTTATCTGAAACCCAAGAACAACAATTTTTTTTAAACTATATTAAATTACCTACAGCATCACGTAGCCGTTTTAAAAGAAATTTTTTTTTTGAGCAAATGGGAGCACTTTGAAAAAAAAAATTTTTTTTTAGGTACGAAATTTTTGTTTTAAAAATGCATAACTTTTTCAAAAAAAATTATCTCGAAAAAATCCTACATCATGCCATAGAGAATATTATAGAGAAGCTGTGTACAAATTTTGAAGAGAATCGGTCGAGTAGTTTTTGAGAAATCATGTACACCCCTCCAAAAAATGTAGTTTTGAGGAAAACGCAAAAGAAGATAAAAGAGTACAGAATGACAGTTTTCGTTTCTGACAAGCAGGTGCAAAATAGGAAGAGGGGAGGGGATCTTTTGGGAAGGGATATACACCTGGAGGAGATATTCTATGAAACTTCGGAAATCACAACAAAGCCCTCAGAACGATTCAAAGAGCTAAGGTTATTGGGAAGCGCCAGACTGTAAAATCCACAAATGATGAGATATTTTTAAACCCGACGTCTTAAAATGACCGTAAGAACATAGGCATCGAAATTATGTAGAAAAAAAAAAGATTTTTTTAAAATTTCAGGGTGGTGTAACCCCTTAACGAAATATCTTTAAATAGGTCGATGGTCTTTTCTATTCGTCTTGGAAGGTAGAAAGAAAGCGCCACCTGACAGCGAAAATGATTACTACTCAAATAGGGAGAAAATCATAACAATATATGAAACAAAGAGCTATATTTTAAATAGCGCAAAGAGATGTCTTTCGATGAATTGATATTTAGAAATTAGTTATAATTTTCTGAAAGATATTTTATGAAATAATAATTTTTTTTAATATTATTGTTAATTTAAATAGCTTTCAAACAAACAAAAAATTAATGTCCAAATATCAATCTATCGAAAAATATCTTTCTAAGGAGTTATTTGAAAAATAAGCCGTTGTTGCATAATGTCACATATTATGTTATAAATTTCTCCCTATTTGAGTAATTTTTCTTTTTACCGACAGTCTTTCATTTTATCTTGAATAAACGGTTTTTTATAAGAACTACATTAATCAACGATAGTTTTATATAAACTTTTAAATCTTGTCAGATAATCATTCTCATGTGGATTGCTTCTAGTCGTTAGGAGAATTGTTAATACTTTTGATATTTCGAAAGGTGTTATGTAAAACATTAATACTATTTTTTAGACTAATTTAATGTCATGCTGAAAAATGGTGTAGAATCAAATGTCCAATAAGATAAAGGTAACACGTTGTGTTTATTTTAAAATGCCGGTGTTTGTTGAATGTTTAGGTGTCGATAAACAAGAAAATATTAAACAAAACAAAAAGTGCCTTCAAAAGGGGTGGTTAAAGTATTCGCCTTGGAAGGTGGGCACAGTAGCGACAGCTTTCCGTAAAAAGAGAAATTACTCAAATAGGGAGAAATTCATGACATAATATGTCATATTATGCAACAACGGATTAATTTTGAAATAAATATAGAAAAATATTGATATTTGGACATTAGTTTTTATTTTTTCAAACCTATTTAAATCCACAATAATATTTTAAAAAAATATATTTCGGTATTATCCTTTCATAATATAGCTTTCAAACACTTAAAACTAACTTATTAATTCATCGAAAGACTTTGCGGAGCTATTTAATATATAGCTCTTTGTTCCATACATTGTTATGATTTTCTTCTTATTTGAGTAGTACAGTAGTCCTTCCCTTATTCTAATTTGTCCAGTCAGGCAAGATGGCGGCCTTCTTCCCTTATTATAATTTTCTGCTCGCCCCCACTACTTAGACTTTTGATTCTTTCTTTTTGTTGAGCATGCGCCGTTATTCGTATTTATAGAAAATCCACACGTCCACACATGTCAGTGGGAAGAACGCGTGAGGGGAAATATTAGAATAGGAGAAGAGAAAAAATTAGAATAAGGGAAGGGCTACTGTAATCGTTTGCGATGTCGGTGGCGCATTCGTTCCACCTTCTAAGGCGAATAAAAAAGTGCATTTTGGTACTTTTTGAAGTCCTCTAAAAAGAACATATAAAGGCATTAAAAGCTCTAATAGGTCTTAAAAGAAAGCTTACACCTTAAGCTTTAAGAATCAAAACTGAAAAGTCATCTCGGTGTACCTGAATTTACTGAGTTCCCCTAACGTATATTTGATAGAAATAACGAGGAATCTAAGCATTCTGATTACGAATCTATTGTTAGTTTTCAAATTCATAAACAGCGATCCCAAAAGCCCCTAGACATAAAGTACCAAACAAATTCCACTGTCATATTGAATCCAACATTTACTCATTTATAAATGTGACTTCAAATTCACAAACAGTGATCGTAAATACCTCTAGAACAAGATTGGACCACGATTGAGGTAAACCCTTCAATATTCATAAAATGTTCCCGTAACATAAAACTGGCAGTGTTTTTTCAGGATAAGATATGGTCAAAGGATCCTTTCATAATTTTGTTTTGGACCTGTTTAACTACTTGTGGTTACAACATCAATTGGATTAACTTCAGAACATTCAAACAATCAGAAACAATAACAATAATTTTATTTCATTTAACACACCATCAATATTTTCTTGTTTATTGACACCAAAACCTTCAATACTCTTCAGGTATCAGGGCCCAAATGAAATTTTCCAAAAAATGTGAGGTTTTACTTTTAGTTACAATTTAAGAACTAATAAAAATATATTGCGTAAGTACAGCTTACTTTTTAATCGACGATTATAAAATATCGTCGAGGTTACTATAGTATTTATTGTTGTTGCTTCACACTTGAGTAAAGTTTTCATAAACAAATAAATCAAATTATGTTAACATTATCCTAGATTACAAAATTTCCAAACTTGTAATTGTAATTCAAAGCAATAATAGTATTTTATAACCATTCAATTAAAAATTGATCTTTTAAAGACAATTAGAAATGTTACTTACGTAACTTAACCTTTTTCGACCCGAAAGTTCAAAATTTGAAAGTTTCAGTGCTGTAACGTTTGTTTCAAACGACGTTAAATAAATTGTCAAGATTGATATTACACCTCCTCTTTCGAATCCCGAAGCTACATTCAGCCGTCGAGTTCCAAAAAAGAAACTTACGATTATCTTTTTACAAAAAAAAAATGAAAAAACGTCGACTTTTTCGACGTTTTTCCGTAAGAATTGTTTTTTTACTTTGAAAGGGGTGATACTTACCGTTGAATAAAGTACTAATCCCGTCTTTTTTCTCTTTTTTGAAAAAACACAAATATCAATTATTTGACCTTCCAACGTAGAAATCATCGATAATTGCCATGAAAAAGATTACTTTTTAAATTATTTTTGTAATTATAAATAATTTGTGAATAACAAATCTCAATAAGGTTCAGACATAACCTCAAATTACATACAATAGGATTTTTACTATCTAATGGGCTTTGGTTTTTATACAATAAATTATTGAAATTCACGTTCTTATTGCCATATATATATCAACTTTGGAACGTGAGATACATTCGAATCTTCCCCTTGAAACATTCGAATACCTGACATCCGCATCATAACCCCACAGCGAATTCCTGTAAACATTTCAAAAGTCGAATGCGAAGCATTTTTATATGAATTAATTTATGATTTTGCGTCCTTCCCTCTATTTAAATCTAATTGCCAAATTCTTTAAACTAGTTTAACCTGCAGTGGTAAGAAAAGATTTTCTTTTCAATTCCGTAATACACTCTTCTTATCACATTGGTAACAATAACTTTAATGCACTTACATCGAAAACTACTATTATTAAATTTCTTTTGCATTATTTATACTACCTTTAAGCAACAATACATAGTTGAAATAGTTCCGCCAATTCTTATTTTTAGATTGGGCCAAAATGAGTACATTTATATTATTGAGTCCTCGCAAGTAGGATAATACTAAATATATACTAATAAATAAATACTTATGATTGATGGAACAATATAATTTTATTTGGAATCAGTGCAATGATTAGGATGATACAGATCATAAAAACACGTAAAACACAAATATCTTTGGCAAACTGCGCATCTTATGAATGAGACGTTATTACAATAGCATTTTTTCTTATTGTTAATTAACATGCTCTGGAGGAAACAGATTAATAAATATAATACCTTAAAACTCGTGTATTGTTTTCGGAAAGTAAAAATATACATTTCTGTGTATATAACAAAATTCAAAACATTCTTGTAAGAAACTGTCCTATACATTTTGAATAAGGTATTTTGCATCATTCGTCCGGAAATTACAATTCTTCCTCAAATAAAGGTATTGCACGATATCTTCCTACATCCGCTTTATATAAACAAATTTTTTTGTTCACGGATAATATCAAAGTTTTCGTTCAGTTTTTTAAATATTAAAAGTATCGCGGAATTAGTCGCATACATATATGAATAAAATTTTGTATGATACATCCAAAAAATGAGTGGTTCTAATGAAATTCCTGATAACTTCAATTATTCTGCAACAGCGATAATTCTAGTCTTCTATTTTATATCATTCCTATTTCGTATTTTATATTGCGTGAAATATTTTTCCAAACGAATCAATCTGTTATTAAGAGAGATATTTATATTCATATAAATGTATATTTTCACTATTTTTCGAAAACAATATACAAGTTTTAAGGTATTGTTTTGAATGTATTGTGAGTCCGTAATTACCCATTTTTTCATATTCGTCATTACCCCCAAAAAGAAATAATGCAGTAAATTCTATACGGTAAGAATATTTTTAAAAGTATACGATCATCTTTCTTTGCAATATTTAAATTATTTATTTATTTACTAAATTATAAAACTTTAAAAAATTTGTTTAAAAGGGGAAAAGAATAGTATATTACAGTACTTAAAAGAAAATCTTTTCTTGCCGATGCGGGAAGGTCGCAAAATTATAAATTAATTCATATAAAAATGCTTCGCATTCGACTTTTGAAATGTTTGCAGGAATTCGCTGTGGGGTTATGATGCGGATGTCGGGCATTCGAATGTTTCAAGGGGAAGATTCGAATGTATCAGACGTTCCAAAGTTGATATATATATATATGGCAATAAGAACGTGAATTTCAATAATTTATTGTATAAAAACCAAAGCCCATTAGATAAAAAGGTGAAACACGTATATTTTTATTTTCGCCCTAGAATACGTACAAAAATTGCCGATAAAAATCGTGACCCCCCAACCGTGGCTTCCCCTTGTCAGTTTTGTCTTGCAATTAATTTCCGAGGTTTCCCGTTACATTTATGACCTATCAATAATCTGTTTATAACCTAAAAATTGAGTGCAGAACGAAATTTAACCTCAATAAAAGTAGGAATCATCGAAGGTAACTCCCCACCTTTGATTGCTTAATTTCAAAATTGTTCATTCCTAACGTTAAATATTATAGACATTATTTTTGTCAGTATTGCCAATTTCAATGTAAAAAAACGCCATTCTTGTGAAGAAACGTAGAAAAACTCAGAATTTTTTTCGGAAAAATGCTCGTAACTTACTAAATCTGATCCGAAAGAGAATCTAAACTACGAGATCCGAAAGAGAAGATTCAAAACTTGTTTGGAACAAAAGTTACAGCGTTGAAAGTTGAATCCAAATTTAGGACTTTCGAGGCAACATTAGTTAACACAAAACATAATTGGTTACAAGATGATCTTTTTAAGTCAGCATTTATTAAAATAACAATGCAAGAGCTGTTTGACAGCTCCATTATCGATCTGCACCATAAATTTCAACTAAAATAAAAGTCCAATTTCAAACATTTTGGGAAAAAATCATTTCTTGAATAAATATTTGCTTATTTCACAAGAATAACTCGAATTCTTTTGCGTTCAAATCACTCATTTTCAGTTCTCTAAGAACGTCCAAGCAAACTTATCTTTTAGGCTACAAAAAGTTTAAAAACTACGTCCTCAAATTATTGACAGCTTTATCCAGAATTTCTTTACGGATTCTGGGATAGTCAGGATTCTGGTTCAGCACATCGTTGCAAACTTCAATAGCATTTGCGAAAGACTTACTTTTTAGGCTACAATATGCCAGTTTATACCCAATCGATAACTTGAACCTTCCACCGTATTTCCAAGCTTGACTGTATCGATAGGCAGCTTCCTTGAAGTTTGGCTCCTTTTCCGCGATGAAACCCAAAATTTCATGTGCTCTGATACACGTTGCGTTGTGTTGCAAAACTCGTTTCAACAGATCATGCGCTAACTCGAACTTTCCGTTCTGCGAATAAATTTCTGCGAGAAGTAACCAGCACCTTTCCAGGTATTCGGCATCCTCGAAGGACCACGTATTTTTACTGACCCGTTTCAAGTGATTTCTCGCCCTATGCTGCTGCTTTAACTGGATGTGGGCCATTGCCAAACCGAGAGCTGGGCCCACGTGATCGCGAAGGGTTTCCTGACTTGCCAAGGCTGTACAATCGGCCAAAACTCGTTCGGCATTTGATTTTTGCTTAGATGCTAACAACAAGAAATTGCTTAGCAACCGATGAGTCAGCATTTCATGCGGATTGCCTTTTGGATTCAATTCCTATGGAAATATTCCTGACATGTTAATTTTTAATATCTTGTGTGCTAGTTTTGTAAGTAAATGAAACGTGGGATAACGAAAGGTAACCGATGAAAAAAGTAATAACAGGAATCGCTCTGTTTACATTGAAGGTTCGTCAAGAAAGAATGACGAACTTAATAGAAAATGTAGAAACAGTTAAAGAATTACTATTGAACAAGACAACAAAAAGAATATAAATAATCCTTTTTACACCGGGCTTTAGACCTACCAACGAAAATAACAGGAAGTTGTTCAAAACCTGAATGACCTCTTCCCCAAGTATGCAAGAAACTTAACGGAAGGGACATCAAAGTTCTCCTAGAGACCTTTTAATGTTTCGGATCTATTTTGATCTCGTTAATTAACGATTTCTTCTTGTCAATCATTACCTCCTGAAAAGGGATCAAAATAGATCCGAAACGTTAAGAGGTCTCTAGGAGAATTTTGATGTCCCTTCCGTTAAGTTTCTTGCATGCTTGAGGAAGAGGTCATCCAGGTTTTGAACAACTTCCAGTTATTTTCGTTAGTTGGTCTAAAGCCCGGTGTAAAACCGCTTTAATTCTTCATTTTAAACAAAACCTATCGTAATAATTTAATTTTATAAATAATCCTTGCTGAACAGAAAATGATAACTGTCTCACAAATATAGACGAATTAGTCGTCAACTCTCAAAGACTGATTGGTGAACTCGATTATTATCTGTACATTCCGAGATTGGTAATGTACGAAATAAATGCGTTTTATATTGAGAATGAAAGGACAGCCATGAGAATGACTTTGCTCGCCTTCCGTCCAAAAGTGGTTGACTAAAAGTTCTTTGACGCTTACTATCCGTGCAACAAGTTAGGAAATACGAGACTACCATTTTATTTATCGAATTAATGTCCGAGGAATTAAACACAACAATTGTGCACGTATATATTAGAACTAATAAACATACTTGGAGTAAACGCTGAGCAGTTTTCAGCGCCATCGACCGTGAATCTTGATAGTCGGCGTCCTCGTCGTTGAAAGCTTCGTTCGACAGCGCAGAATCATCATCAGGATCCAAGCAAATTTCAATCATGTTATAGATCGCCTGTTGACCCCATTCTTGGTCCCTGCGAGTAGAATTAAAATTCCGAAGAGCCGAGTTCAACCTTCCCGTCCGCCAATCCAAGAGACCAGAACAATAGAAGTAACCAGCTTCTTGTTTCGTGTTATCCATCGCTGCTTCGGCTCTAGCTACCCATTCCTCAAGATCGTCCATATTTCCTATTGAATGATAAATATTTTCTAATTATGTTCAACTGACACTTGTGCAGTAAATTTAAGCTACCTGTTCTGCGGGAAACTTCAATTAGACGAGCTAAAGCGGTCCAATAAGTCGGCCGTTGCCGCAAAAGTTGTCGGAAATGATAAGCCGCCGTATCGAAATCTACTTTCCGAAAAGCCAGATCAGCCATCATGACGCAAGCAGCTTCATTATTCGGATCGGCATTAAGCAAAGTCGAACAAGTTAGAGTACACCTATCCAGTTCGTTCGTCTGTCAATTTCATATAATTGGTTACTTTTAAAAATGTATTATTTAAACCACATACAACTTACAATTTACCTACCTGCATGTACAATTTCGCCAAAGACAGTAGTGTTTTTACATCATTCGGCTTGTTGACCAAAGCTTCCTTGTAATGAGCCGTCGCCAACTCGAAATCCCTCAACATTGTTGCATGCTCCGCGATAGAGAAACAAATGTCGGAGAGAACAGATTTTTTATCCGATACATTTGACAACATTGAAGCACGTTGAATATATCTCACTTGATTTTCTTTTGCTTCCTTCAAAGTACCTAAAGCGCCCTTTATATTATCTGCCCTTTCTCGAACTTTTGCCAAAAGGAGTAGTTGTTTTCCTCGCAATTCAAGGGCCTGTAAGTCATTCGCGCTTCGACCATCTGAAATCGACATTTGTATTTGCAACTTTTATCACGATAACATATTTACAGAATCATACCTTGCAATTCCTGAACAAGTTCAGCTTCTGCTCTATCGAATTGCTTCATTTTCATAAACAATTCGGCCATATCCAGTTTTAGATCTCCACAATGCTCCTGTTTTATACACTCTTTGTAATAATTAACCGCCTTCACGTACTGATGAGTTCTCACTAATGCTAGACCCATTTTACGTGAGAGATTTTTGTCGCCGGGATTGCTCGCCAAAGATTGTTGGTAGGCTTCAATAGCTTTTTCCGGTTCTTGAATAGCCATGTACGCGTCACCTAACATGCTGTAACTCTTCGATCCCGGACAATTTTCTACCAGATCTCTGAAAACAGAAAAGATAATCTTATATCTTCCTAACATTTAGCTTTTAAGCGATTGATTACGTAAAGCGCTTAATAAAGACGGAAGCAGAGGCTTGGAAATTTATAAACAGAGGAAGGAGGAAAAGACCGGGGATTTGTAAAGAAATAGGAATGGAGGAATGGGTACGACATTTCATTGGCACAATAGGGGGAGTGGAGGAAATAAGAGTGGGGGTAGAAAGAAGAATGGAAGCGAATAGAGAAGAAGATGAAGGAATATGAGAAGAGGAGATAGAAAATGAAATAAAAAGATTGAAGAAGGGTCTAGATGGAATAAAAAATGAGGCATGGAAAGAAGGAGGGGGGAAGCTTACAAAAAGATTCGGAGAGATTTTGAAGATGGTGTGGAAAGGGAAAGGATTCCCAGAGAAGTGGAGGGTGGGAGTTGTGGTACCGATCTGGAAGCGAGAAGAGAGAAAGAATCCGGAAAATTATAGAGGGGTAACGATGACAAACTGTATGCGAGCATCTTAAACCGAAGGTTGGTAAAACAGTTGGATGAGAAAGAAGGGTGGTGTAGGTCGCAGTCGACATTCAGGAAAGGAAGAGGAACCGTGGAAAATAAATAAAAAAGATTTTAAAGTACTTAGTAGGGAGGAAGTTAACGGATAAAAAGAAAGTGTGGGCGTTTTTCATGGATCTAAAAACAGCTTTCGATAGAGTGGATAGAACAGAGTTAAGGGAAATGCTGAGGAAGAAAGGAATGAGTGAGGGTTTAATAGACAGAGTGATGGAGGTATACGAGGAGAAGAAGTGTGTAGTGAAGGTGGGAGAGAAAACATCAAGAGAATTCTGGGTGGAAAATGGGGTAAGGTTGTCCGATGAGCCCGACTCTGTTCAATATATATGGCAGATATAGAGGAGGAGTTAAGTAACGGCAGGGGAGGGATTAGAGTTGGAAAGGATCAGGTCTCGCCTGTAGAGTATGCAGACGATATTGTGTTGATGGCAGAGGAAGAAGATGGGCTGAGAGACATGATAAGGGGAGTGAAAAGATATATAGAATGGAAGAAGTTAGAATTGAGTGTGCCAAAATTGAAAGTGATGGTGTTTAAAAATAAAGGAGGGAGGGAGAAAGAAAGATTCTGGTGGTGGGGAGAAGAAAGAATAGAGGAAGTGAAAGAATATAAATATTTAGGATATGTAGTGACAAGGTATGGAGGGGAAAAAGAACAAGTTAGAGACAGAGTGAGAAAAGCTAGGGTGGCAATGGGGCGGTGATGGAGTTATGGGGAGAGAAAATTTAAGGGGGACGTAAGGTGGAGGGTGAAACTGTTTGACAGTATAGTAAAAGGAATTTTATTTTATGGTGTGGAGATATGGAGTTATAGGGAGTGGAAAGAGGTGGAAGCGTTACAAGGAAAGTACCTGAAGTGGATTTTGGGGTTAGAGAGAATAACTCCAGGGTATATAGTAAGGGAAGAACTGAAAAGAAATAAATTGAAGGTGGAAACGGCGCGGAGGGCAGGAAGGTTTGCGGAGAAATTAGAGAAAGGAGTGGGAGGAGAAATTGGGAAGGAATGTATGTTGGAGAGTAGAATGGAGGAAATGGAGAAGGATAGGAGTGAATGGACAAGAGAGAATGTAGAGAGGGGGAACTATTTATGGAGAGGAGGAATGAGTGAGTTTTCGTTGAATGCACTGGGAGAGAATAAATGGGAGTGTCTGAGACAAAGAGTGAAAGAAGTAGAGGAACAAGAGAGAGGGGAAAAGATAAGAACGTCAAAGTCATGTGGGAGATACGTAGGAGTAAATGGGATACCAGCATACATAAGAAGGTGTAAGAGAAATGAAGGGAAAAGATTGGTGAGAATAGCGAGGTGGAGATGTGGGAATGAGGAAATGGAAAATAGGTACTGGAGGAATGAGGAGGAGAGAAAGTGTAGATTGTGTGGAAGAGAGAGAGAGAATGTTGGACACCTGAAGAGAGAGTGTAAGTATGCGAAGGAGATTGAAGAAAGGGGTATGGATGTTTTGAATGAGGATGGGAGAGGAATCAGATGGATGCAAAGGATAGAGTGTTTGAGAAAAGCGAGAGAGAGGGAGAGAGAGAGAGAGAGAGGCAGAGAGGCAGAGACAGTGTAAGAAAATGATAGTAAGACAGAATGAGTAGTTTAGCCTGCGCCGCTTTTCAAACATTTGTTTTATAGTAAAGAGCAGAATTTTGTTATAATTCCCGTCTGTTGTGTGTACAATTGAGAAAATGTCATATTTGTAATTAGGAAGTCTTGTAAGCACAATATGTGAATGCAAATAAATATTATTATTATTACCTAAAGCACTTGGCGAAAGAAACCCGATCTTTACGATGATGTAGATAAATATCGGCTAACTTTGTCTGCGCTTGTAGATAATACGGCTCATCGGACGCCACTTTTGTCAAGTATCCGATTGCTTTATCCACTTCTCCCATCTCTAAACAAAGTTCCGCATTTCCCACCGTCGCTCTCCCCGACTCCGATGTGCCCGCTAATTGGATCTTTGTGTCTTCCATCAAAGCAACTGCTTCGCTAAACCTTTTTAACTTACAATAAGCAGAAATAAGTTCTAAATACAATGTTGCTTTGTTCGAAATTGAAAGCTGTGCAACTTTTTCCCTTCCAGGTTTTATACCGGAAGCCTTCATCGCAGATTCGAAATGATGGATGCATTCTTCCAATTCACCATTTTCCTTGGCAACCATTCCAATGATCATATGATACATCGGGTCATCTCTGACCTTGAAATTATAGCTCAACCCAACTTCCAAGGTTTGCGAAGCGACTTGAAACTGACCCTTTAATACGAAAATTTGAGCTTTGAGCAAATGCGCTTGGGCGTTGGTAGTGTCTACAAAATCCAAAAGCTTTTGCAATGCATCCAAAGCACCATCGTAATCACCATTTTGCATTCGAACTCTTCCTAGTAAAAGTAACGCCGATCCAAGTCCTGGACAAGCATCAGCCACTTTTTCCAAAATTTGCAAGCAAGGTAACTTGCTCTTCTCTTGAGAAGAATCAATGATATTTGGACCCTTCATAAAAACATATTTCATTCACTTATTATGGACGTAAATTATGTTTATTTTAAGAACGTAACAAAACTTATTGATAGAAGCAAATGAGCAAAAAGGCATAAAAAACATTTTATTTATTACTAAACATACAAATGAGAAGGAAAATAAAGGCAAAGCTGTAGAGGGACATCTAAGAAACGCCAATTAAGATTCCATTTAGGTTAGATATAACATCTAAGGGTACGTTACAGGAACAAATAAAAAGTTCAATAACATTCTTGAAAGACCTCTGAAAAATTACCATCAATCCAACATTTGGGGAATGCAGCAGAAACTCATCCACGATGTCCAAGCACAGATCCGGGTTGAGCCTTTTCAAGTACTCATATCCATAAGGTAAATTTTCACATCCCTTTAGTAATGCTGTCGCTGCTTCCCCTAGTTTGACAATTGCTTTAGACGGTTCTTGTTTTGACAGCTTAGCAGACATGAAAACTAACTCTGGAATAATAACGTCCGGCTTCATCCCCATTAAAAAATCGACTTGTTGTCTGGCCAAATCTTCCGCTACGTGCGACTTGTCGAATAATTGACAGTACGCCAATCCCATTAGCGCCGAAAAAGAAGATTCATCTATTCTGACGGTACTACGGAACCAATGTTCTGCATCTTTATACTTCTCCAATCGCAGACACAGATGACCAAGTTCCGCCATGATTTCTCCATTATGAGAATTGTGTTGAGCCATCTTTTCAGTGCATTTGAACAATTCTGCTAAGACTTGTTGGTTTTTAACAGCGATGCGTGAGAAGAGTCGAATATTGTCCACCAGAAGAGCTATATTTTTCGGTTCAGATAATATCAAATTTCTAAAGAATTGCTGGACATACTTCGTGCCTTCGCCGTATTCCCCATCTCGGCAAAATGAAACAATAGCTTTTGCTTTAATAGCATCCAAATTGTTACTTTCGATGGATAGAATACGATTTGCTGTGTCAAGCACTTGTTCCCAATCCTCCAGAGTCAATTGATTGAATATTTTCTCTACCAAAGGCATGGATAATGTGGGATAATGAACTATAAGAGTATTCAAAATCCCAGTAGCTCCGACATTGTCACCTCTTAAAATTTTCAACTTAGCTGATCCCATTAAAGCATTCATGTGCTTGCTATTCTCTTTCAGGGCTACTTCAAAGTAATTTGGAGATTTCGCAAGGAAATTCTCAGTTTCGAAGGAGAGAGCGCTCCATCCTTTAGATATTAAAACGTAGGAATCGTCAGGATTCAGTTTATAGGCACGATCGGCATATTCTTTGGCCTTATCGTACTTTTCTAAAAGTAACATTACTGTAGCCCCGAGCGATAAGGAATATGGCGATGCTTTTCGACGATCTTCTCGAATTCTTCCGTCGATTTGCACCACAATAGTTCTGTCTGCTGTTCCATAAGATTTGTGAACGAAACTTTGTATAAGTAAGGCTGATAATGTTGTGTCGGGATTTGCAAGAAGCAGAGAAGTTTCTTTGAGGGCCTCTTTTGCATGATCAGTTAATGAATAGGCAAGGGCTAACAAAATTCGCAATCGGTCATCGGTTGTATAAGCGTCGCACGCTTGTCTTGCAAATGCCAGCATCTCATTGTAGTACCGCTGCTGACAGTGCCATTGCACAACACATTCATATTCAATTTCATCCATTTTAATACTTCACAGAATGTTTTTCAATTAACTAAAAATCCAAGGAGTATGCGCGAGTGTCCAGCACTTGCCAGTGCTGATGGAATCTTTTCTTGAACTGTGCGAAGCTGGAATATATAATTCTATGTGTGAAAATCAGCTTCTAAATATTGTACTTACGTCGGAAAAAAAAACATGAAAGTGACATATTAGTGAAAAATTGGTTCTTGGTATCAATGGATTCGTAATCAGAAGATGCATCTAACTATCGTAATTCAAATTAAAAACTTAATGAAAAACCATGTTTAGTATGTGTGCCTTTAAAAATTTTAATTCTTACATTTTTTCGAAGTCGAATTTTATGATTTTTCGATATTCATCAAAAAATGAGTACATATGTATAATTCTAAGTTTATATCTATTCTATTCTTTCATCTGTGAGTATAATTTATAAGTTTTTATACAGCAGGTTCGAACACATCTAGATTGGAACTAAAAATTGTACCTCAGCGCACTTTTTCGATAAATGCAAAATCGGAAATGCATAATTAATTCTATCACTGGTTCGACCATTTTCTTCATCCATTTCCGATCCATCCAATTTTACTAAATAGGCTTAATATTGACCTAATCAAAATGCATTAACCGGCCAATTTCTTAAGTAAATAAAATAAAATATAAAAAAAAATAAAAATAAAAGACTGAAAATCGACCGAAAACTACCGTAGTCAGAATTCGGTCAATTGCCGGTCAATTTTGGGTCGATTCTTTGTACGAGTCGACCGATTTACAGTCAATTTTCGGTCGACCCGGGCCGACAGTAAATCACTTTTATTATTGCACTAATACATGTTTTTAATGCTAGTTTGAGATTATTCGGGATGTATTTAAACGTGGGTGGTCCAGAAAATGTCAAGGTCAAAAAGGTCATCGGGACCGCGCAGATTTCGACGGAGAAAAAAGTAATGAACAACTTTTCTACTTGGCACTTTTTGATTGAATGACATTTAGAGGTGGAGGTTTTGAGTTGAATTCTTCATTTAAATAACACGAGAAAACGGCATATTGTCAGTTTTTATTTTTTTTTTGAGGAAACAACTAAGTGAAAAAAATTCGAACGCCGAAAATTTTGAAAGAATATACATCTCTGAATATATCTCATTTTTTTCAGAAACTTTTTTAATGCATATCAATATATTTGACATTCTTAAGCGCCATGTTACATCCACCATTTTTTAATTTTGACATTACATTCTAAGTGAGTAATAACAAATCATTCTCGATTTAGTTTTTTTACTTTTGTACCGCCATTTTGGATCCGCCATTTTTAATTTTGTAAATATGACGTCGGATTCGTAATCAGCGATCCCAAAAACCCCCGAGTAACAAGTTTCAACAAAATTTTACTTCCGGAAGGTCCCGATGACCTTTTTGACCTTGACATTTTCTGGACCACCCTAATAAACGTGCAAAGCATTTTCGAGAAATAACTTTGGATTCATTCGGATTGACATGGCGGAATGAAACAGATTGAAAACAGGTATTGAATGACTCGGATCAGATTATATAGAAACAAATTCGGAAAGGTTCGTTATTTTCATCGTGAGATTCATCATTGATATAATTGAATGGATTTGATTTTTATTTTTCGAGGTCATATGACCGATTTTAAGTTCCAATCATCCGACAATGAAAATTTCGAGGTAATGTTGTATCTTTTAGGGTTATGCGCTTTTGCGTCTGGCGTATTCGCTCGGTGCAAGTCGTTGGAGGGGGTATAGAAAAACGATCGTAGCGCCCATGGTATTGAAAATAACCAAAAATTTCAGGACTCTTACTTAATGAAGTACAGTAGAGTCCCGCTTTAGTGGCGCGGTCCGTTCCGAGCACTCCCCTGGCGCAAATAGGGGAAACATCGCTTCCCCCATCAGGCTGCCATCACGTGACGTTCGTGACGACAGACACGCCCAAACTCCCTGTTCCGTCGCTTATTAGCCACGCCCCTGAAACGGCCGGCGACATAGTGGGGATGAAGAGATTCTGAGAAGCGCCACTAATGCGGGACTTCGTCGCGCCACTAAAACGGGACGCCACTAAAGAGGGACTCTACTGTATTGAAGAAATCATACAAATTTAAAAATTGTCTTTTTAGACGAAGGTTTTCAATTTTGTAAGGCGATTTACGTAAATGGTAAATTATATAGAAGTTATTTTTCTTTTTCTACATTTGCTTTTAGATTCTTAAGAAGTACAATTTGCGTAAATCAACATGTAAAGATGTAACATGGCTTGCATATATTTATTACTTCTTTCGAATTGCTATTAAAATGATCGAATATCATAAAGAAAGTAGATAAATTGTAGAATATAGATAAAAATAGAAAATAGGTAAAGAATTACAAGTATTTATGCACTACAGGTTCACTTTGAGATTGCGTTTAATTAAAGAAATAATAAAGAAATTTTGATGATTGCAATATATATAACAAAGATGGATTTAATTATCAGGAATGGGCTTGAAAGTCACTAATTAAATTTCCGACCAAAATCTCTTTCAAAAGAAAAATATTTGTTTAATGCAGGGCATGTCCAAAGAGTTAAAGAACACAGCAAAGGTGGAAAATATAAAACTTACATTCGCTATTTTCGCGGTTATTTTCGCAAACGGTAGAAAGTAAAGTAACTTAACCTCAAAATTCATCTTAACATGTAGTGCATGAAATATTTATAATACTTGATTTACTTTCTTATTTTATCTATTGAAATTGCTCTACTTTCGTCGTGATATTCAATAATGTAATAATAGAGCGTTTCAAAAGGAATAATGACTGCTGCATGTTTACATTCGTTTTAATCCATATTGTGCTTTTCGAAAATATAAAAGAAAATGTAGAAAGGGAAAAATAACTTGTATGTTATTTACTATTTATATATTACACTTTATACAATTGTAAACCTTCGTTTAGAAAGCCAACTTTCAAGTTTTGTATATTTTTGCCGATATTTCACTAAGTAAAAGTCCTGAAATTTTGACCATTATTGGACACCAGATGGCGTCAATGAACTTGCACGGAACGAATAAAAACTTATTCGCCATGTTAAATTACTCTGGTGCCGAAAATGGAACTACTGAGATGGGTTTCACACACAGAACACGAATGAAGTTTTCATCATTGATTTTCATCATCGTGTATGTGAAACCCATTTCAGTAGTTAAAATCTAGCCACCAGAGTAACTTAGCATGACGAATAGTAGCCAACGTGCAAGAACAGCAAGCAGATAATAGAATTACATTTTTTGTAAATGAATACGTCAAATGAATCGACATAAATGATAATTAAAATTTTTAAATTCGTGGAAACATGTACATATTTACAAATTTAAAACTTATATTTGTAATTTGTATAATCTTAAATACTTATAAAAAAGTTTTGTTGTCAGAAAATTTCCAAATCACAAGTTTCCGCGAAAGACCACAATTGAATATCACAAGTTAATTTCATATGTTTATTTTTAAAGTATTATTAAACGATATCTAATATTTATTATATCTCACACCTATCTTTCTGATTTCATTCTACGAAATCATTTTTATACTGGTAACAATTTAGAGTGCAAAATGACAAATTTTATATTAATTTTTGATAAATAATTCAAAATTATGAAGGTAAAATACATAATTACATATACTTTTTCATTTCCACTAATCCATATTAAAGATGATCTTAAAACAGCAAAGTATTTTTGTATCGCACGTGTGAAATAATTTTAATTTCTTTTTTTGGCATATAATGCAAAGTGTAAACTTAACTAAGAATACAGTTTAAAAAATAGCAACAAATTTATAGTTAAATCGATGACATATAAATATAATACATACTACTCATAAGGTTCGACATTTTTATTTACAAATAATCTATTTCATATAAATATTTATATTTGTAGGCATAAATTTTATTACATTTTTGTAAACATTAATTAAATGTTTGATAACCAGATCAAATGTAGTGCGAATGAATAAAAATTAATTGATATCGACATTTTCACTAGTCCTTCATAAAATGTCTATCGATAAGGACACACAAGGTAACCAAAATATTCAAAGTTGATTTCTATTTATTTAATGTTAAGTTCAATAGTTTCCAATAAAAGAATAATAAGTTTAAAAAGGAAAGTTTATAAATTTTCAAATATTCTCTTACCAGCAAATAATTTTTTTTCTCTAACTATCTAAAGTGCAGTGTCTGTTTTAATCGTCCTGATAATCTTCATCGATTACAGAATCTTGTGGGTCAGGAATTGTTGATGGATTACCATGACCAGTGCTCCAATTTTCTGGTAAATCTAACAAATGTTTTGGTCCCACTACCCTTTTGACAAGTTCTGATGTTCTCGTTATTAGATAATACATCTGTGCATAGTTGCACGTTAGATACAAGTAATAATTGTGACGAATCGCATACTGGAATGCTGTCTGCTAAGAAATATTACATTATTGTCCCCGCAATAGCGGTATTGGAATAGATTAATTGTACCTCGGTCAAAGTTTTCGCTAAACCTTGACCATGATATTCCTTCGGAACATGAACTGCGCGCACATCCATAATTTGTCCATTGATATTATATTGAAGTACTGCTTTATCTAAAATAATATAAACGCGATGATGCAAAGTCTTTTCTTCCAGTTTTAATATTTTCTTTACGAAAGAAATTACTTTTTTCTGTCAGTTTTATAGAAAATATTTCACGTTTCACATTGTGCTGTACGTCGTGGGAAAGTCGAATTCCCACAATTTTCGATTTAATAGAGCTAAAAAACAATGTTCGTAACATGTAACAGTTTATTATTGCACTTTCGTTCAGAGGTTATAATATTTTCACGGTTGACACTTGACAGGCTTGTGTTGACATTTTGACCCGCTCGTTGCTAAGCAACCACTTACGCCGCCATGTTTTTTTGAAGATGCGCACACGAGTTCTGCTCATTTAGGGAAGGGAAATCAAATATGGGCGCGAAATCATTTTTCAATAACATTTATTTCTTAGAAATTTCCCTTAAATTATGTATTTACATTTTCGTTATCAAACTCCAGTTTTCTGTATAAAGTTGCAATATCTCGTCCATTCTTCATTCGTGGACAGGTACGAAAAAATCAATAATTAATGAAATATATTTGTACATAAGAATAATGTCCATGTAAACTTTCATGCCACCGAATAAAAATTCTCTGTTGTCAAGGGCTCTTATTCTGTTTTCCATTAGCGTTTGGATGTCGAAATACATAAACTGCAAAGAAAACAAAGAAACATTGTCAATAATAGCTTTGTATGTGGCCTTGTAATTACAAATATAAAATATTTGGAAGCCACAGTCTTAAACATAACCTCAAAAAACGTCTCTTTTTAGTTTTTTGAGTTTATTTGAAAAAGTAAAAATCATACAAAAAAATGTTTTAAACAAAAAATGTAGAGCGAAATATTCTCCATAAAAAATGTTATATGAATATTCTTTATGATATAAACGGTGAGGTCGTAATTGAACGACGAAAGTTATAATATTTTTCTGCAAATTACGCGCGTTCATTATACTCGTAGTAGTTAATTGCTCTGCCGCTAGACGTGATTATGTCAGTTAAAACAATTTATACGGTCTCGCTACGACAATGGATTTCTCATTGTTCAAAAGCAGTTCAGCTAGTGTGCTATATTCCAAGTTATAATTATTGTCGATAACGATTTTATTTTTAAAGGAACTGAATTTTTCCATAAGAACATTACAGAGACTCCAAATAATTACTTATAGTCTCGAATCGAAAAGACAGAGATCTACAACAATTGATAAAGACTGCATCGCCCAGCAAACGAAAAAGTATTTAGAAGTTCTTAATCTTTGAAAAAGTATTAGAAAGTATAGAATACCAAGAATTTAAATGCTTCTGAATTCTTCGCTGTGGAATAGGATTCTTCTCCCGTTTATCCAAGAAAGTATTTTTTTTAACTTTTAACTTTTTATTCAATTTAATTTCACTGTTTTTTTACATTTCTTTTATTATTATAAATTAATTAGATTGAGAAACGCTGGTCTCATGAGGTCACCTGTCCTGTTGCTGATCTCTGGTCTACCAGTGTCAAACACTATTTTAATCCTAATTTAATATTTATGTACACGTAATGCATGGTTTTAAACTCGTACTGCTTTTGTTGGTATTTTTACCGTCGCCCCCCCCCCCCCCATCCGTGCACAACTTTAGCAATTTTAATCGTACACTTCACAAAGGCCTTAGTTCCTGCTTTACCTCGAAATGGTAAAGTAGTTTATGGACCACCACTAAGCGGAATTATTAGAAAACATTGAGAATGATCGACAATGTCTCACTGAAACAATTCTGGAAGCATTAGAAAGCATTCCCAAGTTTCTGGAACGAGAAAGATTGAGAAAGTCTCACAGAAATACTTTTAGAAGCATTAAGAAGCATTCCCAAGTTTCTGGATTGAGAAAGTCTCACTGAAACACTTCTGGAAGCATTAGGAAGCATTCCCAAGTTTCTGGAACGAGAAAGATTGAGAAAGTCTCACAGAAATACTTTTAGAAGCATTAAGAAGCATTCCCAAATTTCTGGATTGAGAATGATTGAGAAAGTCTTATTGAATCACTCCTGGAAGCATTAGGAAGCATTCCCAAGTATCTGGAACGAGAAAAATTGAGAAAATCTCATAAAAATACTTCTAGAAGCATTAAAAAACATTCCCAAGTTTCCGGAATAGGAAAGATTCAGAAAGCCTCACAGAAATACTTTTACAAGCATTAAGAAGCATTCCCAAGTTTCTGGATTGAGAATGATTGAGAAAATCTCACATAAATACTTTTAGAAGCATTAAGAAGCATTCCCAAGTTTCTGGATTGAGAATGATTGAGAAAACCCCACAGAAATACTTCTAGAAGCATTAACAAGCATTCCCAAGTTTCTGGATTGAGAAAGTCTCACTGAAACACTCCTGGAAGCATTAGGAAGCATTCCCTAGTATCTGGAACGAGAAAAATTGAGAAAATCTCATAAAAATACTTCTAGAAGCATTAAAATACATTCCCAAGTTTCCGGAATAGGAAAGATTCAGAAAGCCTCACAGAAATACTTTTAGAAGCATTAAGAAGCCTTCCCAAGTTTCTGGATTGAAATAGATTGAGAAAGTCTCATTGAAACACTCCTGGAAGCATTAGGAAGCATTCCCAAGTTTCTGGAACAAGAAAAATTGAGAAAATCTCACAAAAATACTTCTAGAAGCATTAAGAAGCATTCCCAAGTTTCCGGAACGGGAAAGATTGAGAAAGTCTCACAGAAATACTTTTAGAAGCATTAAGAAGCATTCCGAAGTTTCTGGATTGAGAATGACTGAGAAAATCTCACATAAATACTTTTAGAAGCATTAAGATGCATTCCCAAGTTTCTGGATTGAGAATGATTGAGAAAACCTCACAGAAATACTTCTAGAAGCATTAAGAAACATTCCCAAGTTTCTGGATTGAGAATGATTGAGAAAACCTCACAGAAATACATCTAGAAGCATTAAGAAGCATTCCCAAGTTTCTGAATTGAGAATGATTGAGAAAACCTCACAGAAATACATCTAGAAGCATTAAGAAGCATTCCCAAGTTTCTGGATTGAGAAAGTCTCACTGAAACACTTCTGGAAGCATTAGGAAGCATTCCCCAGTTTCCGGAATAGGAAAGATTCAGAAAGCCTCACAGAAATACTTTTAGAAGCATTAAGAAGCATTCCCAAGTTTCTGGATTGAAATAGATTGAGAAAGTCTCATTGAAACACTTCTGGAAGCATTAGGAAGCATTCCCAAATTTCTGGAACGAGAAAAATTGAGAAAATCTCACAAAAATACTTCTAGAAGCATTAAGAAGCATTCCCAAGTTTCCGGAACCGGAAAGATTGAGAAAGTCTCGCATAAATACTTCTAGAAGCATTAGGAAGCATTCCAAAGTTCGTAGATTGAGTATTATTGAAGATATCTCAGTGAATCCTTCTGGAAGCATTAAGAAACATTAACTAACTTCCGTTTCGCAGGAAGTATTCGGAATATTAGACAACATATATGTCAATGCTTCATTCAGAATAGGGAAGTATTGGCTGCATAATTGTTATGATGAAGCATTGAGAAGCATTCTGAAGTAAAGTCGTCAATTCTTGTAATAGGATTTGGAATGATTGACGATAGGAAAGTATTCACGGTGATTAACCAATGGGATTCAAAGCTCAAAAATGAATACTTCTCATTGCTTATCAATCATTCTTCGTTTGCTGGCCCAGTAAACGACAAACTATTAGGAAGCATTGACGAGTTTCAAAAAATGATCCAGAATGATTCGCTGAAGCGTACGTGTATACTTCATTTTGAAGCATTTACAGTCTTTAGGAAGATTCAGGATTCGACCGAAAATTGTTTGACTGCTAGCATTCAGTAGCATTCAGGTTCGATATTGCGAATGCCGCAATAATTATTCGGAAGCATTGATGAGCATTCCATATCTCAGAAGGATTCAGAATGATTCAATTTGGAAAAACCCAAATCTTCTCCAAGTATTAATAATGATTCGGTATTGAAAATGATTGACGAGTTTCACAAATAGGATTGGTAAAGGACAAAATGAAACCTTCTGAATGCTTCCCAATATTTTTTCGTTTACCAGGGGGCTCTGGAAAAGCTCAGGGCTAAATCGTAACGTGCTCATCAACAGTGCTTCGACGGTTGGGAAAAGGTTTTGAAGGGAATTTACTTAATTCAGGTTTGCTCTTTGATTGTTGTTGACATTTAAATCTTTGTAAATTATCATTTCAGTTATAATCGGGCACTTACCACTGATATCAAGATCGTCAAAATGACGCCAATTCCAATCTGTCCTTCCATCATTAGCACATCGGAGAATACGATTAAAAGCACCGTTATCAATATACCTACGATGCCTATAATGCTTATGGTTATCATCAATCTACTTCTGTCTGTCAAGTCATACTAAAATTATAAAATGCGTATAATTATTGAAACAATATAAGAACTAACATATAATTAGAGCTGATTTAAGATCACTTCTTTTGTTATAGAATAATATCATTTGTTGAGACGACCGCTTTAAACATGGCCTATTCAACTATCAATTTAAGATGGATTCTTTAGTATAATGTTGTTTTAATTAGGCAGACAAATTAAGTTGAGTTACAGTCATGCAGGATTGTAACTAACTATTTTAACCTGACATCCCAGACAGCAGAATAAATGTTATCCAAAAGAGATCACCCACTTTTTCAGGTTTATCTAAACATGAGTTCATAAAGGTGTCATAATGACATCATGCTAAGAAAACTCACAGAAAATGGTCATCTGACCTCTTTTAAAGAACATTTCGAGTTCACGAGGAACTCTTTAATTACACAGGCCAACAAAATGAAGCCAATCTCCAAATCCAGAAACCGGACGATAATTTTCCAAAGGTTGCTGAATCCAAATGTGGTTGCAGAATTTTGCCATCACGTCTGGATTTTGAAATATCCTAACCTAAAAGTGTAAGAAAACACTGTTTTTTGCTGATATTCAGTCAGTTTTTGTGGCGGAACAAAATGCTTGTTTATACTTTGGCAAGAACTAGATTAAAACGTTATTCATCAACTTTAAAGCGGTTTTTCAGTCACTTCGTATGATTTTTTTTCAATGAGTTAATGATGTTTCTGTCAAGGCACGATTATGATTTTCGTTTTGTGCACTTTTAGATTAGGATATCTCAAAATCTTGACGTGATAGAACAATTCTGCGGCCAAATTTGGATTCAGCGCAACGAAAAACTCCGGAAATGTATAGTCTGATTTCTGGGTATAAATGTTGTTGGCCTGTGTTATTCTACTGTCTGACATTATCTCTATCGACTCTTTCATAAATGTAATAGAAGAAACCCTCGAATTAAATATCTATGAAATTCTCTTACAATGTACAATAATTCTGTCTAAACATAAACAATTAAATTAATCAACTTTTCGATACTGCTGAGTTTTCCTCAAGCAAAATAATTATATTACCTTCGATAAAATGGATGATATTAATACAATTAGCGTGATGAAACTAGTCGCAGCTACGTTGATCAACATGAAGAATACTGGAAATTTAGCGGACATAACTGCAGCAATGTACGATAGTGTAATAGTCTGGAAATGAGAGTGCATAAAATACATGAAATTCATGAATGAAATATAATAGAAAATCTATTCATTTGAGGACTGAACAGTGTGCTCAGCAAATATAAGAATATTGTACATTCTTAAACTCTAATTTTAAGACACAAGCTTTGATAAAACTACTTGACTATATGTTACAAGTCATTTAAAGAAATTTTTGCCCTCCAGGGCGTATGCTCCGGTTTTATACTCCCATTTGCGCGTGTAAATTTGCATTTTCCGCCCTCAAAAATTACATAGTTGAGATAGGTCCCACCCATCCCAGTTTAAAATCACGACTTAATTAGAACTCTTTACAGCGCTTCAAATTTCAAGTGGGGTCCAAAGTACCCCAGTGTGTCATAAACGTCCTTTCTCCTTTTTACTCTTTTTGAACGGTGAAATACTCGTTTTTTTAAAAACTGTATTAACAATTTTGAAGATAAAAATAGTTATGCAGGGCGCTAATAATTTTTTAGTGTGTTATTGCACCTTTATGCGTTTTCAAGATGACTTTTTCCAATTATTTGAACGCTTAATTGTGCCATGATATAAAAAATTTTGTAAGTAGAATAATAAAGTCCAAACCACAGCTGCCGTCAAAAGTAAAATGTGTATTATACATGGTGTCCCAGAACTCCCGAATAATATTGCAGGGGGTGAATCCTAACATCATTTTGAGCAAGAAAGTTTCATACCAAAATCGGATCTGAAGCTCAGAATTTGAGTGGCGAGCCATTGAAGTTTAAAAAAAAATAATAGTTTTTGGAATAACTCGGCTCGTTTTAGAGTTACTTTAATGAATGATGACTGATTTTGAAGGTTTTTTATAGTGCTACAACTCACCTTATATAGCCTATGACCTGCAACGAATATTTCGTCAGTTATCGACTTAAAAAGGGTAAAAAAGGCATTTTTTGCTGTTTTTTTGCGTCTAACTCATTTCCGTAAAATGCTAGCGAAATGTCATATAAACAATGTTGGAGAGCTTGAAAAGGTAAAGAATGCGCCCCCTCATACGTTTCGTTTTGATAAAAATTGAGTCCGTGGGGAAACGTTAAATATCAGAAAACAAGCGAAAAATGGATTTGGCGTGTTTTTCGCCTATTTTCTGATTTTTAACGTCTCCCTAATTGCTCAATTTTTGTCAAAACGAAACGTATGAGGGGACAAATTCTTCGCCTTTTCAAGCTCTACATCGCTGTTGTATATGTTTTGCTAGCATTTTACGGAAATGAGTTAGACGCGAAAAATTGCAAAAAAGGCCATTTTTACCCTTTTTAGGTCGATAACTGACGAAATATTCGTTGCAGGTCATAGGCTATACAAGATAAGTTGTAGCGCTATAAAAAAACCTTCAAAATCAGTCATCATTCGTTAAAGTAACTTTAAAACGAGCCGAGTTATTGCAAAAAAACTATTATTTTTTTTTAAACTTCAATGGCTCGCCACTCAAATTCTGAGCTTCAGATCCAATTTTGGTATCAAACTTTTTTGCTCAGAATGATGTCAAGATTCACCCTCTGCAATATTATGTGGGAGTTCTCGGACACCTTGTATAAACGATCAAAAGATGTCAAACAAAACTTTTTAAACCTTCATACTTCAGACTCTTGAGTCATTAGCACCGCTTGTACAATCATTTTCACAGTGAATTTAGTTATTTTTCGAATTATTTTCTAGTACATTATATTTTATACCTAACTATGCACATTTTCCGCTGTTAAAACGAGTTTTCAATCAAATTTATAAAGTATATGAATTCTTAAAGTATTATTTATGATGTGCAAAAGTTATTTTTTTCCTTAAAATACCTCATCATAAGAGTACTACACTCAATTTTTACTTAGAAGTATTAAAACTAAAACATTTGATACTAATATGTTGATGGAAACCCGTATTTTCACTTTTTTCAACTGAAATCTTTATACAACTAAGATCGCAAAACTAAGATCGACCAGAGTGACTCAAGAAGTCTTGTTAGTTCCACATGTAAGAACGACAGGCTACCAAAATTCTTTTCTTGTCAAAGCGTCAAGGCTCTGGAATCTCTTTGCCGGTAGAAATACGAAATGCTGAGTCTATCCATACATTTAAGAAACGCCGATATCGCCATTTTCTTTCATTTGAAAACACCTTTCCTGATCATTCCTACCTTCAGATAACGACTTAATACCCCTCCTTATTATACACTTCATACTTGTTCACATTTCTAATATTATGTTATTCTCTTATATAGTATTTCTTCAATTTTTCTTCGACACTATATAATTCATATACCGGAAGTTAATCCCGAACTATGTCGATTTATCAACGCGTATCACGTACTACTTTATTTTATTTTATTCCGTTATTACTGTATATTATCATTATGTGTACCGACTTGTATTACAGCCTTAAGGTAACGCAGCTACCACTGCCACCAAGGCTTAATAAACGTTTTTCATTCATTTATTCATTCATACAATATTGCAATTGAAATCCTTAGCGGAACCGGCCGACCGACTATTGACCGCGAATTCGACAATGGATCGGTCCTTTTTTTGTGTCGAGTTGACTGAAAATTGACCAGTAATTGACCATGCCACTCGAATTTTGAAAAATCGGTTGATGTCGGTCAATTTACGGTCAGAAATAGGTCGATTTTCGGTAAAAAAATGGGTCAATTTTCAGTCGAATATGGGTCGATTCACGGTCCAATACGAGTTGATTTTCGGGAAAAAAACGGGTCGATTTTCGGTCAAAAACAGGTTAATTTTCAGTCAAATAGCGGTCGGATATAGTTCAATTTAACAAAGATTGACCGTAACAGTCAATCATGGATCGATATATGGTCAACTTGACGCACAAACCGACCAATTACTCAATACTTTTCGTGAATTTTTAAGTCAATTTTCGGTTAATTGACCCAAAGTTGACCAGTGCTTAACCACTACTTTATCTTTTTCTCATTTGACCCATGATTGGCTTTAAAAATGGGTCAACTCGGTCCGCTAGGGATACTATACCATATAACCATTTTAAATGTTTTCTAAAGCCTTGAACAATATTGAAAAAAGTTTACATAAATATTAAAAAATAAAAAAGTTACGAGAATTTTTTATAATGGGGTCTCGAAGACCCCGTGTATCATATATGAAACTTTACAGACGTGTGGTATTTGAGATTAAAATATTTTAAAATTTTTGTTTCCATAATTTGAAAGAACATTTTGTAAAAATTTCAAGAAAATTCAGGCTTTCTAAATATTTTCTTTGTACCTGAACATCAGTACCTTATTTCATCTACCTGCACTTTAAAAAACGTTAAACGAGTTTTTCTCAAAACAAAGTTTTTAAAATCTAGTTCCATCGTATCTCAAAAGCTAATCAACTGATTTTTATGAAATTTAAACCACTTTTTATAGACATACGTTGCACCAACATGATGCTTTGCGGTTTTGAAATTTTACTTTTTACTATATTTTTTTTTAAATCTACCGAAAACAGTTTTTTTTTTTAAAGTTATCAAAACTCAATACTCAAGAGTCATTTTGTAATTTTTAAGACGTTGCGCTTCACTACACGTTTTTTACTAAAACCTCTATAAAAATGAATTTTAAAAAATTTTTTATGAATTTTAAGATTTTATTTAATAAACCTAACAACTTATTTTTCAATATTCTTTATAGTTTTCTAACAAAAAAAAAATCGTAAAAATAACCTTTTTTCAAGTGTCTAATGTAGAGGGGCCCCTTAAGGGTTAAGTATATTACTACTTGTCGTTAACTACAGTTAGTCTGTGTACATTTTTAAGCCCAAAAATCGATATAAAACGATCTAAATTAAAAATTATTGAAAATGGGTAATGTTATGTAATACATAATTAAATGAATGTAACTTACAAACATCAAAAGGCAAATGATGTTATAAGGGATCAAGTGCCTGGCTTTGTTTGAGGCTGTAATGACGAATACAATAAGGAGGATGAACACCCTGCAAGATGACATCTACATTATTATTCAGAAAAGCAACAGTAATTCCATACAATTAGATGTTTTTTTTTTGCACTGTCTCTCTTTATTAATTCCCAACGCACCTGAAGTTTCAACTAATGTAAGTTCAAGTCATGACTCCTTCTAGTTTTTTATATCATTTTAGTGATGTCTTATGGTTATTTTAAGATAAAAATGGAAATAATCGGTCGAGGAAACTGAAATTATATCCATTTTTCGACATATTTTCTTTTAAATAACGATTAATAAAATATTTTTATTAAATTTTAATATTAAAAGATATTCGGTTTATTAACCAAATCATTTTTATAAATATACTTAAGAAAAATTTTCATTTTATAGTAAATCTTTTTTTTCCGTGTTTTGAGATTTCTTAAGTAAAAATTATTTTGGATAACGGAAGTTTCAGGAACAGAGTAAAATAAAAAAAACCCAAAAAGTTTAACGTTTCGATCAGAAATTTGGTCCCGTTCAGAATATATTTAATCTAAAATTATATATAATAAGCTAATAAAATAAAAGTGGTACAGATTATATGAAAAAATGGAAAATGATACAAAAGTTTTTTACGAAAAAATGTGTAAAATGAAAAATGAATTGATGCAATAAAGTCAAAAGAATATAAATAAAAGAAGGGAAAAAAGCAAAAGAAAGAAACATTTTTTTAATATTATTTAATATAGAAATGTTAAAAAGTTTTTTGGTAATTTAAATTTCGTATAAAAGAAAAATAATAAAGGTTGAAAAATTATTTATAAAATAAAATTTCCAAAAATGCCCAAAGATGTTAACAATTTAAACAAAAAATAGCTTAAAATTAACATAATTTAAAAATATTCTATTGTAATTATTATGAAAATGAAAGAAAAAATCGTAAAATAAAAAACTGAAATTTTTTTTCTTACTTTTAGAAAATGTGGATTATAGTATATAGTTTAATTGTTTTTTCTTTAAAGATGCTGTGCACAGTAAAAAACTGTTTATAAAATATATAAATTATACTTAGTAAGAAGAAAAATAATGTATAGTGACTATGTAAAAGCAAACAAGCAAGTGACTGTGAATTGACTTTTGTATAACGAATATTATCAAAACAAAAATATCGACGACTAAGTTAAGCTAGTATAAATCAGAATTTATTAAAAGTCCAAAAAGAAAACGGTTTAAAATTCTATTAATGAAAAATAAGTTTCTGGTAATTGTGATTTTTCGAATCTTATGTTAACAGCGTTTTTATTGCATTTAATAAAGAAATTTTCTATGTGTTGTCTTTTCATGTTCAGTAGCAAGTATTTTTAGTTTTTCAGACAAAACTTTTTTTTCTGTATTAACGTTAGCAAAAGTAAATTAAAGCATACATAAAACAACAAAAATTGTTTATTTACTGCTGTAACAGAACTATCGTCATTTAAAGTTCAGTTTTACTGAAAAATTGATTGAAATTTATCTTTTTGTGTAGTTTATATGATGATTTTCTTTTTTCCAAAATTGAAACAAATATAATTACAATTTTCAGATAAAGTTAACAAAAATAACCGAATAGGATAAATTTAAATTAATTTTTCATTAAAACTGAACTTGAAATTACCATATTTCTTTTTAGTTTTTCAGAAATAACTTTGCTTTCAGAGGAGTTATGTAAAAAAAAAAACAAGGAAAAAAAATTTTCGAAAATTTTCTTCATTTGTTTTTTAATATTAAAATATATATTTTAAATCAATAAATATTTTATCACTCGTTATTTAAAATGAAATATTTTTTAAAAACCTGAAAACAAAAAATAAAAATCGATATAATTTTAGTTTCCCTCGACCGATTATTTTCATTTTCATCTTAAAATGGCCATAAGACACCACCAAAATGACTTCAAAAATAAACTGAGAGGGGTCATGAATTTTGGATTGAATTTCATTTAAGTTTACCGTGGCGAAGAGACAGTGCAACTTTAAGCTTTCGAATGCAAAAATTTACATACTCTGCGCCAATCCATATTTCCCAATACAGAAGTATAAAATCGTTAGCTTCGTCCCTAGAAATAAAACAATGTATGTTAATTATATTAGCCTTAAAATAATTTCCAAAATAATTGTGACGTGTAATTAATTAAAAAAGATCTTGAATATTTGTTTTATAAGGAATGTGGATGATCCATGTAATATTGCTTAATATTATTAATATTTTAAATAATTGTGTTATAGATATCTGAGTTTTTAAGATCGTAAAACGTTCTAAATCATAAATTAAGTAAAATTTAATTATTTAGAGTATCGACCCCCCTTAAATGAACCCTTGAACGTACATGAAGCATACCAAAACATGAATACTGCGATAACTAACGCCGTGAGTAACAATTGAATAAACACGGTCAAAAATACGGCCCACTTGAATTGTTTTCGATTTTTTGGATATCGTAAATCTCCAGCAAATCGACTATGACGCAAATCATTCATTGTTAACAGCTGTTCTTCATACGCTCTTCGAACTTCTTCATTTTCTCTGTCTCGGAGTACAACCATTTCGTTTGTTACTGTAATGACGTACGGTCCCTACATTAAGCATAAATTAAATTACTGTTTTAGAAGCATTTGTAAGTGTCCACGTTTTAGGTTAGGTAAACTTAAATTCTAATTTTCCGTAAATTGAAATAATATAAACTTACACTCCTAATTCGTTGCCCTGTAATCAACGGTGGCAATTGCTGAGGAACAGAACTTGGAGGTGCTGGAGTGCTCGGCATAATGTACTTAAGGCGAGTTCACCAATTTCAAAATTTTCACTTCACTACAATATATTCGATTCGCATATTTTTATGCGCGTTTTTTTAATTACGAATAGTAAATATGTTCACCATAAATACAAACCAAAGAATTTAATTTGTCGCAAATGTAACGATGTTCAGAGCATAATCATGGGTGTCATCGAACCTACGTATTGTAATTAATTTCTGTCAGCGTAATCATAATCATATAAATATTTTTTTAAATTTCGGATCGTGTATTAGTTTTGTAGTTATTTTGAATTATTTTTGCGTATACATATTCGTCATTTTGATTCAAATAAAAAATGAAGCTATAAGAGAGAAACAATTATGTACGCGGTTTAATTAATATTAATTTCAATTTAAGTAACTAATGGTTTTATAATTTTAATCAATAAGATTTCTTGAATGCAATCTTGGTTCTATTATTTTTAGAATATGACAGCACTATTTAGTAAAGAAACGTGACGAAATGAATTTGCAATAGTCGTTTCAAACCTTTGTTTTTAAATAGTGAATCAGAAATTTTCGTAAATTAATAAGCAAACCAATTAAGGTAATAGTCAAGTAATGACAAACTGCATGGCATGTCTTTTGCTTCGCCACTGGAAGGATTTAGGGGTTTCTGAACATGAATCTGTTGTCAGATTATTAAAATTCAATATGGAGGATCCAATATGGAGAGTCAAACAATGCAAAATATATATATTCTGCTATCAGAAATTATTTTCGTTTTTCCAAAGTGGTATGTTTTTTTTTATGGCCTACGACTCTATTGCATTATTTCGATAGCTGTTTAGCGAAAAATTTTGGACGAGAAAAATCGCAAAAATTGGCATTTTCACCCTTTTTTGGCTATAACAGGACAAATATTCATGTCAGGTCAAAAAGCCTCCGAGATGATATGTAGAGCTTGAAAATATCTCTGATATAGAGTTTCACTAGTTAACATAACTTCAAAAAGAACCGAGTTATTGCAAAAATGGTAATTTTTTTTTTTCGAAACTTCGATGGCTTGCCAATCAAATTCGAAGATCCAATTTTGGAAAAGGAACTTCCGGTTCAGTTACCATTTATCTCCTAGTAAACAGGGTGTCATAGGTGGCGTTACATGGCGTATAAGATTCCTTAAAAACTAATAAATATAATTACACAAATATTATTTACGATATTACTTAATTATTCTTATTAAAGGATGTTAAGATTTAGAGTTTTATCCATATTTAGTAATAGAAGCACTACAAAAGTGATCGTTAAAAAGTATGTTCACTTGTTTTTCTTTCTGGGAATATGCTGAACTTTTTTTAATATATTCTACTATGAAAACTCTGATTATTGGCTTGAGTGTGCTCTTCAATGATTGCCAGTTTAACTGCATATTTTCTTAAAGAATTAGTATAATACTGAAATGCATAATAGTTCTTTGTCCAATTGTTAGATCACACCCAGGCAAACTTTTGTTTCTTGTATATTATGTATATTTAGTCGCCCCGGTAAGCAAAATTATTGTGCAACTTTTCATACCACTTTGAAACATTGCATACTTTTAGAGGGTATCTAGAGTAAGAATTTCCGAAGGGGAGCCATCTTGAATTTTGCTACAGAACCAAGATGACGGCCTTTTTCGAAAAATCACTATTTATTTTTTTACGACTTTATTTTTAGTTATTTCAAATTGTTGTTTGGTACAAATATGAAAGTTATTTATTATAATATCACAAGTATTTTTAACTTCATGAATTTCAATCAAATTTCAAAATGGCGGCCACTTTACTACATTATTGAGTTATTACTGAACACATAGTATTCTTATATTGTAAAGTAGTAGTATAATGTACTTTTCAATGAAATAATATTGTATTTTGATGCTGATTACGATTCTGAATACTCAAGATGGCGGATCCAATATGGCGGGCATAGAAACAAAAACAGGCATTATCTATCCTATTTTGTGATTTCTTTTAACATGGATATTAGATGGTGCAAATGGATACCGCTCTTAGCGAAACCAGAGTCGCGACGGGGACGCGGCGGTTAACAACTTTTTTTTGTTTTTTTTTTGTTTTTTTTTCTATTGTTGTATTTTATTTATCTGTTTCATTTTTTTCATTAATATTTTGACACTTACCTTGGCAGTTTCTACACAGTAGTGTACATGCAACCTTTTGGCGTTTACAAGAGCAACGTAAAGAACATCCATTATAACAAGAACATTTCGTTAAATGAGCTTTACAAGCTTATCGTTATAGAAAAGAATTATCGTTAAAAACAGGACTACTGACTGGTGCATGTATGTACTAAGCGCCGACAGCTACATTTCTATCGGACTTGATAGCCGCCTAGCGGTTAAACCTCGAACTATTTTGTGTTTATGTCATATTATTGATGATGTTTTTAAAGCTAATTACTCGCAATTTGGTATATGGTAATGTTTTTGGATACATCGATTACAAATCCTATGCTAGATTTACCAAATACAAAATAGCGGATCCAGTATGGCAGACAAAAATTTTAGAAATGTTTCCATTTGCCCAATATTTGTTACTCGGAGGTTAAATCAATCTGACGTTCGATTCCTAACCAGCGACCACGAAACCCCCGAGTAACGATTTTCAACTGAATTGCTTGAATAGAAAAATGTGTGACTCTAAGTGTTAATAATTTATTAAATTATCCGCCATTTTGAAATTTGACCGAAATTCATGAAGACAATAATAGTCGTGATGTTATAATAAATAACTTTCACATTTGAACCAAAAAATAATTGGAACTAACTAAAAATAAAGTGGTAAAAAATACATGGTGAATTTACGAAAAAGGCCGCCATCTTGCTTCTGAAGCAAAATTCAAGATGGCTCCCCTTCGGAAATTATTACTCTAGATACCCTCTAAACGTATGCGAAGTTTCAAAGTGATATGAAGATGTGCACAATTTTGGCACTTTTAGCGAGTTACCGGGGCGACTAATTAGGGCGCTTCGTCGAAACCCATTGTGTGGAATTTTTAAAACCTTAAATTAGACTTCTTATGACTCGAAAACAATCCACGAATTTTTACAGATTTTTTTAAGGTCATTTGGAGGTCGATATTTTAATTTATTGGCAAAATAAGAACTTTTTAAAGAAAACCAAATAAATTTTCTATATTACTTCGACCCAGACTAAGTCTGGACGAAGTATTGAATTTGGTCACTTCAGGCATAAAAATTACCGTATAGTTTTTCATTAAGGAGGTAGTCGTGCGACAGTACCCGTCAAAAGTCTACCCCACATAAATCCACAGACGCCACTTTGTTTCTTCAGTGCGCGTAATGAACGTTTTGGGGGAGAGTGTACTTGATGGACGCCTGTTACACACTAATTTCTCAAGGAATCGTGTCTGTGTACACCAACATCAGCAAAATTTCGAAACAGCAACCTCGCATTTTATGTTCACGTGCTTTATACGACATAACCTGAGTCTGCGTAAAAATCGTAAAAATGGAGAAACTGAAAAAATTGCCGCAAACTCGCGAGTCTAATGGGCGATTTATAAAGTTAAAGGTAAAAAATAAAAGACTAAATGCCATAAAAGCAATAGCTAAAAAGAGAAAAGGAAATATTTCGCCATCAAAAATAATTCCCAGTACTGTATGCGAAGGCAAACGCATAATTGACATTCGAGAACTTGGAAAAAATATGAAGTGCTCTGCCTGTCAAGATGTGTTAAGTTTAGAAAACATTACGAATGAAAAAAACATGGGACTTCATTCAATATTAACAGTCCAATGTAAAAAATGTATGTCGTCAACTAATGTTAATACAGGTAAAATGGTTGATACGGATAATCGAAGTGTGTCATGTACAAATTTAAGTGCGGTACTTGGTAAGAACATTTCACTGAATCTATTTCTATATATTAAATATTGCATATGAATGTAAATTAAATTTTCTAATTAATTATTGAAGGAGCCGTTCATTCTGGTATTGGTTGCAATAAACTTAACCAAGTGCTTGCTTGCCTGAATGTTCCAACTATATCAAAAGACTTGTACAAACGATACGAGCACTTAGTTGGAGAGTCAATTGAAAAAACTGCGTCAGAGAGCTGCAGAAGAGTTGCAGAAGAAGAAAAACTATTAGTTGTAGAAAATATTGAGAAAATTTGCAAAGAATTGTAAGATAATTTTACATCAACATTAATATAATCATGTAATATTATATTTTTGGCCTAAGTCGACGTAAATTTATTTCAATCATGTTAAAAGATTCTTTAACTAATAGATTAACTAACATAAATGATTTATAACAAAAACATATTTTTCTATTGAATATACATGCATAAAACATATATAATGAAATGTAATATACAATCTAATAAATATATAAATATATACACATGATATGTACACAATTAAATAAAATATACCTAAAGTAATGAAAGTATTCATGAATATAATAGTTTCAGTGACATATAATCGTATTCAATGAAATAACTATTCTTATTATCTTGTATTCAAAATTACAAATATATAAATTTTATGAAAAACATTTTCATTTTTATTATATTCACTTTTGTTTGTTTTTTTACATTGAAACGTTCTTAATGTCTTGTTTTTTTATTAGGCCTCTCGAAATAATTCAGGACATCTTTCCCTTTCTGAGCGTACTTCAGTCTTTCAGAACCCAAATCAACAATAACAAAATTTGTGTCCGTGATCTTGTACGTACGTACGTCCGTACGTCCCGGTTTTTTGTCTCGCGATAACTCGCGAACGGATAAGCGTATTGACATAAATTTTTTTTTAAATACGCGTCTTGGCAAAACTTAGATCTGATTAAATTTTGGCGTAGATCCATCCGTCCATTACCAAAAAAAATTAGCCCCAATTAAGTTTCTTCGTAGTTTTTTGAGCGAAGCGAACGAAGCACATATCACAGTATGGTTATACAAACGATAGTTTCGATAAACGATATATAGTTATATAGAACGATACATGATGAATGCCATGCGACTTCCGGTCTTTATCCCTAAAACTATCAATAATGGGTAGACATTATTTTATAACTTTATCATAGGCATTGTCTTTTTTATGTAAGAGTATAAAAGCTGCTCTTATTTATTTCTAGAACTAAATTTATTTGCATTTTTTTCGTATCGAAAATAGTACTTTTGAAACACTGCACGATTTTCACCCCTTTGGGCTATTTTATGTGGTGGTAACGAAATGTAACCTCACATAACAAAAGAAAAGATGTTTTCTACTATCTGTGATATGTTTTCCCCCATTTTTACCTGTTTTCAAAAGCTGAAACAATTTTTTTCAGAAAAATCCGTAAAATAGCAATTTTTTGTAAATATTTTATTTTTGGAGTGGTCACACTACCCCTTCATGATGAAAAATGAACTTTTTATGTGCATAACTTTATTATTTCAACACACAAACAAACAAAAAATTAAAGAACACCCTCAAAAATACCGGCCTACAAAGGTTCCGATTTTTTTTAAGCATAAATAACAAAGTTGTCCGAGCTTAAAGTTGACGGACAAAAACAGATACATTACAGCACTAATGATAACTCCCGTTAATAGTAGGTTTTTACGAAAATTTAGTATAAAAAATGATAGAAGACGTAAAATAATGAATAGATTTATACAAAACTGCAATAACCGTACAAATAATGCAGCACTTATATATAATGAACCAATATACATTTATTTGTCGAATTATGTGTACAATAACTTCTTACATTATACACTAATTAGTACTTTTTTTATTTGTTTTTTACAATTTTGTCTAAAGTTTTACTTACAGATTTTGGTTTTGTAATGGGCTTTGTGGAATTATTACTTTATTTTTTTTATTTTTTGTACATACTTGCGGTGTAGTATTGTTAACGATCAATGTAATTGATATAACAAATGAATATTGACAGAAAATTTTTGACATTTTTAAAGTAATGTGAAGCAACGCAAAAAACATAGAATATCTACGGATTATTTTATGTTTTAAGTTTTATTTTTATAAAGTGAACATTGATATACCATTAACAAGACTTATTTAGTAAAATAAAATAAAAATATTCATAAAATTAACTCTAAGGAGGAAACCCTGTGCAATTTAGCTGACGCAGAGCAACCGTTAACAGTCCGGGCGTTTTATGAAATAATCGGTACTTCAGCCAAATTATAGCCGATTTATTTGAAACTTTGCAGAAAACTTCTTGAAACGCTAAGGAACAAATGTCTCACTGAAAGTTTGTTCAACTCTAAACTTCCATCGACTCTTTTCGTTCGGGAATCTATAAGAGTGAGATTACGGAACTGCTGTTGTTAATAAACAAAAATTATTCAACAACTGATTTCTTCATCTGTTATTGCTTTTTTGACATACGTATACGTAAAATTTGATTTTGACAATAAATTATTAAATTTCGACAGAAATGTTAAATAAATATCCCTGGCCCATGTTAATTTGAAAAAATAATACTTTTGTTACAAAAAACTGGTGTAAAATGACATTTAAAGACTAAAAGTATCATTTTTGATATGTCCAAACCTCTAAGTTCAAAACTTTAAAATATTAGCGCTATTAAGAAACCGAATTATTTTAATTTATTCAAATAATATTTCTATAGTACAGCTCAAACTGTACAATTTCTCTCTGTATAATATTTAATTAAATCAATATATATATATATACTTATAATTATTGAAATATTAATGTCTTAAGAAATGTCTATGAGGTAACGACAATGCGTAAACTGGTATAAATGAACTGGAAATAATTAACTTTTTTACTAAAACTTATGAGAAAACCAAAGAAAAAACACTACACTTTACTAATCCTCCATAAAAAATTGAAAAGAGAACATATTTACCTCATGAACAAGGAAAAACTGTATAAAAATACCACGTATTTTTATTAAATTAATTGTCGTCACCCGTCCTAATTTTGGTATTTTGATACAAACAGCAATTAAAAAACGATGAAAACTTAAAGATTAAAGGAATAAACGTTACTCGCAATTTGTTTTTTAATTTATTAATGTTTAAAATATGTAAAATTGGATTTTTTTTACAAATTTTCATTATCTTCATTGTCGTTACCAAACATTTGGCGTATCAGGTACGAAGCAAGAACAAAGTGTAACCCGTAGCAGAAAATATTTTTCAAATCATAAATAACATTTATATTTCTCTTCCTCTTAGACATTTATTTAAATATAATTTAAAAAACCACAAAATTAAACTTTATATTTGTTACAACGTTATGAATCAAGTTTATTATGAAATAATATTATTTATTAAAATTATGAATATAATATTATCATTGTAGTTACTAACCAACGACACATTAACTTTAATAAATTTATTTTGTCTAAAACTTCTTCAAAAATTCACGTGTTTTTCTTAATTTTTTAATTATTACTTAATAAATAGTTTTCAATTATTCACAAAAATGCACTAAATCAGATATGTGCATTATGTTTTTGACTCTTTAGAGTTATTTTTTTCAAGTTTTTAACAAGCAATTGTTGGTTTATATAGCCGTATGAAAATGCGTCATAGTAAAAGTCTTCCCCTTCCCTTTAAAATAATTTTGTAGCGCGACTACTTTCACAATAACTTAACTTGGTGCTAATAGGCAAGAATCCATTAAAAAAAAACGAATTTACAGTAAGTTAAAATAAAAAAATTTTCATTCTTGAAAATGCCCTGTTTTTGGAGAATCATCCATATAGCCTTCGCTAGACTATAGGCTAGACGTGTATCAAATTTCCAACTATTTCAACAATAATTGCCCAAGAAATGACGATTTATGTTTAAAAATGTAATTAAATTTACCGTTTGCAATTTTTATAGTTTTTAATGTTTAATGTGAAAATTAATGGCCATATAAACAATTTATTAAGTAGAAGTTATTGGATTTATCATTCTCAACATCCCTGTACGTTGTTTTAATGGAAATATCGAATTTCAAAAATTTTCATCTCGGATCGGCCAGGGGACTTCTATTTTCCGCTGTTCCATCGTCGGGCGACTTATTCGATGTAAGGCCTCAATTATGATCAACATTATAGATAATATCTGAAACTCACCTTTTAAAATTTTACCATGTGAAATTCACCTTTGTTCAGTTTCAATAGAATCCCAATATTTTAATGGCTCGAAAAAAAATTTGTAAGAATAAATATTTCACATTTTTGACATTTTTTTCAAATTCGGCGCCATATTGGAATTCATAATGACTGAAACTCAATTTTAACTTCGGAATCTTGAAGAGTGACCTAGAAACAGTAGGATATGTACCTCTAAATTTTTGTTAACTTCGATTTTTATACAAAATACTCAATTCAAATAGAAGCGAGAAAAAGTATCCTTGGGCGTTAATAGCTTAAACAAATTTCAAAAAGTAAAAACTATTGTTAATCCCTGATTTAGTTCAATTAAACAAAAATATTTATCCAAGATATGTAAAAAAAAGTTAAATAATGTCTTATATTTTTCAATTTATTTAAGTATACATGTGTACTATTTTTATTCAACAAACTAAATTTTTTTATTTTTCGAAATAACATATTATGCTACTATCAAGTGTATGGTGATAAATGAAATCAATAAAATCATAAACTAAACTAATTTCTTATTTGACATTTCAATAGTTGAATTAAAAACAACTTCAAAAATATACAAATATCTTCTTAATCCATCGTTATTTCAAATAATTATGTAGGAAAAGGTATTATCTTATTTGACATATTCTAAAATTATGTATCGTAATGTAGAATATTTGTTAAAATATTACTTACAAATGAATTCATATTATACCTGGACTCGACGGTGAAATTTTTGATTAACTATTCCAATTTTTGTCTTCATATACGTCATACTATGTATTGGAAGTCGTTTGCGACTCTGATAAAACTTACCTATTTGGCAGAATCTTGATATTATTGATGTCCAGTAGTCCCCATCCTAAGTTATACTGTCGGTTCTTTCAAAATGGCGGACGATTCTCCAAAGTTATAGCCCCTCACTATCCCCACTCCCGTATCCTTGTTTATATCCATGCAATGGGTGCTTCTGTGTGAGAGTGTCGCGAAGCGAGTGTGGCTCAGCAAAACAATGTGGTGGGGGAAGGAGAGGAAGAAACTGGTATAACTTTGGAGAAGGCCAATCTATAACTTAGGATAGACGTATAACTTTGGATGGTATAACTTAGAGTGGGGACTACTAAGAAATGACAGTTTCAAATATTACACCCAAGTCTTTACGAAACATAACATTCTAAAGTACAGTGGCCCTCCCGTTATTTTAACTGCGTCCTATATTTTAAAATGTTTTCGTCCCTTATGTTAACTTCTACCCCTCGTGAGTTCCCCCACCATTCGCCATTTGAAAGTGTTCAAAAGAGTGCGGACTGCTGTTTGCGCTTGCGCATTCAGGTGAAGAAGGACGCTAATATATCTCCTTTCTGTGTTTTTATTCTCTCATACTGCCAGTGGTGGGGATGAAGGGAAGCGGTAAAATAAGGGAAGAAGCTGCCATCTTCCTTGACTCGAAAAGTTAAAATAAGGGGCGGGCCACTGTACCATCGATGCAGTATGCCGAATATTTTCAATATCGATTTGTAATTTAGCATTTTCGTCTTTCATCTGCCAAAATTAAAAATTTAGAGAAATTCCTCTCATTTTAACATTTATCGTGATTCATTGGCTAAATGACTAAATAACTTTACAAAAATAACTTTACAAAATAACTTGAATAAAAATAACTTTGACAAAAATAACTTCAGAAAAAATAACTTTAATAATAATAACTTCAAACATCTCTTCAACTCAACAAAACATTTGCGAATTATACATATCTCAACGCGTCTGTACATGCATTAAAAACAATTACAAAAAAGTATTTTTCGAAATACAGTGGCCCTCCCCTTATTTTAACTTTTCGAGTCAAGGAAGATGGCGGCTTCTTCCCTTATTTTACCGCTTCCCCTCATCCTCACCACTGGCAGTATGAGAGAATAAAAACGGAGAGAGGAGATACAGTAGTCCTTCCCTTATTCTAATTTGTCCAGTCAGTCAAGATGGCGGCCTTCTTCCCTTATTCTAATTTTCCCCTTTTCCCCACTACTTAGATTTGCTGTCTCACTTTTGTCTCTTTTTCTTTCGTTGCGCATGCGCCGTTATTTGTTTTTTGAGAATCCAAACGCGAACACACGTCAGTGGGGAGAACGCGCGAGGGGAAATATTAGAATAGGAGGAGAGTAAAAATTGGAATAATGGAAGATATTAGAATAAGGGAAGGACTACTCTATAGTGGCGTCTTTCTTCACCTGTATGCGCAAACAGCAGTCCGCACTCTTTTGAACACTTTCAAATGGCGAATGGTGGGGGAACTCACGAGGGGAAGAAGTTAACATAAGGGACAAAAGAAAGTTACTAAATAAAGGACGCAGTTAAAATAAGGGGAGGGCTACTGTACACTGTAAAAAATGGAAATGTAAATTTACAACTTGCAGAATGGGACCCAATATTGCCCATTCTACAAGTAGGACTTTTACGCAATTTTATTGTAAATTTACATAGGCACTGTGAATATTACTTTTTTACCTTTGTAAATGTCAACTTGTAATTGTAAATTTACAAAAATTGAAAGTGGATTTTACAGGTTACGGTAATGTTACCTCGTAGAGAAGTTTAAATTCTCCAAGAGAATAGTAAATTTACAACAAAATATAGGAAAAATTTTAGGTTATTCGCGTAATCCTGAACCAATTGTAGCGACTTGTAATAATAAATTGTTATTTTAATAATGTATGACTTTAGATTTTATGATTTAATCATGGTGGCCGCTTTTTTCTCGGAAAAAAATTCCCTGACTTTTCCCAGATTTTTCCCTGACCAATATTTTAATGATATCTATTAAAAATAAACAATACGGATAAAAATGTTTTAAAAACAGCTACACATTTTCAATAAATTCTTTATTTTTTCAATCAACAACGAGTAGTATATTCTAAAACATATTATCTATAAAAATCCAGAAAAAAAACTCATGTTCCTGCGGATTTTTTCGTGTTTAATTCAAAATAATAGTAGAAAATTTGTTGGGGGTTCTTTGTCAAAATTTGTTATAAAATGTCAAGTTCTGCGGTAATATGTTAGACAATAATTATAAATGTTGATAAATTTTAGAATTTAGGCGATTTTGGACAGTATATTCAAAGTATTGTTAAAATTCTTACGAATGTTGACAATAACAAAAAATTGCCATAAATTTTATATTTTTCAAATACTATTGGACAAATATCAACTACTTAAAATAGAAATGGTAAAATAATCATTTAAACAAATTAATATTCTCAAAATTTGGGAGTTTTGTGCTGTTTTCAACATTTTAAAAATTTTTCCACGATTTTTAGTCTTTTTATGCAATTTCAAAGATTTTTGAAGATTTAAAAAAATTTATGAAAGTTTTCTATCATTTTCAAAAGGTTTTAATTATACAAATATTTGTTTAAATAGAGAATTAGTATGGCAAATATTTTTGAAATATTCTGTAAAGTATCTTTATAGAAAGATAAATATCTTTAAATATAAAATTGTTTGCATTTATTTTTGTTAAACTATTAAATTTTATTCAAATCTGTTGGAATATATTCAATACCGAAATGTGTTATTGTTAAACGTGTTTATTTTTGTTGCATTGTACCAGAACGTTTAAAACTGAGCAGTACCACAAATATATTTTATTTAACATTATTTTTTTTCTCAAAATTGTTGGTTTTTGGTGAAATCGGTCGAAAATGTTCAAAACTGAAATATGTTATATACGTCAATATTTGTTTAAATTTGTGAGAAAGCATTTAAAATCATTTAAAAGAATTTTATGCGAAACAGGATAAATAAAGCATTTTTCTGAAAATGAAATTGTCCGATTTTTTGTTAAATAATGTTTTTCACTTTTTAAAGATTTGTCTACAATTTACTTTTTCCCTGACATTTCCCTGATTTCCCGGTTTTCTCAACAAAATATTATAGCTCTAAAACTTGCTTTCGATCAAAGTTTTTCTATCAACAAAAGAATTTAGATTTGATGTTTTCTTTCAATGAGGGATTTACTATCGACAAAAGATCATAGCTCTAAAATTCGCTTTCGATCAAAGTTTTACTATCAACAAAAGATTTTAGATTTAATTTTTTTTTTTTTCGGAAAAAGATTATAGCTCTAAAAACCGCTAAAATATTAAAATACATCTTATAATGAATCTTACAATATATTCCTCTGTTTTACATTTAAAAACAAAATAAAACTAAAATATGTGGAATTTTAATGTAAAAATTAATTTTACTACACCAATGGTTTTTCCCCTCATATTGTAAATTTACCACGCACAGAATGGGCTCGATTTTTACCCACTTATAGCATGGGAAAAACGCGTCACGTTGTAAATTTACCACCTTCAGTGTAGGGAATTTACAAATCGTTCTGAAATTTCTAACCTCTCTTAGGAAATTTACAACGTTTAACGTGGCAATATCACCATATTTTTAGACATGAAAATCACAACAAAATTGTAAATTTCATTTACATTTTTTACAGTGTATATATATTTTAAGTTAGGTTAGGTTAGATGTATCTTTCCTAACCTAACCTAACTTAACTTAATCTAATCTAACCTAACCTAACAAATTAATAACGAATATTAAATTAAAATCGATATTCATTATAATTGATGTAGAAAGTATGAACTTATCAAAATGTAAACATATATTCATGTTCACTCATTTCCATGAATTGCTTTAATAATTGATGAATAGTGGTTAAGAATGTAATGAACATTGTTCGAACAATGTTCTATTATATACGCATTCAGAAATATTTCAAGTTATTTTTGTTAAAGTTATTTTTGTTAAAGTTATTTTTCCTAAATTTATTTTTGTCAAAGTTATTATTGCAAAGTCATTTTTGCAAAGTTATTTAGTCGTGACACCGATTCATTACCTCTTTTCACTTACCTCCAATCACTTCCATTATTAAAAAACAGTAATTAGTCCACCTGTAGATATTCAGTATCAAAATAGTAGAAAACCTATTATACAATACTTAAATTAAAAAATCATAGTCGTAAAGACAACATATCGTAGAAATTCATACATTTTTGATCAAATGTATATACGAAAACTCCAACTTCGCAACATGTTTAAATAAAACCAGTGAGATTTAAAAAGAAACAACTTTATTCACACTTTTTGAATACGTTTCGACTTCTTTGGTCCTTCAATTCGGTGCAATCAGTTCTGTGTTTCTCGGATCTTTGCGCGTATTTACAATTATCATCATCATCTTAATAAATATAAATGCAGACGCGGCATTTTTTAAAAGGCGTACCTAGTACGCACATCTTCCAGTTTTTTCGAGACCTCCGAGGATGTTCGTTCCAGGTCGCCGGCGATGCTCTTTTGCTTCGTCGGCTCGATCGAGTTGAACTGTTCGCAGAGATCGCCGTCGATCACATTTTTCACCGGATAATAATACGAACGGAACGAAAGGTGATCCCGGCCGCACAGCGGCGGATGCTCCGAGCGCATGTGCATCTCCAGATGCTGGAAGAAATCGTGATCCTCGTGGCTGGTGAACGGTACTAGAACGCCGACGGTGCCGCTCAACGTCGTGTATACCAAACTCTCCGAACCACCAGGAATCAGGGTAGCGCGTTGGAGCGACATTACCGTTTCGCCGACGTGGAAACACGCCACGGTATCTGCTTTTTGACTCGCACCGTTCAATAATCCTCGGTCCCACAAGGCTTTGTTCCCTGTTGGATCTTCGTCCACGTCGTCATTGATTCCGCTAGCGAGTCGTATCTAAAAATAAAATTTAAATTTCATTGTAAAAATTGTTATATTAATAACAAAATAAAAATTTAAATCTAGGTATATTATTGATACAAATAAAATGAAAACAGGACGACTTTTAACCTACAAAGTTTTAGGTTAAATAATTCTTTCTTTCTTTTCTGACTCTTTCGTAAGTGAAATGTTCTTGAATTTTCTTGTATTTTATATATTTTATTCTCTTCAGAATAGTATATATTTCTATACAAAAAATACAAAATAATATAAATTACAATAAAAAAAAATAAATATTTCTGAAAAACTTTTCGTATTCTTTTATTTTCGGTTTTATTGGAATTTTGAAATTTGGGTTTTATGTAATTGATTTTGTTTCTGCTTACAAAAGCTTACGAAAAGTTTTTCAGAAATATTTATTTTTTTTAGTGTAATTTATATTATTTTGTATTTTTTGTATAGAAATATATACTATTCTGAAGAGGGTCAAAATAAATGACCGAAACGTTAATTGTCTAATTTATTAACAACACCAATTAAATCTGACATAAAATAAAAGAAAATTCAAGAAAGTTTTAGGATAGTTATCATCGTGTAAAAGTTTAGAAATTTTGACAATGTTCCGAGCGTGAAACTGTTTATCAACATTTAGTAACGATTTTAGAATATAACAGTTTCTTGGCTTATTCGGTTGGTGTATACAAAATAATAGAAAAAAAAACGACAATATTTACGCGTCTCGGCTGTCGATGTCAGCCCTCGTAAGAATTCTTTAATTAGACTTTTTTGTAGTAAGTTTGGTGGTGTATTAATAAGCCCTTACTGATGATTAATTTATTTTAGACTCAATCCATTAAAATTGCGTTGTGGTTAACTTATTATCTACACACACCATTACAAAATTGTATAAGTTTTACTACAAATTAATTAAAGAAGAGAAAAAAACAGATGAATTGTCATTTTTTAGACAAGTTTTTTTCTATTATTTTGTATACAACCGACCGAATAAGCCAAGAAACTGTTATATTCTAAAATCGTTACTAAATATTGATAAACGTTGATTACTTGTCTGAAAAATGACAATTAAAGATATTCATCCCTTTTTTATCTTTTTTTCTCTCTCTTCTTTAATTAATTTGTAGTAAAACTTATACAATTTCGTAATGGTTTGTGTAGATAATAAGTTAACCGCAACGCAATTTTAATGGATTAAGTCTAAAATAAATTAATCGTCAGTGAGGGTTTATTAATATACCACCAAACTTACTACAAAAAAGTCTAATTAAAGAATTCTTACGAGGGCTGACATCGACAGCCGAGACGTAAATATTGTCGGTTTTTTTCTATTATTTTGTATACACAGACCAAATAGTCCAAGAAACCGTTATATTCTAAAATTTATCTACTGTCGTTTAAGAAGAAACTTCAGTTATCGTGAAAAATGAATTTAGTAACGATCTGTCGATCAGATTGTCCATTACCGCCATTTTTTGAGATATTGGATGGTGAGAATTAAAATTCAGGAATCTTCCTGAATAAGTTGGCTTAAAATACCAATCGAACTGTAACCTCTTAGTTTCATTATTTTTAATAATTAATAAATCCTATGCATAGATTTAGTCGTGACTACGGTGAATGGTCGAGATATTTTGGATTGCCTACAATTAAATCGCTACATACTGTTAGTGATTTAACGTTTATATTCAGTATTTTACTGGGCAGTATTAAACCAGATGCCTTACTTTCGCTACTACGCTACCGTGAACTTATATACACCTGTAGAAATTCTCGTCCACTGCTTGAAAAAAGCTATAGGAATAACGCGCGTTTTCATTCAACTTTGCCTCGTCTTATTAGATTATGGAATACTATTAGTTGTGATCTAAACACTTCTGATTCGTTTGCCGAGTTTGTTACTAGTTGTAGGAAATCCCAACTTCGTTTCTATGATCCGTGATCTTTTGAATCTTAAATCTAGTCTTTGCCAATGATTAGTATTATAGTATTTATTGTGTTATGAGTTTCGTAAGTTTATTCATTAAGTGTTTTTTATTATAATTTTTCGAATGTTTATGCGACAAAATGTTGTTTTATTGTATAAGGGCAATAATGTCCGTGCAAAATTAATAAATAAATAAATCTAAGAAAGGTATCTTGTTATTATTTTCAGTTTCTTAGGTAAATCTCAACCTTGGATGGTAATCGTTAAAAACATTTAACATTTCGTCCAATTTCCCCACAGGTATGCAAGTGATAAACTTTGTAGGTTAAAAGCCCTCCTTTTTTCATTTCTTCATATAAATATTCAAATTCGATAAAATCCAAGATTCTGTTGAAATTTATGTTTTGTGCTTGCGATGAAATCAAAAACCTCTCGAATAGTATCCAACATTCCAAAACAATTACGAGTCTTAAATTTACTAAAGTTTTCTTGGATTAAAAGTGAGATATAATCCAATCGAATCAAACTATTGTTCATATACTGGATTGATATTCAATTTATCTTCGATATTGTCTAATAAATTTTATTGTAAAAAAATTGTCATATTAAAGTTTATTCTTCATATAAATATTCCAAATTCCGTTGAAATTTATGTTTTGTGCTTTCGATGAAATAAAAAACCTCTTAAATAGTATTCAACATTAAAAAAATACGAGTCTTAAATTTACTAAAGTGTTCTCGGATTAAAAGTGAGATATAATCCAATCTAATCAAATTATTGTTCATATAATGGATTGATATTCAATTTATCTTCGATATTATCCAATATTTTTTACTAATTAGTTATTAAAATACAAACAATCTAAGTTATATATAAATCTCCCATCATAATCAGAAGAGTATAATCAGTTTCAAATCAGGTGAAACACGGACTGATAAAATAATCATTTGGGAGATAATATAATAACATTTAGAAAACCATAAATTAGAACATCTTATTAATACTAAAAACCTAAAACTTAAAGAAGGAGATGTTAATATCTCCAACTATCTTAATAATTATTTTTGGAATATTGGTCAAACATTAACATAAAATATATATATAATAATGCCCCAAATCTCAATACTTTAATAAATACAATAATTAGAATAAGATTAAGTATTTGAGTATTTGAGTAAAGGGATTTTTATTTAATAAATGATAAAAACTTTATATTTAAGTAAAAAAAAGAAACAAAATAGTTTGGGAAATAGGTATTTTTTTCATTTTTAAACAGAAAAATTGCGTTTTGACCACGAAAAATAGTTTAAAATTAATCGATTTATTTTTTATTTCGAAAAATTTAATAAACATTAATATATTACTCAAATACTTGATCTTATTCTAATAAGCATTCTATCATTTTGTATACTACCAATAAAAATGACATTCATATTATTAAAAAATTAAACCTGATTTCACTATTTTGAGAAAAAAATTTAAATTCGCTCGTAAATAAATACAAAATTTTGTTTTAAAAATCGACATAATACATTTTAATTTTTCAAAATAAAAAAAATAAATCGTTTAACTATTTTTCGTGGCCAAAACGCAATTTTTCTATTTAAAAATGGAAAAATACCTGTTCTTTAAACTTTTTTGTAATTTTCGTTTCTTTGTTTACTTAAATTATTAAGTTTTTATCATTTATTTTAAAAAATCCCGTTTACACTAAATTCACCCTTAAATATTAAAAATCTGGGGGAAAAATCTAAAAAAATACCGACATACTATATTTCATCGGAAAGATTCTCATCGTCGTCACTCTCAAATATTAAAAAAGATTTAAAAAAATGAATATCGAATGAAAAATAAAGTAAAAAGAAATTAAATATAAAAATGTTGGGAAACGAATTTTTTGTTCTTTTAAACAGAAAAATTTCGTTTTGCCAATGTAAAATTTCTCAAAAAAGAACTGTTTATTTATTTTTTTTTTGTTTTTTAAATTAACAATTTTTTTGACAAAGTCAAAGTTTTTTTAGATTTTGTTTCCCTCCTTAATTTTAATATTTAAGGGTGAAGTATAAAAGGAATTTTTTTGTTTAGTAAATTAGAAAAACATATTTCAAATAAAAAAGAAACTAAATACAAAAAGTTTAAAAAACAGTGTTTTTTTGTTCTTTTAAACAGAAAAATTTCGATATACCAACGAAAAATTACTCAAAAAAGAACTACTTTTTTTTTTTTAAATTAAGAATTTTTTCGACAAATTCAAAGTTTTTTTAAATTTTGTTTCCCTCCTTAATTTTAATATTTAAAGGTAATATTTAAAGTTAGTATAAGAGGATTTTTTTTTTTTATTTCAGTAAATTATAAAAACATATATTAAGTAAAAAAGAAACTAAATACAAAAAGTTTAAAAAACAGAGTTTTTTTGTTCTTTTAAACAGAAAAATTTATTTTTGACAACAAAAAATTGCTCAAAAAAGAATTGTTTATTTTTTTTTGTTTAAATTAACAATTTTTTTTACAACGCCAACGTTTTTTTAGATTTTGTTTCCCTCCTTAATTTTAATATTTAAAGGTAATATTTAAAGTTAGTATAAGAGGATTTATTATTTTTTTTTTTAGCCAATTATAAAAACATATATTAAGTAAAGAAGAAACTAAATACAACAAGTTTAAGAAACAGAGTTTTTTTTTGTTCTTTTAAACAGAAAAATTTCGTTTTGTCAACAAAAATTTGTTCAAAAAAGAATTGTTTATTTATTTTTTTTTGTTTAAATTAACAATTTTTTTGACAACCCAAAGTTTTTTTTAGATTTTTTTCCCTCCTTAATTTTAATATTTTTTCGTTTAGTAAATTAGAAAAACATATTTCAAGTAAAAAAGAAACTAAATACAAAACGTTTAAGAAACAAATTTTTTTTGTTCTTTTAAACAGAAAAATTTTGTTTTGCCACAAAAAAAATTGCTCAAAAACAAAAATTACTCAAAAAAGAACTGTTTGTTATTTTTTTTTTTCAAATTGAGAATTTTTTCGACAAAATCAACATTTTTTTAGATTTTGTTTTCCCCTTAATTTTAATATTTAAGGTTGAAGCTAATACAGGGTTTTTTTTTGTTTTTTTAGTAAATTATAAAAACATATTTTAAGTAAAAAAGAAACTAAATACAAAAAGTTTAAGAAACAGAGTTTTTCGTTCTTTTAAACAGAAAAATTTCGTTTTGACAACAAAATATTGTTTATTTTTTTTCGTTTAAATTAACAATTTTGCTGACAAAGTCAAAGTTTTTTTAGATTTTGTTTTCTACTTAATTTTAATATTTAAGGTTGAAGCTTTTTTTTTTTAGTAAATTATAAAAACATATTTTAAGTAAAAAAAAAAACATAAATTACTAAAAAGTTTGTCCGACATATATTTTTTCCATTTTTAAATAGAATTTTGACAAAAAATGAAATTTCTTATTTTATTTTATTTATATTTATTATCGTTATCTTTTAGTTTTAAGGTTGGTATTAAATTTTATCGTACCCTTGTAGCATACTTTGTAATTATAAGTACTACATTGTACCCTAGTCTCCGAATAAACACAAAATTCAAATCCAAATGTTTCACTTTCCGGAATCATATAAAATACACTAATTACATAAATTGTTTTAAAAACAAACCATATTCCCTCATTTACAACTTTTAATATAAAAATCAATAACTTACCACTGCAATGTTCCCAAACTTGTCCGCAGTAGCCACGGTGTCGTAATCAAGTACGCAAGTGGTGGTGATCCACCTCGGATGCGTATCGTCGGCGAAAACTATCAATTGATTTTCCTGTCTCTTGTACCTCACCGCGTACACAGACTCTTGTACGTCGCTCACGTATATCCGTTGTCCTACTGCGGTGATCGCCACGATGGCATTAGGAATGTGCTTATTCTCACATTTACGCAACAGTTTCTTTTTGCCCATGTCGTAGAGACGCAGCATCTTTCCTACTCCGACCAGTACTCTGCCTTGATACGGGCACACTGCCAGTGGGATCTCGTCAACCACAGTTTTATGCAACAACTCAATATTGGTACATTCCGCATTGACTCTGTAAAAATAAATCATGAAAAATTAAGACATTTTTCTTTAAAAATTAGGATTTAATAAACAAAAATTTGTATGTAATCAGTACTGCAGGTTTATCATCAAATAATCAGATAGTGTGATATTGTCATCATTTTTAATCGTTTAAAAAAATCAAGTAATATTTCACATTTATGTCGGCCATCTTGGATCCACCATTTTGAATTTACAAAATCCGACTTCAAATTCGTAATCGGCGACCCAAAAAATTCCCGAGTACCAACTTTCATCAAAATCCAGTAAATTTTTTACATTTATGTCGGCCATCTTGGAACCGACATTTTGAATTTTCAAAATCTGATCTCAGATTTATAATCAGCGGCCCCGAAAACCCAGTTTCATAAAGTTTCGGTAATTTTTTGCATTTCGGTCGGCCATCTTGGATCCGCCATTTTGAATTTTCAAAATCTAACTTCAGATCGTAATCAGCGACCCCGAGTAACAATTTTCAGCTGTATTCCGTATAAGGAAACATCTGCGCCGCACATTTTAATAAATTTAGCAAATTTACAGCCGCCATATTGGATTCGCCATTTTGAATTGTAAAAGTTATTGCAAAATGTACACATACGATCCATTACCATTGAAGTGGTTAACAAGATTTAAACTAATTAAAAACACGCTTACTTGTAAGTAAATAGGAATCCGCCGTTGTTAATTCTTGGATTCAACTGATATTCTTTAGCTACGCCGACGACCAGGAATTGCTGATCGCCTTGATTTGAAAACTTGACAAGTGCCAGACTGTAAAAGAAATTACCATTATAGAATCGAACAAAGTTTTCTCAAAAACCTTCGACAAAAAAAAAAAAATAAAAACTAACCATAAAGCAGAATAATTCTGTTCGAGCCGAGTGATGTGGAATGTTTGGCCTGTCGTCGGATCCATGATTCGTACCAACGAAGCCCACAAACCGGGTCCGGCTCTGGGAGCACCAAACACCATCTCGTTCGGCTCCTCCGACAAGAAAGCTTCCGCCAGCTCCCTTGCCACCGCTGCTTCCTCAGCGCCAGCCGCTTCCTGCATCTCTTCTGCCATTTGCAATCTGCGCTGTTGCTTCGTCTCTTCTGTGTACGCGTTGTGTTCCGTCTCCAAAAGTAGCAAGCGAGGGTGTCCGGAATCTCCCTGTATCACGAATTTCCTTGGGGTGTATTCCAACGGAAAGCTAACCTGATTGAAAACTGCACCGAGCTTCTCCAGGGCCAAGATTCTCAACGTATTCGTTGAGATGGCTACGATACCTTCCGGACACTGTTCGGAACTGAAGCCCGAAGCGAATTCTAAGCTTTCGTACGAGAGCGGAGTCAGATGGAAACGATTTTGATAATAGTAGCTTAACCATGATCTGCTACTCATTGCTAAAACGGCTTGATTGCCTTGCATTCTTATTCGGAAGAGTTTTACCGGTCGCGAACCTAAGTAACGAGTGCGAGTGTCGGCCAAATCACCAGAGATCGGATCTAATACTGTTCGTAATAATACACCGTTTTGTAATCCTGAAAACATAAAATTGTTAAGATTATGACTGAAATTAAAACAATTGGTTCGAATTTTTAACACATTAAGGACACTTCTTTCGCTTCAATTTCAATAAAGAATTTCATATGAAAATCCAAGTTCAAATAAAATGAAAGGTACTATTTTCGAGGTTGCTCTTTTCAATGCTGTTAAAATTGAGCTATCTTAATTAGAAAATTAAATATGGCGATTTAAATGTCAAAATAACGCGAAAAATCGAGTGTTATTCTTTTTATAAAACATTTTTTTCTCATCGAAAGAATATTTGTCGTCAGAAAATTTCTTCGTTAAACGTGAACCCAATAGTTACAAGATAAATTTTTAAAAAAATTTAAAAACTAACATGGCGATCACAAAATGGCGACTCCAATGACAAATTTCTAATTAAAACTTAACAATAGTTCTTCTTGAAAACTATTGACTTCAGACAAAATTTTCTAAGAATAAATACGTTTTAGAATGAGTCAAAAAATCGTCTCAAATTTTTTCATAATATATTGTAAAAATTTTTTATTTTTCGAAAATTCGAAGTTTTTAAAAAAGTCGTCCAAAAAATCTGAAAAAATTTGAGAGTATTCTTTGACCAATTCTGACATTTTTGTTCTAAGGAAATTTTTTTTTTTTTCAAGAAAAAAAATGAAAAATAAAGTAAAAAAGAAACTAAGTACAAAAAGTTTGGGAGAGTTTTTTTGTTTTTTTAAATAGAAAAATTTCTTATTTTTATTTTATTAATATTTTATTTTTTTCAAATTGAAAATTTTTTCGACAAAGTCAAAGTTTTTTTTGATATTTCGTTTCCTTCTTAATTTTAATATTTAAGGGTAATATTTAAAGTTAGTATAAAGAGGATTTTTTATTCTTTTAGTAAATTATAAAAACATATTTTAAGTAAAAAAGAAACTAAATACAAAAAGTTTGAGTTTTTTTGGTCTTTTCAACAGAAAAATTTCGTTTTGCCAAAGAAAAATTACTCAAAAAAGAATTGTTTATTTTTTTTTTTTATGAAGAATTGTTTATTTTTTTTTTTTATGAAAAATTGAGAATTTTTTTGACAAAGTTAAAGTGTTTTTATACTTTGTTTCCCTCCTTAATTTTAATATTTAAGGGTAAACCTAATATAGAAGGAATTTTTTTGTTTAGTAAATTAGAAAAACATATTTCAAATAAAAAAGAAACTAAATGCAAAAAGTTTAAGAAACAGTTTTTTTGTTCTTTTAAACAGAAAAATTTCGCGTTATTTTGACATTTAAATCGACATATTTAATTTTCTAATTAAGATAGACGAAATTAGTAAGACACACACCTTTCAATTTTTTTGAACTTGGATTTTCATATGAAATTTTTGATTGAAAAAGTGAAAAAAGTGTCCTTCTTGACGTTAATGGGTATTTAGTTCATAAAGTATTTACCTATATTTAAATGAAGACTCGTTTGTTGCGGAGGAGCATCCTCGGAATTATCTGTGTCTTTGGTACCCATTTCTACGATACAAAGACTTTCAGCAGCTGCTGGTAACGCTTGCATACTTCTTGGTGCGAGACAATCTGACGGATCCAGAGAAATGATTCGTACGGTATTATCCTGTAATCCGACAGCGAGAAACCATGATCGCTGTTCACCTATGGCAACGTTTCCGAGCGCCATACACATAACCTCGGAAGGCATCTTCTTCCTTTCGGTGTATTCATTTAATTGACCAGTCTAAATAAAAGAACAGTAATTAAGTTTTGACGAAGGAAGGAATCTAACGATCTTAAAGTGTCGAGAGATTTTCGACGAACTATGTCATCATTATCAAACTACAATTAAAAAATTAACAATTTTTCATATTTTTTGTACCGTTAATTAGTATAATTACATTTGACATATAAATAAATAAAATAAAATAGTAAAAAACAAATAAAACAAATTTACAAAATTTTGAAGCAGTTTAGTAATCCGATATGTTTTTTGTAATCTTTGAGAATCTTCTTTCTTGTTACGTCCCATAGTTCGTAAATAAATATGGGACGTTTCAAAAATTATTCTCTCTACCATTGTGGTTCATCGTCGAGAATATTTGTCTTCTCCCAATTGAAATCATATTCTGTCTTGATCCAATGTTGTGTAATGACATTTCTTTATTCTGAACATCAATTAATGTTATTTTTGTGTTCTGTAATTCTTGTAGTTGATGTTTTGTTTCGCCAACGTAAGAATCTTTGTAATCATTATAATTTATTTGATGCACTATGTTATTTTTATCTGACTTTTTAGTCACGGTGAGCCTGAACTTTTAATTCCAAGTGTCATGGATATGGAATTTTCTAGCTAGAAATGATAATAATGCAATCATACGAATGTAACTTGACTAAAATTAAAACATTCTATCGGGCCCTTTTTTAAAAAATTGCAATAAAGTATGAAAAAACAAAACTTTTTTATCATTTTTCACATAACAAATTTTCAAGATAAATAAATAAAAACATTTTTGTTCTTAATTTTTTTCTAGCGAAAACAGAATACTTTTTCACAAAATTTCGATGAAAATTGCCTTTTTATTTCCCAAATAAGATGTAATTTTTTTAAATAAAACATGGTGGCCGCTTTTTTCTCGGAAAAAAATTCCCTGACTTTTCCCTGACCAATATTTTAATGATATCTATTAAAAATAAACAATACGGATAAAAATGTTTTAAAAACAGCTACACATTTTCAATAAATTCTTTATTTTTTCAATCAACAACGAGTAGTATATTCTAAAACATATTATCTATAAAAATCCAGAAAAAAACTCATGTTCCTGCGGATTTTTTCGTGTTTAATTCAAAATAATAGTAGAAAATTTGTTGAGGGTTCTTTGTCAAAATTTGTTATAAAATGTCAAGTTCTGCGGTAATATGTTACACAATAATTATAAATGTTGATAAATTTTAGAATTTAGGCAATTTTGGACAGTATATTCAAAGTATTGTCAAAATTCTTACGAATGTTGACAATAAAAAAAAATTGCCATAAATTTTATATTTTTCAAATACTATTGGACAAATATCAACTACTTAAAATAAAAATGGTAAAATAATCATTTAAACAAATTAATATTCTCAAAATTTGGGAGTTTTGTGCTGTTTTCAACATTTTAAAAATTTTTCTACGATTTTTAGCCTTTTTATGCAATTTCAAAGATTTTTGAAGATTTAAAAAAATTTATGAAAGTTTTCTATCATTTTCAAAAGGTTTTATTTATACAAATATTTGTTTAAATAGAGAATTAGTATGGCAAATATTTTTGAAATATTCTGTAAAGTATCTTTATAGAAAGATAAATATCTTTAAATATAAAATTGTTTGCATTTATTTTTGTTAAACTATTAAATTTTATTCAAATCTGTTGGAATATATTCAATACCGAAATGTGTTATTGTTAAACGTGTTTATTTTTGTTGCATTGTACCAGAACGTTTAAAACTGAGCAGTACCACAAATATATTTTATTTAACATTATTTTTTTTCTCAAAATTGTTGGTTTTTGGTGAAATCGGTCGAAAATGTTCAAAACTGAAATATGTTATTGATAAAAAACGTCAATATTTGTTTAAATTTGTGAGAAAGCATTTAAAATCATTTAAAAGAATTTTATGCGAAACACGATAAATAAAGCATTTTTCTAATAAGAAAAAAAAATTAAAAAAGTTTTTACACTGTAAAAAATAGAAATGAATTTTATCACGTTCGACATGGTAGATTTTACACTTTTAACGTTGTAAATTTTCTTGTTGAGAATTGTATTTTTACAAATTTTGTCGCTTTTTCCCATTGAACGGTAAAATTACCACGTTTGACGTGGGCTCAAATATTACCATTGTCAAATTACAATGCGTTGTACTTTCCCTACGCTTGATGTAGTAAATCTACAGTGCCATCTGGTAAATTTACAAAAATATTTATTTATTTTATTTATTTAGAATCAACGGCAAAAAGCCTATTACATAAAAAAATACAACAAAAATATTGTAAATAAAAAAATGTAAAATCTTACATTGGCGAAACAAAAAACCTCAATTAACTGCAAGAATTAACGAACGCAAAAATAACATCAATTGATGTTGACGAAAAAGAAATGTCATTACGAAACATCTGATCAAGACGGGACATGATTTCAATTGTGAGAAGATAAATATTCTCGATGAAGAACAAAAATGGTACGGATGATTCATTTCTGAAATGTCACATATTTATTTACTATGGGACGTAACAAGAAAAAAGATTCTCAAAGATTTCAAAAAACCTCAGATTACTAAACTGCATCAAAATTTCGTAAATTTGTTCTGTTTCTTCTTCACTACATTCAATTTCTAATGTTATCGGTTGTTTCAGACAAATTCACTTGACATCGTGTAAAATGTAAGGTTCACGGTTAAATTTAACGTTAATATTCAGCATAATTATTTGTAAATGATTTAGAATTTATTAATTTATACGTCTAATCATACAAAAAACATAAAAAATTGTTAATTTTTTTAATTTAATAAACTGCAACTCAAAAAATTTGGTAGTTTGTTACTTTTTCAATTTCTCGACTCGTTAAGATCGTTAGATTCCGTAAATAAATTTACAAATAATTTGTTTAGTTTTATAGTCTTAAATATATTGGCCGATTCTTTTCCCAATCAAATATACGATTGGTAATTTGAATCTGTCGGTTTACTCTTCGCGTTTTATACATCTTTAGAGACTATAATGAAACATCGCAAAGAGAACATAACGCGAATGATTTCTACTATTAAATAATTAACTTACCGGATCCATTTCGAAATAGACCAACTCTCCGCCAGTGAGAGCGATAACTACTTGACGTTGATTCACAGCGCATTTGACTATTGTTTTTTTGCCGGGTGCTTTCCATTCGTTCACACGCTTATCTGCACGAATGTGACGAATTCCGTCTGGGTATACCTGAAAAGATCACAAATCAATAATTAACACCCTAATCGACTAAACTAAATAAACAATTTTTTTATTTTATTTATTCTACCAACAAAATAAACATTTTTTTTTTTATTTATTCTACCAACAAAATAAACAATTTTTGTTTATTTATTCTACCAACAAAATAAACAATTTTTTTTGTTTATTTATTTTATCAACAAAATAAACAATTTTTTTTTTATTTATTCTACCAACAAAATAATTTTTTTTTATTTATTCTACCAACAAAATAAACAATTTTTTTTTTATTTATTTTACCAACAAAATAAACAATTTTTTTGTTTATTTATTCTACCAACAAAATAAACAATTTTTTTTTTATTTATTCTACCAACAAAATAAACAATCTTTTTTTTTACTTATTCTACCAACAAAATAAACAATTAGAGTAAAATGTTACTTTTTAGTAACAAATTTGTCGAGGTCAGAATACCAGGAGAGCTTATATGATTATACAAGCACACCAACGATGCAAGAACCTTCTTTTACTCTCGCACAGTTTTACGACCGGCACGTGCAGAAGCGCTAGGTGCCGGAGATACCATAGTGCTGCGTAACTTAAACTAAATAAACAATTACCTGCACCAAAGCATCCTCTCCGAGTGCTGAGCAACTGAGTGTTGGCGTAGTACCAAGAAAACCTGAATCTGTGACTTCTTCGACAGTTTCTCCGATGCTGAGTACAAGTGTAGCATTAACGAACGACACTATGATGTACGCATCAAATTCCTCTGTAACAAGAAATTTAAATATGTTACATTTAATATAAGGCAGATATTTGTTATAAGCAGTATTTATTTATATAACGAACTTAAAAGAGAATATCAATTGAAAACTTCTAATACAAGGTGTAAAAATATTATATTACCAAAGCACTACTTAACAATTGGATAAAGAAGTTTTGAGTATTTTTCAAAAAAATATTATAATAAGCTACCAAATGAATTGAAAAATTTGAGCGCGAGAGAAAAGTTGCTGAAGAAGAAACTTAAAAGTGCAATTAGTGAAATAATTATAGATTAATATATTTGATACTTTCTTTCAAATTAGTTGTTAATTAATATATATTTATCTTAATTCATAAATTATGTATGAAATAAAAATAAATTATTGTAAATTTGGTGAGGTATGCCTATAGGCAACACTCTTACTCTTTAAAATAGAGACTAAGGACCAAACTATGTACGGGTAATTATGCCCCCTATAGGTCCTTTATGGAAAAATATAAATGAAAAGTGGCAATAAATTATTATTATTATTTAAATGGTACTATAACTTTGCAGAATAAAGTTGGATTATGCAAGTTTACTAATAATTTAAATGTCAGAGAAATATTTATAATTGATTTGTTATTGATTGTTATTTGTTATTGAGAGATGACTATCAAAAAAATATAAAAAAAATTACGAAAAATAATAGTAATCTTCTTCAAATTATTAATGAAACAATTCTCAAAAAAAGTAGTAAATACACAGCGTTAACAAATTGACTAATAAACTAAAAAAATTTCTAAAACACTTTCAGCTAAAAAAAAACCGTTTAGTAAACTGTTAAAGATAAATGTTAATATATTTACTTAAATTGTTTATTTTAACCCTTTCAGTCACGAATTTTTTTTTTCACTGATTTCGCTTGAAAAAAGTTACTCAGGGGTTGCTAAATACGAATTTGATGTAAGTTTTAAAAAATTCAAAATGGCGGTTCTTGTATATTTGTATACGATTATATATAATCTATTTTACCTGGGTTGTAAATAAAAATACTGATGTGCATGTAAAGGCTTCCATTTTATACAGGTTATCGGACAAGTACATAATTCATACATAAGCGTCTTCCATTTATGTATTCGCCGTTTTTATTCTCATTGTCGGTCGCATTCAACGACCTCAAAAATCCCCGGGTAATTCTCTTCAAACGAATTAAGTAGACTTTCAATTTTTTGTCCGCCATATTGGATCCGCCATTTTGAATTTTTGATAACCGACATCAGATTCGTATTCAGCGACCTCAAAGGCGTATAAATAACAAGTTATCCGTTTATGTTTGTAGGGAATTATTTTTCATAAACGCTTTTTTTTTTCAAAAACTAATTTTTTGATATATTTAACTTTATAACTAATTAACTATAGTATTTTAATATGTGCGATGTCTTGCATTTAATAAATAAATGCCTTAGCTATGTAGAAAATGAATCACGACTTAAAAAACATGAGAGACTGATTTTTAAATGTGAAAAAAGTAACGTAGAAAAGGTGGCACACTGTGACGGAAAGGGTTAATAAGTTTAATAATGTAATTAATCGTCTTTATCCAGAAATTATTTTCATAGTTTTTGTTATCAGATAACCGATAATAGTATTAAATAAATAAATGGTTTGGTTAGAATTTTGGCATTTTAATTCTAGTTAGTTTAGTTACATATTGTAGTTTTTAATTTTAGTTTTAGTATTTAGATTACCAATTCGATTTGATAAGAATGTTAATATTCCACAATTATATCTATATAAATTTTGATAATAAATAATTAAACAATATGAAATTAATCCTAATATATCTCAACCTAATATAATTGAAATTAAATTTGGACTAATAATTATTAATATTGTTGATATAATAAATAAAAATAATAAATAAAAAAATTGTAAATAATTTTTACAAGTCTTTTGGACCTGGACACTGAAATTTATTTATCTCTGTACGATATATTTATATACTATTTATATATAGATATATTGTGCAAATATTGTGTACACCTGAATTGAATATTAAAAAATGTTTTAATATGAACTAACCATCTACACGCCGTTTAACAGTCCATACAGCGTTTGGATTACCAGGTAATTCACTCACAGCCATCTCCGATACTTCCAAACCATGTCGCAAGACTCGCAGAGTCGAACGTGGCCCTCTACCACACGCCATGTACAATTGTGGCGTATCTTCGTTGGCCAAATCTGCAACCTACAAAAATTTAATATTAATTTTTTGCTACATCATTGCATATAAGATAGTATAAAATGTAAAAGTGTCGTTCTTTGATTCACTTCGACATGCAATTACAAGTCAAAGGCGACAAAGGACATTTAATTTTGCATTCTTCACAGAGAAAGGTTCGAAGGAATTATCCTCCCTCTACTTGAGAATGCCGTCAGTTACGAATTAACGCCTGAAATGGCATTTTTTATACTTCATTATCAATCAAGTATTTCATATGAAAATCGAAGTTGAAAACAATTGAAAGGTACATATCCTATTGTTTTCGAGGTCGCTCTTCAAGATTCCGAGGTCGAAATTGAGTTTCCATCTGGAATATGGCGTCGAACTTTTAAAAAAATTCCAAAAAATTGGGAATTATTTATTCCTATCAATTTTTTTCGAGATATTAGAATATTGGGATTCTGTTGAAACTCTGAACAAAGGTCAACAAAATACTTCAATTTTAATGAAAAATTTTACTTTTATACTCTAAATTATTGTAACGACCTCAAAATGGCGTCGACAATGAAAATTTCTTTGAAAAATTTCTGAACGTTCTAACTCATGCTGTTATAAAAAAATGCTAAGAATGAAAAGTTCTTAGAATTAATCGAGAAATATAGTGGAATTTTTTCAGATTTTTGTGATGACATTTTGAGAATTTTTTTTTCAAAATCATAATTTATTTATGAAAAATTCGGAAAAATATTTGGTGTATTCACTTATGAATTCGAATTTTTTGTTCTTTGCAATTTTTTCCAAAAGTTAATAGTTTTTGGGGGGAAAAAATCCTAAATTATAATATTTGAAATTCATTTCCTCGAAAACTATCAACTTTTCGAAAAAAATTGCAAAGAACAAATAACTCTTAGAATTCATCAGAGAATACACTAAATATTTTTTCAGAATTTTTTGTAAATAAATTACAATTTTGAAAAAAATGTTGAAAAAAAATGTCATCAAAAAATGTTGAAAAAAATGTTGAAAAAAATGGTGAAAAAAATGTCATCAAAAAATTTTGAAAAACATGTTGAAAAAAATGTCATCAAAAAATGTTGAAAAAAATATTGAAAAAAATGTCATCAAAAAATTTTAAATAAAAATGTCAAAAAAATGTCATCAAAAAATTTTGAAAAACATGTTGAAAAAAATGTCATCAAAAAATGTTGAAAAAAATATTGAAAAAAATGTCATCAAAAAATTTTAAATAAAAATGTCAAAAAAATGTCATCAAAAAATGTTGAAAAAATGTCATCAAAAAATTTTGAAAAAAATGTTGAAAAAAATATTGAAAAAAATGTCATCAAAAAATTTTGAAAAACATGTTGAAAAAAATGTCATCAAAAAATGTTGAAAAAAATGTCACCAAAAAATGTTGAAAAAAATATTGAAAAAAATGTCATCAAAAAATTTTGAATAAAAATGTCATCAAAAAATTGTGAAAAAATGTCATTAAAAAGTTTTGAAAAAAGGTCATCAAAAAATTTTGAAAAAATTCCACTATATCGCTTGATGAATTCTAAGAACTTTTCATTCTTATCATTTTTTCTATAACAGCATGTAGTTTTTCAGTTAGAACGTCCAGAAATTTCTCAAAGAAATTTTCATTGTTGACGCCATTTTGAAGTCGCTAGAATGATTTAGGGTATAAAAGTAAAATTTTTTCTTAAAATTCAACTATTTTATGCACCATTATGCAAAGTTTCAATAAAACCCCAATATTCTAATAGCTCGAAAAAAATTGATAAATATAAAAAAATCCCAATTTTTTGGAAATTTTTTTCATATTCGGCGCCATATTGGAATTTCTGATGGCTGAAACTCAATTTTGACCTCAGAATCTTGAAGAGCGACCTCGAAAACAGTAGAATTGTTTTCAACTTTGATTTTCATACAAAATACTTGATTGAAAACGAAGTATAAAAATTGTCATTTCAAGCGTTAATGGGTTAAGGTAATTTATTTACTTGACACGCCAGAATTGGTGAAAGACTATCCATTTCGTCGACCAGCACCAAGTTTCTTAGCGGACGTGGAGCAAAGAAGAACGTGTCTCCTTCTTCCAAAGGCATCGCCGAACTGAATTCAGGCTCGTCGTCATCGTCTCCAAGATGTGCAATTTGGTAAAGATAGCTAATAAAAAAAGTAAACATTAATAAAGAAATTAAATTAATTAACATAACAATCAACAATAAAAATACATACTGATTGCCAAATTCTGATGCCACAAACAAGAAACCAGTCTTCAAGACGCACATGCTTGTAGCGACCGGTACTGTATCGAAATATTTCAGTTTTATTTCAGTTACCATATCCTCGTCTGTTTCCAAAGTAATTTTGAATATGTCCCCTTGTTCGGTTTGTGCCAAGAAAAAGAACATTGTCTTAGTTTTATGAGTTGCTGAGCAGACAAAGATCATTCCTCTTTCCGGATCGTCAAGATCATTTCGACGTCTGGGAATGGGACAACGAATGTCGTGTTGATCCCCAAGATTTTTGTACGTCAAGTAATTTTCTGAGCAAATGAGAACTCCGCTGGGTCCGTCATTGCCTCCAGGAACCGACACGAGGAAATTCGCGTGTTCTTCGAGTGGTTCGCTGTACTTTCGTACGACATGATTAAGACCAAGATCAAGTTCGTACAGAGTGAGGGTTTGCTGAGTCTTAATGGCTGCTTCTCCAGTCGGATCGGTATCAGCTTCCTCGTAATCAATTTCCAAGCAGGCGAACATTGGATTTTCAAATCCAACATCGACGCCAACCATATGATATACTAAAGTATTGCTTTTGTGAGCCTCTAATGGAGAGGAAATGGTGAGTCGAGCTTCTGGATCTCTATTCAAGATGTAGACTAGCTTCTGTTTTTCGATCGCTCCTGCAATACCAATTTTTATTAATGATTTGTTTAAATTTTTTATATTTATTAAATAATGGAAAAGTAATATCATTATCAGAAGGTTATAATCAATGTGAATCAGTTGAAACACGGACTGATAGAATAATCATGTACAAGGACCTCTCTTATTCTAATTAGTAAAGTTGTTACTTTTAGTGTTACTTTCAAAGAATTTCAGGATAACAAAAATAAATGCATTTTTGAGAAATGCATTTAATTTATTAAATTATAAAACGAAATAAACACTTTTATTAGCTAAAGAGGACCTAAAAAAGAAAATTTTTAATTTTATCGTTAAACAATTACTGCGTCTATTATAAAATATGAATTCATATTTAATTTATTAAATTCATTTCTCAAAAATTCATATTTAATTTATTAAATTCATTTCTTAAAAATTCATATTTTATAATAGACACAAAATTTATTAAATTCTTTTCTCAAAAATTCATATTTAATTTATTAAATTCATTTCTCAAAAATTCATATTTTATAAGACACAAAAATTGTTTAACGATAAAATTAAAAATTTTCTTTTTTAGTTCCTCTTTAGCTTATAAAAGTGTTTATTTCGTTTTATAATTTAATGAATTAAATGCATTTCTCAAAAATTCATTTACAGTAGGACCTCTCTTATTCTAATTAGTAAAGTTTTTCAAGATGGCACCGACCTCTCTTATTCTAATTTTCCCCTTACCCCCACTTACTTTGCTTGCGAGCTTGTGATTCGTGGACAATATTTTTCGTTTACTTTTCGTGTGATAGTGGGAGAAGACTTGTGGGGGAACAATTAGAATAAGGGAGGCTGGACAATTAGAATAAGAAAGGCAATTAGAATAAGAGAGGTCCTACTGTATTTCTGTATCCTGCAATTCTTTAAAAGTAACACTAAGGTAAATAAATAATACCATTAAAAACACTAAAAAATATATATATAAAAAATATATAATAGGTCCTACTGTATTTAGTTGTAAAACAGAATCGTTGAAGATTTGCTGAAACTTACCGATCATTACTGCACGACCTTTTGGATCAATGGCCAAATATTGACCCGGAACGATTCGTCGGCATCCGCTCTTTCCAAAGGTCTCTTGGTGAACTTTCTCAAAGGTATTTTTAGCTGGAATGTACTCCAAAATGACAATACGTCCAGAGTCGGAACCGACGACGATATAATCTTTAGTTCCACCAGTGAGACGGAAAGCCATTAAAGACCGAATAATGCCAAAGACCTCGACGGTCAATAACGTATGGACTTTCCCAGTATTTGGATCTGGCCTTAACAATTCCAATGATTTTCCTCTCGACACCAAAATCTCCTGCATCTTACTTCCGGAGAAATTGCCGTGGACGGCATGAGTGATGCCAGTCGCACGCTGCAGCGTTAGATTGTACAAATACATGTTGTCTGTTTAGTCCGTAGAAGTTGGAATGACTTCTCTACGATTCTGAAATGTTAAAAAATGCTGGGTTTCAGAAGACGAGCTACACTTCCGATCTATGAAACCACAGATTACGCTATATAAGTTGCTTGTATAGTCTCAATCTTAAATTATGCATCTCCTATTTGGTTACTTACACGGAAAGAAATTTGAATTAAATGCCACTGCTCAGGGAAATAACAGCTACCAATTTCTGACTAATTTCAAATCGCGATTAAAATTCGAAATCGTTAAATAGAACATTTTTATAAGTAGATACACTTTTGAGAATATTTATTCATAATTTCTAGACGATATAGTTATTAATTTATTTATTTATTTATTTATTTAGAATCAACGGCACTAGAAGTGCCTTTACACAAAATATAACAAAAAAACATAATTGGGCGCTATACAATTTGAGTAACAATAAATGATATAAACTAAAATAATAATATAAAATTAAAGTGTAATAACGAATAATTCAATTAATTAACAAAAAGTTTTAGTGAGCCCGAGTACATAGTATTTAAAATTTGTCAGTCTCTCCGAAGTAATCGATTGTGGTAATAAATTCCACGCCCGCTTTAGCCTTGGTACCGTAGAATTAAACCCATAATTTGTGCGATTAGCGGATTCTTCGACGAATCGGATAGTACGAAGCTGGTGCGAGATTGACCGCTGTATAAATAAACCCGTTACTTCCTCACTATGAATCAAACCTCTAAGAATTTTATAAGCTAGTAAAATATCGTGGTATGAATGTAGGGACTTTACCGATTGCAGATCAAAAGACTTAGCTCTGTCATCGTAAACATGGTCAAATGGGTGCATCGGATTCCCAGCCTTTCGAGATAAATATCTCACAAACTTGTGTTGTATCGATTCAAGATCAGAAATATCAGTAGCAACGAAAGGTGTCCATATAGATGAGCAATGTAATAAATGAGGCAGAATTAATGTGCGATAGAGATATATGATCGTATGAATATTATGAAAGTTCTTGGTAGTTCTGATCAAGAATCCAAGAGTTCTGTAAGATTTTGTTACCACATACTTTAAATGTTCCTTAAAATTCAAAGAGCGATCGAAAATTACTCCGAGATCCTTTATTGAGGAAACTGACTCTAGACCAACACCGTTTATGGAATATGAAAAAAGCATAGGTTCTCTAATTCTGTAGAAAGAAATGGACTTACACTTAGCAATATTTAGACAAAGTCTGTTATCCAATGACCACTTGACCAACGCCTCCAAATCACATTGCAGCTTGATTGCATCCCTAGGGCTTCTGATTTCAGAGAATATTTTGACATCATCAGCGTAGATAAGTATCTTACAGGTAACCGATTGTACGATATCGTTTATGAATAATATAAATAAGACAGGTCCTAGGTGCGAGCCCTGCGGAACACCTGATGTAGTAAGGTATTTGTTAGAATTATTGCCTTTTACCCTAACGATATGTTCACGATCGACTAAAAAGGAAGAGATCCATTTAAGGACCTTCCCTCTGAGCCCTAAGTGATATAGTTTATCTATCAAACACCCATGATCAACCGTATCAAAAGCTTTGGAGAAATCCAGACAGATTGAGTCAACCTGTCTGGAACTCTCCAGTGCCTGAACAATAAAATCATTATAAATTAGTAAATTCGAAATGGTAGATTTACCCCGTACAAATCCATGTTGCGCATCCACTATAATAGACGAAAAGGCATTCGAGATTTTAGTTGCGACGATTGCATCGAGTAATTTGGGTAGGATGTTAATAAGTGATACCGGTCTGTAATCTCTTACGTTACATGCATTGCCAGCTTTGAAAATAGGCGTGATAAAGGAACGTTTCCAAACATTAGGTAAAAAACCTTCAGACAAGGACTTATTAAAAATAAACAAAATGGGTTTTAGTAATGGACCAATGCATTTCTTAATAAAAACCGAGATAATAATTAATTTTAATGATCTATAAACGTTGAAACTGAAAACTTGGTACTTTTTTCATTCTAAAGCTTCCCGCAGTGTTTTTTAAACCGATTTAACCTGCAGGTTCTGGCACTTGGGATTTTCTTGTTGATTTCAATTCCAGATCATTAATCCTTTAACCCGTTTCGTCCTGAAATGCTCTAAATTTTGACTTTTCATCAGATGCTTTCTCATGGAGAAAGTCACTCAATCGTTTTGATATAACTACACCTATTGTATTTTTTCTCGAACTTTCTAAATCTGGTTTCAGACTGACCATATCTGCCGCCATTTTTTTACTATGGCGATTTAAACATAAAAAAATCGTAAATTTTGAAAAAATTTGTTCAAATAATCGTATTTTTGAACGGGAAACCGTGTTTGAATCAAGCTGAATCTTTATATCTGGTGGAGTAAATAGTTATACTAAAAGATAGGATGGTTATTAATTCACCATTCAAAATGGCGGCTTCAAAATGGCGGTTCTCAATGAACATTTTGTTGAAAAATTTCTGGACGCTCTAACTGAACAATTATGAGCTTGTTTTAAAAAATGCTAAGAATACAAAATTCTTAGAATTCGCCAAGAAATATAGTGGATTTTTTTCGGATTTTTTAAATGAATTTTTTTCAAAATTCTTTTCAAAATTGTAATTTTTTTTTTCGAAAAATTCTGAACAAAATTTAGTGCATTCTCTGATGAATTCTAAGAGTTTTTTATTCTATGCATTTTGTCCCAAAAGTTGATAGTTTTCGAGAAAGAAAAATCTTAAACTATAATATTTAAAATTCATTTCCTCGAAAACTATCAACTTTTTGAAATAATTGCAAAGAACAAAAAAACTCTTAGAATTTATCAGAGAATGCAGTAAATTTTGTTCAGAATTTTTCGTAAATAAATTACAACTTTGAAAAAAATTTTGAAAAAAAAATTCTCAAAACTTCATTTAAAAAATCTGAAAAAATTCCATTATATTTCTCAATGAATTTTAAGAACTTTTCATTCTCAACATTTTTTTTAAAAAGCTCGTAGCTTTTGAGTTAGGTAGTCCAGAAATTTTTCAACAAAATGTTGACTGAGAAACGCCATTTTGAAGCCGCCATTTTGAATGGAGAATTAATAATCATCCTATCTTTTAGTGTAACTAATTACTCCACCAGATACAGAGACTTAGATTGTTCCGAACACGGTTTCTCTTTCAAAAATACGATTATTTGAACAAATTTTTTCAATATTCACAATTTTTTCAAGTTTAAACCGCCATAGTAAAAAAATGGCGGCAGATATGATCAATCTGAAACCGGATTTAGAAAGTTCGAGAAAAAATACAATAGGTATGTCAAAACGGTTGAGTGATTTTTTTTTCTCTAAGAAAGCACCTGATGAAAAGAAGTCAAAATTTACGGCATTTCAGGACGAAACGGGTTAAAGCCGAGAAGTCCTGAAATTCTACTTCAACTTCTTATGTATATAAATTGTACAAATAATTTTTTGTTTTTTTCTAAACTAACGTATCTAGACATTTTAGAAGTCGCTCTTCTCAATTATCGGGTTTAGCACATTTAAAAATAAGTCTTTGCACTAGATTTTTAATGTTTTTTGTAAAACTATCGTTTTTTTTATGACATTTATCCTCAACGAATCCAAATTTTTTAAAAATTCTGCGTTTCCACCGGCTTCTAATGCACGTAATCGGTGGACCCGATAGTTGTACTAAAGAGTTGTGGAGGAAAACAATTTTTTTTAAAGCTTGGCGCATCCAAAATGGCGGCCGCATTGACAAATTTTTATCTCGGAAACTATAGATTTTAGAGAAATTTTTCTCAGAACAAAAATGTCTTAGAATTGGCCATAGAATATCCTCAAATTTTGTTAGAATGTTTTGATGCAATTTTTGGTTTTTCAAAAATTCAAAAAATTGAAATACTCTCAAATTTTTTCAAATTTTTTAAATGACGTTTCAAAATTTCGATTTTTTTGAATTTTTGAACAACAAAAAATTGCATCAAAACATTCTAACAAAATTTGAGGGTATTCTATGGCCAATTCTAAGACATTTTTGTTCTGAGAAAAATTTCTCTAAAGTCTATAGTTTCCAAGATAAAAATTTGTCACGTTTAAAAAAAAAATTGTCATTGCAACCACCATTTTGGATGCGCCAAGCTTTAAAAAAAAATGTTTTCTTCCACAACTCTTTAGTACAACTATCGGGTCCACCGATTACGTGCATTAGAAACCGGTGGAAACGCACAATTTTTAAAAAATTTGGTTTCGTTGAGGAAAAATGTAAAAAAACGATATTTTTACAAAAAATATTAAAAATCTAATGCAAAGACTTATTTGTAAATGTTCTAAACCCAAAATTTAAAAATTCAAAATGGTCGATGCAATATGGCGGCCGAAAATGAAAAAAGTTAATCGATAGTGACGAAATTTGTTACTCAGAGGTTTTCGGGGTTGTTAATTACGAATTCAAGCTTGAAATTTCAAAATTCAAGATGGCGGATTCACATTCGCAATCAGCAACCTCGAAAACCCCCGAGTAACAAATTTCATCACGATCAAGTAATTTTCGGCCACCATATTGGATTCGCCATTTTGAATTTGCAAATTTTTAGTTCAAATTCGTAATCAGCGACCTTGAAAACCCTTCAGTACGAGTTGGAGTCGAAATGGCGATAAAAAAAAATTCCTGCCATTCTGAGCACTTTTTCTAGAATTTTCTATGCCAACGAAGGGGTTAATAACTATATCGTCTAGAAATTATGAATAAATATTCTCAAAGGTGCACTCAAATTGGATCTATTTATAAAAATTGTCTTTGTAACAAATTCGAATTGTAATCGTCATTTCAAATTCGTCAGAACCTGTGCGGTAACTACCCCTTCCCAAAATGCTGTTGCATTGGATTAAAATTTCTTTGCGTGTAGCCTAAGAGAAATCAAAAATTGAAATAGTACACATGTTCCTTCGTTACCTAGTTTTTAAATTCACTACATCGATGAATCTGTTTGACCATAATTATTTACCAATCGCTAAAGAAAATGGACTTTTATTCTCTACAATCGTGCCGGGAATTAAATGATACAAAATTTGCCTACAATCGGTTTCGCATAAAATTGATTCGGTAAAATTAAATAACCTAATGGTTGAAAGGGGAACTAACTATAATTTTCTCGGAATCTACGATATGATACTTAATATATTTTAGTACAACTTTATGGAATTATTAATACTAACAAACGCTATCTTTGTACAAACAATGTAAATGTAAAGAGTCTTTCCACCCGTTTATTCTGCTTAAATAAATAAATTTTATGTAAATTAAAAATGAGTTAAACTCCAAAATGAAAAATTACTTGCCAATGTTCAATTTTAAAATCTCAAACAATCGATAAATGTAACAAGTAAATATTTAAACAATGAAAAACGAACATTAACCTATAAAATTAAAGTTTACTCCGGATTCTAGGAAACACGTGGAAGGGGAATATTTAATTTTAGGAAGGGGAATGTTTAATTTTAAAATCTCAAATAATCGATAAATGTAACAAGTAAATATTTAAATAATGAAAAACGAACATTAACCTATAAAATTAAAGTTTACTCCCGATTCCAGGAAACACATGGAAGGGGAATACGAATCGAACACAAAGTTCTAAAATAACTCAAATTTGTTAATTAAAAACAAAAAAATATTGTCTAATTTAAAAAGAAAATTAATGAAATTCGGGGAAAGCGGTTTTACCGGTCTTTGCCGAATTGGCTTTGAAATATGAAGAAGATCGCACCGTATCGGAAAAATAAAATGTGTACATTGTCAGAAATGGAATTTAGCAAAGATTTTACCTTATTTCAAGTCGGCATGATTTTGGATTTCACAGATTCCTGCGGATTCCCGTTGATGTTGGAGCAATGAGCGACCGAGAACCGACGCCATCCAAGCGTAGAAAGAAAATCAAAATGGAGGAGCTCCGATAATGCTTGCATCGTTCTCGTTCACTTTAAGCATAATGAACCGACGCTCAACATCTCCAGTGTTACCACCCGAAACGGAAGTCGCTTTTTTAACTAAGTGACGTAAGCGATAAGATAATGATATAAGTAATTACGTAATAATATTTAATATTGCGAAAATATCCCAAATAAAACTATGTAAATTAATAAAATTAGTCTGTTTATAACATTTAAATTTTAGTTTAATTTGAGATAGTTTTAAATCGTTGTTTAAAATGCACTAGGGTTTAGTGCTGTTTTGATTTTATCCGGTTTCTTCACGAAATATCCCTAGAAATAACTACCGGTTGTTTTTTTCTCTCCACAAAATGGAGAATTATAAATAAATTCAATACAAAAAGATTAACGAGGGACGCCAAGTGTAAAATAATGTTTAATAAAAATAAAAAATTATCCGTCTCTAAAATATGTGGGAAAGTTTCAAAGAAACATAAAATCCCTAGATGAAAGTTTGTGTGAGTGCATTCTCTTTCTATTGGATAATAAGATTAGTCCTATATGTATGTCCTCTGGTGGCAGAATTGTGAAACTTCGTCGTTAAGGTTTTCGGAAGGATATAGGAAATTATTGTAGAATATTATTGTTATTGTTAATTTGTGCTACCCGTTGATTTTTCTCACAACAAAATGGAGAATTATAAATAAATTGAAAGCATAAAGATTAACGAGAGACGCGAAGTGTAAAATAATGTTTAATAAAAACAAAAATATTATCCGTCTCCAAAATATGTGGAAAAGTTTCAAAGAAACATAAAATCCCTAGATGAAAGTTTGTGTGAGAGCATTCTCTTTCTATTGGATAATAAGATTAGTCGTATATATGTATGTCCTCTGGTGGGAAAAATACGAAACATCATTAGGATGTTATTAAAGATATACAGTAGAGTCCCGCTTTAGTGGCGTCCCGCCTTAGTGGCGCGACGAAGTCCCGCGTTAGTGGCGCTTCTCAGAATCTCTTCATCCCCACTATGTCGCCGGCCGTTTCAGGGGCGTGGCTAATAAGCGACGGAACAGGGAGTTTGGGCGTATCTGTCGTCACGGACGTCACGTGATGGCAGCCTGATGGGGGAAGCGATGTTTCCCCTATTTGCGCCACTAACGCGGGACTTGAGGGGAGTGCTCGGAACGGACCGCGCCACTAAAGCGGGACTCTACTGTAGTCATATACAGCATGATCTTTTCTCTGTGCCAACCGGCTAATAGTGGATTTCTGAGTTGATTCTAAGTAACTTTTTCCTGTACCAAAATTGGATCTGAGGCTCAGAATTTAAGTGAAGAGCCATTGAAATTTAAAAAAAAGATTACTTTTTTTGCAATAACTCGGCTTCTTTTCAAGTTATTGCAATGAATGAGGGCTCATTTTCAAGCTTTTTTTAAGCCCTATAATTCATTCTTGAGAACATTTGTCCTGTGGTGAATATTTCTGAAGTTATGGCCTCGAAAATGGTAAAAAGGCCAATTTTTTCAGTCTTTCACATCTAACTCATTTTGCAAAATAGCTAATGAAATGGCAAACTAGAAAAAATTGTAGAGCTTGAAAAGTCGAAGAATTTGCCCCCTCATATGTTCCTTTTTAATGAAAATTGAGCCCGCGGAACACTTTTAATGTCGTAGAATTGACGAAAAACGCGTTTGGTACTGACGATGTGGATTTTTCGTCAATTCTACGACATTAAAAGTGTTCCCGCGGACTCAATTTTCATTAAAAACGAACATATGAAGGGGCAAATTCTTCGTCTTTTCAAGCTCTGCAACTTTTTCTAACTATACAGTTTGACATTTCATTAGCTATTTTGCGAAATGAGTTAGATGTGAAAAACCGAAAAAATGGCCTTTTTACCATTTTCGAGGCCATAACTTCAGAAATATTCACCGCAGGACAAATGTTCTCAAGAATGAATTATAGGGCTTAAAAAAAGCTTGAAAATGAGCCCTCATTCATTGCAATAACTTGAAAAGAAGCCGAGTTATTGCAAAAAAAGTAATCTTTTTTTTAAATTTCAATGGCTCTTCACTTAAATTCTGAGCCTCAGATCCAATTTTGGTACAGGAAAAAGTTACTTAGAATCAACTCAGAAATCCACTATTAGCCGGTTGGCACAGAGAAAAGATCATGCTGTATATGACTACAGTAGAGTCCCGCTTTAGTGGCGCGGTCCGTTCCGAGCACTCCCCTCAAGTCCCGCGTTAGTGGCGCAAATAGGGGAAACATCGCTTCCCCCATCAGGCTGCCATCACGTGACGTTCGTGACGACAGATACGCCCAAACTCCCTGTTCCGTCGCTTATTAGCCACGCCCCTGGCGAGGCTTAAAAAAGCTTGAAATGAGCCCTCATTTATTGCAATAACTTGAAAAGAAGCCAAGTTATTGCAAAAAAAGTAATTTTTTTCCTGTATTTCAATGGCTCTTCACTTAAATTCTGAGCCTCAGATCCAATTTTGGTACAGGAGAAAGTTACTTAGAATCAACTCAGGAATCCACTATTAGCCAGTTGGCATAGACAATAGGATCACCCTGCATAGGTAATTATTATAGAATATTATTAGTCATTATTAATCTATGCTACCGGTTGTTTTTTCTCGCTACAAATTGGAGAATTATAAATAAATTAAATACATAAAGATTAAGGAGGGATTATATATATATATATATATATTGCATTATAATGGATACATAAAAGGCCGGTGCAACGCTCGGTAATTCTCTTTATCCTGACTCCGGTTGAATTAAAGTACGAAATACGGTCCGATCGGGTCGAATTTTCACCAAATTCATTTCCTTCTAATCTGATTCGTAATCTGACGAGCAGTAGATTTTCCAAAACAGGACGTTGCACCACCGTTGATTGACTGAGACAAGTGTATTGAAGAGCAGTCGAGCCTAACAGGAAAATATGGGCCAGAACGGGAATTCCAACAGCTCATCATCTTCTTCCTCTGGAAGAAGAATGTGATATAGATGCTCTTTTCCTACACCTCCATCAATTGCTGAATCGCTTTGAGGCCATTCAACTCAATATCAGACATGATGGTATACTTCGATGGCAGAGAATTGCAGTTAGAGCATTATAAAGAATTTTGGCTGCATAATAATCTCGATAATGTACACTCCAAGAATGTTCAGTGACATTTTCTTTCGATAAAGAAAATAGTACCCATTAAAAGAAAAAAGGGCCTTGATTTTTCTGTTCAAATCGTCATATATTTCAAAAAATCGGAAAATCGTTATATGCACTTCTAACTTCACTTTATATATATCAAGACATATTCGACCATTGTCACGTCGCGCGTTTACTTTGCTATCTCATTATTTTCAAGTGAAATTTATAATACAATCGCGAATTCAAAAATCGTTTTTGTTACCATTAATGTGAGGATCTGAAACAAAAATAAATATAATAAATTATATCTTGTAATCCGATATAGGTTTGTGGTAGATCGTTTATTTTTGACCATTTTCGGTAAATCGTGTTGATGGAAACGAACAAAAAAAAAATAATCACACATAAAATCCCTAGATGAAAGTTTGTGTGAGAGCATTCTCTTTCTATTGGATAATAAGATTAGTCCTATATGAATGACCTCTGGTGGCAGAATTAAGAAACTTTGTCGTCAGGGTTTTCTTCAAGATATAAGCATATAGGTAATTATTATAGAATATTATTAGTTATTCTTATATTAAGTTGCGAAACTCTTAGGAAAGAGTGGACCATTTAACATATCCGTCGAAAACTTGTTAAATACATTTTTAATTAAACTAATAATAACTAAATGAATTAATAGCAGCGTATATTTTTATTTTTTTATTCCTTCGACATCACGTTAATATCCGTGAAAACATAATAAAAGACGATAACCCCCTACAAAGCCGGAAATGTCACGTATACATTTTGTGGAATTTAATTCGATACGTCACGTGCATTATGAATACAGTAGTCCCGGCCCTAAAGTATACCGACGAAGTTATAAGTCTATCCTATTATCGATTTGCCTTCTCCAAAGTTATACCAGTCTCTTCTCCTCCTTCTCCCACCACATTGTCTCGCTGAGCCACACTCCCTTCGCGACACTCACGCACAGAAGCACCCTTTGCACGGATATTAACTAAGTTACGGAAGTGGGCATAGTGAGGGAGTGTATAACTTTGGACAAACTTACACGATCTTAAAAGAACCGAGCACATAACTTACGGCGGGGAGTACTGTAATTGAAACACCTACTTATTAATTTTGAAATTAGCGTAGCCTGCATCATTAACAAAAATGATGACATCATCATCATAGTTTATTGGAAATTTCTCTCAAAATAAAATGTATTTAACAAATATTCTGTTAATTACTGATGACAGCAAAGTTACCAGATATCTTCCGCCAATCAGAATCTTTGTATCTTATACGACGTGCACATCTAACGGCGACTCCCGGTACCCGGTATAAAAACAAACAAAAAGTAAAAAATAGTATCATATACTCCAGTCTTTCATTAAGCCGTGCGGTAATATCCATTACTACAGTAGTCCCCCTCTTAAGTCATAAGCTTGAGGGAAACAAGATGGCGGCGCCTTCCCTTAAGTCATATTTCCCCTAACCTCCCACCACTTGAATTTACACTTGTCCATGCGCACACACACATCCAATGGTACACCTTTCAACTAGTGACTGGTGGGAGAATCCCTCAAGGGAAAAATATGACTTAGAGGAAGGGAAATATGTGCGTTAGGATGGGGGTGGGAGGATATGACTTATGGGGGGGGGGGGGGACCACTGTATTGGATTTCTAGTTTCCATTACTAGTTTCCAATTGGGTTCTAAAGTGTTCCTCTGATTCTATAGCAACGCTTTTAATATTAATCACGAAGCAGTGGTACGCTCTGAAGCCGTCCAAGAGCAATGCTTCCAAATTTGTATGAGTACAACAAGCATAGTTGATTTATACGCGGAAAGGAAAGCAAATTAAAAGGGGATTTAAGGGCAGTTTACCGTGTACAGTTTGCCGCTGGACAATTTACCGCCTACCATTTGCCATCCATAGTTTGCCAACGGACAATTCGTCATATACAATTTGCGGCCCACATTTCACCGTCAGATATTTAAATTATGTAATCACTTACTCCTTTTTTTTATGCACATTTTCTTAACTACTTGCATCAATTTAATTACATTGTAAGGTGTACACCTCGTAGTATCTGTGTTCACGGCGTTGAAAGGTGCTCCCCTCCCTCCTGTTTTTTTAACTTAACCTAATTTTAAATTAATCTAACCTCAAAACACCACCACCTAAACACGAATAACTGAAGCCCACGTAAGTTTGGACTTTTGGACTTTAGGAAGTAAACATTTAAATTGTAAACTCCGGAGACAGCCAAAGAAGGGAAAAAAGGACTCCCGTCCCTCCTCCTCGTTCTGCTCAGATTCCTGCATTTTCACTCGTAATGAGATCAGTAAAAATCGAATTAACCTCCTAAATTTAAGATGGTGGAATAGGCATAAGGGCGATTTTTTATGAATTTTGCATTTTTAAGCTTCTGGTTGTATGAGAAGCAAAAAGACAAAAATAAAATTGTTTCCAATTTTCGGGGGAGAAATGTCTGCAATACCTAGACTCTCTGGCAAAGCGGCCGAAAATCCTGATACGGTCGACAAACTACTTTACCTGCTATATGGTGCCACACTGGACCCAACGCTAGTTATTTTTTCTAATCGAACAGCCACAACACTCAGAATATCACGGAAGTCTCGTTATATTTATCAAAAGAAGAGGAGCAACGTTTCTCCCACTCTCCTCAGTCGCGTTATATTTGTGACGTCACAGCAGGCCCTTTCTGAGGTCGCACCGCAAGGTGGGGCACAAAGAGAGCGGTGACAGGTAAATATAACGAGACGGAACGGGGAAAATAGGCTGTACTGTACATAAGGTTATTATTAAGCAATCGATTTCATTTCTTTTATCGCCGTTAGAGGCAATCGTAATTTTTGCAGCTGTGTTTAGCTCCTAACATGTAAATGAGTTCCAAATTAGTATACAGGGTGTCCCAGAACTCCCGAATAATATTGCAGGGGATGAATCCTAACATCATTATTAGGAGTTATTGCAAAAAAAAATATTATTTTTTTTTTAAACTTCAATGGCTCGCCACTCAAATTCTGAGCTTCAGATCCAATTTTGGTATGAAACTTTTTTGCTCAAAATGATTCACCCTCTGCAATATTATGTGGGAATTCTGGGACACCCTGTATATTACGATGCGTAAAGAAAGAATACAATGTAGTGTTATAAATAAAATAAGAGCTATGATATGTATAAAATGTTTAACGAAAAAATGTATATTATAAAAAATAAGACATGAAATTCTATGATGTCGTACATTAGTTAAAAAAATTTTTACTCAAAGTTAACTTTATTGACCGTGACATATAAAAATCATATATAATGAAGATTGTCATATGCCATGTAGCAGTTAGCTAAAGTTCTGAATGTGCGGTAGTTATAATTACCTGTAGGTAATTATAACTCCGATGTCGCATGATGTTACGCGAATTCGCGTGCCATCATTGTATGTTGAAATAATTTATGGCGAACAATTATGAGGAAAAGAACAAGGGAAGATGATATTTACAAAATTTAGAAATATAAATAGAAACGTAATTAACAAACAATGGTAAAATATAACGAAAAATAGTTTACAATTATAATAATTGTACGTTCCTGTGGTCGAATAAAATGATGTGACATATATTTAATAAACAAAAGCGCCACCAATCTACATGACTCCACAAAGAAATAACATTTAATAAAGTGCAACAAAGATTTATAAGTTTACGTAAATTGGTTATTGATGTAAAAATTCTCGATAAAAATTGATTGTCAACGAAAAGAAGTTAATGACATGTCTTGCAGCATGTTAAAGTTGCTGAAACATATTTTTTTAATGTAATAGAAAAATATTGCTAAATAGTGATGAGTCGGCATAAAAAAGATACACTAAATATACAGTAAACTCGTGCAAATAAATATATACGATAACTTATTGGAAGAAACAAAAATATCTTGAGCAATTTAGTGTGAAAAAAATTGTTTGTCAATCTTTGTTATTCTTAACGAAGATAATTGCAATCTCCTGAATTTAATATATCATTGCTAACGGAAGTATATGTGCATACTAATGTGTTATATTATCTGGATTACGAAGAATTTTTAGTCGTTTATTAATGTTATACTCTACATTGTAACAAGTTTTGTGATTTCAAAATAATTTTAATTGGTGTTAAATTATTTTTATAAAAATATAATATTTTTGGAGTGTATTTGACGAATATATGTTCAGTGAACTCCTTAACTTATATTTTCCGTTCGTTACACCATGAGTTAATCCAACCTTTTAATGGAAAGTAAGTGTTCAACCAGATACGTGATGTAACGTGGGGATTCGGACTACATAAGAGGACAGTCGCAGTTTATCTCTCGATTCGCAAAGTTCCTTTTTATCAGTAATCACCAGAAGCTGTTTGCGAGAAAAATAATTCAAAATTGAAAATCGATAGATTATACTCGAGAGTACTCGGAGCTATAATTAATATTTAAAATGCAAAACTATCAATGCTGATAATCGATAAATGATTGTCCGCATCATAATTTCATGAAAGAGTTTCCACGCGTAGTCAATTTTGATTCAAAGTGGTGGAAGTGAATAATTAACATTGATGAGACAGTGCTCCATTACGACCTTACATCATATCGTGGATTTGAGATGACAGTGAAGGAAGTAGTAATGCCGAATAAAATGTTTTAATGCGACTACGAGAAAATATCCTGCGAATAAACTATTTGGAAATAATAATACATTTAGAGTATTAGATAGTTCACAATGGAAATTTACCAACTATTATTGGGTTTATTTACGGCGATAGTTGTTATAAAATTGTGGTCGAAGATTATTAAGCATATCCAATTTCGACTTAGGGTGAATAAACTTCCAAGTCCGAAGGTTTGGCCTCTTTTGGGACTTTCTGTCGAATTGGCTAGCGTCGAACATGAAGGTAACAACAAATGACATTATTTTTTTGATTGTGACAGATGTACATTAATTCAGTTTACAGTCCATGTAGTTAAATGTTAATCAATGTCAAAACTTGTCAATCAATTTAAGAACCATGCTTAACCCGTTTCCGCCCAAAATGCCGTAAATTTCACTACATTTTAATCGTCACTTTCTTATAGAAACTAACGATGAATAATTCTGAATATTTAGATTCTATAGTTTTCAACCCTCCTCTTTCCGAATCCGAAGTCCGTTTTTCGCTAGGAGCAGCCATTTTTTAAATATGGCGGCGAAAAGGCAAAAAAATACAGAAAATTTCGATTTTTGGATCGGTTTTTCATGTTTTTCAATAGGTTCGCGATGACCGATCATTCCAAAGACCTGGATCTGGTGGCATAATGAGTTTGACTAAAAGTTGACATGATCAGATATGCAAAATATAAGATGGCGGATCCAAGATGGCGGATTTTTCGCCGAATTTTGTGTTTTTATAGCATTTCCGACTATATAATATAAAACCCGCGAGTAACCATTTTCATTTCGGACATGCAACGTTTTGTATTTTCCTCCGCCATTTTGGGTCCGCCATTTTGAATGATGAAAATCAAATGCCATATTCGTAATCTGCGACCCCGAAAACCACCGAGTAGTCAGTTTCATATGGATCAAGAAATTTTGTTGCATTTCACTCGGCCATCGTGGAACCGCCATTTGGAATTTCGAGTATCGGATAGAAGATACTGTTACAAATGATTGTGTAAATCAATAATAAGTGCGTACAACAATATTTATTAATAGCTAATAATAATGTCGGAAATGCTATAAAAACACAAAATTCGGCGAAAAATCAGCCATCTTGGATCCGCCATCTTATATTTTGCATATCTGATCATGTCAACTTTTTGTCAAACTCATTATTCCACCAGATCCAGGTCTTTGGAATGATCGGTCAGCGCGAACCTTTTGAAAAACATGAAAAACCGCTCCAAAAATCGAAATTTTCTGTATTTTTTTGCCTTTTCGCCGCCATATTTAAAAAATGGCTGCTCCTAGCGAAAACCGGACTTCGGATTCGGAAAGAGGAGGGTTGAAAACTATAGAATCTAAATATTCAGAATTATTCAACGTTAGTTTCTATAAGAAATGTGACGATTAAAATGTAGTGAAATTTACGGCATTTTGGGCGGAAACGGGTTAAAATGGTATAGATATGAAGAATTCCACTGAACTGTTAACATTGGAAGTACTAGCACAAAAGTCGTACAAATAAAAGTCAAATCGAGTTTTTTCTTCATAGTATTTCAAGAAGACACTTAGTATAATATACTCAAACTTTTTTGTCTAGCTCCGTAACAATTATCCTTGCATAAGAAGCATAATACTGTCTGAATTTGCAGTTTTTTTATGCGTACTAAAAAAAAACATTTATCCAAATGATTTGAAATCGATATACATTATTAGCCAAGATAATATCTAATAGAATATTTGTCACTAAAGTGTTTGTCTGTCTTAGAAAACGAAGTATATGAAGCCAGAAACATGCGCACCCGATTTTTGAGAAAATTTTCTTTACATTTTACGCTTAAAAAAAAACGTTTTTATTATACACATAAACATTACGTTTATTTTATTATGCTACATACTACTTTACTACACAGAGAAAAAAAAAAGTGTTTATGGAACCACGAAAAAATAGTAGAATCGATTTTAACCTCTTAAGTAGTAGAACTAACTATATGTAATAGAGTTGATATTTGAGGTTATGTACGAACGATTTAACAATCGGAAAATAGTAAATGGAACAATTTTATTGTACCGCTTACCATGGAATGCAACAACTTTTTGAATTTACTCATTTTACTAATACAATAAGGTTCCGTTAACTATTTCCTTTCGTACCCTATACGAATATTATAGAAATATAATTAAGTTTCATTAAAGTACTGTTCTTATTTTATTACCTTTGATATTAGGAAGAAAATGCATACAACCTTTTTTCTAGAAAATTTGATGTGCTATCTTTCTTTCTTGGACATATTTATTGTCTGATTTGTATTTTTGAAAATAAGTACAAAAAAACTGAAACAAATAACATTTTTTTATATTTTTTACAATGGTAGCTTAAATATACCTGACCGATAATTTTCATTATCATCTTCGAAATCAGGAGACAAAAACACATGAAAATAGTCTAACCGATACTTTTTTTCAGTCTGTGCATAATTTTCTAATTGTTACAAATTTTTGTTTTTACATTTTTTGGATATACAAAAATAACTTTGTTCAAAAATGAGTGGTAAAGCTTTTTTACGTCTTTAATAGTATGAGATGGGTGGAAGTGGTATCAAAATAAAAATTTGATTTTTCTTAGCGTAGAATGTTAACAGGAATTCCTCATATACGAGCGTATTTAGTGCATTGTATTGTTTCTGTAATTTACATTAGGCAGCCAACAGTGAGAATTAGAATTTCGTTAGAAATGTTGAGTGTTTAAAAATGTTTAATTTTTGGAATCCGTTTTTATTTAAGACAATTTTAATGTAGAGATGAATTACATCGTAAAAAATGTTCGAAGATAAAAAGTTTGTGGAGTTTACTTTTATTTAATTAAATTATTTAATTTTATTTATTTAGTTTTCATTTATTTAATTAAACCATTGTTAAAAAAGAAACAACACTCACGCGTTTATTAATATTCTGGAAACAAGACATGAAAACTGATTAAAGTGCAATGAAAAGCTAAAAACTAAAAAATGAATTACAGGTTTATTAATTTTGGAATTTCTATGGGTTCAAGTACAATATAAATTTGAAAAATGCTTCTGAAAATTGCGAATCCATCTCTGTAACGCATAAAACTTGTCAGTAACAGGTAATATTTTAGTTACTTGTTTCGCAAATTTTTAACAAATCGTATGTAATAAAAGGTCAAATTGCAGGTATTTTTAAGTCTACAGGTCACATTTTACTAGCTATTATATATACAGGTACCATAGAAGAAAAAAATAAAAACAGGTCGCAAAATTGAATTTTTCGTCTATGGTAACAAAATAGTATTTTTCTATAAAAGGCCGTCTTACAGTCGTGTGTCGAACATTATTTTTCGGCACTGAAAACTATAAAAATTCGATTTCGAATTACACGTGATCCGTAAACTTTCATTTTACGGACTAAAACTAAGCCGTAAAATCGGATTTTACAGCTGAAGTACCGAAAAATTAATTTTTTCAAGCCAATAAAGGTTTATGCACTCTGATGAATATATTCGTCCAAACTACATTGTTTCCATATGGGAAAAGAAAAACTGGGGATCAAGAGTGTTAAAGCTCTTTTGAAGACTTGCAATTCTCCTGTTTAGCTTTTTTTCAACTGCTGCTGTCGCGCTAGGTGTAGAATATTGTTAAAATTCAATAATTCGTTTGATAAAAAAATCGATTTTTGTTTATACAGACACAGACGAATTATTTACAAATATTGCGCAACAATTCAAAGATGGGCTATTCATGGTCTGGTTGGGTACTGAACCATTTGTACATATTTCGAAGCCACGTCATTATGAGGTAAGTACAAATGTTCTAATATCGGTAGGTCTTTATTTGAAGCCTCGTAAATAACGTTGGTACTTCATTAATTTTAAATTACAATTTCATTCGTTTACCCATGACTCGACTGTGTATACACACATTACAATAGTCCTCGCCTTTTATGTTCTGTTTCTCGTGAGTTATATTTTCCCTTCACAGATTCTCCCGCCACGCGCCCCGTTTAATGTCAACGCACTCAACGCATGCGCAGAGAGGCAAAAATCTACCGTAGTGGGGTGGCGTAGGTAAACGTAGAACTTAAAGGCCGAAGCCGCCATCTTTGCAGCCAAAATTTATAATTTCAGAGGAGGACTATTGTAGTTGTTTTTTAATATGATCTTTTACTAGACTCTCTGTTGCAAACACTCGTCACAAGAGAAGAATATAAAAAAAAAACACTTTTTTTAGCTTTACTGCCCCTACGTAGTGTTTTGAGGATTGAAATTTTCGCAATCGAAATATTTTTTTATTACTTTTCGAATAGTCTAGGCCAAGTAGGACATTTAGGAGGGGGCACTATTCTTATTCTGCTATAGCCTTTGATTTAATTGCAAAAGAAAATTTGTTTCTGTACAGTACGAACGTGAACTTTCGCACATATGGGCATTATTCTAGAACTTTTAAACTTTGAGGTTGAAGAAAATTTCATTTTTTTTAGGCACATTCATGACATTAATTTTATTGGCTTTAGAATTGATCAAATAACAGGAAAAACCTTGCGTGACTCATTTATACACAATGTATTTTTTTTTAATGTGACATGTTACGTTACTCGTAAAATTAGTTTTTAGTTTTGTAACGTTTAATATACATAAAAAATTCAGTTCTTTTGCTTATGGCCTAATTTTTAGAAGCTAGTGTATAAAATTAAACGTCTAGTTAATAGTTCAAATTTAAAATAATGGATTAAATATGGCGGACTATTTTTACAAAATTTCTTTGATTTTTATAAAATTTGATATGTTAGGGTTTTTGAGGCCACTGATTACAAATCCAAAGTCAGTTTTCATTAAAATTTGAAATCCAAATACATGATTTAATATTAAGGATACCAAAAAATTAAAACGATTTGTAAAGAATAATCATTTTATTATTGTCAAAAAGTGTGTTTTTTGTTGTATTAAAAAAACACAACAGTTATAAATACTTTAATAACATAGGAGAAAAGATCACAATGATTCCAAAGTACTTAGAAGCTAAATTGTAGATGTGCCATTAAATAATTTGATTTTTCAAAGTGAGTTTCGCTTGGAAATTTAAAGTTTGACTTGGTCGCATTTTTTATGTATAGGTGGCACACATTCGGGCAAAGGCTCAAATTACTTCTTATCATATAGGTAATGTACCCCTGTTGTGTGCTTTCTTAAAAACCAATGTGAAAAAAATTATCTAAGCTTGATTGCTAAATTGTCAACTATAAAAAAAAGTTATCTCGCAAGTTTGAAGGTATATAATTTTATTCCTCAGTGAGGCACATCATTAAGTTAAGGATTTTTCATTTGCTTACATCCCCAAATACTTCCACAAAAAACCACAGACCATAAAAAAAAAGGTGCAAAAAGTTTCAGTGTTAAAACTGAAAAAATGTAGTGAGTGTCGCGCACCAAAAACAGGCAAATTCACTACTTTTATTTACTCTCATTGTTTTCTACATATCTGTAATTAGTAATAAACACTTATTACATGTAAAACGAACAAAAATTTGTTGATCTTTAGTGTTGCAAAGTTATATTTAAAATTTTTAAGGTAACATAATGAGCGACAACATAAAGTTTAAAAATTCTAGAACAATGCCCATATACACTTTCACTAACTTAGTTACTTAATTTTATTAATTTTATCTGTATTCAGTTATTTAAGTATATTCTCGATGTTTACAGATTGTTTTACCCAGTACAACCCTCATTACCAAATCTAAAGCATACGAAGTGTTCTCGGCATGGTTGGGCCAAGGCTTATTAACTTCGACTGGTAACAAGTTTACAATATTTATAAACTATGTCATGATACAAATTTGAACTGCATCTATTATAACTAATTTTGCTATTCCAATTCTAAGTACTCTATTAGCATTAGTAACGATTATGCCGTCATTTTTGTATTCATAAAAATGCAAGTCACGTTGATGGAAACTATATTCATACAGACATTTGTAGTTAAAAAATAGGTTATAGTTTATAAAGAGATCGAATTTAATTGGTCGCACTTTTTGTACTTCTTCACATTTTTCAAATTATTACACATGACTCTTTCAAAAATGGATTTTTTTATTCAGGCATTATGATAATAATCAGTAAACAATTCAAATTTGGAGTGCTTATGATCTGCAGTAGCAACTGATGGTAATTGATTATAATTGAACATTTAAAATTTGCAAAAATATTTTTGAAGATTTTTGAGATTAAGAAATACTGCAATTCAGATGAAAAATTGTATATTAGCTATTGCCGGCTTTGACTGCTTATCCTTGGCATAACCCAAAACTAACGACGATGGCGTAGTAAGCTTGTAACTCCACTTTTTTTATACCTTTTTTGTTTTTTTCTTAATATTTTTTGATACTTTTCTTTTTTTATGCTCCTTTTGCTTTTGATTCTTGTTCATAAAATTGTATGGCCTCGCAACGATTGTGCAGCCTCGAACAGGCTTCAGCGGTCCAAACTTTACTCAGACCCTAAAATTCTAATCTTGGATCTGACATTTTGAATATTGGAAATCCGACGCCACATTCGTAATGAGCAACCCCGAAAACTCTCCCAATTTCATCTCGATCAAGCAACCTATTCCTAATTTGGTCCGCCATCTTAAACCCGACATCTTAGATCCGACATTTTCAATATTGACCATTTGAGACCATATTCGTAATCAGCGATTCCGACAACTCCCGTGTACCGAGTTTCATCTCGATCAAGTAACTTTTTCCTAATTTGGTCCGCCATCTTGGATCCGCCATTCTGAATTTTGAAAATCTGAGGTCTTATTCGGTATCAGTGACCTCGAAAACTCACATGTCTCCAATTTCATCTGGATCAAACAACTTTTTTCTAATTTGTTCAGTCATCTTGGATCCGCCATTTTGTATTTTGAAAATCTGATGTCATATTTGTAATCAACGACCTCGAAAACCCTTGAGTAATGTAAAGAAAAATGTGTGCTTCAAAGGGTTAAAGTTTTTTCTTTTTAATATTCGTGAAATTATGTACAATAAGGTGGTTTTGCAGAGAAATTACTCAGTGTACGTTTGAACGTATTATTATCAAAAGATTGTTATTTTTAATGGGAAATTAACAATGAAATTGGAATATGTGCATGTAACTTCTACCATAACGCACGAAATGTTGTGAAAATGGTTGGGTTATAGGTTGCGGGGTCGCTGATTAAAATTCCAAAGTAATTAAAAATGGCGGATCCCATACGGTAGATTAATTTGAAATTTTTGTTTAATTTAAATAGATAAAAAATCAGTTGCTATCTCAGGGTTTCTAGGATCGCTGATTACTAACCTGACTTCAGAATTCCAAAATTTAAAATGGAGGATTCAATATGGCGGATGAAATTTATAACCGTTTCATGAATTTTCATACAAATTGGTATCTGGGGTTATTTTTACATCGCAAATTACGATATTGAATTCAGGATTCCAAAATTCAAAATGTTGAATCCAATATGGCGGATAAAATTTATGATTTATTATAAATTTTCATACAAATTTATATCTGGGGGTTTTTCGGATAGAAGATTCGACCGGCAATTGAAAGGTCCTAATGCAATTCCCATCAGTTGTTACTGCAGGTCATAAGCCTGTCAAATTTGAATTGTTTAATGAACAATACTTTTTTTATTTGTATTTAAATTTGAAGGGTCGACAACTACAACGAATTATCTTTATTAATGTAATTAAATATGTAAATATCTATACAGTTTTCATTTATTTAATTGAATTTGCACTGTTTTAACATGCGTATTATTTATCAAAATAGGCGAATTATGGTTCAATCACAGACGATTGATAACACCAGCCTTTCATTTCGGTGTCCTCGAACAGTTCATTGGAGTTATAAATGAAAAAGTCGATATACTGAATGAAATTTTCGAAGAAGAAATATCAGCCAATCCAAACAAACCTATAGAGATTTGTCAATATGTTGCGAAATGCACACTCGATATAATCTGCGAAACTTCGATGGGAGTCAATATGAATGCACAGAGAGATACTAGCCATCTTTATACATCATCAGTACATAGGTATTAGGTAATACTTAATTTTATTTTGTGGTTGCTTTTGGCCGTTATTCGATTTTTTGTCTTGTCGATGTCAATATTTCACAATTTGTCAAAATAAGTCTTAACACTTTATGTTTTTCACACGAATATTTGTTTACAAAAATTATTATTTTAACATTTAAATAATGGTTTTCAAAAAGAAATGACCAAACTTAAGTAATAATGTTCTTCAATGACAAAAACTGTTTTCCACCAAAAATTAGCTGTAAAACTCGAAATTGTATAGACTAGTCGCTGACTTCGAGGGTAAAAATGTTGACAAAAATTTTTTGCTTGTATGAAATTTTATGACTCGCTATGTAAATACTTATTTAGCTTTACTGAGATTGTAAAAAAATTGCTATTTTACCCGGCTATTGCTTGTTTATATCTACTTTTTATAGTCATTTTGGTTTATTTCCGTACCGAGTAAAAAAAAAGTTGATCAAATTTTGATCAAAATGAGATCAAAATCGGTCAGATTAAAAAATGATCCAAAAGAGATCCAAGTTTTGAGACATTCTAGGACCAATTTTGGACGAGTTTACAGCCAAAAAATAATCTCAATTATAATTGCATGAGATTGAAAACTAATCCAATTTTTGTCTTTAAAGATCTAAAAATGGTTAATTTTTTCATCTCATGCAATTATAATTGAGATTGTTTCAAAATTTGATCAACTTTTTTTACTCGGGGTACCACCATTTTTTATGACCAAAATCGACATCACTTCTGAACGTTTATTACGATGCATACTAATTTGCATTTTTTTACCATTCTTTTAGTTATATATGGGTGATTCTCCGGAAACAGGGCATTTTCGTGTCTTTACGTTATATCTTACAAAAACTTTGACAATAAATTATTAAATTTCGATAGAAATGTTAAATAAATATCCCTGGTCCATGTTAATTTGAAAAAATAATACTTTTGTTACAAAAAACTGGTGTAAAATGACATTTAAAGACTAAAAGTAGCATTTTTTATATGTCCAAATCCTCTAAGTTCAAAACTTTAAAATATTAGCGCTATTAAGAAACAGAATTATTTTAATTTATTCAAATAATATTTCTATAGTATAGCTCAAACTGTATAATTTCTCTCTGTATAATATTTAATTAAATCAATATATATACTTATAATTATTGAAATATTAATGTCTTAAGAAATTTCTATGAGGTAACGACAATGCGTAAACTGGTATAAATGAACTGGAAATAATTAACTTTTTTACTAAAACTTATGAGAAAATCAAAGAAAAAACACTACACTTTACTAATCCTCCATAAAAAATTGAAAAGAGAACATATTTACCTCATGAACAAGTACAAACTGTATAAAAATACCACGTATTTTTATTAAATTAATTGTCGTCACCCGTCCTAATTTTGGTATTTTGATACAAACAGCAATTAAAAAACGATGAAAACTTAAAGATTAAAGGAATAAACGTTACTGCCAATTTGTTTTTTAATTTATTAATGTTTAAAATATGTAAAATTGGATTTTTTTTACAAATTTTCATTATCTTCATTGTCGTTACCAAACATTTGGCGTATCAGGTACGAAGCAAGAACAAAGTGTAACCCGTAGCAGAAAATATTTTTCAAATCATAAATAACGTTTATATTTCTCTTCCTCTTAGACATTTATTTAAATATAATTTAAAAAACCACAAAATTAAACTTTATATTTGTTACAACGTTATGAATCAAGTTTATTATGAAATAATATTATTTATTAAAATTATGAATATAATATTATCATTGTAGTTACTAACCAACGACACATTAACTTTAATAAATTTATTTTGTCTAAAACTTCTTCAAAAATTCATGTGTTTTTCTTAATTTTTTAATTATTACTTAATAAATAATTTTCATTTATTCACAAAAATGCACTAAATCAGATATGTACATTATGTTTTTGACTCTTTAGAGTTATTTTTTTCAAGTTTTTAATAAGCAATTGTTGGTTTATATAGCCGTATGAAAATTCGTCATAGTAAAAGTCTTCATTTTTGAAACTGCCCTGTTTTTGGAGAATCACCCATATTTGAATCATAAATGGAGCATTTGGAATCGTAGTATAACAAAAATATGTAAAAAAATTACAAAATGATTTAAATTAATTTCAATTTTTTCAAATTGTACAAAACTACTATAGGTTTTCTACATTAACATCTGACCGGTTCATTTGGCCATGGAATATGTGGGATCCATATTACAGGCGAACGAAAGCTGGAAAGGAATTATACAGCATCATTAAAATTATGCATGAGTATACTGATAAGGTTGTATTTTTTAATTAATGTTCATTACTAACTATACTATGTTCATAACAGTAACTTATAAACATTTTGATCCAGTTGATTACACAGAAAAAAAATGCATGGAAACAAGCTGCTGATGAAAAATCGAAGGAAGTAACTGACAAAGATAATGACGTAGGTAAACGATCCTTAAAAATGTTATAAAATTGTTGAATTAAAAGGTTTATAGCGATAACAATTTCTGATATTTTGACGACCTTACTCTTCAATCTGAACTCGGGATAGGCATAGACTAATCGGCGTCAAAATATTGTTGCAACGCAGAAATCGAAGAATTTTATTACAATTTTTTTATATTCGTGAAATTACATTCAGAAAAAAGTAGTCGAAATGACCATTTTTTTACTATGAATCATATAGTGTGAAATGAGGACTAGGCATGGTAATAGTTAAAATAGCTATTCTGAAATAACCAAGTTTAAGTTTTTTTTCATGCTACTTCTCATAAAATAGACTCAACTATTTTGAAATAGTCATTTCAGAAAATTACTACCTTCACCCAGACAAATTGTATAAGAAATTATCATAACAAATATGGAAAGGTGTCAATATTTACTTTTTAAAAATATTTGTAAACTATATAAACCACAGCATTTGAAAAGTCCACTTTTCTCCCTGCGTTCTTTGTTTAAGATAAACAAGGAAACAAAGAGAGAAACAAAAACTTTGTACTTGATATGGATTTATAGTAAATACAAACTTTAACTATGAATAATAGTAAATATAAAGATTTACAGACATAGTATGAAATGAGGACTACACTAGATTATAGTTATTTTAACTATATTTTTCATATTTATTTAAATCAATCTACATAGTTGATTTTTTTAACTATGAGGAGATAGTTGGTGTTACAAAATTATAGCAAAATCGACTATGAAAGTTTTAAAATTTAACTATTTTTCATAGTAGTTTTAACTATATTTTTTCAACTATGTGATATAGTCAATTTAACTATGGATTTTTTCTCAGTATAAAGATGCACATGTGAAATATTGTGTGTATAATTTTCCTTTCGCCATTTTGTAATCGAAGCAAATGGTGATCAAAATAGACGGACTTTATTCATAAAATAATAATCTTAGACGTCAGTAAATATTTGTCACTATCTCAATGATAATCGATTTATGTCTTCTAGATTGAAAAAATTGACATACCAAATAAAAATTGTCTTTTGTAAACAAAGATTTGATATTCTACTTTAATATGAATAAATCTGCTCGTAAATCTACCACGAAAGCTTTGAAGATTTCGCTCAAATATGAATTGAAAGCAATAACAATGCTTTACTCATAAAACGTGCCAAAAAGTACTTTAAGAATGATTAAATTGATTAAACAATGTAAATGTTATTATATGAAAACTCAGGTCAAAAAAAAGATGATTACGAATATTCAATAAGGCTTTTCAAAACGATTGAAAGTCGTAGAAATGATTCATAAACAAAACATTTGAGTGTTATAAGAGCTGAAGCCGACTACTTTTTCTGTTTCTTTTTGTAGCAAAGACGAAAGAAATTTCGAAAAAAGAAAAATCGTTAAAAATGGAAGAACGTATAGCGACCACATCAATGCATTTATGTTTTAACGAGTTTTTAACATTGGAACGTCAGAATTCGATTACAAAATGGCTGAAACAATATTGAACACTCAATAATTAACCCTTTAAGAGGGGTCCAAAGTGGTCCGCCGATATGGTAGGAATTTTTATTAAAACCCGTTAATAAAACAGGACTTAATCGATTTTTCAAAATTCGCGCTCTGTAAGGGTGATTCTAATTATTATAGACGGTATCATAGAAAATACCAAAGAAATTAATTTTTATATTAATTTAATTATAAAAAGATTTTTATTTATTTCAAAATGTTCTAGGTTAGTTGTCAATTAATGTATCTGGAAACCATCTACAATAATTAGAATTGCCTTCGCAGATCCAGAATTTTAAAGATTTTATTTAGTCATCTTTAATTTACGTTTTTTAGTGAAATTTCCTTCCTCACCAGCGAACCACTTTAGGACCCCATTAACGAAGGCAAATCAGTTTTTACTCTTTTCAAACCGCGAAATTGTTTTAAAAATCTGTCTATCCTCCAGCTTTTAATTCATGTAAACGAAGAAATTTGTTTATTACATGGCGGGCCTAAAATGGCGGATAAGAAATTTCCCATAATTCATATTTTTTCGTAATTTTATGTAGATAGTCGGTCTACTTAGCTACCACGATACAATATAAGAAACAATCAAGGTTAATTTGTATTTTACAAGTTGAATATGGCGGACAAAATAGCATAAGGTATGCTAAAACTCTTTTTTTTTTTATATTCCTATAGATAAAAAATTACTCCTCTTCGATTCTGCACTATCTTTCGTTGGTTCTAAATATGTGCAAACGAAACAATAGTTTTATTAACAAAATGGCGGCTAAAATGTCGACATATCACAAAATTCGCATTTTTTCATAATTTTAAAAAGATAATCGACCCACTTAAACAGTACAATACTAACCAAGCAATAATCAATGCAATTTATAACATTTTTGTAATATGCAAATTCAAGATGACGGACAAAATATAATTACTAAGACTTGTTTCTTAGCTTTATTCATGTACCACATTTAGCGGATTTTCTTCTTGATAAGAAAGATATTAATCTATTATTATTAAACTTTTCTTAATTAAAAAATGGACAAACAACACTTAAAAAAACGAAAATATAATTAAAAATAAATAAATTTTAAGATAAAATTGTGTTTAAAAAAATGGTTATCAATTTTCGTGTACTCAGTCGCGGTGAGAATCGGGCAACCTTCATTCGCCATTTTGGTGTCTCCATTTTTGTTTGATACACACGAATTTAGAATCAATGATATATTATTCGACATAAAATAGGACTGATTTCGTAGCAGAATAAGAAATCGCAAATTATTGTATACATAATATTATTTTGCTTGCCATATTGGGTTTATATAAAATACAAAACAAAAGTCATGAAGTAGTTTGACTGTTAGTTGAATAGTATATGGGTTGTTGAAAGGTTTTAACTGCCTAAACTAACAAAAAATAATACTTTTAGAATATTTGGACCATTTCGCCGCTATTTTGAGTAACCCACGTATCCAAACAAATTTCTTCCTTCACGATTGTTTAATACGATTATCAGGTCCATCGATTACATGCATCAGAAATCTAAGAATAGACAGGCTTTGTTAAAAATTTGGATTCATTGCAAAACTACGTCGTAAAAAATTATATATTTGCAGAAAATACAATCCAAAAACGTCGAGAAAACTTCTGGGTATTGATGGTTTGATCAAAAAGGGTTAAATACATTTTATGAGATCAATTTAATGACCAATTACTAATACTCCAAGTAACACTGGATAGTTACAGTGTTCTCTAAATTCCTGGGAGTGAAAATTGAGCCACACTTTTATTATGAGTGAAAATTTCATTCTATGAAGAAGTGATATTTCACTCCATCAAAAGTGAAAGAAAAAAACTAACTCCTAGAAGATCAATTTTCAATCCAAGGAATCTAGAGTGATTGTTACTGCAAAAAATCAACTGTATTTTGGTCACCGCAGCTATTGTAGATGATTTGTGCTGCTTGAGATATTATTGTTATAATTCTGACAAACTCATATATTACAAATTTAAATATTAACAATTGTTACACCGTAATTGCATAGGTATATTTCTTTTACAGGTGTAAGGAAACGAAGAGCATTTTTGGATTTGCTATTAGAGGAGAGTGAAAAGGCTGAACATCCTATGACGGCTAAAGAGATAAGAGAACACGTGGACACATTTATGTTCGCTGTAATAATTTCAATATTTTATTTCTCCCAACAATAAGTTATTAGTAGAATCAAATTACAATAACTTTAGATATACTTATTAGAATGAAAAGAGTTAATAAATGGTAGGGAAAGAATAACATATTTTAAATATGGTTTCTGCCATGTTTTATTAATATAGATTGGAACCAAATAGCTAATTGTCTTTTAAATTTCGACGAATTTTTTGTAACTTTCTTTAAGATACAAGATCTTGTAGTTGTAATGAGAATGTCGAATATTTCATTAGGCGTTTTTTCGTCGAGGTCGTCATTGAATAGTATTAATCGAGGTCTCTGTTTATAATCTTAAATTTCACTTTGTGCCAAATTCAATTTCTTAGATGGAACAACCTTTTCAAATTTCAATAATCGAAATATGAGGAAATTCTACGTGTGGCATTTGTAAATCACTATATAGCAGTCCAGTGAAATTATAAATTAAAAAAGGAAAAAAAATGAAGACGAGATTTTATTTCGTAGGCGTTGAGGAGGTCAGAAAAGATTAACTCCAAATTAGTAAACTCTTTAACCTTGAGGCTTTTTTATTTGTTTATTTAGTTTTATTATTTATAAAAAAAATCTTAATACAAAATAATAATATAACAATGATTGCAATTATATTTTTCATACTACTTTTTTTAATTCAGCAAGTTTCCTTTGTGTAAAAGACTTTTTGTATGTTCATAAATAAAAATAAATAGATTTCTTTCTTCAACATTTTTAACGAAATGGAATTACTCATACTATAGAGAAATGACCATTTTCTTGTCCACTACAACTGTCTCTTGAAGCATTTTTTACATTTTTAAGATAATAATTATTAAAATGCAAAAAACTTCATTTTTTTCTTTTATCGTTCAAGATTTCGAAAACTATCTACAGTCTACACTAAACGCCTCCAGACAAGCTGTAGAACATGAAGAAAACCTCTAAAATTAGCACCTGATGGATCTTGTAGCTTCACAGAAAGCCGAGATATCGCCGTTTTTAATGCAAAAAAAAGTCTTGAGATTTAAAAGGTCACAAACTTGGGTTAAGTTTTTTTTTTTGCACCCCACACCCCCCCCCCCCCCCCAAACAAAAATCCAATCATCCTTTTTTTCTTTTATAATGTATTTTTTGTATAATTTGACTGGACTGTAGGTTGTTTTTCCTTGACATTAAAGGTCACTTTAGGGCCAATTTAATATAAACAAGTTCTTCCTAATACTGTACAAATAATGTTAAAAGTAATCGAAAAGGCAAAAATTAAGGTCATCCATAGATCTCTCTTTAAAAATAACTTGGATAATGAATACGATGTTGACCCTTTTGTTTAAATGTGACGTTTGCACATAATACTAGTCATTTTTTCAATCATTTTCAGTTTACACTTTATTTAAATGTTAATAAATTAATAAAAAAGTTCCGTGGGTTGTTATTGATAAAAAATTAAAATTACGATACAGCGGAGTTTGCCCCCCAAAAATCAATCGAAAAAATGTAATTTAATATTTATTAAACTGTAGCTATTCATATAATTTCATTAAAAAACTTATCTGTAAAGGAATCAGCATGCAGAATTCAAAAATAAATAATAGAGACATTTAAAGGTTACTTCCAAATCAGATATTAAGACGTAAAAGTTGTTCTATCTCTCTAACACAATTTTTTACAGTATTTTCTAAAGGGAAATTATAAATTGAAAAAAAATAAACAAAAATACTCTGTATATTGTGGCATTATATTGTTGAAACAAAACCATAAGTAAAGATTAGAATTAGTGCATCTAAAAATGATATAAATACACCGTTACCAAACAATTCAGTATAAGAACCCTTAGGTTACAATATTTACATAATTTTCAATGGAATAACATACAGATTCTAAATATCGACGACAAATTTTGCAATTCGAGGTGTTTGTCAACAGTCAGCGCCAACTGACGGACAAATCTGAATGAACTAATATCAACACACATCGCTTTTCCAAAAATTGTTCAAATTTAAATGAATACAAGAAAATAACAAAGTATATTTAAATGTTAAGGAATTCTGTTCATTACAATTATATATTTTTTCTCATTTTATTGCAATCATTTTCGTTCAAATAAGTCCTGGCAGTTGGCGCTGATAGTTGTCTAAACACATGGAATAGATGTATTTCAGAAACCATACACATAAAAATACGAAATCAACCTTTAAATTCGGTTAAGTATGAGTTTTGTTTACCCAAACATATACGATTAATGTAAACATATATTTCTCATTGACACTGCGAATTATTGGCATATAAATAGCGGTCACATAGTGTAAACAAAGTTGTTTCCCCTCATGGTGGTGTCTGTAGGAACGAAAGGTTGCAGATGTCACCATCCAATATAAAACGATTGTGGATCAAAAGCCGTAAAATAATTTTTATTTTTCAATAATAGTAATTATTTATTTCAATTATTAGTTCAAAACGCAATTTTTAGTGTAAGAGCTTACCGTTTCTTAGGTCAGTAAATGTTAGGCACCTACTCATTCATTTTAGACACGGTTTGACATTGATCTATAGAATGTTGCAAATAACCGCTGGTAAGGTCAATGTCCCAATAGCTGAACGCTTAACAAACGACTGTACTAGTAGGCAAACAGGCCGCATAAAACAATAAAACTTTTTGAATTGTATTTCTTCCACAATTTAATTATAAATGATTCTTAATTGTGTTCTTCAGATTTTCATCCGAATTAAAAGTTTACTTCTAAATGTGTGAAAAGCAATTTTTGTTCGAAAACTGGGACATGTTAGAAGACTGTTAGGATATTTACCTTATAAAAAACATTTACAAATAATCGTTGGTAATAAAAAACAAACGTTATTTATTGGATAACTATGATTCATTTTTGATAAACATTTGAATGTCTTAATAATGTTACCTTTTGTATTTATACTCCTGAAATTGTAGGGACACGATACGACCACTGCAGCAATCAGCTGGGGTCTTTTCGCTCTAGGCAATGCTCCAGAAGTTCAAGAAAAACTTCGAAACGAAATTTTCGAAGTACTAGGCGACGATGACAAAATAACCACGAGTAAGAAGCTGTCGGAATTGAAGTACTTAGACAGGGTGATAAAAGAAGTATTAAGGCTTTATCCCAGTGTACCCTTTGTATCCAGACATGTCACCCACGATATTCAGATAGGTAATTATACTTTAGTAAATCGATTCTAACTATTCTCATGCAATTTATACATAACTGGTCATCCCTAACTAATTTATCTCATTTTTGTTGTTGTCATCTAACTTTACCAGGGTAAGAATACACGTCCCGGTTAGTCAAATTCGAATTCCAGTTCCTTTTTTGAGATATTCAAAGATGCAACAAATACTTTAAGATATACCTTTTGGTCTAAATAATTTATTCTTTAAATATTTATAATTTCTTAGGCTAATAAAGTAATAAACTGAATCATTTAAAATCAAATAATGCAAATCTAGTATTGATACCCTAATAATTTTGAACAACACATTCATTAAACATTTCGTTTTCAGATGGATACACCATCCCTGCTGGATCAACGATTCAGATAAACATTATGCTCTTGCATCGTGACCCCGAAGTTTGGGAAGATCCATTGAAATTTGATCCAGATCGATTCCATCCAGACAGGATTAAAAACAAACATCCTTATTCTTACATACCTTTTAGCGCTGGGCCTCGAAATTGTATCGGCCAGAAATTTGCCCTCATGGAATTAAAATTAACTTTCGTTTCTCTTTTGCGAAAATGGAGAATCAAAAGTGTCAAGAAGCACGAAGAAATGAAAACATGTTCAGATTTGATCCTACGTCCTGCGAAAGGCATTGATCTGTACTTAACACACGTTAGTTCAACACAAAAATAGTGTTCAATTTCCGGGATAGAAATGGTGGCTGAAATTTTATGAATGTGATTATTGTTTCTATTAAAAAGTTCAAGAAAACGACGAATTGATCAATGTTGTATAATAAATAAAAATTGTATATGGAGAAAATAAAATTCATCCCTCAAAACTTGGTAATTAGCTCATACCTAGTCCCATTTCCTGTAATAAGAAATGTACTTAATTCATTAACCCATATCAACAGGAAATAAGATTAATATTGACTTGAAAGTGACCAACCCTAGCATTTTTCAATATGCTCTTTCGATTGGCGTGGTCAAAATTGCATTTAAATTGCATTAAAACCCAATATGGAACATTTACAAAAAAAATGAACAAAATTTCGTGTGTTTCGTTTTTTGTGAATTTTTTTTCGTATCAATAATGTTACCGGCTCGATACATTTTTGTAACCAAAAGTGCACAAAATATATGAACTTCAACTAGGAATTTTTTGTTTTTCCCCGAATCAACCTAACCTCTTCAAAACGTCAATATCTCGAAAAAATAAACCTTATTCTATCAATTATGAACATTATTGATGAAATTCGCATCTCTAGTGGTATTATTTTCGCTAAAACGGAGGTCCAGGGGTTTTCGAAGTTGCTGAGCAATTTGAGGTTAGATTTCTGAAATTCAAGATGGCGGATCCAATATGGTGGACTGAAATTCAATAAAATGCTTCAAAATCGCGATAAAATGCGTATACGGGGGTTTTTGGGATTGTTCGTCACGAATTTGAGGTTAGATTTTAAAATTCAAGATGGTGGATTCGATATGGCCGACCATATTTGATGAAATAATTCAAGTATTAGTGGAGCTCGAACGTTATTTGGGTGTCGATCACCGTAAAGATACGTGATCGCATCAGTTTTTCATGTGATAGGCAGAAGCGTAACAGATGCCGGCAATAACCTGTACCATAAGTCATAAAATCAACTTATATTTGTTCATCAATACCGATATTGATAATATTCCTATTTAGTTTGATGTTTCCGCTAGTCATGGATGTTTACGATGAATCCTTCTCTCGCGCCTTCAGAGTTCTTTGTTAACACGTGTTCTAAATGTTCAGGATGATTCTGCGGACGTACTGAATAGTGTGATTGCACTTATTTCTTGCTACATCATCACTATGCAGCATATAGAGGGCTATACAAAATGTGTGAAAATTACATAAATATCCTTGCCATTCAATAATGTACCTTACTTTATATCCGCCGTTATATAAGGTCTAGGTATAGTAGAGTGAATCATCAAACCTGCCAGCAGAAGCAATTTATCTCTTGCCGACTAGAGATTCTATTATCTTCTGACAACGGTAGCTTCTTCTTATAAAAAATCTAAAACTGCGACAGTGAGTTGTTTTGTGAACAAATATTGGCATTTGCAAAATCGAGGTGCTACAGGTTGAATAAAAGAATGAAGTGAAATTATATATTTTGTATGGCTATAATATACAAACAAATTTATTTGTGAATAAGTTGTATGGACTTGGTGGTATTGCAAGGAATAGTTGTATTGACAAATATTCAATAATGGAGACTTATCAAATGTTACTCGGAACTATAATAATAGGATTAATCATTGCCCAACTGTGGTCGATGATTTCGCAGCATTTACGATTTCGATGTATGGTTAACAAAATTCCAGGTCCAAAAACCTTGCCTTTCATCGGTTTGGCTCTTAAACTGGCAAAAATTCAACACGAAGGTAAACAACTTATATAAACATTTTAGAAAAAATAAAAGACTTTGGATACCAATAAACTAAATGTTTTTTGTTGTCATTTTTTGAAATAAATTTTCTCTAAACCTTACGTAATTTACTATTGTCAAATTATCAATTTAGTCGTAATTTACTTTGATTAAACATAATTGGCCTTTTTTAATAAACACTAGAATAATCGTGAGATCTAAACTCGAGATTATGTGGAATTTTGTTTTCAACCTCGAGAACTGAGCAACGATGAATTATGCTACTCTGTACTTTAAAACTGCTTTAAATTGTAGTTTTTAACAAATGTCGTTTAGTCGTAGTAAAGGTGCACATGCTTACATTGTGTGCCATCCCACATCTAACGCGTTACATCAATGCAACGATTATTATCTACGCATCCGCGTCGACTACTTACGTTTTTATCGTTAATCGTCACTACTGAAATCATTTAACAATGTACAAGGACTACTCGCCTTGGAGTTACAAGTTAAATTTAGTAAGGAATGTGTACCCGTTGTGGGCACAGTTTCATTTTTGGTCCATAGCTTTCTATTAAACGAAAAAGTATACGGAATCGATATTTTGCATTCTGTTTCTTTCTTATAGTGGCGTATTGATTATCCGAGATCCTTATTCGAATTCATCGTATTTTGTACGACCTGTAATTCCAGAATTGAATTCATTCGATCTTATACCGTATTTAACGCATTCTAAAAATTGATTTGTTGCTGCTTAGAATAGCTTTAAATTCTGTCAATTTAATCGAAGAATTAATTATATCGTTTTCCGTATTTCATAATTATCGAAGAAATGTTCTGTTTTAGAGTTTTGAGTTCAAATCATTTGATAACCCTATTGAAAAAATCCATGTGGATTCCATATGGATTCCATATGGATTTTCAATGTGGATTTCCATATGGATTCCATATGGATTGATGTGGATTCCACGTGGATTCGACTGGATTCCACTGGATTCCATATGGATTTTTGGTGTGAATTCCATACGGATTTTTTATATGGATTTTCATGTGGATTCCATATGGATATGTAAGTGGAATATGAATTCCATGTTGATTTTTAGTATGGATTCGCTATGGATTATTTTATGTACATTCCGTATAGTTATTTTAATGTGGATTCCATATGGATACCATATGGATTTTTTATGTGAATTCCATATGAATTTTTGACATGGATCTTCATGGGGATTTCATTATGGATTTTCCACATGGAGTCTACGTGGATTGATGTGGATTCAAAATGGTTTTTTACATAGATAATGTGGATTTTTTATGTGGATTCCATATGGATTCGTTATGGATTCCATATGGAATCCACATAAAAAATCCATAGTATACGAAAAATCTGTGTACGATTTTATGTGTACGTGATACATAAAAGCACATACCCTCAAAGAAAGGATTACTTTAGATTCCCTATTGAAAAAATCCACGTGGATTCCATATGGATTTTCAATGTGGATTTCCATATGGATTTTCCACATGGATTCCATATGGATTGATGTGAATTCCATGTGGATTCGCCTGGATTCCATATGGATTTTTTATGTGGATTCCATATGGAATCCATAACGAATCCATACTTTAGATTCCCTATTGAAAAAATCCATGTGGATTCCATATGGATTTTCAATGTGGATTTCCATATGGATTTTCCACATGGATTCCATATGGATTGATGTGAATTCCATGTGGATTCGTCTGGATTCCATATGGATTTTTTATGTGGATTTCATATGGAATCCATAACGAATCCATACTTTAGATTCCCTATTAAAAAAATCCATGTGGATTCCATATGGATTTTCAATGTGGATTTCCACATGGATTTTCCACATGGATTCCATATGGATTGATGTGAACTCCATGTGGATTCGTCTGGATTCCATATGGATTCGTTATGGATTTCGTTATAGTAAAATCCGTTAGAAATGGAAAAATATGAAGGAACAGCGCCCTAGAAATAAAAATATATGTAAGATAAAGCAAAGCTCCCTTAGACAAATCCATACGCGCTTAATACAGCAGCTCACAGGAAAGTGTTTGGCACTCAACTAGTACACAATGATGTGTTTTGGTTTCGGTATCGTCACGAAAACTTCGTATTGTTTCGCAGGTTTCAAAATAAACATTTCAGTTTAGTGTGAAAATGTACCCACACACCACGTAATATTACAGTGAAACACATCAGTTATATTATAATAGTAATCTTACGGTAACATGGAATGTCCGCCTGTATTAACGTAATAACTACAAGTACATTTCAGTCATATTTCTGTAATATTTCGAAGTAATATTGAACGTGATGTAACATAATATTACTGCAAAATGAAATTAACTGTAACACGAAATGTTCGCCCTCTGTACTTATATTGTGGTAATTACAGTTATTTTACAGTAACGTTTTAAAATTTTAGTAAAAACATTTAGTTTATTTCTGTATCATTCTTCTTTACTTCTGGAGTTATCCCGAAGGTCATCATGAGGAGGTCAACTTCTATCAGATATCAATTTGCGAGAAACCTTACATCACTCTTGCATTGTATAAGCAAAAATTGTATTCGCTTCTTGATTCATTGTACATTCTTTATTTCTGTTGCGAAATAATATATATGGTTGATTCCATGTGAAATTTTCCTATCAAACAATTAAATCACTTACTATATTTTTTTCAAATTCTAGAGGGAAAAATATTCAATACGTGTTTTTTTATTTTGATATGAATGGCAAAGTTTTCGAGTTACGATTTTTCAAAAATTTGACCTCGAAAATACAGCCCTTTTTCATTTGATTATAACTCAGAAAGTATTTAAATTATGACATTTTTGTAAAGAGATAACATTTTTTGTGCTTTTTCAACTTTTAAGCATTCATATAAGAAAAACGATTCGTTTAAAAAAAATTTTTTTTTTTTACATTTGGGCACAATTGAAAGTGATTTTTCTTTTTTTTTTTACATAAACTTGGAAGCGTTACGAATACAATGCAGAAGGATTCGTAATGAAGCATACACTTTTCTTTACGCTGAAAATAGCTGAAATTTGTTACTCGGGAGTTTTCGGGGTCGCTGATTACGAATCTGGCAGCAGATCTTCAACGTTCAAAATGACGTATCCAATATGGCCGACGGAATTGCAAAAATTTACTTGATCGAGGTGAACTTGGGTATTTCAAAATAGCGGATGCAGTATGGCCTACTGAAACCAACGG